>CM077887.1:0-737500 GCA_039720435.1 Amazona ochrocephala
TCCAAGTGGCCTGCAGGCGAATGGGAGCACCTCAGAAGTGGCAATACAACGGACGTTGTCTTGACAAAGGAAAGAGAGACAGCAATGTGGACGGCTCTGTTGCATAGCTTGCTGTGCACTGAAGAGATCCAGCAGCATCTTTCAGTCCTACCTCTTTTGGTTTGGGACAGAGGCCAATTGTTTGTGCTGTGCCAACTGGGCCTGCAGGCGAATGGGAGCACCTCAGAAGTGGCAATACAACGGACGTTGTCTTGACAAAGGAAAGAGAGACAGCAATGTGGACGGCTCTGTTGCATAGCTTGCTGTGCACTGAAGAGATCCAGCAGCATCTTTCAGTCCTACCTCTTTTGGTTTGGGAACAGAGGCCAATTGTTTGTGCTGTGCCAACTGGCCTGCAGGCCGAATGGGAGCACCTCAGAAGTGGCAATACAACGGACGTTTTCTTGACAAAGGAAAGAGAGACAGCAATGTGGACGGCTCTGTTGCATAGCTTGCTGTGCACTGAAGAGATCCAGCAGCATCTTTCAGTCCTACCTCTTTTGGTTTGGGAGCAGAGGCCAATTGTTTGTGCTGTGCCAACTGGCCTGCAGGCGAATGGGAGCACCTCAGAAGTGGCAATACAACGGACGTTTTCTTGACAAAGGAAAGAGAGACAGCAATGTGGACGGCTCTGTTGCATAGCTTGCTGTGCACTGAAGAGATCCAGCAGCATCTTTCAGTCCTACCTCTTTGGTTTGGAGCAGAGGCCAATTGTTTGTGCTGTGCCAACTGGCCTGCAGGCGAATGGGAGCACCTCCGAAGTGGCAATACAACGGACGTTTTCTTGACAAAGGAAAGAGAGACAGCAATGTGGACGGCTCTGTTGCATAGCTTGCTGTGCACTGAAGAGATGCAGCAGCATCTTTCAGTCCTACCTCTTTTGGTTTGGGAACAGAGGCCAATTGTTTGTGCTGTGCCAACTGGCCTGCAGGCGAATGGGAGCACCTCCGAAGTGGCAATACAACGGACGTTTTCTTGACAAAGGAAAGAGAGACAGCAATGTGGACGGCTCTGTTGCATAGCTTGCTGTGCACTGAAGAGATCCAGCAGCATCTTTCAGTCCTACCTCTTTTGGTTTGGGAACAGAGCCAATTGTTTGTGCTGTGCCAACTGGCCCTGCAGGCCAATGGGAGCACCTCCGAAGTGGCAATACAACGGACGTTTTCTTGACAAAGGAAAGAGAGACAGCAATGTGGACGGCTCTGTTGCATAGCTTGCTGTGCACTGAAGAGATCCAGCAGCATCTTTCAGTCCTACCTCTTTTGGTTTGGGAGCAGAGGCCAATTGTTTGTGCTGTGCCAACTGGCCTGCAGGCGAATGGGAGCACCTCAGAAGTGGCAATACAACGGACGTTTTCTTGACAAAGGAAAGAGAGACAGCAATGTGGACGGCTCTGTTGCATAGCTTGCTGTGCACTGAAGAGATCCAGCAGCATCTTTCAGTCCTACCTCTTTTGGTTTGGGAACAGAGGCCAATTGTTTGTGCTGTGCCAACTGGCCTGCAGGCGAATGGGAGCACCTCAGAAGTGGCAATACAACGGACGTTTTCTTGACAAAGGAAAGAGAGACAGCAATGTGGACGGCTCTGTTGCATAGCTTGCTGTGCACTGAAGAGATCCAGCAGCATCTTTCAGTCCTACCTCTTTTGGTTTGGGAACAGAGGCCAATTGTTTGTGCTGTGCCAACTGGCCTGCAGGCGAATGGGAGCACCTCAGAAGTGGCAATACAACGGACGTTTTCTTGACAAAGGAAAGAGAGACAGCAATGTGGACGGCTCTGTTGCATAGCTTGCTGTGCACTGAAGAGATCCAGCAGCATCTTTCAGTCCTACCTCTTTTGGTTTGGGAACAGAGGCCAATTGTTTGTGCTGTGCCAAGTGGCCTGCAGGCGAATGGGAGCACCTCAGAAGTGGCAATACAACGGACGTTTTCTTGACAAAGGAAAGAGAGACAGCAATGTGGACGGCTCTGTTGCATAGCTTGCTGTGCACTGAAGAGATCCAGCAGCATCTTTCAGTCCTACCTCTTTTGGTTTGGGAACAGAGGCCAATTGGTTGTGCTGTGCCAACTGGCCTGCAGGCGAAGGGGAGCACCTCAGAAGTGGCAATACAACGGACGTTTTCTTGACAAAGGAAAGAGAGACAGCAATGTGGACGGCTCTGTTGCATAGCTTGCTGTGCACTGAAGAGATCCAGCAGCATCTTTCAGTCCTACCTCTTTTGGTTTGGGAACAGAGGCCAATTGTTTGTGCTGTGCCAACTGGCCTGCAGGCGAATGGGAGCACCTCAGAAGTGGCAATACAACGGACGTTTTCTTGACAAAGGAAAGAGAGACAGCAATGTGGACGGCTCTGTTGCATAGCTTGCTGTGCACTGAAGAGATCCAGCAGCATCTTTCAGTCCTACCTCTTTTGGTTTGGGAACAGAGGCCAATTGTTTGTGCTGTGCCAACTGGCCTGCAGGCCAATGGGAGCACCTCAGAAGTGGCAATACAACGGACGTTTTCTTGACAAAGGAAAGAGAGACAGCAATGTGGACGGCTCTGTTGCATAGCTTGCTGTGCACTGAAGAGATGCAGCAGCATCTTTCAGTCCTACCTCTTTTGGTTTGGGAGCAGAGGCCAATTGTTTGTGCTGTGCCAACTGGCCTGCAGGCGAATGGGAGCACCTCAGAAGTGGCAATACAACGGACGTTTTCTTGACAAAGGAAAGAGAGACAGCAATGTGGACGGCTCTGTTGCATAGCTTGCTGTGCACTGAAGAGATCCAGCAGCATCTTTCAGTCCTACCTCTTTTGGTTTGGGAACAGAGGCCAATTGTTTGTGCTGTGCCAAGTGGCCTGCAGGCCAATGGGAGCACCTCAGAAGTGGCAATACAACGGACGTTTTCTTGACAAAGGAAAGAGAGACAGCAACTGTGGACGGCTCTGTTGCATAGCTTGCTGTGCACTGAAGAGATCCAGCAGCATCTTTCAGTCCTACCTCTTTTGGTTTGGGAACAGAGGCCAATTGTTTGTGCTGTGCCAACTGGCCTGCAGGCGAATGGGAGCACCTCAGAAGTGGCAATACAACGGACGTTTTCTTGACAAAGGAAAGAGAGACAGCAATGTGGACGGCTCTGTTGCATAGCTTGCTGTGCACTGAAGAGATCCAGCAGCATCTTTCAGTCCTACCTCTTTTGGTTTGGGAACAGAGGCCAATTGTTTGTGCTGTGCCAACTGGCCTGCAGGCGAATGGGAGCACCTCAGAAGTGGCAATACAACGGACGTTTTCTTGACAAAGGAAAGAGAGACAGCAATGTGGACGGCTCTGTTGCATAGCTTGCTGTGCACTGAAGAGATCCAGCAGCATCTTTCAGTCCTACCTCTTTTGGTTTGGGACAGAGGCCAATTGTTGTGCTGTGCCAACTGGCCTGCAGGCGAATGGGAGCACCTCAGAAGTGGCAATACAACGGACGTTTTCTTGACAAAGGAAAGAGAGACAGCAATGTGGACGGCTCTGTTGCATAGCTTGCTGTGCACTGAAGAGATCCAGCAGCATCTTTCAGTCCTACCTCTTTTGGTTTGGGAACAGAGGCCAATTGTTTGTGCTGTGCCAACTGGCCTGCAGGCCGAATGGGAGCACCTCAGAAGTGGCAATACAACGGACGTTTTCTTGACAAAGGAAAGAGAGACAGCAATGTGGACACGGCTCTGTTGCATAGCTTGCTGTGCACTGAAGAGATCCAGCAGCATCTTTCAGTCCTACCTCTTTTGGTTTGGGAACAGAGGCCAATTGTTTGTGCTGTGCCAAGTGGCCTGCAGGCGAATGGGAGCACCTCAGAAGTGGCAATACAACGGACGTTGTCTTGACAAAGGAAAGAGAGACAGCAATGTGGACGGCTCTGTTGCATAGCTTGCTGTGCACTGAAGAGATCCAGCAGCATCTTTCAGTCCTACCTCTTTTGGTTTGGGAACAGAGGCCAATTGTTTGTGCTGTGCCAACTGGGCTGCAGGCCAATGGGAGCACCTCAGAAGTGGCAATACAACGGACGTTTTCTTGACAAAGGAAAGAGAGACAGCAATGTGGACGGCTCTGTTGCATAGCTTGCTGGGCACTGAAGAGATCCAGCAGCATCTTTCAGTCCTACCTCTTTTGGTTTGGGAACAGAGGCCAATTGTTTGTGCTGTGCCAACTGGCCTGCAGGCGAATGGGAGCACCTCAGAAGTGGCAATACAACGGACGTTTTCTTGACAAAGGAAAGAGAGACAGCAATGTGGACGGCTCTGTTGCATAGCTTGCTGTGCACTGAAGAGATCCAGCAGCATCTTTCAGTCCTACCTCTTTTGGTTTGGGAGCAGAGGCCAATTGTTTGTGCTGTGCCAACTGGCCTGCAGGCGAATGGGAGCACCTCAGAAGTGGCAATACAACGGACGTTTTCTTGACAAAGGAAAGAGAGACAGCAATGTGGACGGCTCTGTTGCATAGCTTGCTGTGCACTGAAGAGATCCAGCAGCATCTTTCAGTCCTACCTCTTTTGGTTTGGGAACAGAGGCCAATTGTTTGTGCTGTGCCAACTGGCCTGCAGGCGAATGGGAGCACCTCCGAAGTGGCAATACAACGGACGTTTTCTTGACAAAGGAAAGAGAGACAGCAATGTGGACGGCTCTGTTGCATAGCTTGCTGTGCACTGAAGAGATCCAGCAGCATCTTTCAGTCCTACCTCTTTTGGTTTGGGAACAGAGGCCAATTGTTTGTGCTGTGCCAACTGGCCTGCAGGCGAATGGGAGCACCTCAGAAGTGGCAATACAACGGACGTTTTCTTGACAAAGGAAAGAGAGACAGCAATGTGGACGGCTCTGTTGCATAGCTTGCTGTGCACTGAAGAGATCCAGCAGCATCTTTCAGTCCTACCTCTTTTGGTTTGGAGCAGAGGCCAATTGTTTGTGCTGTGCCAACTGGCCTGCAGGCGAATGGGAGCACCTCAGAAGTGGCAATACAACGGACGTTTTCTTGACAAAGGAAAGAGAGACAGCAATGTGGACGGCTCTGTTGCATAGCTTGCTGTGCACTGAAGAGATCCAGCAGCATCTTTCAGTCCTACCTCTTTTGGTTTGGGAACAGAGGCCAATTGTTTGTGCTGTGCCAACTGGCCTGCAGGCGAATGGGAGCACCTCAGAAGTGGCAATACAACGGACGTTTTCTTGACAAAGGAAAGAGAGACAGCAATGTGGACGGCTCTGTTGCATAGCTTGCTGTGCACTGAAGAGATCCAGCAGCATCTTTCAGTCCTACCTCTTTTGGTTTGGGAACAGAGGCCAATTGTTTGTGCTGTGCCAACTGGCCTGCAGGCCAATGGGAGCACCTCAGAAGTGGCAATACAACGGACGTTTTCTTGACAAAGGAAAGAGAGACAGCAATGTGGACGGCTCTGTTGCATAGCTTGCTGTGCACTGAAGAGATCCAGCAGCATCTTTCAGTCCTACCTCTTTTGGTTTGGGAACAGAGGCCAATTGTTTGTGCTGTGCCAACTGGCCTGCAGGCGAATGGGAGCACCTCAGAAGTGGCAATACAACGGACGTTTTCTTGACAAAGGAAAGAGAGACAGCAATGTGGACGGCTCTGTTGCATAGCTTGCTGTGCACTGAAGAGATCCAGCAGCATCTTTCAGTCCTACCTCTTTTGGTTTGGGAACAGAGGCCAATTGTTTGTGCTGTGCCAACTGGCCTGCAGGCGAATGGGAGCACCTCAGAAGTGGCAATACAACGGACGTTTTCTTGACAAAGGAAAGAGAGACAGCAATGTGGACGGCTCTGTTGCATAGCTTGCTGTGCACTGAAGAGATCCAGCAGCATCTTTCAGTCCTACCTCTTTTGGTTTGGGAGCAGAGGCCAATTGTTTGTGCTGTGCCAACTGGCCTGCAGGCGAATGGGAGCACCTCAGAAGTGGCAATACAACGGACGTTTTCTTGACAAAGGAAAGAGAGACAGCAATGTGGACGGCTCTGTTGCATAGCTTGCTGTGCACTGAAGAGATCCAGCAGCATCTTTCAGTCCTACCTCTTTTGGTTTGGGAACAGAGGCCAATTGTTTGTGCTGTGCCAACTGGCCTGCAGGCGAATGGGAGCACCTCAGAAGTGGCAATACAACGGACGTTTTCTTGACAAAGGAAAGAGAGACAGCAATGTGGACGGCTCTGTTGCATAGCTTGCTGTGCACTGAAGAGATCCAGCAGCATCTTTCAGTCCTACCTCTTTTGGTTTGGGAACAGAGGCCAATTGTTTGTGCTGTGCCAACTGGCCTGCAGGCGAATGGGAGCACCTCAGAAGTGGCAATACAACGGACGTTTTCTTGACAAAGGAAAGAGAGACAGCAATGTGGACGGCTCTGTTGCATAGCTTGCTGTGCACTGAAGAGATCCAGCAGCATCTTTCAGTCCTACCTCTTTTGGTTTGGGAACAGAGGCCAATTGTTTGTGCTGTGCCAAAGTGGCCTGCAGGCGAATGGGAGCACCTCAGAAGTGGCAATACAACGGACGTTTTCTTGACAAAGGAAAGAGAGACAGCAATGTGGACGGCTCTGTTGCATAGCTTGCTGTGCACTGAAGAGATCCAGCAGCATCTTTCAGTCCTACCTCTTTTGGTTTGGGAACAGAGGCCAATTGTTTGTGCTGTGCCAACTGGCCTGCAGGCGAATGGGAGCACCTCAGAAGTGGCAATACAACGGACGTTTTCTTGACAAAGGAAAGAGAGACAGCAATGTGGACGGCTCTGTTGCATAGCTTGCTGTGCACTGAAGAGATCCAGCAGCATCTTTCAGTCCTACCTCTTTTGGTTTGGGAACAGAGGCCAATTGTTTGTGCTGTGCCAACTGGCCTGCAGGCGAATGGGAGCACCTCAGAAGTGGCAATACAACGGACGTTTTCTTGACAAAGGAAAGAGAGACAGCAATGTGGACGGCTCTGTTGCATAGCTTGCTGTGCACTGAAGAGATCCAGCAGCATCTTTCAGTCCTACCTCTTTTGGTTTGGGAACAGAGGCCAATTGTTTGTGCTGTGCCAACTGGCCTGCAGGCGAATGGGAGCACCTCAGAAGTGGCAATACAACGGACGTTTTCTTGACAAAGGAAAGAGAGACAGCAATGTGGACGGCTCTGTTGCATAGCTTGCTGTGCACTGAAGAGATCCAGCAGCATCTTTCAGTCCTACCTCTTTTGGTTTGGGAACAGAGGCCAATTGTTTGTGCTGTGCCAACTGGCCTGCAGGCGAATGGGAGCACCTCAGAAGTGGCAATACAACGGACGTTTTCTTGACAAAGGAAAGAGAGACAGCAATGTGGACGGCTCTGTTGCATAGCTTGCTGGGCACTGAAGAGATCCAGCAGCATCTTTCAGTCCTACCTCTTTTGGTTTGGGAACAGAGGCCAATTGTTTGTGCTGTGCCAACTGGCCTGCAGGCGAATGGGAGCACCTCAGAAGTGGCAATACAACGGACGTTTTCTTGACAAAGGAAAGAGAGACAGCAATGTGGACGGCTCTGTTGCATAGCTTGCTGTGCACTGAAGAGATCCAGCAGCATCTTTCAGTCCTACCTCTTTTGGTTTGGGAACAGAGGCCAATTGTTTGTGCTGTGCCAACTGGCCTGCAGGCGAATGGGAGCACCTCAGAAGTGGCAATACAACGGACGTTTTCTCGACAAAGGAAAGAGAGACAGCAATGTGGACGGCTCTGTTGCATAGCTTGCTGTGCACTGAAGAGATCCAGCAGCATCTTTCAGTCCTACCTCTTTTGGTTTGGGAACAGAGGCCAATTGTTTGTGCTGTGCCAACTGGCCTGCAGGCGAATGGGAGCACCTCAGAAGTGGCAATACAACGGACGTTTTCTTGACAAAGGAAAGAGAGACAGCAATGTGGACGGCTCTGTTGCATAGCTTGCTGTGCACTGAAGAGATCCAGCAGCATCTTTCAGTCCTACCTCTTTTGGTTTGGGAACAGAGGCCAATTGTTTGTGCTGTGCCAACTGGCCTGCAGGCGAATGGGAGCACCTCAGAAGTGGCAATACAACGGACGTTTTCTTGACAAAGGAAAGAGAGACAGCAATGTGGACGGCTCTGTTGCATAGCTTGCTGTGCACTGAAGAGATCCAGCAGCATCTTTCAGTCCTACCTCTTTTGGTTTGGGAGCAGAGGCCAATTGTTTGTGCTGTGCCAACTGGGCTGCAGGCGAATGGGAGCACCTCAGAAGTGGCAATACAACGGACGTTTTCTTGACAAAGGAAAGAGAGACAGCAATGTGGACGGCTCTGTTGCATAGCTTGCTGTGCACTGAAGAGATCCAGCAGCATCTTTCAGTCCTACCTCTTTTGGTTTGGGAACAGAGGCCAATTGTTTGTGCTGTGCCAACTGGCCTGCAGGCGAATGGGAGCACCTCAGAAGTGGCAATACAACGGACGTTTTCTTGACAAAGGAAAGAGAGACAGCAATGTGGACGGCTCTGTTGCATAGCTTGCTGTGCACTGAAGAGATCAGCAGCATCTTTCAGTCCTACCTCTTTTGGTTTGGGAACAGAGGCCAATTGTTTGTGCTGTGCCAACTGGCCTGCAGGCGAATGGGAGCACCTCAGAAGTGGCAATACAACGGACGTTTTCTTGACAAAGGAAAGAGAGACAGCAATGTGGACGGCTCTGTTGCATAGCTTGCTGTGCACTGAAGAGATCCAGCAGCATCTTTCAGTCCTACCTCTTTTGGTTTGGGAACAGAGGCCAATTGTTTGTGCTGTGCCAACTGGCCTGCAGGCGAATGGGAGCACCTCAGAAGTGGCAATACAACGGACGTTTTCTTGACAAAGGAAAGAGAGACAGCAATGTGGACGGCTCTGTTGCATAGCTTGCTGTGCACTGAAGAGATCCAGCAGCATCTTTCAGTCCTACCTCTTTTGGTTTGGGAACAGAGGCCAATTGTTTGTGCTGTGCCAACTGGCCTGCAGGCGAATGGGAGCACCTCAGAAGTGGCAATACAACGGACGTTTTCTTGACAAAGGAAAGAGAGACAGCAATGTGGACGGCTCTGTTGCATAGCTTGCTGTGCACTGAAGAGATCCAGCAGCATCTTTCAGTCCTACCTCTTTTGGTTTGGGAACAGAGGCCAATTGTTTGTGCTGTGCCAACTGGCCTGCAGGCGAATGGGAGCACCTCAGAAGTGGCAATACAACGGACGTTTTCTTGACAAAGGAAAGAGAGACAGCAATGTGGACGGCTCTGTTGCATAGCTTGCTGTGCACTGAAGAGATCCAGCAGCATCTTTCAGTCCTACCTCTTTTGGTTTGGGAACAGAGGCCAATTGTTTGTGCTGTGCCAACTGGCCTGCAGGCGAAAGGGAGCACCTCAGAAGTGGCAATTCAACGGACGTTTTCTTGACAAAGGAAAGAGAGACAGCAATGTGGACGGCTCTGTTGCATAGCTTGCTGTGCACTGAAGACATCCAGCAGCATCTTTCAGTCCTACCTCTTTTGGTTTGGGAGCAGAGGCCAATTGTTTGTGCTGTGCCAACTGGGCTGCAGGCGAATGGGAGCACCTCAGAAGTGGCAATACAACAGACGTTTTCTTGACAAAGGAAAGAGAGACAGCAATGTGGACGGCTCTGTTGCATAGCTTGCTGTGCACTGAAGAGATCCAGCAGCATCTTTCAGTCCTACCTCTTTTGGTTTGGGAACAGAGGCCAATTGTTTGTGCTGTGCCAACTGGCCTGCAGGCGAATGGGAGCACCTCCGAAGTGGCAATACAACGGACGTTTTCTTGACAAAGGAAAGAGAGACAGCAATGTGGACGGCTCTGTTGCATAGCTTGCTGTGCACTGAAGAGATGCAGCAGCATCTTTCAGTCCTACCTCTTTGGTTTGGGAACAGAGACCAATTGTTTGTGCTGTGCCAACTGGCCTGCAGGCGAATGGGAGCACCTCAGAAGTGGCAATACAACGGACGTTTTCTTGACAAAGGAAAGAGAGACAGCAATGTGGACGGCTCTGTTGCATAGCTTGCTGTGCACTGAAGAGATCCAGCAGCATCTTTCAGTCCTACCTCTTTTGGTTTGGGAACAGAGGCCAATTGTTTGTGCTGTGCCAACTGGCCTGCAGGCGAATGGGAGCACCTCAGAAGTGGCAATACAACGGACGTTTTCTTGACAAAGGAAAGAGAGACAGCAATGTGGACGGCTCTGTTGCATAGCTTGCTGGGCACTGAAGAGATCCAGCAGCATCTTTCAGTCCTACCTCTTTTGGTTTGGGAACAGAGGCCAATTGTTTGTGCTGTGCCAAGTGGCCTGCAGGCGAATGGGAGCACCTCAGAAGTGGCAATACAACGGACGTTTTCTTGACAAAGGAAAGAGAGACAGCAATGTGGACGGCTCTGTTGCATAGCTTGCTGTGCACTGAAGAGATCCAGCAGCATCTTTCAGTCCTACCTCTTTTGGTTTGGGAACAGAGGCCAATTGTTTGTGCTGTGCCAACTGGCCTGCAGGCGAATGGGAGCACCTCAGAAGTGGCAATACAACGGACGTTTTCTTGACAAAGGAAAGAGAGACAGCAATGTGGACGGCTCTGTTGCATAGCTTGCTGTGCACTGAAGAGATCCAGCAGCATCTTTCAGTCCTACCTCTTTTGGTTTGGGAACAGAGGCCAATTGTTTGTGCTGTGCCAACTGGCCTGCAGGCGAATGGGAGCACCTCAGAAGTGGCAATACAACGGACGTTTTCTTGACAAAGGAAAGAGAGACAGCAATGTGGACGGCTCTGTTGCATAGCTTGCTGTGCACTGAAGAGATCCAGCAGCATCTTTCAGTCCTACCTCTTTTGGTTTGGGAACAGAGGCCAATTGTTTGTGCTGTGCCAACTGGCCTGCAGGCGAATGGGAGCACCTCAGAAGTGGCAATACAACGGACGTTTTCTCGACAAAGGAAAGAGAGACAGCAATGTGGACGGCTCTGTTGCATAGCTTGCTGTGCACTGAAGAGATCCAGCAGCATCTTTCAGTCCTACCTCTTTTGGTTTGGGAACAGAGGCCAATTGTTTGTGCTGTGCCAACTGGCCTGCAGGCGAATGGGAGCACCTCCGAAGTGGCAATACAACGGACGTTTTCTTGACAAAGGAAAGAGAGACAGCAATGTGGACGGCTCTGTTGCATAGCTTGCTGTGCACTGAAGAGATCCAGCAGCATCTTTCAGTCCTACCTCTTTTGGTTTGGGAACAGAGGCCAATTGTTTGTGCTGTGCCAACTGGCCTGCAGGCGAATGGGAGCACCTCAGAAGTGGCAATACAACGGACGTTTTCTTGACAAAGGAAAGAGAGACAGCAATGTGGACGGCTCTGTTGCATAGCTTGCTGTGCACTGAAGAGATCCAGCAGCATCTTTCAGTCCTACCTCTTTTGGTTTGGGAACAGAGGCCAATTGTTTGTGCTGTGCCAACTGGCCTGCAGGCGAATGGGAGCACCTCAGAAGTGGCAATACAACGGACGTTTTCTTGACAAAGGAAAGAGAGACAGCAATGTGGACGGCTCTGTTGCATAGCTTGCTGTGCACTGAAGAGATCCAGCAGCATCTTTCAGTCCTACCTCTTTTGGTTTGGGAACAGAGGCCAATTGTTTGTGCTGTGCCAACTGGCCTGCAGGCGAAGGGGAGCACCTCAGAAGTGGCAATACAACGGACGTTTTCTTGACAAAGGAAAGAGAGACAGCAATGTGGACGGCTCTGTTGCATAGCTTGCTGTGCACTGAAGAGATCCAGCAGCATCTTTCAGTCCTACCTCTTTTGGTTTGGGAACAGAGGCCAATTGTTTGTGCTGTGCCAACTGGCCTGCAGGCGAATGGGAGCACCTCAGAAGTGGCAATACAACGGACGTTTTCTTGACAAAGGAAAGAGAGACAGCAATGTGGACGGCTCTGTTGCATAGCTTGCTGTGCACTGAAGAGATCCAGCAGCATCTTTCAGTCCTACCTCTTTTGGTTTGGGAACAGAGGCCAATTGTTTGTGCTGTGCCAACTGGCCTGCAGGCGAATGGGAGCACCTCAGAAGTGGCAATACAACGGACGTTTTCTTGACAAAGGAAAGAGAGACAGCAATGTGGACGGCTCTGTTGCATAGCTTGCTGTGCACTGAAGAGATCCAGCAGCATCTTTCAGTCCTACCTCTTTTGGTTTGGGAACAGAGGCCAATTGTTTGTGCTGTGCCAACTGGCCTGCAGGCGAATGGGAGCACCTCAGAAGTGGCAATACAACGGACGTTTTCTTGACAAAGGAAAGAGAGACAGCAATGTGGACGGCTCTGTTGCATAGCTTGCTGTGCACTGAAGAGATCCAGCAGCATCTTTCAGTCCTACCTCTTTTGGTTTGGGAACAGAGGCCAATTGTTTGTGCTGTGCCAACTGGGCCTGCAGGCGAATGGGAGCACCTCAGAAGTGGCAATACAACGGACGTTTTCTTGACAAAGGAAAGAGAGACAGCAATGTGGACGGCTCTGTTGCATAGCTTGCTGTGCACTGAAGAGATCCAGCAGCATCTTTCAGTCCTACCTCTTTTGGTTTGGGAACAGAGGCCAATTGTTGTGCTGTGCCAACTGGCCTGCAGGCGAATGGGAGCACCTCAGAAGTGGCAATACAACGGACGTTTTCTTGACAAAGGAAAGAGAGACAGCAATGTGGACGGCTCTGTTGCATAGCTTGCTGTGCACTGAAGAGATCCAGCAGCATCTTTCAGTCCTACCTCTTTTGGTTTGGGAACAGAGGCCAATTGTTTGTGCTGTGCCAACTGGCCTGCAGGCGAATGGGAGCACCTCAGAAGTGGCAATACAACGGACGTTTTCTTGACAAAGGAAAGAGAGACAGCAATGTGGACGGCTCTGTTGCATAGCTTGCTGTGCACTGAAGAGATCCAGCAGCATCTTTCAGTCCTACCTCTTTTGGTTTGGGAACAGAGGCCAATTGTTTGTGCTGTGCCAACTGGCCTGCAGGCGAATGGGAGCACCTCAGAAGTGGCAATACAACGGACGTTTTCTTGACAAAGGAAAGAGAGACAGCAATGTGGACGGCTCTGTTGCATAGCTTGCTGTGCACTGAAGAGATCCAGCAGCATCTTTCAGTCCTACCTCTTTTGGTTTGGGAACAGAGGCCAATTGTTTGTGCTGTGCCAACTGGCCTGCAGGCGAATGGGAGCACCTCCGAAGTGGCAATACAACGGACGTTTTCTTGACAAAGGAAAGAGAGACAGCAATGTGGACGGCTCTGTTGCATAGCTTGCTGTGCACTGAAGAGATCCAGCAGCATCTTTCAGTCCTACCTCTTTTGGTTTGGGAACAGAGGCCAATTGTTTGTGCTGTGCCAACTGGCCTGCAGGCGAATGGGAGCACCTCAGAAGTGGCAATACAACGGACGTTTTCTTGACAAAGGAAAGAGAGACAGCAATGTGGACGGCTCTGTTGCATAGCTTGCTGTGCACTGAAGAGATCCAGCAGCATCTTTCAGTCCTACCTCTTTTGGTTTGGGAACAGAGGCCAATTGTTTGTGCTGTGCCAACTGGCCTGCAGGCGAATGGGAGCACCTCAGAAGTGGCAATACAACGGACGTTTTCTTGACAAAGGAAAGAGAGACAGCAATGTGGACGGCTCTGTTGCATAGCTTGCTGTGCACTGAAGAGATCCAGCAGCATCTTTCAGTCCTACCTCTTTTGGTTTGGGAACAGAGGCCAATTGTTTGTGCTGTGCCAACTGGCCTGCAGGCGAATGGGAGCACCTCAGAAGTGGCAATACAACGGACGTTTTCTTGACAAAGGAAAGAGAGACAGCAATGTGGACGGCTCTGTTGCATAGCTTGCTGTGCACTGAAGAGATCCAGCAGCATCTTTCAGTCCTACCTCTTTTCGTTTGGGAACAGAGGCCAATTGTTTGTGCTGTGCCAACTGGCCTGCAGGCGAATGGGAGCACCTCAGAAGTGGCAATACAACGGACGTTTTCTTGACAAAGGAAAGAGAGACAGCAATGTGGACGGCTCTGTTGCATAGCTTGCTGTGCACTGAAGAGATCCAGCAGCATCTTTCAGTCCTACCTCTTTTGGTTTGGGAACAGAGGCCAATTGTTTGTGCTGTGCCAACTGGCCTGCAGGCGAAGGGGAGCACCTCAGAAGTGGCAATTCAACGGACGTTTTCTTGACAAAGGAAAGAGAGACAGCAATGTGGACGGCTCTGTTGCATAGCTTGCTGTGCACTGAAGAGATCCAGCAGCATCTTTCAGTCCTACCTCTTTTGGTTTGGGAACAGAGGCCAATTGTTTGTGCTGTGCCAAGTGGCCTGCAGGCGAATGGGAGCACCTCAGAAGTGGCAATACAACGGACGTTGTCTTGACAAAGGAAAGAGAGACAGCAATGTGGACGGCTCTGTTGCATAGCTTGCTGTGCACTGAAGAGATCCAGCAGCATCTTTCAGTCCTACCTCTTTTGGTTTGGGAACAGAGGCCAATTGTTTGTGCTGTGCCAACTGGGCCTGCAGGCCAATGGGAGCACCTCAGAAGTGGCAATACAACGGACGTTTTCTTGACAAAGGAAAGAGAGACAGCAATGTGGACGGCTCTGTTGCATAGCTTGCTGTGCACTGAAGAGATCCAGCAGCATCTTTCAGTCCTACCTCTTTTGGTTTGGGAACAGAGGCCAATTGTTTGTGCTGTGCCAACTGGCCTGCAAGCGAATGGGAGCACCTCAGAAGTGGCAATACAACGGACGTTTTCTTGACAAAGGAAAGAGAGACAGCAATGTGGACGGCTCTGTTGCATAGCTTGCTGGGCACTGAAGAGATCCAGCAGCATCTTTCAGTCCTACCTCTTTTGGTTTGGGAACAGAGGCCAATTGTTTGTGCTGTGCCAACTGGCCTGCAGGCGAATGGGAGCACCTCAGAAGTGGCAATACAACGGACGTTTTCTTGACAAAGGAAAGAGAGACAGCAATGTGGACGGCTCTGTTGCATAGCTTGCTGTGCACTGAAGAGATCCAGCAGCATCTTTCAGTCCTACCTCTTTTGGTTTGGGAGCAGAGGCCAATTGTTTGTGCTGTGCCAACTGGCCTGCAGGCGAATGGGAGCACCTCAGAAGTGGCAATACAACGGACGTTTTCTTGACAAAGGAAAGAGAGACAGCAATGTGGACGGCTCTGTTGCATAGCTTGCTGTGCACTGAAGAGATCCAGCAGCATCTTTCAGTCCTACCTCTTTTGGTTTGGGAACAGAGGCCAATTGGTTGTGCTGTGCCAACTGGCCTGCAGGCGAATGGGAGCACCTCAGAAGTGGCAATACAACGGACGTTTTCTTGACAAAGGAAAGAGAGACAGCAATGTGGACGGCTCTGTTGCATAGCTTGCTGTGCACTGAAGACATCCAAGCAGCATCTTTCAGTCCTACCTCTTTTGGTTTGGGAACAGAGGCCAATTGGTTGTGCTGTGCCAACTGGCCTGCAGGCGAATGGGAGCACCTCAGAAGTGGCAATACAACGGACGTTTTCTTGACAAAGGAAAGAGAGACAGCAATGTGGACGGCTCTGTTGCATAGCTTGCTGTGCACTGAAGAGATCCAGCAGCATCTTTCAGTCCTACCTCTTTTGGTTTGGGAACAGAGGCCAATTGTTTGTGCTGTGCCAAGTGGCCTGCAGGCCAATGGGAGCACCTCAGAAGTGGCAATACAACGGACGTTTTCTTGACAAAGGAAAGAGAGACAGCAATGTGGACGGCTCTGTTGCATAGCTTGCTGTGCACTGAAGAGATGCAGCAGCATCTTTCAGTCCTACCTCTTTTGGTTTGGGAGCAGAGGCCAATTGTTTGTGCTGTGCCAACTGGCCTGCAGGCGAATGGGAGCACCTCAGAAGTGGCAATACAACGGACGTTTTCTTGACAAAGGAAAGAGAGACAGCAATGTGGACGGCTCTGTTGCATAGCTTGCTGTGCACTGAAGAGATCCAGCAGCATCTTTCAGTCCTACCTCTTTTGGTTTGGGAACAGAGGCCAATTGTTTGTGCTGTGCCAAGTGGCCTGCAGGCCAATGGGAGCACCTCAGAAGTGGCAATACAACGGACGTTTTCTTGACAAAGGAAAGAGAGACAGCAACGTGGACGTCTCTGTTGCATAGCTTGCTGTGCACTGAAGAGATCCAGCAGCATCTTTCAGTCCTACCTCTTTTGGTTTGGGAACAGAGGCCAATTGGTTGTGCTGTGCCAACTGGCCTGCAGGCGAATGGGAGCACCTCAGAAGTGGCAATACAACGGACGTTTTCTTGACAAAGGAAAGAGAGACAGCAATGTGGACGGCTCTGTTGCATAGCTTGCTGTGCACTGAAGAGATCCAGCAGCATCTTTCAGTCCTACCTCTTTTGGTTTGGGAACAGAGGCCAATTGTTTGTGCTGTGCCAACTGGCCTGCAGGCGAATGGGAGCACCTCAGAAGTGGCAATACAACGGACGTTTTCTTGACAAAGGAAAGAGAGACAGCAATGTGGACGGCTCTGTTGCATAGCTTGCTGTGCACTGAAGACATCCAGCAGCATCTTTCAGTCCTACCTCTTTTGGTTTGGGAACAGAGGCCAATTGTTTGTGCTGTGCCAACTGGCCTGCAGGCCAATGGGAGCACCTCAGAAGTGGCAATACAACGGACGTTTTCTTGACAAAGGAAAGAGAGACAGCAATGTGGACGGCTCTGTTGCATAGCTTGCTGTGCACTGAAGAGATCCAGCAGCATCTTTCAGTCCTACCTCTTTTGGTTTGGGAACAGAGGCCAATTGTTTGTGCTGTGCCAAGTGGCCTGCAGGCGAATGGGAGCACCTCAGAAGTGGCAATACAACGGACGTTGTCTTGACAAAGGAAAGAGAGACAGCAATGTGGACGGCTCTGTTGCATAGCTTGCTGTGCACTGAAGAGATCCAGCAGCATCTTTCAGTCCTACCTCTTTTGGTTTGGGAACAGAGGCCAATTGTTTGTGCTGTGCCAACTGGCCTGCAGGCCAATGGGAGCACCTCAGAAGTGGCAATACAACGGACGTTTTCTTGACAAAGGAAAGAGAGACAGCAATGTGGACGGCTCTGTTGCATAGCTTGCTGTGCACTGAAGAGATCCAGCAGCATCTTTCAGTCCTACCTCTTTTGGTTTGGGAACAGAGGCCAATTGTTTGTGCTGTGCCAACTGGCCTGCAGGCCAATGGGAGCACCTCAGAAGTGGCAATACAACGGACGTTTTCTTGACAAAGGAAAGAGAGACAGCAATGTGGACGGCTCTGTTGCATAGCTTGCTGTGCACTGAAGAGATCCAGCAGCATCTTTCAGTCCTACCTCTTTTGGTTTGGGAGCAGAGGCCAATTGTTTGTGCTGTGCCAACTGGCCTGCAGGCGAATGGGAGCACCTCAGAAGTGGCAATACAACAGACGTTTTCTTGACAAAGGAAAGAGAGACAGCAATGTGGACGGCTCTGTTGCATAGCTTGCTGTGCACTGAAGAGATCCAGCAGCATCTTTCAGTCCTACCTCTTTTGGTTTGGGAACAGAGGCCAATTGTTTGTGCTGTGCCAACTGGCCTGCAGGTGAATGGGAGCACCTCCGAAGTGGCAATACAACGGACGTTTTCTTG
Organism: Amazona ochrocephala; assembly: GCA_039720435.1. NCBI lineage: Eukaryota > Metazoa > Chordata > Aves > Psittaciformes > Psittacidae > Amazona > Amazona ochrocephala. Next base: position 17,637 of record CM077887.1, read on the forward strand.
ACAAAGGAAAGAGAGACAGCAATGTGGACGGCTCTGTTGCATAGCTTGCTGTGCACTGAAGAGATCCAGCAGCATCTTTCAGTCCTACCTCTTTTGGTTTGGGAACAGAGGCCAATTGTTTGTGCTGTGCCAACTGGCCTGCAGGCGAATGGGAGCACCTCAGAAGTGGCAATACAACGGACGTTTTCTCGACAAAGGAAAGAGAGACAGCAATGTGGACGGCTCTGTTGCATAGCTTGCTGTGCACTGAAGAGATCCAGCAGCATCTTTCAGTCCTACCTCTTTTGGTTTGGGAGCAGAGGCCAATTGTTTGTGCTGTGCCAACTGGCTTGCAGGCGAATTGGAGCACCTCAGAAGTGGCAATACAACGGACGTTTTCTTGACAAAGGAAAGAGAGACAGCAATGTGGACGGCTCTGTTGCATAGCTTGCTGTGCACTGAAGAGATCCAGCAGCATCTTTCAGTCCTACCTCTTTTGGTTTGGGAACAGAGGCCAATTGGTTGTGCTGTGCCAACTGGCCTGCAGGCGAATGGGAGCACCTCCGAAGTGGCAATACAACGGACGTTTTCTTGACAAAGGAAAGAGAGACAGCAATGTGGACGGCTCTGTTGCATAGCTTGCTGTGCACTGAAGAGATCCAGCAGCATCTTTCAGTCCTACCTCTTTTGGTTTGGGAACAGAGGCCAATTGTTTGTGCTGTGCCAACTGGCCTGCAGGCCAATGGGAGCACCTCAGAAGTGGCAATACAACGGACGTTTTCTTGACAAAGGAAAGAGAGACAGCAATGTGGACGGCTCTGTTGCATAGCTTGCTGTGCACTGAAGAGATCCAGCAGCATCTTTCAGTCCTACCTCTTTTGGTTTGGGAACAGAGGCCAATTGTTTGTGCTGTGCCAACTGGCCTGCAGGCCAATGGGAGCACCTCAGAAGTGGCAATACAACGGACGTTTTCTTGACAAAGGAAAGAGAGACAGCAATGTGGACGGCTCTGTTGCATAGCTTGCTGTGCACTGAAGAGATCCAGCAGCATCTTTCAGTCCTACCTCTTTTGGTTTGGGAACAGAGGCCAATTGTTTGTGCTGTGCCAAGTGGCCTGCAGGCGAATGGGAGCACCTCAGAAGTGGCAATACAACGGACGTTTTCTTGACAAAGGAAAGAGAGACAGCAATGTGGACGGCTCTGTTGCATAGCTTGCTGTGCACTGAAGAGATCCAGCAGCATCTTTCAGTCCTACCTCTTTTGGTTTGGGAACAGAGGCCAATTGTTTGTGCTGTGCCAACTGGCCTGCAGGCGAATGGGAGCACCTCAGAAGTGGCAATTCAACGGACGTTTTCTTGACAAAGGAAAGAGAGACAGCAATGTGGACGGCTCTGTTGCATAGCTTGCTGTGCACTGAAGAGATCCAGCAGCATCTTTCAGTCCTACCTCTTTTGGTTTGGGAACAGAGGCCAATTGTTTGTGCTGTGCCAAGTGGCCTGCAGGCGAATGGGAGCACCTCAGAAGTGGCAATACAACGGACGTTGTCTTGACAAAGGAAAGAGAGACAGCAATGTGGACGGCTCTGTTGCATAGCTTGCTGTGCACTGAAGAGATCCAGCAGCATCTTTCAGTCCTACCTCTTTTGGTTTGGGAACAGAGGCCAATTGTTTGTGCTTTGCCAACTGGCCTGCAGGCGAATGGGAGCACCTCCGAAGTGGCAATACAACGGACGTTTTCTTGACAAAGGAAAGAGAGACAGCAATGTGGACGGCTCTGTTGCATAGCTTGCTGTGCACTGAAGAGATCCAGCAGCATCTTTCAGTCCTACCTCTTTTGGTTTGGCAGCAGAGGCCAATTGTTTGTGCTGTGCCAACTGGCCTGCAGGCGAATGGGAGCACCTCAGAAGTGGCAATACAACAGACGTTTTCTTGACAAAGGAAAGAGAGACAGCAATGTGGACGGCTCTGTTGCATAGCTTGCTGTGCACTGAAGAGATCCAGCAGCATCTTTCAGTCCTACCTCTTTTGGTTTGGGAACAGAGGCCAATTGTTTGTGCTGTGCCAACTGGCCTGCAGGCGAATGGGAGCACCTCAGAAGTGGCAATACAACGGACGTTTTCTTGACAAAGGAAAGAGAGACAGCAATGTGGACGGCTCTGTTGCATAGCTTGCTGTGCACTGAAGAGATCCAGCAGCATCTTTCAGTCCTACCTCTTTTGGTTTGGGAACAGAGGCCAATTGTTTGTGCTGTGCCAACTGGCCTGCAGGCCAATGGGAGCACCTCCGAAGTGGCAATACAACGGACGTTTTCTTGACAAAGGAAAGAGAGACAGCAATGTGGACGGCTCTGTTGCATAGCTTGCTGTGCACTGAAGAGATCCAGCAGCATCTTTCAGTCCTACCTCTTTTGGTTTGGGAACAGAGGCCAATTGTTTGTGCTGTGCCAACTGGCCTGCAGGCGAATGGGAGCACCTCCGAAGTGGCAATACAACGGACGTTTTCTTGACAAAGGAAAGAGAGACAGCAATGTGGACGGCTCTGTTGCATAGCTTGCTGTGCACTGAAGAGATCCAGCAGCATCTTTCAGTCCTACCTCTTTTGGTTTGGGAACAGAGGCCAATTGTTTGTGCTGTGCCAAGTGGCCTGCAGGCGAATGGGAGCACCTCCGAAGTGGCAATACAACGGACGTTTTCTTGACAAAGGAAAGAGAGACAGCAATGTGGACGGCTCTGTTGCATAGCTTGCTGTGCACTGAAGAGATCCAGCAGCATCTTTCAGTCCTACCTCTTTTGGTTTGGGAACAGAGGCCAATTGTTTGTGCTGTGCCAACTGGCCTGCAGGCGAATGGGAGCACCTCAGAAGTGGCAATTCAACGGACGTTTTCTTGACAAAGGAAAGAGAGACAGCAATGTGGACGGCTCTGTTGCATAGCTTGCTGTGCACTGAAGAGATCCAGCAGCATCTTTCAGTCCTACCTCTTTTGGTTTGGGAACAGAGGCCAATTGTTTGTGCTGTGCCAACTGGCCTGCAGGCGAATGGGAGCACCTCCGAAGTGGCAATACAACGGACGTTGTCTTGACAAAGGAAAGAGAGACAGCAATGTGGACGGCTCTGTTGCATAGCTTGCTGTGCACTGAAGAGATCCAGCAGCATCTTTCAGTCCTACCTCTTTTGGTTTGGGAACAGAGGCCAATTGTTTGTGCTGTGCCAACTGGCCTGCAGGCGAATGGGAGCACCTCCGAAGTGGCAATACAACGGACGTTTTCTTGACAAAGGAAAGAGAGACAGCAATGTGGACGGCTCTGTTGCATAGCTTGCTGTGCACTGAAGAGATCCAGCAGCATCTTTCAGTCCTACCTCTTTTGGTTTGGCAGCAGAGGCCAATTGTTTGTGCTGTGCCAACTGGCCTGCAGGCGAATGGGAGCACCTCAGAAGTGGCAATACAACAGACGTTTTCTTGACAAAGGAAAGAGAGACAGCAATGTGGACGGCTCTGTTGCATAGCTTGCTGTGCACTGAAGAGATCCAGCAGCATCTTTCAGTCCTACCTCTTTTGGTTTGGGAACAGAGGCCAATTGTTTGTGCTGTGCCAACTGGCCTGCAGGTGAATGGGAGCACCTCAGAAGTGGCAATACAACGGACGTTTTCTTGACAAAGGAAAGAGAGACAGCAATGTGGACGGCTCTGTTGCATAACTTGCTGTGCACTGAAGAGATCCAGCAGCATCTTTCAGTCCTACCTCTTTTGGTTTTGGAGCAGAGGCCAATTGTTTGTGCTGTGCCAACTGGCCTGCAGGCGAATGGGAGCACCTCAGAAGTGGCAATACAACGGACGTTTTCTTGACAAAGGAAAGAGAGACAGCAATGTGGACGGCTCTGTTGCATAGCTTGCTGGGCACTGAAGAGATGCAGCAGCATCTTTCAGTCCTACCTCTTTTGGTTTGGGAACAGAGGCCAATTGTTTGTGCTGTGCCAACTGGCCTGCAGGCGAATGGGAGCACCTCAGAAGTGGCAATACAACGGACGTTTTCTTGACAAAGGAAAGAGAGACAGCAATGTGGACGGCTCTGTTGCATAGCTTGCTGTGCACTGAAGAGATGCAGCAGCATCTTTCAGTCCTACCTCTTTTGGTTTGGGAACAGAGGCCAATTGTTTGTGCTGTGCCAACTGGCCTGCAGGCGAATGGGAGCACCTCAGAAGTGGCAATACAACGGACGTTTTCTTGACAAAGGAAAGAGAGACAGCAATGTGGACGGCTCTGTTGCATAGCTTGCTGTGCACTGAAGAGATCCAGCAGCATCTTTCAGTCCTACCTCTTTTGGTTTGGGAACAGAGGCCAATTGTTTGTGCTGTGCCAACTGGCCTGCAGGCCAATGGGAGCACCTCAGAAGTGGCAATACAACGGACGTTTTCTTGACAAAGGAAAGAGAGACAGCAATGTGGACGGCTCTGTTGCATAGCTTGCTGTGCACTGAAGAGATCCAGCAGCATCTTTCAGTCCTACCTCTTTTGGTTTGGGAACAGAGGCCAATTGGTTGTGCTGTGCCAACTGGCCTGCAGGCGAATGGGAGCACCTCCGAAGTGGCAATACAACGGACGTTTTCTTGACAAAGGAAAGAGAGACAGCAATGTGGACGGCTCTGTTGCATAGCTTGCTGGGCACTGAAGAGATCCAGCAGCATCTTTCAGTCCTACCTCTTTTGGTTTGGGAACAGAGGCCAATTGTTTGTGCTGTGCCAAGTGGCCTGCAGGCGAATGGGAGCACCTCCGAAGTGGCAATACAACGGACGTTTTCTTGACAAAGGAAAGAGAGACAGCAATGTGGACGGCTCTGTTGCATAGCTTGCTGTGCACTGAAGAGATCCAGCAGCATCTTTCAGTCCTACCTCTTTTGGTTTGGGAACAGAGGCCAATTGTTTGTGCTGTGCCAACTGGCCTGCAGGCGAATGGGAGCACCTCAGAAGTGGCAATTCAACGGACGTTTTCTTGACAAAGGAAAGAGAGACAGCAATGTGGACGGCTCTGTTGCATAGCTTGCTGTGCACTGAAGAGATCCAGCAGCATCTTTCAGTCCTACCTCTTTTGGTTTGGGAACAGAGGCCAATTGTTTGTGCTGTGCCAAGTGGCCTGCAGGCGAATGGGAGCACCTCAGAAGTGGCAATACAACGGACGTTGTCTTGACAAAGGAAAGAGAGACAGCAATGTGGACGGCTCTGTTGCATAGCTTGCTGTGCACTGAAGAGATCCAGCAGCATCTTTCAGTCCTACCTCTTTTGGTTTGGGAACAGAGGCCAATTGTTTGTGCTGTGCCAACTGGCCTGCAGGCCAATGGGAGCACCTCAGAAGTGGCAATACAACGGACGTTTTCTTGACAAAGGAAAGAGAGACAGCAATGTGGACGGCTCTGTTGCATAGCTTGCTGTGCACTGAAGAGATCCAGCAGCATCTTTCAGTCCTACCTCTTTTGGTTTGGCAGCAGAGGCCAATTGTTTGTGCTGTGCCAACTGGCCTGCAGGCGAATGGGAGCACCTCAGAAGTGGCAATACAACAGACGTTTTCTTGACAAAGGAAAGAGAGACAGCAATGTGGACGGCTCTGTTGCATAGCTTGCTGTGCACTGAAGAGATCCAGCAGCATCTTTCAGTCCTACCTCTTTTGGTTTGGGAACAGAGGCCAATTGTTTGTGCTGTGCCAACTGGCCTGCAGGCGAATGGGAGCACCTCAGAAGTGGCAATACAACGGACGTTTTCTTGACAAAGGAAAGAGAGACAGCAATGTGGACGGCTCTGTTGCATAGCTTGCTGTGCACTGAAGAGATCCAGCAGCATCTTTCAGTCCTACCTCTTTTGGTTTGGGAACAGAGGCCAATTGTTTGTGCTGTGCCAACTGGGCTGCAGGCCAATGGGAGCACCTCAGAAGTGGCAATACAACGGACGTTTTCTTGACAAAGGAAAGAGAGACAGCAATGTGGACGGCTCTGTTGCATAGCTTGCTGTGCACTGAAGAGATCCAGCAGCATCTTTCAGTCCTACCTCTTTTGGTTTGGGAACAGAGGCCAATTGTTTGTGCTGTGCCAAGTGGCCTGCAGGCGAATGGGAGCACCTCCGAAGTGGCAATACAACGGACGTTTTCTTGACAAAGGAAAGAGAGACAGCAATGTGGACGGCTCTGTTGCATAGCTTGCTGTGCACTGAAGAGATCCAGCAGCATCTTTCAGTCCTACCTCTTTTGGTTTGGGAACAGAGGCCAATTGTTTGTGCTGTGCCAAGTGGCCTGCAGGCGAATGGGAGCACCTCCGAAGTGGCAATACAACGGACGTTTTCTTGACAAAGGAAAGAGAGACAGCAATGTGGACGGCTCTGTTGCATAGCTTGCTGTGCACTGAAGAGATCCAGCAGCATCTTTCAGTCCTACCTCTTTTGGTTTGGGAACAGAGGCCAATTGTTTGTGCTGTGCCAAGTGGCCTGCAGGCGAATGGGAGCACCTCAGAAGTGGCAATACAACGGACGTTTTCTTGACAAAGGAAAGAGAGACAGCAATGTGGACGGCTCTGTTGCATAGCTTGCTGGGCACTGAAGAGATCCAGCAGCATCTTTCAGTCCTACCTCTTTTGGTTTGGGAACAGAGGCCAATTGTTTGTGCTGTGCCAACTGGCCTGCAGGCGAATGGGAGCACCTCCGAAGTGGCAATACAACGGACGTTGTCTTGACAAAGGAAAGAGAGACAGCAATGTGGACGGCTCTGTTGCATAGCTTGCTGTGCACTGAAGAGATCCAGCAGCATCTTTCAGTCCTACCTCTTTTGGTTTGGGAACAGAGGCCAATTGTTTGTGCTGTGCCAACTGGCCTGCAGGCGAATGGGAGCACCTCCGAAGTGGCAATACAACGGACGTTTTCTTGACAAAGGAAAGAGAGACAGCAATGTGGACGGCTCTGTTGCATAGCTTGCTGTGCACTGAAGAGATCCAGCAGCATCTTTCAGTCCTACCTCTTTTGGTTTGGCAGCAGAGGCCAATTGTTTGTGCTGTGCCAACTGGCCTGCAGGCGAATGGGAGCACCTCAGAAGTGGCAATACAACAGACGTTTTCTTGACAAAGGAAAGAGAGACAGCAATGTGGACGGCTCTGTTGCATAGCTTGCTGTGCACTGAAGAGATCCAGCAGCATCTTTCAGTCCTACCTCTTTTGGTTTGGGAACAGAGGCCAATTGTTTGTGCTGTGCCAACTGGCCTGCAGGTGAATGGGAGCACCTCAGAAGTGGCAATACAACGGACGTTTTCTTGACAAAGGAAAGAGAGACAGCAATGTGGACGGCTCTGTTGCATAGCTTGCTGTGCACTGAAGAGATCCAGCAGCATCTTTCAGTCCTACCTCTTTTGGTTTTGGAGCAGAGGCCAATTGTTTGTGCTGTGCCAACTGGCCTGCAGGCGAATGGGAGCACCTCAGAAGTGGCAATACAACGGACGTTTTCTTGACAAAGGAAAGAGAGACAGCAATGTGGACGGCTCTGTTGCATAGCTTGCTGGGCACTGAAGAGATGCAGCAGCATCTTTCAGTCCTACCTCTTTTGGTTTGGGAACAGAGGCCAATTGTTTGTGCTGTGCCAACTGGCCTGCAGGCGAATGGGAGCACCTCAGAAGTGGCAATACAACGGACGTTTTCTTGACAAAGGAAAGAGAGACAGCAATGTGGACGGCTCTGTTGCATAGCTTGCTGTGCACTGAAGAGATCCAGCAGCATCTTTCAGTCCTACCTCTTTTGGTTTGGGAACAGAGGCCAATTGTTTGTGCTGTGCCAACTGGCCTGCAGGCGAATGGGAGCACCTCCGAAGTGGCAATACAACGGACGTTTTCTTGACAAAGGAAAGAGAGACAGCAATGTGGACGGCTCTGTTGCATAGCTTGCTGTGCACTGAAGAGATGCAGCAGCATCTTTCAGTCCTACCTCTTTTGGTTTGGGAGCAGAGGCCAATTGTTCGTGCTGTGCCAACTGGGCTGCAGGCGAATGGGAGCACCTCAGAAGTGGCAATACAACGGACGTTTTCTTGACAAAGGAAAGAGAGACAGCAATGTGGACGGCTCTGTTGCATAGCTTGCTGTGCACTGAAGAGATCCAGCAGCATCTTTCAGTCCTACCTCTTTTGGTTTGGGAACAGAGGCCAATTGTTTGTGCTGTGCCAACTGGCCTGCAGGCGAATGGGAGCACCTCAGAAGTGGCAATACAACAGACGTTTTCTTGACAAAGGAAAGAGAGACAGCAATGTGGACGGCTCTGTTGCATAGCTTGCTGTGCACTGAAGACATCCAGCAGCATCTTTCATTCCTACCTCTTTTGGTTTGGGAACAGAGGCCAATTGTTTGTGCTGTGCCAGCTGGCCTGCAGGCAAATGGGAGCACCTCAGAAGTGGCAATACAACGGACGTTTTCTTGACAAAGGAAAGAGAGACAGCAATGTGGACGGCTCTGTTGCATAGCTTGCTGTGCACTGAAGAGATCCAGCAGCATCTTTCAGTCCTACCTCTTTTGGTTTGGGAACAGAGGCCAATTGTTTGTGCTGTGCCAAGTGGCCTGCAGGCGAATGGGAGCACCTCAGAAGTGGCAATACAACGGACGTTTTCTTGACAAAGGAAAGAGAGACAGCAATGTGGACGGCTCTGTTGCATAGCTTGCTGTGCACTGAAGAGATCCAGCAGCATCTTTCAGTCCTACCTCTTTTGGTTTGGGAACAGAGGCCAATTGTTTGTGCTGTGCCAAGTGGCCTGCAGGCGAATGGGAGCACCTCCGAAGTGGCAATACAACGGACGTTTTCTTGACAAAGGAAAGAGAGACAGCAATGTGGACGGCTCTGTTGCATAGCTTGCTGTGCACTGAAGAGATCCAGCAGCATCTTTCAGTCCTACCTCTTTTGGTTTGGGAACAGAGGCCAATTGTTTGTGCTGTGCCAACTGGGCTGCAGGCCAATGGGAGCACCTCAGAAGTGGCAATACAACGGACGTTTTCTTGACAAAGGAAAGAGAGACAGCAATGTGGATGGCTCTGTTGCATAGCTTGCTGTGCACTGAAGAGATGCAGCAGCATCTTTCAGTCCTACCTCTTTTGGTTTGGGAGCAGAGGCCAATTGTTTGTGCTGTGCCAACTGGCCTGCAGGCGAATGGGAGCACCTCAGAAGTGGCAATACAACGGACGTTTTCTTGACAAAGGAAAGAGAGACAGCAACGTGGACGGCTCTGTTGCATAGCTTGCTGTGCACTGAAGAGATCCAGCAGCATCTTTCAGTCCTACCTCTTTTGGTTTGGGAACAGAGGCCAATTGTTTGTGCTGTGCCAACTGGCCTGCAGGCGAATGGGAGCACCTCCGAAGTGGCAATACAACGGACGTTTTCTCGACAAAGGAAAGAGAGACAGCAATGTGGACGGCTCTGTTGCATAGCTTGCTGTGCACTGAAGAGATGCAGCAGCATCTTTCAGTCCTACCTCTTTTGGTTTGGGAACAGAGGCCAATTGGTTGTGCTGTGCCAACTGGCCTGCAGGTCAATGGGAGCACCTCCGAAGTGGCAATACAACGGACGTTTTCTTGACAAAGGAAAGAGAGACAGCAACGTGGACGGCTCTGTTGCATAGCTTGCTGTGCACTGAAGAGATCCAGCAGCATCTTTTAGTCCTACCTCTTTTGGTTTGGGAACAGAGGCCAATTGTTTGTGCTGTGCCAACTGGCCTGCAGGCGAATGGGAGCACCTCAGAAGTGGCAATACAACAGACGTTTTCTTGACAAAGGAAAGAGAGACAGCAATGTGGACGGCTCTGTTGCATAGCTTGCTGTGCACTGAAGAGATCCAGCAGCATCTTTCAGTCCTACCTCTTTTGGTTTGGGAACAGAGGCCAATTGTTTGTGCTGTGCCAACAGGCCTGCAGGCGAATGGGAGCACCTCAGAAGTGGCAATACAACGGACGTTTTCTTGACAAAGGAAAGAGAGACAGCAATGTGGACGGCTCTGTTGCATAGCTTGCTGTGCACTGAAGAGATCCAGCAGCATCTTTCAGTCCTACCTCTTTTGGTTTGGGAGCAGAGGCCAATTGTTTGTGCTGTGCCAAGTGGCCTGCAGGCGAATGGGAGCACCTCAGAAGTGGCAATACAACGGACGTTTTCTTGACAAAGGAAAGAGAGACAGCAATGTGGACGGCTCTGTTGCATAGCTTGCTGTGCACTGAAGAGATCCAGCAGCATCTTTCAGTCCTACCTCTTTTGGTTTGGGAACAGAGGCCAATTGTTTGTGCTGTGCCAACTGGCCTGCAGGCGAATGGGAGCACCTCAGAAGTGGCAATACAACGGACGTTTTCTTGACAAAGGAAAGAGAGACAGCAATGTGGACGGCTCTGTTGCATAGCTTGCTGTGCACTGAAGAGATCCAGCAGCATCTTTCAGTCCTACCTCTTTTGGTTTGGGAACAGAGGCCAATTGTTTGTGCTGTGCCAACTGGCTTGCAGGCGAATGGGAGCACCTCAGAAGTGGCAATACAACGGACGTTTTCTTGACAAAGGAAAGAGAGACAGCAATGTGGACGGCTCTGTTGCATAGCTTGCTGTGCACTGAAGAGATCCAGCAGCATCTTTCAGTCCTACCTCTTTTGGTTTGGGAACAGAGGCCAATTGTTTGTGCTGTGCCAACTGGCCTGCAGGCGAATGGGAGCACCTCAGAAGTGGCAATACAACGGACGTTTTCTTGACAAAGGAAAGAGAGACAGCAATGTGGACGGCTCTGTTGCATAGCTTGCTGTGCACTGAAGAGATCCAGCAGCATCTTTCAGTCCTACCTCTTTTGGTTTGGGAACAGAGGCCAATTGGTTGTGCTGTGCCAACTGGCCTGCAGGCGAATGGGAGCACCTCAGAAGTGGCAATACAACGGACGTTTTCTTGACAAAGGAAAGAGAGACAGCAATGTGGACGGCTCTGTTGCATAGCTTGCTGTGCACTGAAGACATCCAGCAGCATCTTTCAGTCCTACCTCTTTTGGTTTGGGAACAGAGGCCAATTGTTTGTGCTGTGCCAACTGGCCTGCAGGCCAATGGGAGCACCTCCGAAGTGGCAATACAACGGACGTTTTCTTGACAAAGGAAAGAGAGACAGCAATGTGGACGGCTCTGTTGCATAGCTTGCTGTGCACTGAAGACATCCAGCAGCATCTTTCAGTCCTACCTCTTTTGGTTTGGGAATAGAGGCCAATTGTTTGTGCTGTGCCAACTGGCCTGCAGGCGAATGGGAGCACCTCAGAAGTGGCAATACAACGGACGTTTTCTTGACAAAGGAAAGAGAGACAGCAATGTGGACGGCTCTGTTGCATAGCTTGCTGTGCACTGAAGAGATCCAGCAGCATCTTTCAGTCCTACCTCTTTTGGTTTGGGAACAGAGGCCAATTGTTTGTGCTGTGCCAACTGGCCTGCAGGCCAATGGGAGCACCTCAGAAGTGGCAATACAACGGATGTTTTCTTGACGAAGGAAAGAGAGACAGCAATGTGGACAGCTCTGTTGCATAGCTTGCTGTGCACTGAAGACATCCAGCAGCATCTTTCAGTCCTACCTCTTTTGGTTTGGGAACAGAGGCCAATTGTTTGTGCTGTGCCAAGTGGCCTGCAGGCGAATGGGAGCACCTCAGAAGTGGCAATACAACGGACGTTTTCTTGACAAAGGAAAGAGAGACAGCAATGTGGACGGCTCTGTTGCATAGCTTGCTGTGCACTGAAGAGATCCAGCAGCATCTTTCAGTCCTACCTCTTTTGGTTTGGGAACAGAGGCCAATTGTTTGTGCTGTGCCAACTGGCCTGCAGGCGAATGGGAGCACCTCAGAAGTGGCAATACAGCGGACGTTTTCTTGCCAAAGGAAAGAGAGACAGCAATGTGGACGGCTCTGTTGCATAGCTTGCTGTGCACTGAAGAGATGCAGCAGCATCTTTCAGTCCTACCTCTTTTGGTTTGGGAACAGAGGCCAATTGGTTGTGCTGTGCCAACTGGCCTGCAGGCGAATGGGAGCACCTCAGAAGTGGCAATACAACGGACGTTTTCTTGACAAAGGAAAGAGAGACAGCAATGTGGACGGCTCTGTTGCATAGCTTGCTGTGCACTGAAGAGATCCAGCAGCATCTTTCAGTCCTACCTCTTTTGGTTTGGGAACAGAGGCCAATTGTTTGTGCTGTGCCAAGTGGCCTGCAGGCGAATGGGAGCACCTCAGAAGTGGCAATACAACGGACGTTTTCTTGACAAAGGAAAGAGAGACAGCAATGTGGACGGCTCTGTTGCATAGCTTGCTGTGCACTGAAGAGATCCAGCAGCATCTTTCAGTCCTACCTCTTTTGGTTTGGGAACAGAGGCCAATTGTTTGTGCTGTGCCAACTGGCCTGCAGGCGAATGGGAGCACCTCAGAAGTGGCAATACAACGGACGTTTTCTTGACAAAGGAAAGAGAGACAGCAATGTGGACGGCTCTGTTGCATAGCTTGCTGTGCACTGAAGAGATCCAGCAGCATCTTTCAGTCCTACCTCTTTTGGTTTGGGAACAGAGGCCAATTGTTTGTGCTGTGCCAACTGGCCTGCAGGCGAATCGGGAGCACCTCAGAAGTGGCAATACAACGGACGTTTTCTTGACAAAGGAAAGAGAGACAGCAATGTGGACGGCTCTGTTGCATAGCTTGCTGTGCACTGAAGAGATCCAGCAGCATCTTTCAGTCCTACCTCTTTTGGTTTGGCAACAGAGGCCAATTGTTTGTGCTGTGCCAAGTGGCCTGCAGGCGAATGGGAGCACCTCCGAAGTGGCAATACAACGGACGTTTTCTTGACAAAGGAAAGAGAGACAGCAATGTGGACGGCTCTGTTGCATAGCTTGCTGTGCACTGAAGAGATGCAGCAGCATCTTTCAGTCCTACCTCTTTTGGTTTGGGAACAGAGGCCAATTGTTTGTGCTGTGCAAACTGGCCTGCAGGAGAATGGGAGCACCTCAGAAGTGGCAATACAACGGACGTTTTCTTGACCATGGAAAGAGAGACAGCAATGTGGACGGCTCTGTTGCATAGCTTGCTGTGCACTGAAGAGATCCAGCAGCATCTTTCAGTCCTACCTCTTTTGGTTTGGGAACAGAGACCAGTTGTTTGTGCTGTGCCAAGTGGCCTGCAGGCGAATGGGAGCACCTCAGAAGTGGCAATACAACGGACGTTTTCTTGACAAAGGAAAGAGAGACAGCAATGTGGACGGCTCTGTTGCATAGCTTGCTGTGCACTGAAGAGATGCAGCAGCATCTTTCAGTCCTACCTCTTTTGGTTTGGGAACAGAGGCCAATTGTTTGTGCTGTGCCAACTGGCCTGCAGGCGAATGGGAGCACCTCAGAAGTGGCAATACAACGGACGTTTTCTTGACAAAGGAAAGAGAGACAGCAATGTGGACGGCTCTGTTGCATAGCTTGCTGTGCACTGAAGAGATCCAGCAGCATCTTTCAGTCCTACCTCTTTTGGTTTGGGAACAGAGGCCAATTGGTTGTGCTGTGCCAACTGGCCTGCAGGCGAATGGGAGCACCTCCGAAGTGGCAATACAACGGACGTTTTCTTGACAAAGGAAAGAGAGACAGCAATGCGGACGGCTCTGTTGCATAGCTTGCTGTGCACTGAAGAGATCCAGCAGCATCTTTCAGTCCTACCTCTTTTGGTTTGGGAACAGAGGCCAATTGTTTGTGCTGTGCCAACTGGCCTGCAGGCGAATGGGAGCACCTCAGAAGTGGCAATACAACGGACGTTTTCTTGACAAAGGAAAGAGAGACAGCAATGTGGACGGCTCTGTTGCATAGCTTGCTGTGCACTGAAGAGATCCAGCAGCATCTTTCAGTCCTACCTCTTTTGGTTTGGGAACAGAGGCCAATTGGTTGTGCTGTGCCAACTGGCCTGTAGGCGAATGGGAGCACCTCAGAAGTGGCAATACAATGGACGTTTTCTTGACAAAGGAAAGAGAGACAGCAATGTGGACGGCTCTGTTGCATAGCTTGCTGTGCACTGAAGAGATCCAGCAGCATCTTTCAGTCCTACCTCTTTTGGTTTGGGAACAGAGGCCAATTGTTTGTGCTGTGCCAACTGGCCTGCAGGCGAATGGGAGCACCTCCGAAGTGGCAATACAACGGACGTTTTCTTGACAAAGGAAAGAGAGACAGCAATGTGGACGGCTCTGTTGCATAGCTTGCTGTGCACTGAAGAGATCCAGCAGCATCTTTCAGTCCTACCTCTTTTGGTTTGGGAACAGAGGCCAATTGTTTGTGCTGTGCCAACTGGCCTGCAGGCCAATGGGAGCACCTCAGAAGTGGCAATACAACGGACGTTTTCTTGACAAAGGAAATAGAGACAGCAATGTGGACGGCTCTGTTGCATAGCTTGCTGTGCACTGAAGAGATCCAGCAGCATCTTTCAGTCCTACCTCTTTTGGTTTGGGAACAGAGGCCAATTGTTTGTGCTGTGCCAACTGGCCTGCAGGCGAATGGGAGCACCTCCGAAGTGGCAATACAACGGACGTTTTCTTGACAAAGGAAAGAGAGACAGCAATGTGGACGGCTCTGTTGCATAGCTTGCTGTGCACTGAAGAGATCCAGCAGCATCTTTCAGTCCTACCTCTTTTGGTTTGGGAACAGAGGCCAATTGGTTGTGCTGTGCCAACTGGCCTGCAGGCGAATGGGAGCACCTCAGAAGTGGCAATACAACGGACGTTTTCTTGACAAAGGAAAGAGAGACAGCAATGTGGACGGCTCTGTTGCATAGCTTGCTGTGCACTGAAGAGATCCAGCAGCATCTTTCAGTCCTACCTCTTTTGGTTTGGGAACAGAGGCCAATTGTTTGTGCTGTGCCAACTGGCCTGCAGGCGAATGGGAGCACCTCAGAAGTGGCAATACAACGGACGTTTTCTTGACAAAGGAAAGAGAGACAGCAATGTGGACGGCTCTGTTGCATAGCTTGCTGTGCACTGAAGAGATGCAGCAGCATCTTTCAGTCCTACCTCTTTTGGTTTGGGAACAGAGGCCAATTGTTTGTGCTGTGCCAACTGGCCGGCAGGCCAATGGGAGCACCTCCGAAGTGGCAATACAACGGACGTTTTCTTGACAAAGGAAAGAGAGACAGCAATGTGGACGGCTCTGTTGCATAGCTTGCTGTGCACTGAAGAGATCCAGCAGCATCTTTCAGTCCTACCTCTTTTGGTTTGGGAACAGAGGCCAATTGTTTGTGCTGTGCCAACTGGCCTGCAGGCGAATGGGAGCACCTCAGAAGTGGCAATACAACAGACGTTTTCTTGACAAAGGAAAGAGAGACAGCAACGTGGACGGCTCTGTTGCATAGCTTGCTGTGCACTGAAGAGATCCAGCAGCATCTTTCAGTCCTACCTCTTTTGGTTTGGGAACAGAGGCCAATTGTTTGTGCTGTGCCAAGTGGCCTGCAGGCGAATGGGAGCACCTCCGAAGTGGCAATACAACGGACGTTTTCTTGACAAAGGAAAGAGAGACAGCAATGTGGACGGCTCTGTTGCATAGCTTGCTGTGCACTGAAGAGATCCAGCAGCATCTTTCAGTCCTACCTCTTTTGGTTTGGGAACAGAGGCCAATTGTTTGTGCTGTGCCAACTGGCCTGCAGGCCAATGGGAGCACCTCAGAAGTGGCAATACAACGGACGTTTTCTTGACAAAGGAAAGAGAGACAGCAATGTGGACGGCTCTGTTGCATAGCTTGCTGTGCACTGAAGAGATCCAGCAGCATCTTTCAGTCCTACCTCTTTTGGTTTGGGAACAGAGGCCAATTGTTTGTGCTGTGCAAACTGGCCTGCAGGCGAATGGGAGCACCTCAGAAGTGGCAATACAACGGACGTTTTCTTGACAAAGGAAAGAGAGACAGCAATGTGGACGGCTCTGTTGCATAGCTTGCTGTGCACTGAAGAGATCCAGCAGCATCTTTCAGTCCTACCTCTTTTGGTTTGGGAACAGAGGCCAATTGTTTGTGCTGTGCCAAGTGGCCTGCAGGCGAATGGGAGCACCTCAGAAGTGGCAATACAACGGACGTTTTCTTGACAAAGGAAAGAGAGACAGCAATGTGGACGGCTCTGTTGCATAGCTTGCTGTGCACTGAAGAGATCCAGCAGCATCTTTCAGTCCTACCTCTTTTGGTTTGGGAACAGAGGCCAATTGTTTGTGCTGTGCCAACTGGCCTGCAGGCGAATGGGAGCACCTCAGAAGTGGCAATACAACGGACGTTTTCTTGACAAAGGAAAGAGAGACAGCAATGTGGACGGCTCTGTTGCATAGCTTGCTGTGCACTGAAGAGATGCAGCAGCATCTTTCAGTCCTACCTCTTTTGGTTTGGGAACAGAGGCCAATTGTTTGTGCTGTGCCAACTGGCCTGCAGGCGAATGGGAGCACCTCAGAAGTGGCAATACAACGGACGTTTTCTTGACAAAGGAAAGAGAGACAGCAATGTGGACGGCTCTGTTGCATAGCTTGCTGTGCACTGAAGAGATCCAGCAGCATCTTTCAGTCCTACCTCTTTTGGTTTGGGAACAGAGGCCAATTGGTTGTGCTGTGCCAACTGGCCTGCAGGCGAATGGGAGCACCTCAGAAGTGGCAATACAACGGACGTTTTCTTGACAAAGGAAAGAGAGACAGCAATGTGGACGGCTCTGTTGCATAGCTTGCTGTGCACTGAAGAGATCCAGCAGCATCTTTCAGTCCTACCTCTTTTGGTTTGGGAACAGAGGCCAATTGGTTGTGCTGTGCCAACTGGCCTGCAGGCGAATGGGAGCACCTCAGAAGTGGCAATACAACGGACGTTTTCTTGACAAAGGAAAGAGAGACAGCAATGTGGACGGCTCTGTTGCATAGCTTGCTGTGCACTGAAGAGATCCAGCAGCATCTTTCAGTCCTACCTCTTTTGGTTTGGGAACAGAGGCCAATTGTTTGTGCTGTGCCAACTGGCCTGCAGGCGAATGGGAGCACCTCCGAAGTGGCAATACAACGGACGTTTTCTTGACAAAGGAAAGAGAGACAGCAATGCGGACGGCTCTGTTGCATAGCTTGCTGTGCACTGAAGAGATCCAGCAGCATCTTTCAGTCCTACCTCTTTTGGTTTGGGAACAGAGGCCAATTGTTTGTGCTGTGCCAACTGGCCTGCAGGCGAATCGGGAGCACCTCCGAAGTGGCAATACAACGGACGTTTTCTTGACAAAGGAAAGAGAGACAGCAATGTGGACGGCTCTGTTGCATAGCTTGCTGTGCACTGAAGAGATCCAGCAGCATCTTTCAGTCCTACCTCTTTTGGTTTGGCAACAGAGGCCAATTGTTTGTGCTGTGCCAAGTGGCCTGCAGGCGAATGGGAGCACCTCCGAAGTGGCAATACAACGGACGTTTTCTTGACAAAGGAAAGAGAGACAGCAATGTGGACGGCTCTGTTGCATAGCTTGCTGTGCACTGAAGAGATGCAGCAGCATCTTTCAGTCCTACCTCTTTTGGTTTGGGAACAGAGGCCAATTGTTTGTGCTGTGCAAACTGGCCTGCAGGAGAATGGGAGCACCTCAGAAGTGGCAATACAACGGACGTTTTCTTGACCATGGAAAGAGAGACAGCAATGTGGACGGCTCTGTTGCATAGCTTGCTGTGCACTGAAGAGATCCAGCAGCATCTTTCAGTCCTACCTCTTTTGGTTTGGGAACAGAGGCCAATTGGTTGTGCTGTGCCAACTGGCCTGCAGGCGAATGGGAGCACCTCAGAAGTGGCAATACAACGGACGTTTTCTTGACAAAGGAAAGAGAGACAGCAATGTGGACGGCTCTGTTGCATAGCTTGCTGGGCACTGAAGAGATCCAGCAGCATCTTTCAGTCCTACCTCTTTTGGTTTGGGAACAGAGGCCAATTGTTTGTGCTGTGCCAACTGGCCTGCAGGCGAATGGGAGCACCTCAGAAGTGGCAATACAACGGACGTTTTCTTGACAAAGGAAAGAGAGACAGCAATGTGGACGGCTCTGTTGCATAGCTTGCTGTGCACTGAAGAGATCCAGCAGCATCTTTCAGTCCTACCTCTTTTGGTTTGGGAACAGAGGCCAATTGGTTGTGCTGTGCCAACAGGCCTGCAGGCGAATGGGAGCACCTCAGAAGTGGCAATACAACGGACGTTTTCTTGACAAAGGAAAGAGAGACAGCAATGTGGACGGCTCTGTTGCATAGCTTGCTGTGCACTGAAGAGATCCAGCAGCATCTTTCAGTCCTACCTCTTTTGGTTTGGGAACAGAGGCCAATTGTTTGTGCTGTGCCAACTGGCCTGCAGGCGAATGGGAGCACCTCAGAAGTGGCAATACAATGGACGTTTTCTTGACAAAGGAAAGAGAGACAGCAATGTGGACGGCTCTATTGCATAGCTTGCTGTGCACTGAAGAGATCCAGCAGCATCTTTCAGTGCTACCTCTTTTGGTTTGGGAACAGAGGCCAATTGGTTGTGCTGTGCCAACTGGCCTGCAGGCGAATGGGAGCACCTCAGAAGTGGCAATACAACGGACGTTTTCTTGACAAAGGAAAGAGAGACAGCAATGTGGACGGCTCTGTTGCATAGCTTGCTGTGCACTGAAGAGATCCAGCAGCATCTTTCAGTCCTACCTCTTTTGGTTTGGGAACAGAGGCCAATTGTTTGTGCTGTGCCAAGTGGCCTGCAGGCGAATGGGAGCACCTCCGAAGTGGCAATACAACGGACGTTTTCTTGACAAAGGAAAGAGAGACAGCAATGTGGATGGCTCTGTTGCATAGCTTGCTGTGCACTGAAGAGATGCAGCAGCATCTTTCAGTCCTACCTCTTTTGGTTTGGGAACAGAGGCCAATTGTTTGTGCTGTGCCAACTGGCCTGCAGGCCAATGGGAGCACCTCAGAAGTGGCAATACAACGGACGTTTTCTTGACAAAGGAAAGAGAGACAGCAATGTGGACGGCTCTGTTGCATAGCTTGCTGTGCACTGAAGAGATCCAGCAGCATCTTTCAGTCCTACCTCTTTTGGTTTGGGAACAGAGGCCAATTGTTTGTGCTGTGCCAACTGGCCTGCAGGCGAATGGGAGCACCTCCGAAGTGGCAATACAACGGACGTTTTCTTGACAAAGGAAAGAGAGACAGCAATGTGGACGGCTCTGTTGCATAGCTTGCTGTGCACTGAAGAGATCCAGCAGCATCTTTCAGTCCTACCTCTTTTGGTTTGGGAACAGAGGCCAATTGTTTGTGCTGTGCCAAGTGGCCTGCAGGCGAATGGGAGCACCTCCGAAGTGGCAATACAACGGACGTTTTCTTGACAAAGGAAAGAGAGACAGCAATGTGGACGGCTCTGTTGCATAGCTTGCTGTGCACTGAAGAGATCCAGCAGCATCTTTCAGTCCTACCTCTTTTGGTTTGGGAACAGAGGCCAATTGTTTGTGCTGTGCCAACTGGCCTGCAGGCGAATGGGAGCACCTCAGAAGTGGCAATACAACGGACGTTTTCTTGACAAAGGAAAGAGAGACAGCAATGTGGACGGCTCTGTTGCATAGCTTGCTGTGCACTGAAGAGATCCAGCAGCATCTTTCAGTCCTACCTCTTTTGGTTTGGGAACAGAGGCCAATTGTTTGTGCTGTGCCAACTGGCCTGCAGGCGAATGGGAGCACCTCAGAAGTGGCAATACAACGGACGTTTTCTTGACAAAGGAAAGAGAGACAGCAATGTGGACGGCTCTGTTGCATAGCTTGCTGTGCACTGAAGAGATGCAGCAGCATCTTTCAGTCCTACCTCTTTTGGTTTGGGAACAGAGGCCAATTGTTTGTGCTGTGCCAACTGGCCGGCAGGCCAATGGGAGTACCTCCGAAGTGGCAATACAACGGACGTTTTCTTGACAAAGGAAAGAGAGACAGCAATGTGGACGGCTCTGTTGCATAGCTTGCTGTGCACTGAAGAGATCCAGCAGCATCTTTCAGTCCTACCTCTTTTGGTTTGGGAACAGAGGCCAATTGTTTGTGCTGTGCCAACTGGGCTGCAGGCGAATGGGAGCACCTCAGAAGTGGCAATACAACAGACGTTTTCTTGACAAAGGAAAGAGAGACAGCAATGTGGACGGCTCTGTTGCATAGCTTGCTGTGCACTGAAGAGATCCAGCAGCATCTTTCAGTCCTACCTCTTTTGGTTTGGGAACAGAGGCCAATTGTTTGTGCTGTGCCAACTGGCCTGCAGGCGAATGGGAGCACCTCAGAAGTGGCAATACAACGGACGTTTTCTTGACAAAGGAAAGAGAGACAGCAATGTGGACGGCTCTGTTGCATAGCTTGCTGTGCACTGAAGAGATCCAGCAGCATCTTTCAGTCCTACCTCTTTTGGTTTGGGAGCAGAGGCCAATTGTTTGTGCTGTGCCAACTGGCCTGCAGGCGAATGGGAGCACCTCAGAAGTGGCAATACAACGGACGTTTTCTTGACAAAGGAAAGAGAGACAGCAATGTGGACGGCTCTGTTGCATAGCTTGCTGTGCACTGAAGAGATCCAGCAGCATCTTTCAGTCCTACCTCTTTTGGTTTGGGAACAGAGGCCAATTGGTTGTGCTGTGCCAACTGGCCTGCAGGCGAATGGGAGCACCTCAGAAGTGGCAATACAACGGACGTTTTCTTGACAAAGGAAAGAGAGACAGCAATGTGGACGGCTCTGTTGCATAGCTTGCTGTGCACTGAAGAGATCCAGCAGCATCTTTCAGTCCTACCTCTTTTGGTTTGGGAACAGAGGCCAATTGGTTGTGCTGTGCCAACTGGCCTGCAGGCGAATGGGAGCACCTCAGAAGTGGCAATACAACGGACGTTTTCTTGACAAAGGAAAGAGAGACAGCAATGTGGACGGCTCTGTTGCATAGCTTGCTGTGCACTGAAGAGATCCAGCAGCATCTTTCAGTCCTACCTCTTTTGGTTTGGGAACAGAGGCCAATTGTTTGTGCTGTGCCAACTGGCCTGCAGGCGAATGGGAGCACCTCAGAAGTGGCAATACAACGGACGTTTTCTTGACAAAGGAAAGAGAGACAGCAATGTGGACGGCTCTGTTGCATAGCTTGCTGTGCACTGAAGAGATCCAGCAGCATCTTTCAGTCCTACCTCTTTTGGTTTGGGAACAGAGGCCAATTGTTTGTGCTGTGCCAACTGGCCTGCAGGCCAATGGGAGCACCTCCGAAGTGGCAATACAACGGACGTTTTCTTGACAAAGGAAAGAGAGACAGCAATGTGGACGGCTCTGTTGCATAGCTTGCTGTGCACTGAAGACAT
Source organism: Amazona ochrocephala (assembly GCA_039720435.1). Lineage (NCBI taxonomy): Eukaryota > Metazoa > Chordata > Aves > Psittaciformes > Psittacidae > Amazona > Amazona ochrocephala. The sequence goes on from CM077887.1 coordinate 38,905, forward strand.
CCAGCAGCATCTTTCAGTCCTACCTCTTTTGGTTTGGGAACAGAGGCCAATTGTTTGTGCTGTGCCAACTGGCCTGCAGGCGAATGGGAGCACCTCAGAAGTGGCAATACAACGGACGTTTTCTTGACAAAGGAAAGAGAGACAGCAATGTGGACGGCTCTGTTGCATAGCTTGCTGTGCACTGAAGAGATCCAGCAGCATCTTTCAGTCCTACCTCTTTTGGTTTGGGAACAGAGGCCAATTGTTTGTGCTGTGCCAACTGGCCTGCAGGCGAATGGGAGCACCTCAGAAGTGGCAATACAACGGACGTTTTCTTGACCATGGAAAGAGAGACAGCAATGTGGACGGCTCTGTTGCATAGCTTGCTGTGCACTGAAGAGATCCAGCAGCATCTTTCAGTCCTACCTCTTTTGGTTTGGGAACAGAGGCCAATTGTTTGTGCTGTGCCAACTGGCCTGCAGGCGAATGGGAGCACCTCAGAAGTGGCAATACAGCGGACGTTTTCTTGACAAAGGAAAGAGAGACAGCAATGTGGACGGCTCTGTTGCATAGCTTGCTGTGCACTGAAGAGATCCAGCAGCATCTTTCAGTCCTACCTCTTTTGGTTTGGGAACAGAGGCCAATTGTTTGTGCTGTGCCAACTGGCCTGCAGGCGAATGGGAGCACCTCAGAAGTGGCAATACAACGGACGTTTTCTTGACAAAGGAAAGAGAGACAGCAATGTGGACGGCTCTGTTGCATAGCTTGCTGTGCACTGAAGAGATCCAGCAGCATCTTTCAGTCCTACCTCTTTTGGTTTGGGAACAGAGGCCAATTGTTTGTGCTGTGCCAACTGGCCTGCAGGCCAATGGGAGCACCTCCGAAGTGGCAATACAACGGACGTTTTCTTGACAAAGGAAAGAGAGACAGCAATGTGGACGGCTCTGTTGCATAGCTTGCTGTGCACTGAAGAGATCCAGCAGCATCTTTCAGTCCTACCTCTTTTGGTTTGGGAACAGAGGCCAATTGTTTGTGCTGTGCCAACTGGCCTGCAGGCGAATGGGAGCACCTCAGAAGTGGCAATACAACGGACGTTTTCTTGACAAAGGAAAGAGAGATAGCAATGTGGACGGCTCTGTTGCATAGCTTGCTGTGCACTGAAGAGATGCAGCAGCATCTTTCAGTCCTACCTCTTTTGGTTTGGGAACAGAGGCCAATTGTTTGTGCTGTGCCAAGTGGCCTGCAGGCGAATGGGAGCACCTCAGAAGTGGCAATACAACGGACGTTTTCTTGACAAAGGAAAGAGAGACAGCAATGTGGACGGCTCTGTTGCATAGCTTGCTGTGCACTGAAGAGATCCAGCAGCATCTTTCAGTCCTACCTCTTCTGGTTTGGGAACAGAGGCCAATTGTTTGTGCTGTGCCAACTGGCCTGCAGGCGAATGGGAGCACCTCAGAAGCAGCAATACAACGGACGTTTTCTTGACAAAGGAAAGAGAGACAGCAATGTGGACGGCTCTGTTGCATAGCTTGCTGTGCACTGAAGAGATGCAGCAGCATCTTTCAGTCCTACCTCTTTTGGTTTGGGAACAGAGGCCAATTGTTTGTGCTGTGCCAACTGGCCTGCAGGCGAATGGGAGCACCTCAGAAGTGGCAATACAACGGACGTTTTCTTGACAAAGGAAAGAGAGACAGCAATGTGGACGGCTCTGTTGCATAGCTTGCTGTGCACTGAAGAGATCCAGCAGCATCTTTCAGTCCTACCTCTTTTGGTTTGGGAACAGAGGCCAATTGGTTGTGCTGTGCCAACTGGCCTGCAGGCGAATGGGAGCACCTCCGAAGTGGCAATACAACGGACGTTTTCTTGACAAAGGAAAGAGAGACAGCAATGTGGACGGCTCTGTTGCATAACTTGCTGTGCACTGAAGAGATCCAGCAGCATCTTTCAGTCCTACCTCTTTTGGTTTGGGAACAGAGGCCAATTGTTTGTGCTGTGCCAACTGGCCTGCAGGCGAATGGGAGCACCTCAGAAGTGGCAATACAACGGACGTTTTCTTGACAAAGGAAAGAGAGACAGCAATGCGGACGGCTCTGTTGCATAGCTTGCTGTGCACTGAAGAGATCCAGCAGCATCTTTCAGTCCTACCTCTTTTGGTTTGGGAACAGAGGCCAATTGTTTGTGCTGTGCCAAGTGGCCTGCAGGCGAATCGGGAGCACCTCAGAAGTGGCAATACAACGGACGTTTTCTTGACAAAGGAAAGAGAGACAGCAATGTGGACGGCTCTGTTGCATAGCTTGCTGTGCACTGAAGAGATCCAGCAGCATCTTTCAGTCCTACCTCTTTTGGTTTGGCAACAGAGGCCAATTGTTTGTGCTGTGCCAAGTGGCCTGCAGGCGAATGGGAGCACCTCAGAAGTGGCAATACAACGGACGTTTTCTTGACAAAGGAAAGAGAGACAGCAATGTGGACGGCTCTGTTGCATAGCTTGCTGTGCACTGAAGAGATCCAGCAGCATCTTTCAGTCCTACCTCTTTTGGTTTGGGAACAGAGGCCAATTGTTTGTGCTGTGTAAACTGGCCTGCAGGAGAATGGGAGCACCTCAGAAGTGGCAATACAACGGACGTTTTCTTGACAAAGGAAAGAGAGACAGCAATGTGGACGGCTCTGTTGCATAGCTTGCTGTGCACTGAAGAGATCCAGCAGCATCTTTCAGTCCTACCTCTTTTGGTTTGGGAACAGAGGCCAATTGTTTGTGCTGTGCCAACTGGCCTGCAGGCGAATGGGAGCACCTCAGAAGTGGCAATACAACGGACGTTTTCTTGACAAAGGAAAGAGAGACAGCAATGTGGACGGCTCTGTTGCATAGCTTGCTGTGCACTGAAGAGATGCAGCAGCATCTTTCAGTCCTACCTCTTTTGGTTTGGGAACAGAGTCCAATTGGTTGTGCTGTGCCAACTGGCCTGCAGGCGAATGGGAGCACCTCAGAAGTGGCAATACAACGGACGTTTTCTTGACAAAGGAAAGAGAGACAGCAATGTGGACGGCTCTGTTGCATAGCTTGCTGTGCACTGAAGAGATCCAGCAGCATCTTTCAGTCCTACCTCTTTTGGTTTGGGAACAGAGGCCAATTGTTTGTGCTGTGCCAACTGGCCTGCAGGCGAATGGGAGCACCTCAGAAGTGGCAATACAACGGACGTTTTCTTGACCATGGAAAGAGAGACAGCAATGTGGACGGCTCTGTTGCATAGCTTGCTGTGCACTGAAGAGATCCAGCAGCATCTTTCAGTCCTACCTCTTTTGGTTTGGGAACAGAGGCCAATTGTTTGTGCTGTGCCAACTGGCCTGCAGGCGAATGGGAGCACCTCAGAAGTGGCAATACAATGGACGTTTTCTTGACAAAGGAAAGAGAGACAGCAATGTGGATGGCTCTGTTGCATAGCTTGCTGTGCACTGAAGAGATCCAGCAGCATCTTTCAGTCCTACCTCTTTTGGTTTGGGAACAGAGGCCAATTGGTTGTGCTGTGCCAAGTGGCCTGCAGGCGAATGGGAGCACCTCCGAAGTGGCAATACAACGGACGTTTTCTTGACAAAGGAAAGAGAGACAGCAATGTGGACGGCTCTGTTGCATAGCTTGCTGTGCACTGAAGAGATCCAGCAGCATCTTTCAGTCCTACCTCTTTTGGTTTGGGAACAGAGGCCAATTGTTTGTGCTGTGCCAACTGGCCTGCAGGCGAATGGGAGCACCTCAGAAGTGGCAATACAATGGACGTTTTCTTGACAAAGGAAAGAGAGACAGCAATGTGGACGGCTCTGTTGCATAGCTTGCTGTGCACTGAAGAGATCCAGCAGCATCTTTCAGTCCTACCTCTTTTGGTTTGGGAACAGAGGCCAATTGGTTGTGCTGTGCCAACTGGCCTGCAGGCAAATGGGAGCACCTCAGAAGTGGCAATACAACGGACGTTTTCTTGACAAAGGAAAGAGAGACAGCAATGTGGACGGCTCTGTTGCATAGCTTGCGGTGCACTGAAGAGATCCAGCAGCATCTTTCAGTCCTACCTCTTTTGGTTTGGGAACAGAGGCCAATTGTTTGTGCTGTGCCAACTGGCCTGCAGGCGAATGGGAGCACCTCCGAAGTGGCAATACAACGGACGTTTTCTTGACAAAGGAAAGAGAGACAGCAATGTGGACGGCTCTGTTGCATAGCTTGCTGTGCACTGAAGAGATGCAGCAGCATCTTTCAGTCCTACCTCTTTTGGTTTGGGAACAGAGGCCAATTGGTTGTGCTGTGCCAACTGGCCTGCAGGCGAATGGGAGCACCTCAGAAGTGGCAATACAACGGACGTTTTCTTGACAAAGGAAAGAGAGACAGCAATGTGGACGGCTCTGTTGCATAGCTTGCTGTGCACTGAAGAGATGCAGCAGCATCTTTCAGTCCTACCTCTTTTGGTTTGGGAACAGAGGCCAATTGTTTGTGCTGTGCCAACTGGCCTGCAGGCGAATGGGAGCACCTCAGAAGTGGCAATACAACGGACGTTTTCTTGACAAAGGAAAGAGAGACAGCAATGTGGACGGCTCTGTTGCATAGCTTGCTGGGCACTGAAGAGATCCAGCAGCATCTTTCAGTCCTACCTCTTTTGGTTTGGGAACAGAGGCCAATTGTTTGTGCTGTGCCAAGTGGCCTGCAGGCGAATGGGAGCACCTCAGAAGTGGCAATACAACGGACGTTTTCTTGACAAAGGAAAGAGAGACAGCAATGTGGACGGCTCTGTTGCATAGCTTGCTGTGCACTGAAGAGATCCAGCAGCATCTTTCAGTCCTACCTCTTTTGGTTTGGGAACAGAGGCCAATTGGTTGTGCTGTGCCAAGTGGCCTGCAGGCGAATGGGAGCACCTCCGAAGTGGCAATACAACGGACGTTTTCTTGACAAAGGAAAGAGAGACAGCAATGTGGACGGCTCTGTTGCATAGCTTGCTGTGCACTGAAGAGATCCAGCAGCATCTTTCAGTCCTACCTCTTTTGGTTTGGGAACAGAGGCCAATTGTTTGTGCTGTGCCAACTGGCCTGCAGGCCAATGGGAGCACCTCAGAAGTGGCAATACAACGGACGTTTTCTTGACAAAGGAAAGAGAGACAGCAATGTGGACGGCTCTGTTGCATAGCTTGCTGTGCACTGAAGAGATGCAGCAGCATCTTTCAGTCCTACCTCTTTTGGTTTGGGAACAGAGGCCAATTGTTTGTGCTGTGCCAACTGGCCTGCAGGCGAATGGGAGCACCTCAGAAGTGGCAATACAACGGACGTTTTCTTGACAAAGGAAAGAGAGACAGCAATGTGGACGGCTCTGTTGCATAGCTTGCTGTGCACTGAAGACATCCAGCAGCATCTTTCAGTCCTACCTCTTTTGGTTTGGGAACAGAGGCCAATTGTTTGTGCTGTGCCAAGTGGCCTGCAGGCGAATGGGAGCACCTCAGAAGTGGCAATACAACAGACGTTTTCTTGACAAAGGAAAGAGAGACAGCAATGTGGACGGCTCTGTTGCATAGCTTGCTGTGCACTGAAGAGATCCAGCAGCATCTTTCAGTCCTACCTCTTTTGGTTTGGGAACAGAGGCCAATTGGTTGTGCTGTGCCAACTGGCCTGCAGGCGAATGGGAGCACCTCAGAAGTGGCAATACAGCGGACGTTTTCTTGCCAAAGGAAAGAGAGACAGCAATGTGGACGGCTCTGTTGCATAGCTTGCTGTGCACTGAAGAGATGCAGCAGCATCTTTCAGTCCTACCTCTTTTGGTTTGGGAACAGAGGCCAATTGTTTGTGCTGTGCCAACTGGCCTGCAGGCGAATGGGAGCACCTCCGAAGTGGCAATACAACGGACGTTTTCTTGACAAAGGAAAGAGAGACAGCAATGTGGACGGCTCTGTTGCATAGCTTGCTGTGCACTGAAGAGATCCAGCAGCATCTTTCAGTCCTACCTCTTTTGGTTTGGGAACAGAGGCCAATTGTTTGTGCTGTGCCAAGTGGCCTGCAGGCGAATGGGAGCACCTCAGAAGTGGCAATACAACGGACGTTTTCTTGACAAAGGAAAGAGAGACAGCAATGTGGACGGCTCTGTTGCATAGCTTGCTGTGCACTGAAGAGATCCAGCAGCATCTTTCAGTCCTACCTCTTTTGGTTTGGGAACAGAGGCCAATTGTTTGTGCTGTGCCAACTGGCCTGCAGGCGAATGGGAGCACCTCAGAAGTGGCAATACAACGGACGTTTTCTTGACAAAGGAAAGAGAGACAGCAATGTGGACGGCTCTGTTGCATAGCTTGCTGTGCACTGAAGAGATCCAGCAGCATCTTTCAGTCCTACCTCTTTTGGTTTGGGAACAGAGGCCAATTGTTTGTGCTGTGCCAACTGGCCTGCAGGCGAATGGGAGCACCTCAGAAGTGGCAATACAACGGACGTTTTCTTGACAAAGGAAAGAGAGACAGCAATGTGGACGGCTCTGTTGCATAGCTTGCTGTGCACTGAACAGATCCAGCAGCATCTTTCAGTCCTACCTCTTTTGGTTTGGGAACAGAGGCCAATTGTTTGTGCTGTGCCAACTGGCCTGCAGGCGAATGGGAGCACCTCAGAAGTGGCAATACAATGGACGTTTTCTTGACAAAGGAAAGAGAGACAGCAATGTGGACGGCTCTGTTGCATAGCTTGCTGGGCACTGAAGAGATCCAGCAGCATCTTTCAGTCCTACCTCTTTTGGTTTGGGAACAGAGGCCAATTGTTTGTGCTGTGCCAACTGGCCTGCAGGCGAATGGGAGCACCTCAGAAGTGGCAATACAACGGACGTTTTCTTGACAAAGGAAAGAGAGACAGCAATGTGGACGGCTCTGTTGCATAGCTTGCTGTGCACTGAAGAGATCCAGCAGCATCTTTCAGTCCTACCTCTTTTGGTTTGGGAACAGAGGCCAATTGTTTGTGCTGTGCCAACTGGCCTGCAGGCGAATGGGAGCACCTCAGAAGTGGCAATACAACGGACGTTTTCTTGACAAAGGAAAGAGAGACAGCAATGTGGACGGCTCTGTTGCATAGCTTGCTGTGCACTGAAGAGATCCAGCAGCATCTTTCAGTCCTACCTCTTTTGGTTTGGGAACAGAGGCCAATTGTTTGTGCTGTGCCAACTGGCCTGCAGGCGAATGGGAGCACCTCCGAAGTGGCTATACAACGGACGTTTTCTTGACAAAGGAAAGAGAGACAGCAATGTGGACGGCTCTGTTGCATAGCTTGCTGTGCACTGAAGAGATCCAGCAGCATCTTTCAGTCCTACCTCTTTTGGTTTGGGAACAGAGGCCAATTGGTTGTGCTGTGCCAACTGGCCTGCAGGCGAATGGGAGCACCTCAGAAGTGGCAATACAACGGACGTTTTCTTGACAAAGGAAAGAGAGACAGCAATGTGGACGGCTCTGTTGCATAGCTTGCTGTGCACTGAAGAGATCCAGCAGCATCTTTCAGTCCTACCTCTTTTGGTTTGGGAACAGAGGCCAATTGTTTGTGCTGTGCCAAGTGGCCTGCAGGCGAATGGGAGCACCTCCGAAGTGGCTATACAACGGACGTTTTCTTGACAAAGGAAAGAGAGACAGCAATGTGGACGGCTCTGTTGCATAGCTTGCTGTGCACTGAAGAGATCCAGCAGCATCTTTCAGTCCTACCTCTTTTGGTTTGGGAACAGAGGCCAATTGTTTGTGCTGTGCCAACTGGCCTGCAGGCGAAAGGGAGCACCTCAGATGTGGCAATTCAACGGATGTTTTCTTGACAAAGGAAAGAGAGACAGCAATGTGGACGGCTCTGTTGCATAGCTTGCTGTGCACTGAAGAGATCCAGCAGCATCTTTCAGTCCTACCTCTTTTGGTTTGGGAACAGAGGCCAATTGTTTGTGCTGTGCCAACTGGCCTGCAGGCCAATGGGAGCACCTCAGAAGTGGCAATACAACGGACGTTTTCTTGACAAAGGAAAGAGAGACAGCAATGTGGACGGCTCTGTTGCATAGCTTGCTGTGCACTGAAGAGATCCAGCAGCATCTTTCAGTCCTACCTCTTTTGGTTTGGGAACAGAGGCCAATTGTTTGTGCTGTGCCAACTGGCCTGCAGGCGAATGGGAGCACCTCCGAAGTGGAAATACAACGGACGTTTTCTTGACAAAGGAAAGAGAGACAGCAATGTGGACGGCTCTGTTGCATAGCTTGCTGGGCACTGAAGAGATCCAGCAGCATCTTTCAGTCCTACCTCTTTTGGTTTGGGAACAGAGGCCAATTGTTTGTGCTGTGCAAAGTGCCCTGCAGGCGAATGGGAGCACCTCAGAAGTGGCAATACAACGGACGTTTTCTTGACAAAGGAAAGAGAGACAGCAATGTGGACGGCTCTGTTGCATAGCTTGCTGTGCACTGAAGAGATCCAGCAGCATCTTTCAGTCCTACCTCTTTTGGTTTGGGAACAGAGGCCAATTGTTTGTGCTGTGCAAACTGGCCTGCAGGCGAATGGGAGCACCTCAGAAGTGGCAATACAACGGACGTTTTCTTGACAAAGGAAAGAGAGACAGCAATGTGGACGGCTCTGTTGCATAGCTTGCTGTGCACTGAAGAGATCCAGCAGCATCTTTCAGTCCTACCTCTTTTGGTTTGGGAACAGAGGCCAATTGTTTGTGCTGTGCAAAGTGGCCTGCAGGCGAATGGGAGCACCTCAGAAGTGGAAATACAACGGCCGTTTTCTTGACAAAGGAAAGAGAGACAGCAATGTGGACGGCTCTGTTGCATAGCTTGCTGTGCACTGAAGAGATCCAGCAGCATCTTTCAGTCCTACCTCTTTTGGTTTGGGAAGAGAGGCCAATCGTTCGTGCTGTGCGAACTGGCCTGCAGGCGAATGGGAGCACCTCAGAAGTGGAAATACAATTGACATTTTGATGACAAAGGAAAGAGAGACAGCAATGTGGACGGCTCTTTTGCATAGCTTGCTGTGCACTGAAGAGATCCAGCGGCATCTTTCAGTCCTACCTCTTTTTGTGTGGGAACAGAGGCCAATCGTTCGTGCTGTGCAAACTGGGCTGCAGGCGAATGGGAGCACCTCAGAAGTGGAAATACAACGGACATTTTGATGAGAAAGGAAAGAGAGACAGCAATGTGTATGGCTCTGTTATATAGCTTGCTGTGCACTGAAGAGATCCAGTAACTCCTTTCAGTCCTACCACTTTTTGTGTGGGAGCAGAGGCCAATTGTTTGTGCTGTGCAAACCGGCCTGCAGGCGAATGGGAGCACCTCAGAAGTGGAAATACAACGGACGTTTTCTTGACAAAGGAAAGAGAGACAGCAATGTGGACGGCTCTGTTACATAGCTTGCTGTGCACTGAACAGATCCAGCAGCATCTTTCAGTCCTGTCTCTCTTTGTGTGGGAACAGAGGCCAATTGTTTGTGCTGTGCAAACTGGCCTGCAAGCGAATGGGAGCACCTCCGAAGTGGAAATACAACGGACGTTTTCTTGACAAAGGAAAGAGAGAGGGCAATGTGGACGGCTCTGTTGCATAGCTTGCTGTGCACTGAAGAGATCCAGCAGCATCTTTCAGTCCTGTCTCTCTTTGTGTGGGAACAGAGGCCAATTGTTTGTGCTGTGCAAACTGGCCTGCAAGCGAATGGGAGCACCTCAGAAGTGGAAATACATCGGACGTTTTCTTGACAAAGGAAAGAGAGACAGCAATGTGGACGGCTCTGTTGCATAGCTTGCTGTGCACTGAAGAAATCCAGCGGCATCTTTCAGTCCTACCTCTTTTTGTGTGGGAACAGAGGCCAATCGTTCGTGCGGTGCAATCTGGGCTGCAGGCGAATGGGAGCACCTCAGAAGTGGAAATACAACGGACGTTTTCTTGACAAAGGAAAGAGAGACAGCAATGTGGACGGCTCTGTTACATAGCTTGCTGTGCACAGAAGAGATCCAGCAGCATCTTTCAGTCCTGTCTCTCTTTGTGTGGGAACAGAGGCCAATTGTTTGTGCTGTGCAAACTGGGCTGCAGGCGAATGGGAGCACCTCAGAAGTGGAAATAAAATGAACATTTTGATGAGAAAGGAAAGAGAGACAGCAATGTGGACGGCTCTGTTACATAGCTTGCTGTGCACTGAAGAGATCCAGCGGCATCTTTCAGTCCTGTCTCTCTTTGTGTGGGAACAGAGGCCAATTGTTTGTGAGTGCAAACTGGGCTGCAGGCGAATGGGAGCACCTCAGAAGTGGAAATACATCGGACGTTTTCTTGAAAAACGAAAGAGAGACAGCAAAGTGGACGGCTCTGTTGCATAGCTTGCTGTGTACAGAAGAGATCCAGCAGCATCTTTCAGTCCTGTCTCTCTTTGTGTGGGAACAGAGGCCAATTGTTTGTGCAGTGCAAACTGGCCTGCAGGCGAATGGGAGCCCCTCAGAAGTGGAAATACAACGGACGTTTTCTTGACAAAGGAAAGAGAGAGGGCAATGTGGACGGCTCTGTTGCATAGCTTGCTGTGCACTGAAGAGATCCAGCAGCATCTTTCAGTCCTGTCTCTCTTTGTGTGGGAAAGGAGGCCAATTGTTTGCGCTGTGCAAACTGGGCTGCAGGCGAATGGGAGCACCTCAGAAGTGGAAATACAACGGACCTTATCTTGACAAAGGAAAGAGAGACAGCAATGTGGACGGCTCTGTTGCATAGCTTGCTGTGCACAGAAGAGATCCAGCAGCATCTTTCAGTCCTGTCTCTCTTTGTGTGGGAACAGAGGCCAATTGTTTGTGCTGTGCAAACTGGCCTGCAAGCGAATGGGAGCACCTCAGAAGTGGCAATACAACGGACGTTTTCTTGACAAAGGAAAGAGAGACAGCAATGTGGATGGCTCTGTTACATAGCTTGCTGTGCACTGAGGAGATCCAGCAGCATCTTTCAGTCTGACCTCTTTTTGTGTGGGAACAGAGGCCAAGAGTACGGGCTGTGCAAACTGGGCTGCAGGCGAATGGGAGCACCTCAGAAGTGGAAATACAACGGACCTTTTTTTGACAAAGGAAAGAGAGACAGCAATGTGGACGGCTCTGTTGCATAGCTTGCTGTGCACTGAAGCGATCCAGCAGCATCTTTCAGTCCTGTCTCTCTTTGTGTGGGAACAAAGGCCAATTGTTTGTGCTGTGCAAACTGGGCTGCAGGCGAATGGGAGCACCTCAGAAGTGGAAATACAACGGACGTTTTCTTGAAAAAGAAAAGAGAGACAGCAATGTGGACGGCTCTGTTACATAGCTTGCTGTGCACTGAGGAGATCCAGCAGCATCTTTCAGTCTGACCTCTTTTTGTGTGGGAACAGAGGCCTATCGTTCGTGCTGTGCCAACTGGCCTGCAGGTGAATGGGAGCACCTCAGAAGTGGAAATACAACATACATTTTGATGAGAAAGGAAAGAGAGACAGCAATGTGGATGGCTCTGTTACATAACTTGCAGTGCGCAGAAGAGATCCAGTAACATCTTTCAGTCCTACCTCTTTTTGTGTGGGAACAGAGGCCAATTGTTTGTGCTGTGCCAACTCGCCTGCAGGTGAATGGGAGCACCTCAGAAGTGGAAATACAACAGACACTTTGATGAGAAAGGAAAGAGAGACAGCAATGTGGATGTCTCTGTTGCATAGCTACCTGTGCACTGAAGAGACCCAGTAACATCTTTCAGTCCTACCTCTTTTTGTGTGGGAACAGAGGCCTATCGTTCGTGCTGTGCAAACTGGCCTGCAGGCGAATGGGAGCACCTCAGAAGTGGAAATACAACGGACATTTTGATGAAAAAGGAAAGAGAGACAGCAATGTGGACGGCTCTGTTGCATAGCTTGCCGTGCACAGAAGAGATCCAGCTGCATCTTTCAGTCCTGTCTCTCTTTGTGTGGGAACAGAGGCCTATCGTTCGTGCTGTGCAAACTGGGCTGCAGGCGAATGGGAGCAACTCAGAAGTGGAAATACAATGGACGTTTCTTGACAAAGGAAAGAGAGACAGTAATGTGGATGGCTCTGTTACATAGCTTGCAGTGCACAGAAGAGATCCAGTAACATCTTTCAGTCCTACCTCTTTTTCTGTGGGAACAGAGGCCAATTGTTTGTGCTGTGCAAACTGGGCTGCAGGTGAATGGGAGCACCTCAGAAGTGGAAATACAACGGACACTTTGATGAGAAAGGAAATAGAGACAGCAATGTGGATGGCTCTGTTACAGAGCTTGTTGTGCACTGTAGAGATCCAGTAAAATATTTCAGTCCTACCTCTTTTTGTGTGGGAACTGAGGCCAATCGTACGTGCTGTGCAAACTCGCCTGCAGGCGAATGGGAGCACCTCAGAAGTGGAAATACAACGGACATTTTGATGAGAAAGGAAAGAGAGACAGCTATGTGGATGGCTCTGTTACATAGCTTGCGGTTCACAGAAGAGATCCAGCGGCATCTTTCAGACCTGTCTCTCTTTTTGTGGGAACAGAGGCCAATCGTACGTGCTGTGCAAACTGGGCTACAGGCGAATGGGAGCCCCTCAGAAGTGGAAATACAACGGACGATATCTTGACAAAGGAAAGAGAGACAGCAATGTGGATGGCTCTGTTGCATAGCTTGACGTGCACTGAAGAGATCCAGCAGCATCTTTCACTCCTGTCTCTCTTTGTGTGGGTACAGAGGCCTATCGTTCGTGCTGTGCAAACTCGCCTGCAAGCGAATGGGAGCAACTCAGAAGTGGAAATACAACGGACATTTTGATAAAAAAGGAACGAGAGACAGCAATGTGGATGGCTCTGTTGCATAGCTTGCTGTGCACTGAAGAGATCCAGCAGCATCTTTCAGTCCTGTCTCTCTTTGTGTGGGAACAGAGGCCAATTGTTTGTGCTGTGCAAACTGGGCTGCAGGCGAATGGGAGCCCCTCAGAAGTGGAAATACAACGGACGTTTTCCCGTCAAAGGAAAGAGAGACAGCAATGTGGATGGCTCTGTTGCATAGCTTGCTGTGCACTGAAGAGATCCAGCAGCATCTTTCAGTCCTACCTCTTTTTGTGTGGGAACAGAGGCCAATTGCTTGTGCTGTGCAAACTCACCTTCAGGCGAATGGGAGCACCTCAGAAGTGGAAATAAAACGGACATTTTGATGAGAAAGGAAAGAGAGACAGCAATGTGGATGGCTCTGTTACATAACTTGCGGTGCGCAGAAGAGATCCAGCAGCATCTTTCAGTCCTACCTATTTTTGTGTGGGAAGGGAGGCCAATCGTACGTGCTGTGCAAACTCGCTTGCAGGCGAATGGGAGCACCTCAGAAGTGGAAATACAATGGACATTTTCTTGACAAAGGAACGAGAGACTGTAATGTGGACGGCTCTGTTACATAGCTTGCTGTGCACTGAAGAGATCCAGCAGCATCTTTCAGTCCGACCTCTTTTTGTGTGGGAACAGAGGCCTATCGTCGTGCTGTGCATACAGGGCTGCAGGCGAATGGGAGCACCACAGAAGTGGAAATACAACGGACAGTTTGATGAGAAAGGAAAGAGAGACAGCAATATGGATGGCTCTGTTGCATAGCTTGCTCTGCACTGAAGAGATTCAGTGACATCTTTCAGTCCTACCTCTTTTTGTGTGGGAAAGGAGGCCAATTGTTTGTGCTGTGCCAACTCGCCTGCAGGTGAATGGGAGCACCTCAGAAGTGGAAATACAACGGACACTTTGATGAGAAAGGAAAGAGAGACAGCAATGTGGATGGCTCTGTTACATAGCTTGTTGTGCACTGTAGAGATCCAGTAATATCTTTCAGTCCTACCTCTTTTTGTGTGGGAACAGAGGCCTATCGTCGTGCTGTGCATACAGGGCTGCAGGCGAATGGGAGCACCTCAGAAGTGGAAATACAACGGACATTTTGATGAGAAAGGAAAGAGAGACAGCAATATGGATGGCTCTGTTACATAGCTTGCTGCGCACAAAAGAGATCCAGCAGCATCTTTCAGTCATGTCTCTCTTTGTGTGGGAACAGAGGCCAATCGTACGTGCTGTGCAAACTGGGCTGCAGGCGAATGGGAGCACCTCAGAAGTGGAAATACAACGGATGTTTTCTTGACAAAGGAAAGAGAGACAGCAATGTGGACGGCTCTGTTGCATAGCTTGCTGTGCACTGAAGAGATCCAGCAGCATCTTTCAGTCCTGTCTCTCTTTGTGCGGGAACAGAGGCCAATTGTTTGTGCTGTGCGAACTGGCCTGCAGGCGAATGGGAGCACCTCAGAAGTGGAAATACAACGGACGTTATCTTGACAAAGGAAAGAGAGACAGCAATGTGGACGGCTCTGTTGCATAGCTTGCCGTGCACTGAAGAGATCCAGCGGCATCTTTCAGTCCTGTCTCTCTTTGTGTGGGAACAGAGGCCTATCGTTCGTGCTGTGCAAACTGGGCTGCAGGCGAATGGGAGCACCTCAGAAGTGGAAATACAACGGACATTTTGATGAGAAAGGAAAGAGAGACAGCAATGTGGATGGCTCTGTTACATAACTTGCCGTACACAGAAGACATTCAGCAGCATCTTTCAGTCCTGTCTCTCTTTGTGTGGGAACAGAGGCCAATTGTTTGTGAGTGCAAACTGGGCTGCAGGCGAATGGGAGCACCTCAGAAGTGGAAATACAACGGACGTTTTCTTGGGAAAGGAAAGAGAGACAGCAATCTGGACGGCTCTGTTACATAGCTTGCTGTGCACTGAGGAGATCCAGCAGCATCTTTCAGTCCGACCTCTTTTTGTGTGGGAACAGAGGCCTATCGTTCGTGCTGTGCAAACTGGCCTGCAGGCGAATGGGAGCACCTCAGAAGTGGAAATACAACGGACATTTTGATGAGAAAGGAAAGAGAGACAGCAATGTGGACGGCTCTGTTGCATAGCTTGCTGTGCACTGAAGAGATCCAGCAGCATCTTTCAGTCCTACCTCTTTTGGTTTGGGAACAGAGGCCAATTGTTTGTGCTGTGCCAACTGGCCTGCAGGCGAATGGGAGCACCTCAGAAGTGGCAATACAACGGACGTTTTCTTGACAAAGGAAAGAGAGACAGCAATGTGGACGGCTCTGTTGCATAGCTTGCTGTGCACTGAAGAGATCCAGCAGCATCTTTCAGTCCTACCTCTTTTGGTTTGGGAACAGAGGCCAATTGTTTGTGCTGTGCCAAGTGGCCTGCAGGCGAATGGGAGCACCTCCGAAGTGGCTATACAACGGACGTTTTCTTGACAAAGGAAAGAGAGACAGCAATGTGGACGGCTCTGTTGCATAGCTTGCTGTGCACTGAAGAGATCCAGCAGCATCTTTCAGTCCTACCTCTTTTGGTTTGGGAACAGAGGCCAATTGGTTGTGCTGTGCCAACTGGCCTGCAGGCGAATGGGAGCACCTCAGAAGTGGCAATACAACGGACGTTTTCTTGACAAAGGAAAGAGAGACAGCAATGTGGACGGCTCTGTTGCATAGCTTGCTGTGCACTGAAGAGATCCAGCAGCATCTTTCAGTCCTACCTCTTTTGGTTTGGGAACAGAGGCCTATCGTTCGTGCTGTGCCAAGTGGCCTGCAGGCGAATGGGAGCACCTCAGAAGTGGCTATACAACGGACGTTTTCTTGACAAAGGAAAGAGAGACAGCAATGTGGACGGCTCTGTTGCATAGCTTGCTGTGCACTGAAGAGATCCAGCAGCATCTTTCAGTCCTACCTCTTTTGGTTTGGGAACAGAGGCCAATTGTTTGTGCTGTGCCAACTGGCCTGCAGGCGAAAGGGAGCACCTCAGATGTGGCAATTCAACGGATGTTTTCTTGACAAAGGAAAGAGAGACAGCAATGTGGACGGCTCTGTTGCATAGCTTGCTGTGCACTGAAGAGATCCAGCAGCATCTTTCAGTCCTACCTCTTTTGGTTTGGGAACAGAGGCCAATTGTTTGTGCTGTGCCAACTGGCCTGCAGGCCAATGGGAGCACCTCAGAAGTGGCAATACAACGGACGTTTTCTTGACAAAGGAAAGAGAGACAGCAATGTGGACGGCTCTGTTGCATAGCTTGCTGTGCACTGAAGAGATCCAGCAGCATCTTTCAGTCCTACCTCTTTTGGTTTGGGAACAGAGGCCAATTGTTTGTGCTGTGCCAACTGGCCTGCAGGCGAATGGGAGCACCTCCGAAGTGGCAATACAACGGACGTTTTCTTGACAAAGGAAAGAGAGACAGCAATGTGGACGGCTCTGTTGCATAGCTTGCTGGGCACTGAAGAGATCCAGCAGCATCTTTCAGTCCTACCTCTTTTGGTTTGGGAACAGAGGCCAATTGTTTGTGCTGTGCAAAGTGCCCTGCAGGCGAATGGGAGCACCTCAGAAGTGGCAATACAACGGACGTTTTCTTGACAAAGGAAAGAGAGACAGCAATGTGGACGGCTCTGTTGCATAGCTTGCTGTGCACTGAAGAGATCCAGCAGCATCTTTCAGTCCTACCTCTTTTGGTTTGGGAACAGAGGCCAATTGTTTGTGCTGTGCAAACTGGCCTGCAGGTGAATGGGAGCACCTCAGAAGTGGCAATACAACGGACGTTTTCTTGACAAAGGAAAGAGAGACAGCAATGTGGACGGCTCTGTTGCATAGCTTGCTGTGCACTGAAGAGATCCAGCAGCATCTTTCAGTCCTACCTCTTTTGGTTTGGGAACAGAGGCCAATTGTTTGTGCTGTGCAAAGTGGCCTGCAGGCGAATGGGAGCACCTCAGAAGTGGCAATACAACGGCCGTTTTCTTGACAAAGGAAAGAGAGACAGCAATGTGGACGGCTCTGTTGCATAGCTTGCTGTGCACTGAAGAGATCCAGCAGCATCTTTCAGTCCTACCTCTTTTGGTTTGGGAAGAGAGGCCAATCGTTCGTGCTGTGCGAACTGGCCTGCAGGCGAATGGGAGCACCTCAGAAGTGGAAATACAATTGACATTTTGATGACAAAGGAAAGAGAGACAGCAATGTGGACGGCTCTTTTGCATAGCTTGCTGTGCACTGAAGAGATCCAGCGGCATCTTTCAGTCCTACCTCTTTTTGTGTGGGAACAGAGGCCAATCGTTCGTGCTGTGCAAACTGGGCTGCAGGCGAATGGGAGCACCTCAGAAGTGGAAATACAACGGACATTTTGATGAGAAAGGAAAGAGAGACAGCAATGTGTATGGCTCTGTTATATAGCTTGCTGTGCACTGAAGAGATCCAGTAACTCCTTTCAGTCCTACCACTTTTTGTGTGGGAGCAGAGGCCAATTGTTTGTGCTGTGCAAACCGGCCTGCAGGCGAATGGGAGCCCCTCAAAAGTGGAAATACAACGGACGTTTTCTTGACAAAGGAAAGAGAGACAGCAATGTGGACGGCTCTGTTACATAGCTTGCTGTGCACTGAACAGATCCAGCAGCATCTTTCAGTCCTGTCTCTCTTTGTGTGGGAACAGAGGCCAATTGTTTGTGCTGTGCAAACTGGCCTGCAAGCGAATGGGAGCACCTCCGAAGTGGAAATACAACGGACGTTTTCTTGACAAAGGAAAGAGAGAGGGCAATGTGGACGGCTCTGTTGCATAGCTTGCTGTGCACTGAAGAGATCCAGCAGCATCTTTCAGTCCTGTCTCTCTTTGTGTGGGAACAGAGGCCAATTGTTTGTGCTGTGCAAACTGGCCTGCAAGCGAATGGGAGCACCTCAGAAGTGGAAATACAACGGACGTTTTCTTGACAAAGGAAAGAGAGACAGCAATGTGGACGGCTCTGTTGCATAGCTTGCTGTGCACTGAAGAAATCCAGCGGCATCTTTCAGTCCTACCTCTTTTTGTGTGGGAACAGAGGCCAATCGTTCGTGCGGTGCAAACTGGGCTGCAGGCGAATGGGAGCACCTCAGAAGTGGAAATACAACGGACGTTTTCTTGACAAAGGAAAGAGAGACAGCAATGTGGACGGCTCTGTTACATAGCTTGCTGTGCACAGAAGAGATCCAGCAGCATCTTTCAGTCCTGTCTCTCTTTGTGTGGGAACAGAGGCCAATTGTTTGTGCTGTGCAAACTGGGCTGCAGGCGAATGGGAGCACCTCAGAAGTGGAAATAAAATGAACATTTTGATGAGAAAGGAAAGAGAGACAGCAATGTGGACGGCTCTGTTACATAGCTTGCTGTGCACTGAAGAGATCCAGCGGCATCTTTCAGTCCTGTCTCTCTTTGTGTGGGAACAGAGGCCAATTGTTTGTGAGTGCAAACTGGGCTGCAGGCGAATGGGAGCACCTCAGAAGTGGAAATACATCGGACGTTTTCTTGAAAAACGAAAGAGAGACAGCAAAGTGGACGGCTCTGTTGCATAGCTTGCTGTGTACAGAAGAGATCCAGCAGCATCTTTCAGTCCTGTCTCTCTTTGTGTGGGAACAGAGGCCAATTGTTTGTGCAGTGCAAACTGGCCTGCAGGCGAATGGGAGCCCCTCAGAAGTGGAAATACAACGGACGTTTTCTTGACAAAGGAAAGAGAGAGGGCAATGTGGACGGCTCTGTTGCATAGCTTGCTGTGCACTGAAGAGATCCAGCAGCATCTTTCAGTCCTGTCTCTCTTTGTGTGGGAAAGGAGGCCAATTGTTTGCGCTGTGCAAACTGGGCTGCAGGCGAATGGGAGCACCTCAGAAGTGGAAATACAACGGACGTTATCTTGACAAAGGAAAGAGAGACAGCAATGTGGACGGCTCTGTTGCATAGCTTGCTGTGCACTGAAGAGATCCAGCAGCATCTTTCAGTCCTGTCTCTCTTTGTGTGGGAACAGAGGCCAATTGTTTGTGCTGTGCAAACTGGCCTGCATGCGAATGGGAGCACCTCAGAAGTGGCAATACAACGGACGTTTTCTTGACAAAGGAAAGAGAGACAGCAATGTGGATGGCTCTGTTACATAGCTTGCTGTGCACTGAGGAGATCCAGCAGCATCTTTCAGTCTGACCTCTTTTTGTGTGGGAACAGAGGCCAAGAGTACGGGCTGTGCAAACTGGGCTGCAGGCGAATGGGAGCACCTCAGAAGTGGAAATACAACGGACCTTTTTTTGACAAAGGAAAGAGAGACAGCAATGTGGACGGCTCTGTTGCATAGCTTGCTGTGCACTGAAGCGATCCAGCAGCATCTTTCAGTCCTGTCTCTCTTTGTGTGGGAACAAAGGCCAATTGTTTGTGCTGTGCAAACTGGGCTGCAGGCGAATGGGAGCACCTCAGAAGTGGCAATACAACGGACGTTTTCTTGAAAAAGAAAAGAGAGACAGCAATGTGGACGGCTCTGTTACATAGCTTGCTGTGCACTGAGGAGATCCAGCAGCATCTTTCAGTCTGACCTCTTTTTGTGTGGGAACAGAGGCCTATCGTTCGTGCTGTGCCAACTGGCCTGCAGGTGAATGGGAGCACCTCAGAAGTGGAAATACAACATACATTTTGATGAGAAAGGAAAGAGAGACAGCAATGTGGATGGCTCTGTTACATAACTTGCAGTGCGCAGAAGAGATCCAGTAACATCTTTCAGTCCTACCTCTTTTTGTGTGGGAACAGAGGCCAATTGTTTGTGCTGTGCCAACTCGCCTGCAGGTGAATGGGAGCACCTCAGAAGTGGAAATACAACAGACACTTTGATGAGAAAGGAAAGAGAGACAGCAATGTGGATGTCTCTGTTGCATAGCTACCTGTGCACTGGAGAGACCCAGTAACATCTTTCAGTCCTACCTCTTTTTGTGTGGGAACAGAGGCCTATCGTTCGTGCTGTGCAAACTGGCCTGCAGGCGAATGGGAGCACCTCAGAAGTGGAAATACAACGG
Source organism: Amazona ochrocephala (assembly GCA_039720435.1). Classification (NCBI taxonomy): domain Eukaryota; kingdom Metazoa; phylum Chordata; class Aves; order Psittaciformes; family Psittacidae; genus Amazona; species Amazona ochrocephala. The sequence goes on from CM077887.1 coordinate 58,688, forward strand.
ACATTTTGATGAAAAAGGAAAGAGAGACAGCAATGTGGACGGCTCTGTTGCATAGCTTGCCGTGCACAGAAGAGATCCAGCTGCATCTTTCAGTCCTGTCTCTCTTTGTGTGGGAACAGAGGCCAATTGTTTGTGCTGTGCAAACTGGGCTGCAGGCGAATGGGAGCACCTCAGAAGTGGAAATACAACGGACGTTTTCTTCACAAAGGAAAGAGAGACAGCAATGTGGATGGCTCTGTTGCATAGCTTGCTGTGCACTGAAGAGATCCAGCAGCATCTTTCAGTCCTGTCTCTCTTTGTGTGGGAACAGAGGCCAATTGTTTGTGCTGTGCAAACTGGGCTGCAGGCGAATGGGAGCACCTCAGAAGTGGAAATACAACGGACGTTATCTTGACAAAGGAAAGAGAGACAGCAATGTGGACGGCTCTGTTACATAGCTTGCTGTGCACTGAAGAGATCCAGCAGCATCTTTCAGTCCTGTCTCTCTTTGTGTGGGAACAGAGGCCTATCGTTCGTGCTGTGCAAACTGGCCTGCAGGCGAATGGGAGCACCTCAGAAGTGGAAATACAACGGACGTTTCCTTGATAAAGGAAAGAGAGACAGCAATGTGGATGGCTCTGTTACATAGCTTGCTGTGCACTGAAGAGATCCAGCAGCATCTTTCAGTCCTGTCTCTCTTTGTGTGGGAACAGAGGCCAATTGTTTGTGCTGTGCAAACTGGCCTGCAGGCGAATGGGAGCACCTCAGAAGTGGCAATACAACGGACGTTTTCTTGACAAAGGAAAGAGAGACAGCAATCTGGACGGCTCTGTTACATAGCTTGCTGTGCACTGAAGAGATCCAGCAGCATCTTTCAGTCCGACTTCTTTTTGTGTGGGAACAGAGGCCTATCGTTCGTGCTGTGCAAACTGGGCTGCAGGCGAATGGGAGCAACTCAGAAGTGGAAATACAATGGACGTTTCTTGACAAAGGAAAGAGAGACAGTAATGTGGATGGCTCTGTTACATAGCTTGCAGTGCACAGAAGAGATCCAGTAACATCTTTCAGTCCTACCTCTTTTTCTGTGGGAACAGAGGCCAATTGTTTGTGCTGTGCAAACTGGGCTGCAGGTGAATGGGAGCACCTCAGAAGTGGAAATACAACGGACACTTTGATGAGAAAGGAAATAGAGACAGCAATGTGGATGGCTCTGTTACAGAGCTTGTTGTGCACTGTAGAGATCCAGTAAAATATTTCAGTCCTACCTCTTTTTGTGTGGGAACTGAGGCCAATCGTACGTGCTGTGCAAACTCGCCTGCAGGCGAATGGGAGCACCTCAGAAGTGGAAATACAACGGACATTTTGATGAGAAAGGAAAGAGAGACAGCTATGTGGATGGCTCTGTTACATAGCTTGCGGTTCACAGAAGAGATCCAGCGGCATCTTTCAGACCTGTCTCTCTTTTTGTGGGAACAGAGGCCAATCGTACGTGCTGTGCAAACTGGGCTACAGGCGAATGGGAGCCCCTCAGAAGTGGAAATACAACGGACGATATCTTGACAAAGGAAAGAGAGACAGCAATGTGGATGGCTCTGTTGCATAGCTTGACGTGCACTGAAGAGATCCAGCAGCATCTTTCACTCCTGTCTCTCTTTGTGTGGGTACAGAGGCCTATCGTTCGTGCTGTGCAAACTCGCCTGCAAGCGAATGGGAGCAACTCAGAAGTGGAAATACAACGGACATTTTGATAAAAAAGGAAAGAGAGACAGCAATGTGGATGGCTCTGTTGCATAGCTTGCTGTGCACTGAAGAGATCCAGCAGCATCTTTCAGTCCTGTCTCTCTTTGTGTGGGAACAGAGGCCAATTGTTTGTGCTGTGCAAACTGGGCTGCAGGCGAATGGGAGCCCCTCAGAAGTGGAAATACAACGGACGTTTTCCCGTCAAAGGAAAGAGAGACAGCAATGTGGATGGCTCTGTTGCATAGCTTGCTGTGCACTGAAGAGATCCAGCAGCATCTTTCAGTCCTACCTCTTTTTGTGTGGGAACAGAGGCCAATTGCTTGTGCTGTGCAAACTCACCTTCAGGCGAATGGGAGCACCTCAGAAGTGGAAATAAAACGGACATTTTGATGAGAAAGGAAAGAGAGACAGCAATGTGGATGGCTCTGTTACATAACTTGCGGTGCGCAGAAGAGATCCAGCAGCATCTTTCAGTCCTACCTATTTTTGTGTGGGAAGGGAGGCCAATCGTACGTGCTGTGCAAACTCGCCTGCAGGCGAATGGGAGCACCTCAGAAGTGGAAATACAATGGACGTTTTCTTGACAAAGGAACGAGAGACTGTAATGTGGACGGCTCTGTTACATAGCTTGCTGTGCACTGAAGAGATCCAGCAGCATCTTTCAGTCCGACCTCTTTTTGTGTGGGAACAGAGGCCTATCGTCGTGCTGTGCATACAGGGCTGCAGGCGAATGGGAGCACCACAGAAGTGGAAATACAACGGACAGTTTGATGAGAAAGGAAAGAGAGACAGCAATATGGATGGCTCTGTTGCATAGCTTGCTCTGCACTGAAGAGATTCAGTGACATCTTTCAGTCCTACCTCTTTTTGTGTGGGAAAGGAGGCCAATTGTTTGTGCTGTGCCAACTCGCCTGCAGGTGAATGGGAGCACCTCAGAAGTGGAAATACAACGGACACTTTGATGAGAAAGGAAAGAGAGACAGCAATGTGGATGGCTCTGTTACATACCTTGTTGTGCACTGTAGAGATCCAGTAATATCTTTCAGTCCTACCTCTTTTTGCGTGGGAACTGAGGCCAATCGTACGTGCTGTGCAATCTCGCCTGCAGGCGAATGGGAGCACCTCAGAAGTGGAAATACAACGGACATTTTGATGAGAAAGGAAAGAGAGACAGCAATATGGATGGCTCTGTTACATAGCTTGCTGCGCACAAAAGAGATCCAGCAGCATCTTTCAGTCATGTCTCTCTTTGTGTGGGAACAGAGGCCAATCGTACGTGCTGTGCAAACTGGGCTGCAGGCGAATGGGAGCACCTCAGAAGTGGAAATACAACGGATGTTTTCTTGACAAAGGAAAGAGAGACAGCAATGTGGACGGCTCTGTTGCATAGCTTGCTGTGCACTGAAGAGATCCAGCAGCATCTTTCAGTCCTGTCTCTCTTTGTGCGGGAACAGAGGCCAATTGTTTGTGCTGTGCGAACTGGCCTGCAGGCGAATGGGAGCACCTCAGAAGTGGAAATACAACGGACGTTATCTTGACAAAGGAAAGAGAGACAGCAATGTGGACGGCTCTGTTGCATAGCTTGCCGTGCACTGAAGAGATCCAGCGGCATCTTTCAGTCCTGTCTCTCTTTGTGTGGGAACAGAGGCCTATCGTTCGTGCTGTGCAAACTGGGCTGCAGGCGAATGGGAGCACCTCAGAAGTGGAAATACAACGGACATTTTGATGAGAAAGGAAAGAGAGACAGCAATGTGGATGGCTCTGTTACATAACTTGCCGTACACAGAAGACATTCAGCAGCATCTTTCAGTCCTGTCTCTCTTTGTGTGGGAACAGAGGCCAATTGTTTGTGAGTGCAAACTGGGCTGCAGGCGAATGGGAGCACCTCAGAAGTGGAAATACAACGGACGTTTTCTTGAGAAAGGAAAGAGAGACAGCAATCTGGACGGCTCTGTTACATAGCTTGCTGTGCACTGAGGAGATCCAGCAGCATCTTTCAGTCCGACCTCTTTTTGTGTGGGAACAGAGGCCTATCGTTCGTGCTGTGCAAACTGGCCTGCAGGCTAATGGGAGCACCTCAGAAGTGGAAATACAACGGACATTTTGATGAGAAAGGAAAGAGAGACAGCAATGTGGACGGCTCTGTTGCATAGCTTGCTGTGCACTGAAGAGATCCAGCAGCATCTTTCAGTCCTACCTCTTTTGGTTTGGGAACAGAGGCCAATTGTTTGTGCTGTGCCAAGTGGCCTGCAGGCGAATGGGAGCACCTCCGAAGTGGCTATACAACGGACGTTTTCTTGACAAAGGAAAGAGAGACAGCAATGTGGACGGCTCTGTTGCATAGCTTGCTGTGCACTGAAGAGATCCAGCAGCATCTTTCAGTCCTACCTCTTTTGGTTTGGGAACAGAGGCCAATTGGTTGTGCTGTGCCAACTGGCCTGCAGGCGAAAGGGAGCACCTCAGAAGTGGCAATTCAACGGACGTTTTCTTGACAAAGGAAAGAGAGACAGCAATGTGGATGGCTCTGTTGCATAGCTTGCTGTGCACTGAAGAGATCCAGCAGCATCTTTCAGTCCTACCTCTTTTGGTTTGGGAACAGAGGCCAATTGTTTGTGCTGTGCCAACTGGCCTGCAGGCGAATGGGAGCACCTCCGAAGTGGCAATACAACGGACGTTTTCTTGACAAAGGAAAGAGAGACAGCAATGTGGACGGCTCTGTTGCATAGCTTGCTGTGCACTGAAGAGATCCAGCAGCATCTTTCAGTCCTACCTATTTTGGTTTGGGAACAGAGGCCAATTGTTTGTGCTGTGCCAACTGCCCTGCAGGCGAATGGGAGCACCTCCGAAGTGGCAATACAACGGACGTTTTCTTGACAAAGGAAAGAGAGACAGCAATGTGGACGGCTCTGTTGCATAGCTTGCTGGGCACTGAAGAGATCCAGCAGCATCTTTCAGTCCTACCTCTTTTGGTTTGGGAACAGAGGCCAATTGTTTGTGCTGTGCAAAGTGGCCTGCAGGCGAATGGGAGCACCTCAGAAGTGGCAATACAACGGACGTTTTCTTGACAAAGGAAAGAGAGACAGCAATGTGGACGGCTCTGTTGCATAGCTTGCTGTGCACTGAAGAGATCCAGCAGCATCTTTCAGTCCTACCTCTTTTGGTTTGGGAACAGAGGCCAATTGTTTGTGCTGTGCAAACTGGCCTGCAGGTGAATGGGAGCACCTCAGAAGTGGCAATACAACGGACGTTTTCTTGACAAAGGAAAGAGAGACAGCAATGTGGACGGCTCTGTTGCATAGCTTGCTGTGCACTGAAGAGATCCAGCAGCATCTTTCAGTCCTACCTCTTTTGGTTTGGGAACAGAGGCCAATCGTTCGTGCTGTGCGAACTGGCCTGCAGGCGAATGGGAGCACCTCAGAAGTGGAAATACAATGGACATTTTGATGACAAAGGAAAGAGAGACAGCAATGTGGACGGCTCTGTTGCATAGCTTGCTGTGCACTGAAGAGATCCAGCGGCATCTTTCAGTCCTACCTCTTTTTTTGTGGGAACAGAGGCCAATCGTTCGTGCGGTGCAAACTGGGCTGCAGGCGAATGGGAGCACCTCAGAAGTGGCAATACAACGGACGTTTTCTTGACAAAGGAAAGAGAGACAGCAATGTGGACGGCTCTGTTACATAGATTGCTGTGCACAGAAGAGATCCAGCAGCATCTTTCAGTCCTGTCTCTCTTTGTGTGGGAACAGAGGCCAATTGTTTGTGCTGTGCAAACTGGGCTGCAGGCGAATGGGAGCACCTCAGAAGTGGAAATAAAATGAACATTTTGATGAGAAAGGAAAGAGAGACAGCAATGTGGATGGCTCTGTTACATAGCTTGCTGTGCACTGAAGAGATCCAGCGGCATCTTTCAGTCCTGTCTCTCTTTGTGTGGGAACAGAGGCCAATTGTTCGTGCTGTGCAAACTGGGCTGCAGGCGAATGGGAGCACCTCAGAAGTGGAAATACATCGGACGTTTTCTTGAAAAACGAAAGAGAGACAGCAAAGTGGACGGCTCTGTTGCATAGCTTGCTGTGTACAGAAGAGATCCAGCAGCATCTTTCAGTCCTGTCTCTCTTTGTGTGGGAACAGAGGCCAATTGTTTGTGCTGTGCAAACTGGCCTGCAGGCGAATGGGAGCCCCTCAGAAGTGGAAATACAACGGACGTTTTCTTGACAAAGGAAAGAGAGACAGCAATGTGGACGGCTCTGTTACATAGCTTGCTGTGCACTGAAGAGATCCAGCAGCATCTTTCAGTCCTGTCTCTCTTTGTGTGGGAACAGAGGCCAATTGTTTGTGCTGTGCCAAGTGGCCTGCAAGCGAATGGGAGCACCTCAGAAGTGGAAATACAACGGACGTTTTCTTGACAAAGGAAAGAGAGACATCAATGTTGACGGCTCTGTTGCATAGCTTGCTGTGCACTGAAGAGATCCAGCAGCATCTTTCAGTCCTGTCTCTCTTTGTGTGGAAACAGAGTCCAATTGTTTGTGCTGTGCAAACTGGGCTGCAGGCGAATGGGAGCCCCTCAGAAGTGGAAATACAACGGACGTTTTCTTGACAAAGGAAAGAGAGAGGGCAATGTGGATGGCTCTGTTGCATAGCTTGCTGTGCACTGAAGAGATCCAGCAGCATCTTTCAGTCCTGTCTCTCTTTGTGTGGGAACAGAGGCCAATTGTTTGCGCTGTGCAAACTGGGCTGCAGGCAAATGGGAGCACCTCAGAAGTGGAAATACAACGGACCTTATCTTGACAAAGGAAAGAGAGACAGCAATGTGGACGGCTCTGTTGCATAGCTTGCTGTGCACAGAAGAGATCCAGCAGCATCTTTCAGTCCTGTCTCTCTTTGTGTGGGAACAGAGGCCAATTGTTTGTGCTGTGCAAACTGGCCTGCAAGCGAATGGGAGCACCTCAGAAGTGGAAATACAACGGACGTTTTCTTGACAAAGGAAAGAGAGACAGCAATGTGGATGGCTCTGTTACATAGCTTGCTGTGCACTGAGGAGATCCAGCAGCATCTTTCAGTCTGACCTCTTTTTGTGTGGGAACAGAGGCCAAGAGTACGGGCTGTGCAAACTGGGCTGCAGGCGAATGGGAGCACCTCAGAAGTGGAAATACAACGGATGTTTTTTTGACAAAGGAAAGAGAGACAGCAATGTGGATGGCTCTGTTACATAGCTTGCTGTGCACTGAAGAGATCCAGCAGCATCTTTCAGTCCTACCTCTTTTTGTGTGGGAACAGATGCCAATCGCACCTGCTGTGCAAACTGGCCTGCAGGCGAATGGGAGCACCTCAGAAGTGGAAATACAACGGACGTTTTCTTGACAAAGGAAAGAGAGACAGCAATGTGGATGGCTCTGTTACATAGCTTGCTGTGCACTGAAGCGATCCAGCGGCATCTTTCAGTCCGACCTCTTTTTGTGTGGGAACAGAGGCCTATCGTCGTGCTGTGCATACAGGGCTGCAGGCGAATGGGAGCACCACAGAAGTGGAAATACAACGGACAGTTTGATGAGAAAGGAAAGAGAGACAGCAATATGGATGGCTCTGTTGCATAGCTTGCTCTGCACTGAAGAGATTCAGTGACATCTTTCAGTCCTACCTCTTTTTGTGTGGGAAAAGAGGCCAATTGTTTGTGCTGTGCCAACTCGCCTGCAGGTGAATGGGAGCACCTCAGAAGTGGAAATACAACGGACACTTTGATGAGAAAGGAAAGAGAGACAGCAATGTGGATGGCTCTGTTACATAGCTTGTTGTGCACTGTAGAGATCCAGTAATATCTTTCAGTCCTACCTCTTTTTGCGTGGGAACTGAGGCCAATCGTACGTGCTGTGCAATCTCGCCTGCAGGCGAATGGGAGCACCTCAGAAGTGGAAATACAACGGACATTTTGATGAGAAAGGAAAGAGAGACAGCAATATGGATGGCTCTGTTACATAGCTTGCTGCGCACAAAAGAGATCCAGCAGCATCTTTCAGTCATGTCTCTCTTTGTGTGGGAACAGAGGCCAATCGTACGTGCTGTGCAAACTGGGCTGCAGGCGAATGGGAGCACCTCAGAAGTGGCAATACAACGGACGTTTTCTTGACAAAGGAAAGAGAGACAGCAATGTGGACGGCTCTGTTGCATAGCTTGCTGTGCACTGAAGAGATCCAGCAGCATCTTTCAGTCCTGTCTCTCTTTGTGCGGGAACAGAGGCCAATTGTTTGTGCTGTGCGAACTGGCCTGCAGGCGAATGGGAGCACCTCAGAAGTGGAAATACAACGGACGTTTTCTTGACAAAGGAAAGAGAGACAGCAATGTGGACGGCTCTGTTGCATAGCTTGCCGTGCACTGAAGAGATCCAGCGGCATCTTTCAGTCCTGTCTCTCTTTGTGTGGGAACAGAGGCCTATCGTTCGTGCTGTGCAAACTGGGCTGCAGGCGAATGGGAGCACCTCAGAAGTGGAAATACAACGGACATTTTGATGAGAAAGGAAAGAGAGACAGCAATGTGGATGGCTCTGTTACATAACTTGCCGTACACAGAAGACATTCAGCAGCATCTTTCAGTCCTGTCTCTCTTTGTGTGGGAACAGAGGCCAATTGTTTGTGAGTGCAAACTGGGCTGCAGGCGAATGGGAGCACCTCAGAAGTGGCAATACAACGGACGTTTTCTTGAGAAAGGAAAGAGAGACAGCAATCTGGACGGCTCTGTTACATAGCTTGCTGTGCACTGAGGAGATCCAGCAGCATCTTTCAGTCCGACCTCTTTTTGTGTGGGAACAGAGGCCTATCGTTCGTGCTGTGCAAACTGGCCTGCAGGCGAATGGGAGCACCTCAGAAGTGGAAATACAACGGACATTTTGATGAGAAAGGAAAGAGAGACAGCAATGTGGACGGCTCTGTTGCATAGCTTGCTGTGCACTGAAGAGATCCAGCAGCATCTTTCAGTCCTACCTCTTTTGGTTTGGGAACAGAGGCCAATTGTTTGTGCTGTGCCAAGTGGCCTGCAGGCGAATGGGAGCACCTCCGAAGTGGCTATACAACGGACGTTTTCTTGACAAAGGAAAGAGAGACAGCAATGTGGACGGCTCTGTTGCATAGCTTGCTGTGCACTGAAGAGATCCAGCAGCATCTTTCAGTCCTACCTCTTTTGGTTTGGGAACAGAGGCCAATTGGTTGTGCTGTGCCAACTGGCCTGCAGGCGAAAGGGAGCACCTCAGAAGTGGCAATTCAACGGACGTTTTCTTGACAAAGGAAAGAGAGACAGCAATGTGGATGGCTCTGTTGCATAGCTTGCTGTGCACTGAAGAGATCCAGCAGCATCTTTCAGTCCTACCTCTTTTGGTTTGGGAACAGAGGCCAATTGTTTGTGCTGTGCCAACTCGCCTGCAGGCGAATGGGAGCACCTCCGAAGTGGCAATACAACGGACGTTTTCTTGACAAAGGAAAGAGAGACAGCAATGTGGACGGCTCTGTTGCATAGCTTGCTGTGCACTGAAGAGATCCAGCAGCATCTTTCAGTCCTACCTATTTTGGTTTGGGAACAGAGGCCAATTGTTTGTGCTGTGCCAACTGCCCTGCAGGCGAATGGGAGCACCTCCGAAGTGGCAATACAACGGACGTTTTCTTGACAAAGGAAAGAGAGACAGCAATGTGGACGGCTCTGTTGCATAGCTTGCTGGGCACTGAAGAGATCCAGCAGCATCTTTCAGTCCTACCTCTTTTGGTTTGGGAACAGAGGCCAATTGTTTGTGCTGTGCCAAGTGGCCTGCAGGCGAATGGGAGCACCTCAGAAGTGGCAATACAACGGACGTTTTCTTGACAAAGGAAAGAGAGACAGCAATGTGGACGGCTCTGTTGCATAGCTTGCTGTGCACTGAAGAGATCCAGCAGCATCTTTTAGTCCTACCTCTTTTGGTTTGGGAACAGAGGCCAATTGTTTGTGCTGTGCAAACTGGCCTGCAGGTGAATGGGAGCACCTCAGAAGTGGCAATACAACGGACGTTTTCTTGACAAAGGAAAGAGAGACAGCAATGTGGACGGCTCTGTTGCATAGCTTGCTGTGCACTGAAGAGATCCAGCAGCATCTTTCAGTCCTACCTCTTTTGGTTTGGGAACAGAGGCCAATCGTTCGTGCTGTGCGAACTGGCCTGCAGGCGAATGGGAGCACCTCAGAAGTGGAAATACAATGGACATTTTGATGACAAAGGAAAGAGAGACAGCAATGTGGACGGCTCTGTTGCATAGCTTGCTGTGCACTGAAGAGATCCAGCGGCATCTTTCAGTCCTACCTCTTTTTGTGTGGGAACAGAGGCCAATCGTTCGTGCGGTGCAAACTGGGCTGCAGGTGAATGGGAGCACCTCAGAAGTGGAAATACAACGGACGTTTTCTTGACAAAGGAAAGAGAGACAGCAATGTGGACGGCTCTGTTACATAGATTGCTGTGCACAGAAGAGATCCAGCAGCATCTTTCAGTCCTGTCTCTCTTTGTGTGGGAACAGAGGCCAATTGTTTGTGCTGTGCAAACTGGGCTGCAGGCGAATGGGAGCACCTCAGAAGTGGAAATAAAATGAACATTTTGATGAGAAAGGAAAGAGAGACAGCAATGTGGATGGCTCTGTTACATAGCTTGCTGTGCACTGAAGAGATCCAGCGGCATCTTTCAGTCCTGTCTCTCTTTGTGTGGGAACAGAGGCCAATTGTTCGTGCTGTGCAAACTGGGCTGCAGGCGAATGGGAGCACCTCAGAAGTGGAAATACATCGGACGTTTTCTTGAAAAACGAAAGAGAGACAGCAAAGTGGACGGCTCTGTTGCATAGCTTGCTGTGTACAGAAGAGATCCAGCAGCATCTTTCAGTCCTGTCTCTCTTTGTGTGGGAACAGAGGCCAATTGTTTGTGCTGTGCAAACTGGCCTGCAGGCGAATGGGAGCCCCTCAGAAGTGGAAATACAACGGACGTTTTCTTGACAAAGGAAAGAGAGACAGCAATGTGGACGGCTCTGTTACATAGCTTGCTGTGCACTGAAGAGATCCAGCAGCATCTTTCAGTCCTGTCTCTCTTTGTGTGGGAACAGAGGCCAATTGTTTGTGCTGTGCCATGTGGCCTGCAAGCGAATGGGAGCACCTCAGAAGTGGAAATACAACGGACGTTTTCTTGACAAAGGAAAGAGAGACATCAATGTGGACGGCTCTGTTGCATAGCTTGCTGTGCACTGAAGAGATCCAGCAGCATCTTTCAGTCCTGTCTCTCTTTGTGTGGAAACAGAGTCCAATTGTTTGTGCTGTGCAAACTGGGCTGCAGGCGAATGGGAGCCCCTCAGAAGTGGAAATACAACGGACGTTTTCTTGACAAAGGAAAGAGAGAGGGCAATGTGGATGTCTCTGTTACATAGCTTGCTGTGCACTGAAGAGATCCAGCAGCATCTTTCAGTCCTGTCTCTCTTTGTGTGGGAACAGAGGCCAATTGTTTGCGCTGTGCAAACTGGGCTGCAGGCAAATGGGAGCACCTCAGAAGTGGAAATACAACGGACCTTATCTTGACAAAGGAAAGAGAGACAGCAATGTGGACGGCTCTGTTGCATAGCTTGCTGTGCACAGAAGAGATCCAGCAGCATCTTTCAGTCCTGTCTCTCTTTGTGTGGGAACAGAGGCCAATTGTTTGTGCTGTGCAAACTGGCCTGCAAGCGAATGGGAGCACCTCAGAAGTGGAAATACAACGGACGTTTTCTTGACAAAGGAAAGAGAGACAGCAATGTGGATGGCTCTGTTACATAGCTTGCTGTGCACTGAGGAGATCCAGCAGCATCTTTCAGTCTGACCTCTTTTTGTGTGGGAACAGAGGCCAAGAGTACGGGCTGTGCAAACTGGGCTGCAGGCGAATGGGAGCACCTCAGAAGTGGAAATACAACGGATGTTTTTTTGACAAAGGAAAGAGAGACAGCAATGTGGATGGCTCTGTTACATAGCTTGCTGTGCACTGAAGAGATCCAGCAGCATCTTTCAGTCCTACCTCTTTTTGTGTGGGAACAGAGGCCAATCGCACCTGCTGTGCAAACTGGCCTGCAGGCGAATGGGAGCACCTCAGAAGTGGCAATACAACGGACGTTTTCTTGACAAAGGAAAGAGAGACAGCAATGTGGACGGCTCTGTTGCATAGCTTGCTGTGCACTGAAGAGATCCAGCAGCATCTTTCAGTCCTGTCTCTCTTTGTGCGGGAACAGAGGCCAATTGTTTGTGCTGTGCGAACTGGCCTGCAGGCGAATGGGAGCACCTCAGAAGTGGAAATACAACGGACGTTTTCTTGACAAAGGAAAGAGAGACAGCAATGTGGACGGCTCTGTTGCATAGCTTGCCGTGCACTGAAGAGATCCAGCGGCATCTTTCAGTCCTGTCTCTCTTTGTGTGGGAACAGAGGCCTATCGTTCGTGCTGTGCAAACTGGGCTGCAGGCGAATGGGAGCACCTCAGAAGTGGAAATACAACGGACATTTTGATGAGAAAGGAAAGAGAGACAGCAATGTGGATGGCTCTGTTACATAACTTGCCGTACACAGAAGACATTCAGCAGCATCTTTCAGTCCTGTCTCTCTTTGTGTGGGAACAGAGGCCAATTGTTTGTGAGTGCAAACTGGGCTGCAGGCGAATGGGAGCACCTCAGAAGTGGCAATACAACGGACGTTTTCTTGAGAAAGGAAAGAGAGACAGCAATCTGGACGGCTCTGTTACATAGCTTGCTGTGCACTGAGGAGATCCAGCAGCATCTTTCAGTCCGACCTCTTTTTGTGTGGGAACAGAGGCCTATCGTTCGTGCTGTGCAAACTGGCCTGCAGGCGAATGGGAGCACCTCAGAAGTGGAAATACAACGGACATTTTGATGAGAAAGGAAAGAGAGACAGCAATGTGGACGGCTCTGTTGCATAGCTTGCTGTGCACTGAAGAGATCCAGCAGCATCTTTCAGTCCTACCTCTTTTGGTTTGGGAACAGAGGCCAATTGTTTGTGCTGTGCCAAGTGGCCTGCAGGCGAATGGGAGCACCTCCGAAGTGGCTATACAACGGACGTTTTCTTGACAAAGGAAAGAGAGACAGCAATGTGGACGGCTCTGTTGCATAGCTTGCTGTGCACTGAAGAGATCCAGCAGCATCTTTCAGTCCTACCTCTTTTGGTTTGGGAACAGAGGCCAATTGGTTGTGCTGTGCCAACTGGCCTGCAGGCGAAAGGGAGCACCTCAGAAGTGGCAATTCAACGGACGTTTTCTTGACAAAGGAAAGAGAGACAGCAATGTGGATGGCTCTGTTGCATAGCTTGCTGTGCACTGAAGAGATCCAGCAGCATCTTTCAGTCCTACCTCTTTTGGTTTGGGAACAGAGGCCAATTGTTTGTGCTGTGCCAACTCGCCTGCAGGCGAATGGGAGCACCTCCGAAGTGGCAATACAACGGACGTTTTCTTGACAAAGGAAAGAGAGACAGCAATGTGGACGGCTCTGTTGCATAGCTTGCTGTGCACTGAAGAGATCCAGCAGCATCTTTCAGTCCTACCTATTTTGGTTTGGGAACAGAGGCCAATTGTTTGTGCTGTGCCAACTGCCCTGCAGGCGAATGGGAGCACCTCCGAAGTGGCAATACAACGGACGTTTTCTTGACAAAGGAAAGAGAGACAGCAATGTGGACGGCTCTGTTGCATAGCTTGCTGGGCACTGAAGAGATCCAGCAGCATCTTTCAGTCCTACCTCTTTTGGTTTGGGAACAGAGGCCAATTGTTTGTGCTGTGCCAAGTGGCCTGCAGGCGAATGGGAGCACCTCAGAAGTGGCAATACAACGGACGTTTTCTTGACAAAGGAAAGAGAGACAGCAATGTGGACGGCTCTGTTGCATAGCTTGCTGTGCACTGAAGAGATCCAGCAGCATCTTTTAGTCCTACCTCTTTTGGTTTGGGAACAGAGGCCAATTGTTTGTGCTGTGCAAACTGGCCTGCAGGTGAATGGGAGCACCTCAGAAGTGGCAATACAACGGACGTTTTCTTGACAAAGGAAAGAGAGACAGCAATGTGGACGGCTCTGTTGCATAGCTTGCTGTGCACTGAAGAGATCCAGCAGCATCTTTCAGTCCTACCTCTTTTGGTTTGGGAACAGAGGCCAATCGTTCGTGCTGTGCGAACTGGCCTGCAGGCGAATGGGAGCACCTCAGAAGTGGAAATACAATGGACATTTTGATGACAAAGGAAAGAGAGACAGCAATGTGGACGGCTCTGTTGCATAGCTTGCTGTGCACTGAAGAGATCCAGCGGCATCTTTCAGTCCTACCTCTTTTTGTGTGGGAACAGAGGCCAATCGTTCGTGCGGTGCAAACTGGGCTGCAGGCGAATGGGAGCACCTCAGAAGTGGAAATACAACGGACGTTTTCTTGACAAAGGAAAGAGAGACAGCAATGTGGACGGCTCTGTTACATAGATTGCTGTGCACAGAAGAGATCCAGCAGCATCTTTCAGTCCTGTCTCTCTTTGTGTGGGAACAGAGGCCAATTGTTTGTGCTGTGCAAACTGGGCTGCAGGCGAATGGGAGCACCTCAGAAGTGGAAATAAAATGAACATTTTGATGAGAAAGGAAAGAGAGACAGCAATGTGGATGGCTCTGTTACATAGCTTGCTGTGCACTGAAGAGATCCAGCGGCATCTTTCAGTCCTGTCTCTCTTTGTGTGGGAACAGAGGCCAATTGTTCGTGCTGTGCAAACTGGGCTGCAGGCGAATGGGAGCACCTCAGAAGTGGAAATACATCGGACGTTTTCTTGAAAAACGAAAGAGAGACAGCAAAGTGGACGGCTCTGTTGCATAGCTTGCTGTGTACAGAAGAGATCCAGCAGCATCTTTCAGTCCTGTCTCTCTTTGTGTGGGAACAGAGGCCAATTGTTTGTGCTGTGCAAACTGGCCTGCAGGCGAATGGGAGCCCCTCAGAAGTGGAAATACAACGGACGTTTTCTTGACAAAGGAAAGAGAGACAGCAATGTGGACGGCTCTGTTACATAGCTTGCTGTGCACTGAAGAGATCCAGCAGCATCTTTCAGTCCTGTCTCTCTTTGTGTGGGAACAGAGGCCAATTGTTTGTGCTGTGCCATGTGGCCTGCAAGCGAATGGGAGCACCTCAGAAGTGGAAATACAACGGACGTTTTCTTGACAAAGGAAAGAGAGACATCAATGTGGACGGCTCTGTTGCATAGCTTGCTGTGCACTGAAGAGATCCAGCAGCATCTTTCAGTCCTGTCTCTCTTTGTGTGGAAACAGAGTCCAATTGTTTGTGCTGTGCAAACTGGGCTGCAGGCGAATGGGAGCCCCTCAGAAGTGGAAATACAACGGACGTTTTCTTGACAAAGGAAAGAGAGAGGGCAATGTGGATGTCTCTGTTACATAGCTTGCTGTGCACTGAAGAGATCCAGCAGCATCTTTCAGTCCTGTCTCTCTTTGTGTGGGAACAGAGGCCAATTGTTTGCGCTGTGCAAACTGGGCTGCAGGCAAATGGGAGCACCTCAGAAGTGGAAATACAACGGACCTTATCTTGACAAAGGAAAGAGAGACAGCAATGTGGACGGCTCTGTTGCATAGCTTGCTGTGCACAGAAGAGATCCAGCAGCATCTTTCAGTCCTGTCTCTCTTTGTGTGGGAACAGAGGCCAATTGTTTGTGCTGTGCAAACTGGCCTGCAAGCGAATGGGAGCACCTCAGAAGTGGAAATACAACGGACGTTTTCTTGACAAAGGAAAGAGAGACAGCAATGTGGATGGCTCTGTTACATAGCTTGCTGTGCACTGAGGAGATCCAGCAGCATCTTTCAGTCTGACCTCTTTTTGTGTGGGAACAGAGGCCAAGAGTACGGGCTGTGCAAACTGGGCTGCAGGCGAATGGGAGCACCTCAGAAGTGGAAATACAACGGATGTTTTTTTGACAAAGGAAAGAGAGACAGCAATGTGGATGGCTCTGTTACATAGCTTGCTGTGCACTGAAGAGATCCAGCAGCATCTTTCAGTCCTACCTCTTTTTGTGTGGGAACAGAGGCCAATCGCACCTGCTGTGCAAACTGGCCTGCAGGCGAATGGGAGCACCTCAGAAGTGGAAATACAACGGACGTTTTCTTGACAAAGGAAAGAGAGACAGCAATGTGGATGGCTCTGTTACATAGCTTGCTGTGCACTGAAGCGATCCAGCGGCATCTTTCAGTCCTGTCTCTCTTTGTGTGGGAACAGAGGCCAATTGTTTGTGCTGTGCAAACTGGGCTGCAGGCGAATGGGAGCACCTCAGAAGTGGAAATACAACGGACGTTTTCTTGAAAAAGAAAAGAGAGACAGCAATGTGGACGGCTCTGTTACATAGCTTGCTGTGCACTGAGGAGATCCAGCAGCATCTTTCAGTCTGACCTCTTTTTGTGTGGGAACAGAGGCCTATCGTTCGTGCTGTGCAAACTGGCCTGCAGGTGAATGGGAGCACCTCAGAAGTGGAAATACAACATACATTTTGGTGAGAAAGGAAAGAGAGACAGCAATGTGGATGGCTCTGTTACATAACTTGCAGTGCGCAGAAGAGATCCAGTAACATCTTTCAGTCCTACCTCTTTTTGTGTGGGAACAGAGGCCAATTGTTTGTGCTGTGCCAACTCGCCTGCAGGTGAATGGGAGCACCTCAGAAGTGGAAATACAACGGACATTTTGATGAGAAAGGAAAGAGAGACAGCAATGTGGATGTCTCTGTTGCATAGCTACCTGTGCACTGTAGAGACCCTGTAACATCTTTCAGTCCTACCTCTTTTTGTGTGGGAACAGAGGCCTATCGTTCGTGCTGTGCAAACTGGCCTGCAGGCGAATGGGAGCACCTCAGAAGTGGAAATACAACGGACATTTTGATGAGAAAGGAAAGAGAGACAGCAATGTGGACGGCTCTGTTGCATAGCTTGCCGTGCACAGAAGAGATCCAGCTGCATCTTTCAGTCCTGTCTCTCTTTGTGTGGGAACAGAGGCCAATTGTTTGTGCTGTGCAAACTGGGCTGCAGGCGAATGGGAGCACCTCAGAAGTGGAAATACAACGGACGTTTTCTTCACAAAGGAAAGAGAGACAGCAATGTGGATGGCCCTGTTGCATAGCTTGCAGTGCACTGAAGAGATCCAGCAGCATCTTTCAGTCCTGTCTCTCTTTGTGTGGGAACAGAGGCCAATTGTTTGTGCTGTGCAAACTGGGCTGCAGGCGAATGGGAGCACCTCAGAAGTGTAAATACAACGGACGTTATCTTGCCAAAGGAAAGAGAGACAGCAATGTGGACGGCTCTGTTACATAGCTTGCTGTGCACTGAAGAGATCCAGCAGCATCTTTCAGTCCTGTCTCTCTTTGTGTGGGAACAGAGGCCTATCGTTCGTGCTGTGCAAACTGGCCTGCAGGCGAATGGGAGCACCTCAGAAGTGGCAATACAACGGACGTTTTCTTGATAAAGGAAAGAGAGACAGCAATGTGGATGGCTCTGTTACATAGCTTGCTGTGCACTGAAGAGATCCAGCAGCATCTTTCAGTCCTGTCTCTCTTTGTGTGGGAACAGAGGCCAATTGTTTGTGCTGTGCAAACTGGCCTGCAGGCGAATGGGAGCACCTCAGAAGTGGCAATACAACGGACGTTTTCTTGACAAAGGAAAGAGAGACAGCAATCTGGACGGCTCTGTTACATAGCTTGCTGTGCACTGAAGAGATCCAGCAGCATCTTTCAGTCCGACTTCTTTTTGTGTGGGAACAGAGGCCTATCGTTCGTGCTGTGCAAACTGGGCTGCAGGCGAATGGGAGCAACTCAGAAGTGGAAATACAATGGACGTTTCTTGACAAAGGAAAGAGAGACAGTAATGTGGATGGCTCTGTTACATAGCTTGCAGTGCACAGAAGAGATCCAGTAACATCTTTCAGTCCTACCTCTTTTTGTGTGGGAACAGAGGCCAATTGTTTGTGCTGTGCAAACTGGGCTGCAGGCGAATGGGAGCACCTCAGAAGTGGAAATACAACGGACACTTTGATGAGAAAGGAAATAGAGACAGCAATGTGGATGGCTCTGTTACAGAGCTTGTTGTGCACTGTAGAGATCCAGTAAAATATTTCAGTCCTACCTCTTTTTGTGTGGGAACTGAGGCCAATCGTACGTGCTGTGCAAACTCGCCTGCAGGCGAATGGGAGCACCTCAGAAGTGGAAATACAACGGACATTTTGATGAGAAAGGAAAGAGAGACAGCTATGTGGATGGCTCTGTTACATAGCTTGCGGTTCACAGAAGAGATCCAGCGGCATCTTTCAGACCTGTCTCTCTTTGTGTGGGAACAGAGGCCAATTGTTTGTGCTGTGCAAACTGGGCTGCAGGCGAATGGGAGCACCTCAGAAGTGGAAATACAACGGACGTTATCTTGCCAAAGGAAAGAGAGACAGCAATGTGGACGGCTCTGTTACATAGCTTGCTGTGCACTGAAGAGATCCAGCAGCATCTTTCAGTCCTGTCTCTCTTTGTGTGGGAACAGAGGCCTATCGTTCGTGCTGTGCAAACTGGGCTGCAGGCGAATGGGAGCACCTCAGAAGTGGAAATACAACGGACGTTTTCTTGACAAAGGAAAGAGAGACAGCAATCTGGACGGCTCTGTTACATAGCTTGCTGTGCACTGAAGAGATCCAGCAGCATCTTTCAGTCCGACTTCTTTTTGTGTGGGAACAGAGGCCTATCGTTCGTGCTGTGCAAACTGGGCTGCAGGCGAATGGGAGCAACTCAGAAGTGGAAATACAATGGACGTTTCTTGACAAAGGAAAGAGAGACAGTAATGTGGATGGCTCTGTTACATAGCTTGCAGTGCACAGAAGAGATCCAGTAACATCTTTCAGTCCTACCTCTTTTTGTGTGGGAACAGAGGCCAATTGTTTGTGCTGTGCAAACTGGGCTGCAGGCGAATGGGAGCACCTCAGAAGTGGAAATACAACGGACACTTTGATGAGAAAGGAAATAGAGACAGCAATGTGGATGGCTCTGTTACAGAGCTTGTTGTGCACTGTAGAGATCCAGTAAAATATTTCAGTCCTACCTCTTTTTGTGTGGGAACTGAGGCCAATCGTACGTGCTGTGCAAACTCGCCTGCAGGCGAATGGGAGCACCTCAGAAGTGGAAATACAACGGACATTTTGATGAGAAAGGAAAGAGAGACAGCTATGTGGATGGCTCTGTTACATAGCTTGCGGTTCACAGAAGAGATCCAGCGGCATCTTTCAGACCTGTCTCTCTTTGTGTGGGAACAGAGGCCAATCGTACGTGCTGTGCAAACTGGGCTGCAGGCGAATGGGAGCACCTCAGAAGTGGCAATACAACGGACGTTTTCTTGACAAAGGAAAGAGAGACAGCAATGTGGACGGCTCTGTTGCATAGCTTGCTGTGCACTGAAGAGATCCAGCGGCATCTTTCAGTATCGTCTCTCTTTGTGTGGGAACAGAGGCCTATCGTTCGTGCTGTGCAAACTGGGCTGCAGGCAAATGGGAACACCTCAGAAGTGGAAATACAACGGACGATATCTTGACAAAGGAAAGAGAGACAGCAATGTGGATGGCTCTGTTGCATAGCTTGACGTGCACTGAAGAGATCCAGCAGCATCTTTCACTCCTGTCTCTCTTTGTGTGGGTACAGAGGCCTATCGTTCGTGCTGTGCAAACTCGCCTGCAAGCGAATGGGAGCAACTCAGAAGTGGAAATACAACGGACATTTTGATGAAAAAGGAAAGAGAGACAGCAATGTGGATGGCTCTGTTGCATAGCTTGCCGTACACAGAAGAGATCCAGCAGCATCTTTCAGTCCTGTCTCTCTTTGTGTGGGAACAGAGGCCAATTGTTTGTGCTGTGCAAACTGGGCTGCAGGCGAATGGGAGCCCCTCAGAAGTGGAAATACAACGGACGTTTTCCCGTCAAAGGAAAGAGAGACAGCAATGTGGATGGCTCTGTTGCATAGCTTGCTGTGCACTGAAGAGATCCAGCAGCATCTTTCAGTCCTACCTCTTTTTGTGTGGGAACAGAGGCCAATTGTTTGTGCTGTGCAAACTCGCCTTCAGGCGAATGGGAGCACCTCAGAAGTGGAAATAAAACGGACATTTTGATGAGAAAGGAAAGAGAGACAGCAATGTGGATGGCTCTGTTACATAACTTGCGGTGCGCAGAAGAGATCCAGCGGCATCTTTCAGTCCTACCTATTTTTGTGTGGGAAGGGAGGCCAATCGTACGTGCTGTGCAAACTCGCCTGCAGGCAAATGGGAGCACCTCAGAAGTGGAAATACAATGGACGTTTTCTTGACAAAGGAACGAGAGACAGTAATGTGGACGGCTCTGTTACATAGCTTGCTGTGCACTGAAGAGATCCAGCAGCATCTTTCAGTCCGACCTCTTTTTGTGTGGGAACAGAGGCCTATCGTCGTGCTGTGCATACAGGGCTGCAGTCGAATGGGAGCACCACAGAAGTGGAAATACAACAGACAGTTTGATGAGAAAGGAAAGAGAGACAGCAATATGGATGGCTCTGTTGCATAGCTTGCTCTGCACTGAAGAGATTCAGTAACATCTTTCAGTCCTACCTCTTTTTGTGTGGGAAAAGAGGCCAATTGTTTGTGCTGTGCCAACTCGCCTGCAGGTGAATGGGAGCACCTCAGAAGTGGAAATACAACGGACACTTTGATGAGAAAGGAAAGAGAGACAGCAATGTGGATGGCTCTGTTACATAGCTTGTTGTGCACTGTAGAGATCCAGTAACATCTTTCAGTCCTACCTCTTTTTGTGTGGGAACTGAGGCCAATCGTACGTGCTGTGCAATCTCGCCTGCAGGCGAATGGGAGCACCTCAGAAGTGGAAATACAACGGACATTTTGATGAGAAAGGAAAGAGAGACAGCAATATGGATGGCTCTGTTACATAGCTTGCTGCGCACAAAAGAGATCCAGCAGCATCTTTCAGTCATGTCTCTCTTTGTGTGGGAACAGAGGCCAATCGTACGTGCTGTGCAAACTGGGCTGCAGGCGAATGGGAGCACCTCAGAAGTGGAAATACAACGGACGTTTTCTTGACAAAGGAAAGAGAGACAGCAATGTGGACGGCTCTGTTGCATAGCTTGCTGTGCACTGAAGAGATCCAGCAGCATCTTTCAGTCCTACCTCTTTTGGTTTGGGAACAGAGGCCAATTGTTTGTGCTGTGCCAACTGGCCTGCAGGCGAATGGGAGCACCTCAGAAGTGGCAATACAACGGACGTTTTCTTGACAAAGGAAAGAGAGACAGCAATGTGGACGGCTCTGTTGCATAGCTTGCTGTGCACTGAAGAGATCCAGCAGCATCTTTCAGTCCTACCTCTTTTGGTTTGGGAACAGAGGCCAATTGTTTGTGCTGTGCCAACTGGCCTGCAGGCGAAGGGGAGCACCTCAGAAGTGGCAATTCAACGGACGTTTTCTTGACAAAGGAAAGAGAGACAGCAATGTGGACGGCTCTGTTGCATAGCTTGCTGTGCACTGAAGAGATCCAGCAGCATCTTTCAGTCCTACCTCTTTTGGTTTGGGAACAGAGGCCAATTGTTTGTGCTGTGCCAACTGGCCTGCAGGCGAATGGGAGCACCTCAGAAGTGGCAATACAACGGACGTTGTCTTGACAAAGGAAAGAGAGACAGCAATGTGGACGGCTCTGTTGCATAGCTTGCCGTACACAGAAGAGATCCAGCAGCATCTTTCAGTCCTGTCTCTCTTTGTGCGGGAACAGAGGCCAATTGTTTGTGCTGTGCGAACTGGCCTGCAGGCGAATGGGAGCACCTCAGAAGTGGAAATACAACGGACGTTATCTTGACAAAGGAAAGAGAGACAGCAATGTGGACGGCTCTGTTGCATAGCTTGCCGTGCACTGAAGAGATCCAGCGGCATCTTTCAGTCCTGTCTCACTTTGTGTGGGAACAGAGGCCTATCGTTCGTGCTGTGCAAACTGGGCTGCAGGCGAATGGGAGCACCTCAGAAGTGGAAATACAACGGACATTTTGATGAGAAAGGAAAGAGAGACAGCAATGTGGATGGCTCTGTTACATAACTTGCCGTAAACAGAAGACATTCAGCAGCATCTTTCAGTCCTGTCTCTCTTTGTGTGGGAACAGAGGCCAATTGTTTGTGAGTGCAAACTGGGCTGCAGGCGAATGGGAGCACCTCAGAAGTGGCAATACAACGGACGTTTTCTTGAGAAAGGAAAGAGAGACAGCAATCTGGACGGCTCTGTTACATAGCTTGCTGTGCACTGAGGAGATCCAGCAGCATCTTTCAGTCCGACCTCTTTTTGTGTGGGAACAGAGGCCTATCGTTCGTGCTGTGCAAACTGGGCTGCAGGCGAATGGGAGCACCTCAGAAGTGGAAATACAATGGACGTTTTCTTGACAAAGGAAAGAGAGACAGTAATGTGGATGGCTCTGTTACATAGCTTGCTGTGCACTGAGGAGATCCAGCAGCATCTTTCAGTCTGACCTCTTTTTGTGTGGGAACAGAGGCCTATCGTTCGTGCTGTGCAAACTGGCCTGCAGGTGAATGGGAGCACCTCAGAAGTGGAAATACAACATACATTTTGATGAGAAAGGAAAGAGAGACAGCAATGTGGATGGCTCTGTTACATAACTTGCAGTGCGCAGAAGAGATCCAGTAACATCTTTCAGTCCTACCTCTTTTTGTGTGGGAACAGAGGCCAATTGTTTGTGCTGTGCCAACTCGCCTGCAGGCGAATGGGAGCACCTCAGAAGTGGAAATACAACGGACACTTTGATGAGAAAGGAAAGAGAGACAGCAATGTGGATGTCTCTGTTGCATAGCTACCTGTGCACTGTAGAGATCCAGTAACATCTTTCAGTCCTACCTCTTTTTGTGTGGGAACAGAGGCCTATCGTTCGTGCTGTGCAAACTGGCCTGCAGGCAAATGGGAGCACCTCAGAAGTGGAAATACAACGGACATTTTGATGAGAAAGGAAAGAGAGACAGCAATGTGGATGGCTCTGTTGCATAGCTTGCTGTGCACTGAAGAGATCCAGCAGCATCTTTCAGTCCTGTCTCTCTTTGTGTGGGAACAGAGGCCAATTGTTTGTGCTGTGCAAACTGGCCTGCAAGCGAATGGGAGCACCTCAGAAGTGGAAATACAACGGACGTTTTCTTGACAAAGTAAAGAGAGACATCAATGTGGACGGCTCTGTTGCATAGCTTGCTGTGCACTGAAGAGATCCAGCAGCATCTTTCAGTCCTGTCTCTCTTTGTGTGGGAACAGAGGCCAATTGTTTGTGCTGTGCAAACTGGGCTGCAGGCGAATGGGAGCACCTCAGAAGTGGAAATAAAATGAACATTTTGATGAGAAAGGAAAGAGAGACAGCAATGTGGATGGCTCTGTTACATAGCTTGCTGTGCACTGAAGAGATCCAGCGGCATCTTTCAGTCCTGTCTCTCTTTGTGTGGGAACAGAGGCCAATTGTTCGTGCTGTGCAAACTGGGCTGCAGGCGAATGGGAGCACCTCAGAAGTGGAAATACATCGGACGTTTTCTTGAAAAACGAAAGAGAGACAGCAAAGTGGACGGCTCTGTTGCATAGCTTGCTGTGTACAGAAGAGATCCAGCAGCATCTTTCAGTCCTGTCTCTCTTTGTGTGGGAACAGAGGCCAATAGTTTGTGCTGTGCAAACTGGCCTGCAGGCGAATGGGAGCCCCTCAGAAGTGGAAATACAACGGACGTTTTCTTGACAAAGGAAAGAGAGACAGCAATGTGGACGGCTCTGTTACATAGCTTGCTGTGCACTGAAGAGATCCAGCAGCATCTTTCAGTCCTGTCTCTCTTTGTGTGGGAACAGAGGCCAATTGTTTGTGCTGTGCAAACTGGCCTGCAAGCGAATGGGAGCACCTCAGAAGTGGAAATACAACGGACGTTTTCTTGACAAAGGAAAGGGAGACATCAATGTTGACGGCTCTGTTGCATAGCTTGCTGTGCACTGAAGAGATCCAGCAGCATCTTTCAGTCCTGTCTCTCTTTGTGTGGAAACAGAGTCCAATTGTTTGTGCTGTGCAAACTGGGCTGCAGGCGAATGGGAGCCCCTCAGAAGTGGAAATACAACGGATGTTTTCTTGACAAAGGAAAGAGAGAGGGCAATGTGGACGGCTCTGTTGCATAGCTTGCTGTGCACTGAAGAGATCCAGCAGCATCTTTCAGTCCTGTCTCTCTTTGTGTGGGAACAGAGGCCAATTGTTTGTGCTGTGCAAACTGGGCTGCAGGCGAATGGGAGCACCTCAGAAGTGGAAATACAACGGACGTTTTCTTGACAAAGGAAAGAGAGACAGCAATGTGGATGGCTCTGTTACATAGCTTGCTGTGCACTGAGGAGATCCAGCAGCATCTTTCAGTCTGACCTCTTTTTGTGTGGGAACAGAGGCCAAGAGTACGGGCTGTGCAAACTGGGCTGCAGGCGAATGGGAGCACCTCAGAAGTGGAAATACAACGGACGTTTTTTTGACAAAGGAAAGAGAGACAGCAATGTGGATGGCTCTGTTACATAGCTTGCTGTGCACTGAAGAGATCCAGCAGCATCTTTCAGTCCTACCTCTTTTTGTGTGGGAACAGAGGCCAATCGCACCTGCTGTGCAAACTGGCCTGCAGGCGAATGGGAGCACCTCAGAAGTGGAAATACAACGGACGTTTTCTTGACAAAGGAAAGAGAGACAGCAATGTGGATGGCTCTGTTACATAGCTTGCTGTGCACTGAAGCGATCCAGCAGCATCTTTCAGTCCTGTCTCTCTTTGTGTGGGAACAGAGGCCAATTGTTTGTGCTGTGCAAACTGGGCTGCAGGCGAATGGGAGCACCTCAGAAGTGGAAATACAACGGACGTTTTCTTGAAAAAGAAAAGAGAGACAGCAATGTGGACGGCTCTGTTACATAGCTTGCTGTGCACTGAGGAGATCCAGCAGCATCTTTCAGTCTGACCTCTTTTTGTGTGGGAACAGAGGCCTATCGTTCGTGCTGTGCAAACTGGCCTGCAGGTGAATGGGAGCACCTCAGAAGTGGAAATACAACATACATTTTGATGAGAAAGGAAAGAGAGACAGCAATGTGGATGGCTCTGTTACATAACTTGCAGTGCGCAGAAGAGATCCAGTAACATCTTTCAGTCCTACCTCTTTTTGTGTGGGAACAGAGGCCAATTGTTTGTGCTGTGCCAACTCGCCTGCAGGCGAATGGGAGCACCTCAGAAGTGGCAATACAACGGACGTTTTCTTGACAAAGGAAAGAGAGACAGCAATGTGGACGGCTCTGTTGCATAGCTTGCTGTGCACTGAAGAGATCCAGTAACATCTTTCAGTCCTACCTCTTTTTGTGTGGGAACAGAGGCCTATCGTTCGTGCTGTGCAAACTGGCCTGCAGGCAAATGGGAGCACCTCAGAAGTGGAAATACAACGGACATTTTGATGAGAAAGGAAAGAGAGACAGCAATGTGGACGGCTCTGTTGCATAGCTTGCTGTGCACTGAAGAGATCCAGCAGCATCTTTCAGTCCTGTCTCTCTTTATGTGGGAACAGAGGCCTATCGTTCGTGCTGTGCAAACTGGCCTGCAAGCGAATGGGAGCACCTCAGAAGTGGAAATACAACGGACGTTTTCTTGACAAAGTAAAGAGAGACATCAATGTGGACGGCTCTGTTGCATAGCTTGCTGTGCACTGAAGAGATCCAGCAGCATCTTTCAGTCCTGTCTCTCTTTGTGTGGGAACAGAGGACAATTGTTTGTGCTGTGCAAACTCGCCTGCAAGCGAATGGGAGCACCTCAGAAGTGGAAATACAACGGACATTTTTATGACAAAGGAAAGAGAGACAGCAATGTGGACGGCTCTGTTGCATAGCTTGCTGTGCACTGAAGAGATCCAGCGGCATCTTTCAGTCCTACCTCTTTTTGTGTGGGAACAGAGGCCAATCGTTCGTGCGGTGCAAACTGGGCTGCAAGCGAATGGGAGCACCTCAGAAGTGGAAATACAACGGACGTTTTCTTGACAAAGGAAAGAGAGACAGCAATGTGGACGGCTCTGTTGCATAGCTTGCTGTGCACAGAAGAGATCCAGCAGCATCTTTCAGTCCTGTCTCTCTTTGTGTGGGAACAGAGGCCAATTGTTTGTGCTGTGCAAACTGGGCTGCAGGCGAATGGGAGCACCTCAGAAGTGGAAATAAAATGAACATTTTGATGAGAAAGGAAAGAGAGACAGCAATGTGGATGGCTCTGTTACATAGCCTGCTGTGCACTGAAGAGATCCAGCGGCATCTTTCAGTCCTGTCTCTCTTTGTGTGGGAACAGAGGCCAATTGTTCGTGCTGTGCAAACTGGGCTGCAGGCGAATGGGAGCACCTCAGAAGTGGAAATACATCGGACGTTTTCTTGAAAAACGAAAGAGAGACAGCAAAGTGGACGGCTCTGTTGCATAGCTTGCTGTGTACAGAAGAGATCCAGCAGCATCTTTCAGTCCTGTCTCTCTTTGTGTGGGAACAGAGGCCAATTGTTTGTGCTGTGCAAACTGGCCTGCAGGCGAATGGGAGCCCCTCAGAAGTGGAAATACAACGGACGTTTTCTTGACAAAGGAAAGAGAGACAGCAATGTGGACGGCTCTGTTACATAGCTTGCTGTGCACTGAAGAGATCCAGCAGCATCTTTCAGTCCTGTCTCTCTTTGTGTGGGAACAGAGGCCAATTGTTTGTGCTGTGCAAACTGGCCTGCAAGCGAATGGGAGCACCTCAGAAGTGGAAATACAACGGACGTTTTCTTGACAAAGGAAAGAGAGACATCAATGTTGACGGCTCTGTTGCATAGCTTGCTGTGCACTGAAGAGATCCAGCAGCATCTTTCAGTCCTGTCTCTCTTTGTGTGGAAACAGAGTCCAATTGTTTGTGCTGTGCAAACTGGGCTGCAGGCGAATGGGAGCCCCTCAGAAGTGGAAATACAACGGACGTTTTCTTGACAAAGGAAAGAGAGAGGGCAATGTGGACGGCTCTGTTGCATAGCTTGCTGTGCACTGAAGAGATCCAGCAGCATCTTTCAGTCCTGTCTCTCTTTGTGTGGGAACAGAGGCCAATTGTTTGTGCTGTGCAAACTGGGCTGCAGGCGAATGGGAGCACCTCAGAAGTGGAAATACAACGGACGTTTTCTTGACAAAGGAAAGAGAGACAGCAATGTGGATGGCTCTGTTACATAGCTTGCTGTGCACTGAGGAGATCCAGCAGCATCTTTCAGTCTGACCTCTTTTTGTGTGGGAACAGAGGCCAAGAGTACGGGCTGTGCAAACTGGGCTGCAGGCGAATGGGAGCACCTCAGAAGTGGAAATACAACGGACGTTTTTTTGACAAAGAAAAGAGAGACAGCAATGTGGATGGCTCTGTTACATAGCTTGCTGTGCACTGAAGAGATCCAGCAGCATCTTTCAGTCCTACCTCTTTTTGTGTGGGAACAGAGGCCAATCGCACCTGCTGTGCAAACTGGCCTGCAGGCGAATGGGAGCACCTCAGAAGTGGAAATACAACGGACGTTTTCTTGACAAAGGAAAGAGAGACAGCAATGTGGATGGCTCTGTTACATAGCTTGCTGTGCACTGAAGCGATCCAGCAGCATCTTTCAGTCCTGTCTCTCTTTGTGTGGGAACAGAGGCCAATTGTTTGTGCTGTGCAAACTGGGCTGCAGGCGAATGGGAGCACCTCAGAAGTGGAAATACAACGGACGTTTTCTTGAAAAAGAAAAGAGAGACAGCAATGTGGACGGCTCTGTTACATAGCTTGCTGTGCACTGAGGAGATCCTGCAGCATCTTTCAGTCTGACCTCTTTTTGTGTGGGAACAGAGGCCTATCGTTCGTGCTGTGCAAACTGGCCTGCAGGTGAATGGGAGCACCTCAGAAGTGGAAATACAACATACATTTTGATGAGAAAGGAAAGAGAGACAGCAATGTGGATGGCTCTGTTACATAACTTGCAGTGCGCAGAAGAGATCCAGTAACATCTTTCAGTCCTACCTCTTTTTGTGTGGGAACAGAGGCCAATTGTTTGTGCTGTGCCAACTCGCCTGCAGGCGAATGGGAGCACCTTAGAAGTGGAAATACAACGGACACTTTGATGAGAACGGAAAGAGAGACAGCAATGTGGATGTCTCTGTTGCATAGCTACCTGTGCACTGTAGAGACCCAGTAACATCTTTCAGTCCTACCTCTTTTTGTGTGGGAACAGAGGCCTATCGTTCGTGCTGTGCAAACTGGCCTGCAGGCGAATGGGAGCACCTCAGAAGTGGAAATACAACGGACATTTTGATGAGAAAGGAAAGAGAGACAGCAATGTGGACGGCTCTGTTGCATAGCTTGCCGTGCACAGAAGAGATCCAGCTGCATCTTTCAGTCCTGTCTCTCTTTGTGTGGGAACAGAGGCCAATTGTTTGTGCTGTGCAAACTGGGCTGCAGGCGAATGGGAGCACCTCAGAAGTGGCAATACAACGGACGTTTTCTTCACAAAGGAAAGAGAGACAGCAATGTGGATGGCTCTGTTGCATAGCTTGCTGTGCACTGAAGAGATCCAGCAGCATCTTTCAGTCCTGTCTCTCTTTGTGTGGGAACAGAGGCCAATTGTTTGTGCTGTGCAAACTGGGCTGCAGGCGAATGGGAGCACCTCAGAAGTGGAAATACAACGGACGTTATCTTGCCAAAGGAAAGAGAGACAGCAATGTGGACGGCTCTGTTACATAGCTTGCTGTGCACTGAAGAGATCCAGCAGCATCTTTCAGTCCTGTCTCTCTTTGTGTGGGAACAGAGGCCTATCGTTCGTGCTGTGCAAACTGGGCTGCAGGCGAATGGGAGCACCTCAGAAGTGGAAATACAACGGACGTTTTCTTGATAAAGTAAAGAGAGACAGCAATGTGGATGGCTCTGTTACATAGCTTGCTGTGCACTGAAGAGATCCAGCAGCATCTTTCAGTCCTGTCTCTCTTTGTGTGGGAACAGAGGCCAATTGTTTGTGCTGTGCAAACTGGGCTGCAGGTGAATGGGAGCACCTCAGAAGTGGCAATACAACGGACGTTTTCTTGACAAAGGAAAGAGAGACAGCAATCTGGACGGCTCTGTTACATAGCTTGCAGTGCACTGAAGAGATCCAGCAGCATCTTTCAGTCCGACTTCTTTTTGTGTGGGAACAGAGGCCTATCGTTCGTGCTGTGCAAACTGGGCTGCAGGCGAATGGGAGCAACTCAGAAGTGGAAATACAACGGACGTTTCTTGACAAAGGAAAGAGAGACAGTAATGTGGATGGCTCTGTTACATAGCTTGCAGTGCACAGAAGAGATCCAGTAACATCTTTCAGTCCTACCTCTTTTTGTGTGGGAACAGAGGCCAATCGTACGTGCTGTGCAAACTCGCCTGCAGGCGAATGGGAGCACCTCAGAAGTGGAAATACAACGGACATTTTGATGAGAAAGGAAAGAGAGACAGCTATGTGGATGGCTCTGTTACATAGCTTGCGGTTCACAGAAGAGATCCAGCGGCATCTTTCAGACCTGTCTCTCTTTGTGTGGGAACAGAGGCCAATCGTACGTGCTGTGCAAACTGGGCTGCAGGCGAATGGGAGCACCTCAGAAGTGGAAATACAACGGACGTTTTCTTGACAAAGGAAAGAGAGACAGCAATGTGGACGGCTCTGTTGCATAGCTTGCTGTGCACTGAAGAGATCCAGCGGCATCTTTCAGTATCGTCTCTCTTTGTGTGGGAACAGAGGCCTATCGTTCGTGCTGTGCAAACTGGTCTGCAGGCAAATGGGAACACCTCAGAAGTGGAAATACAACGGACGATATCTTGACAAAGGAAAGAGAGACAGCAATGTGGATGGCTCTGTTGCATAGCTTGACGTGCACTGAAGAGATCCAGCAGCATCTTTCACTCCTGTCTCTCTTTGTGTGGGTACAGAGGCCTATCGTTCGTGCTGTGCAAACTGGCCTTCGGGCGAATGGGAGCACCTCAGAAGTGGAAATACAACGGACATTTTGATGAAAAAGGAAAGAGAGACAGCAATGTGGATAGCTCTGTTGCATTGCTTGCCGTACACAGAAGAGATCCAGCAGCATCTTTCAGTCCTGTCTCTCTTTGTGTGGGAACAGAGGCCAATTGTTTGTGCTGTGCAAACTGGGCTGCAGGCGAATGGGAGCCCCTCAGAAGTGGAAATACTACGGACGTTTTCCCGTCAAAGGAAAGAGAGACAGCAATGTGGATGGCTCTGTTGCATAGCTTGCTGTGCACTGAAGAGATCCAGCAGCATCTTTCAGTCCTACCTCTTTTTGTGTGGGAACAGAGGCCAATTGTTTGTGCTGTGCAAACTGGGCTGCAGGCGAATGGGAGCCCCCAGAAGTGAAAATACAATGGATATTTTGATGAGAAAGGAAAGAGAGACAGCAATGTGGATGGCTCTGTTACATAACTTGCGGTGCGCAGAAGAGATCCAGCAGCATCTTTCAGTCCTACCTATTTTTGTGTGGGAAGGGAGGCCAATCGTACGTGCTGTGCAAACTCGCCTTCAGGCGAATGGGAGCACCTCAGAAGTGGAAATACAATGGACGTTTTCTTGACAAAGGAACGAGAGACAGTAATGTGGACGGCTCTGTTACATAGCTTGCTGTGCACTGAAGAGATCCAGCAGCATCTTTCAGTCCGACCTCTTTTTGTGTGGGAACAGAGGCCTATCGCTCGTGCTGTGCATACAGGGCTGCAGGCGAATGGGAGCACCACAGAAGTGGAAATACAACGGACAGTTTGATGAGAAAGGAAAGAGAGACAGCAATATGGATGGCTCTGTTGCATAGCTTGCTCTGCACTGAAGAGATTCAGTAACATCTTTCAGTCCTACCTCTTTTTGTGTGGGAAAAGAGGCCAATTGTTTGTGCTGTGCCAACTCGCCTGCAGGTGAATGGGAGCACAATCAGAAGTGGAAATACAACGGACACTTTGATGAGAAAGGAAAGAGAGACAGCAATGTGGATGGCTCTGTTACATAGCTTGTTGTGCACTGTAGAGATCCAGTAACATCTTTCAGTCCTACCTCTTTTTGTGTGGGAACTGAGGCCAATCGTACGTGCTGTGCAATCTCGCCTGCAGGCGAATGGGAGCACCTCAGAAGTGGAAATACAACGGACATTTTGATGAGAAAGGAAAGAGAGACAGCAATATGGATGGCTCTGTTACATAGCTTGCTGCGCACAAAAGAGATCCAGCAGCATCTTTCAGTCCTGTCTCTCTTTGTGTGGGAACAGAGGCCAATCGTACGTGCTGTGCAAACTGGGCTGCAGGCGAATGGGAGCACCTCAGAAGTGGAAATACAACGGACGTTATCTTGACAAAGGAAAGAGAGACAGCAATGTGGACGGCTCTGTTGCATAGCTTGCCGTGCACTGAAGAGATCCAGCGGCATCTTTCAGTCCTGTCTCTCTTTGTGTGGGAACAGAGGCCTATCGTTCGTGCTGTGCAAACTGGGCTGCAGGCGAATGGGAGCCCCCAGAAGTGAAAATACAATGGATATTTTGATGAGAAAGGAAAGAGAGACAGCAATGTGGATGGCTCTGTTACATAACTTGCCGTACACAGAAGACATTCAGCAGCATCTTTCAATCCTGTCTCTCTTTGTGTGGGAACAGAGGCCAATTGTTTGTGAGTGCAAACTGGGCTGCAGGCGAATGGGAGCACCTCAGAAGTGGCAATACAACGGACGTTTTCTTGAGAAAGGAAAGAGAGACAGCAATCTGGACGGCTCTGTTACATAGCTTGCTGTGCACTGAGGAGATCCAGCAGCATCTTTCAGTCCGAACTCTTTTTGTGTGGGAACAGAGGCCTATCGTTCGTGCTGTGCAAACTGGGCTGCAGGCGAATGGGAGCACCTCAGAAGTGGAAATACAATGGACGTTTTCTTGACAAAGGAAAGAGAGACAGTAATGTGGATGGCTCTGTTACATAGCTTGCTGTGCACTGAAGAGATCCAGCAGCATCTTTCAGTCCTACCTCTTTTTGTGTGGGAACAGAGGCCAATTGTTTGTGCTGTGCCAACTCGCCTGCAGGTGAATGGGAGCACCTCAGAAGTGGAAATACAACGGACACTTTGATGAGAATGGAAAGAGAGACAGCAATGTGGATGGCTCTGTTACATAGCCTGTTGTGCACTGTAGAGATCCAGTAACATCTTTCAGTCCTACCTCTTTTTGTGCGGGAACTGAGGCCAATCATACGTGCTGTGCAAACTCGCCTGCAGGCGAATGGGAGCACCTCAGAAGTGGAAATACAACGGACGTTTTCTTCACAAAGGAAAGAGAGACAGCAATGTGGACGGCTCTGTTGCATAGCTTGCTGTGCACTGAAGAGATCCAGCAGCATCTTTCAGTCCTGTCTCTCTTTGTGTGGGAACAGAGGCCAATTGTTTGTGCTGTGCAAACTGGCCTGCAGGCGAATGGGAACACCTCAGAAGTGGAAATACAACGGACATTTTGATGAGAAAGGAAAGAGAGACAGCAATGTGGATGGATCTGTTACATAGCTTGCCGTGCACCGAAGAGATCCAGCAGCATCTTTCAGTCCTGTCTCTCTTTGTGTGGGAACACAGGCCAATTTTTTGTGCTGTGCAAACTGGGCTGCAGGCGAATGGGAGCACCTCAGAAGTGGAAATACAACGGACGTTTTCTTGACAAAGGAAAGAGAGACAGCAATGTGGACGGCTCTGTTACATAGCTTGCTGTTCACTGAAGAGATCCAGCAGCATCTTTCAGTCCTGTCTCTCTTTGTGTGGGAACAGAGGCCTATCGTTCGTGCTGAGCAAACTGGCCTGCAGGCGAATGGGAGCCCCTCAGAAGTGGAAATACAACGGACGTTTTCTTGACAAAGGAAAGAGAGACAGCAATCTGGACGGCTCTGTTACATAGCTTGCTGTGCACTGAAGAGATCCAGCAGCATCTTTCAGTCCGACATCTTTTTGTGCAGGAACAGAGGCCTATCGTTCGTGCTGTGCAAACTGGGCTGCAGGCGAATGGGAGCACCTCAGAAGTGGAAATACAATGGACGTTTTCTTGACAAAGGAAAGAGAGACAGTAATGTGGATGGCTCTGTTACATAGCTTGCTGTGCACAGAAGAGATCCAGAAGCATCTTTCAGTCCTGTCTCTCTTTGTGTGGGAACAGAGGCCAATTGTTTGTGCTGTGCAAACTCGCCTTCAGGCGAATGGGAGCACCTCAGAAGTGGAAATACAACGGACATTTTGATGAGAAAGGAAAGAGAGACAGCAATGTGGATGGCTCTGTTACATAACTTGCAGTGCGCAGAAGAGATCCACTAACATCTTTCAGTCCTACCTCTTTTTGTGTGGGAAAAGAGGCCAATTGTTTGTGCTGTGCAAACTGGGCTGCAGGTGAATGGGAGCACCTCAGAAGTGGAAATACAACGGACACTTTGATGAGAAAGGAAAGAGAGACAGCAATGTGGATGTCTCTGTTGCATAGCTTGTTGTGCACTGTAGAGATCCAGTAACATCTTTCAGTCCTACCTCTTTTTGTGTGGGAACAGAGGCCAATCGCACGTGCTGTGCAAACTCGCCTGCAAGCGAATGGGAGCACCTCAGAAGTGGAAATACAACGGATATTTTGAAGAGAAAGGAAAGAGAGACAGCTATGTGGATGGCTCTGTTGCATAGCTTGCGGTTCACAGAAGAGATCCAGCGGCATCTTTCAGACCTGTCTCTCTTTGTGTGGGAACAGAGGAAAATCGTACGTGCTGTGCAAACTGGGCTGCAGGCGAATGGGAGCACCTCAGAAGTGGAAATACAATGGACATTTTGATGAGAAAGGAAAGAGAGACAGCAATGTGGATGGCTCTGTTATATAGCTTGCTATGCACTGAAGAGATTCAGTAACATCTTTCAGTCCTACCTCTTTTTGTGTGGGAAATGAGGCCAATCGCACGTGCTGTGCAATCTGGCCTGCAGGCGAATGTGAGCACCTCAGAAGTGGAAATACAACGGACGTTTTGATGACAAAGGAAAGAGAGACAGCAATGTGGATGGCTCTGTTACATAACTTGCTGTGCACTGAAGAGATCCAGCAGCAACTTTCAATCCTGTCTCTCTTTGTGTGGGAACAGAGGCCTATCGTTCGTGCTATGCAAACTGGGCTGCAGGTGAATGGGAACACCTCAGAAGTGGAAATACAACGGACATTTTGATGACAAACGAAAGAGAGACAGCAATGTGGATGGCTCTGTTACATAGCTTGCTGTGCACTGAAGAGATCCAGAAGCATCTTTCAGTCCTGTCTCTCTTTGTGTGGGAACAGAGGCCAATTGTTTGTGCTGTGCAAACTCGCCTTCAGGCGAATGGGAGCACCTCAGAAGTGGAAATACAACGGACATTTTGATGAGAAAGGAAAGAGAGACAGCAATGTGGATGGCTCTCTTACATAACTTGCAGTGCGCAGAAGAGATCCAGTAACATCTTTCAGTCCTGTCTCTCTTTGTGTGGGAACAGAGGCCAATTGTTTGTGCTGTGCCAACTCGCCTGCAGGTGAATGGGAGCACCTCAGAAGTGGAAATACAACGGACACTTTGATGAGAAAGGAAAGAGAGACAGCAATGTGGATGGCTCTGTTACATAGCTTGTTGTGCACTGTAGAGATCCAGTAACATCTTTCAGTCCTACCTCTTTTTGTGTGGGAACTGAGGCCAATCATACGTGCTGTGCAAACTGGCCTGCAGGCGAATGGGAGCACCTCAGAAGTGGAAATACAAAGGACGTTTTCTTCACAAAGGAAAGAGAGACAGCAATGTGGATGGCTCTGTTACATAGCTTGCGGTTCACAGAAGAGATCCAGCAGCATCTTTCAGACCTGTCTCTCTTTGTGTGGGAACAGAGGCCAATCGTACGTGCTGTGCAAACTGGGCTGCAGGTGAATGGGAACACCTCAGAAGTAAAAATACAACGGACATTTTGATGATAAAGGAAAGAGAGACAGCAATGTGGATGGCTCTGTTACATAGCTTGCTGTGCGCAGAAGAGATCCAGTAACTGCTTTCAATCCGACCTCTTTTTGTGTGGAAACAGAGGCCAATCGTACGTGCTGTGGAAAATGGGGTGCAGGCGAATGGGAGCACCTCAGAAGTGGAAATACAACGGACATTTTGATGAGAAAGGAAAGAGAGACAGCAATGTGGATGGCTCTGTTATATAGCTTGCTATGCACTGAAGAGATTCAGTAACATCTTTCAGTCCTACCTCTTTTTGTGTGGGAAATGAGGCCAATCGCACGTGCTGTGCAAACTGGGCTGCATTCGAATGGGAGCACCTCAGAAGTGGAAATACAACGGACGTTTTCCCGTCAAAGGAAAGTGAGACAGCAATGTGGATGGCTCTGTTACATAACTTGCTGTGCACTGAAGAGATCCAGCAGCGACTTTCAGTCCTGTCTCTCTTTGTGTGGGAACATAGGCCTATCGCTCGTGCTATGCAAAATTGGCTGCAGGCGAATGGGAACTCCCCAGAAGTGGAAATACAACGGACATTTTGATGAGAAAGGAAAGAGAGACAGCAATGTGGATGGCTCTGTTACATAGCTTGCAGTGCGAAGAAGAGATCCAGCAGCATCTTTCAGTCCTGTCTCTCTTTGTGTGGGAACAGAGGCCAATTGTTTGTGCTGTGCAAACTGGGCTGCAGGCGAATGGGAGCACCTCAGAAGTGGAAATACAACGGGCATTTTGATGAGAAAAGAAAGAGAGACAGCAATGTGGATGGCTCTGTTACATAGCTTGCTGTGCGCAGAAGTGATCCAGTAACTGCTTTCAGTCCTACCTCTTTTTGTGTGGAAACAGAGGCCAATCGTACGTGCTGTGGAAACTGGCGTGCAGGTGAATGGGAGCACCTCAGAAGTGGAAATACAACGGACATTTTGATGACAAAGGAAAGAGAGACAGCAATGTGGACGGCTCTGTTGCATAGCTTGCTGTGCACTGAAGAGATCCAGCAGCATCATTCAGTCCTGTCTCCCTTAGTGTGGGAACAGAGGCCAATTGTTTGTGCTGTGCAAACTGGCCTGCAGGCGAATGGGAGCCCCTCAGAAGTGGAAATACCACGGACGTTATCTTGACAAAGGAAAGAGAGACAGCAATGTGGACGGCTCTGTTGCATAGCTTGCTGTGCACTGAAGAGATCCAGCGGCATCTTTCAGTCCTGTCTCTCTTTGTGTGGGAACAGAGGCCTATCGTTCGTGCTGTGCAAACTGGGCTGCAGGTGAATGGGAGCACCTCAGAAGTGGAAATACAACGGACACTTTGATGAGAAAGGAAAGAGAGACAGCAATGTGGATGGCTCTGTTGCATAGCTTGCTATGCACTGAGGAGATTCAGTAACACTTTTCAGTCCTACCTCTTTTTGTGTGGAAGCTGAGGCCAATCGCATGTGTTGTGCAAACTGGCCTGCAGGCGAATGGGAGCCCCTCAGAAGTGGAAATACAACGGACTTTTTCTCGCTAAAGGAAAGAGAGACAGCAATGTGGATGGCTCTGTTGCATAGCTTGCTGTGCACTGAAGAGATCCAGCAGCATCTTTCAGTCCGGTCTCTCTTTGTGTGGGAGCAGAGGCCAATCGCACATGCTGTGCAAACTGGGCTGCAGGCGAATGGGAGCACCTCAGAAGTGGAAATACAACGGACCTTATCTTGACAAAGGAAAGAGAGACAGCAATGTGGACGGCTCTGTTGCATAACTTGCTGTGCACTGAAGAGATCCAGCAGCAACTTTCAGTCCTGTCTCTCTGTGTGGGAACAGAGGCCTATCGTTCGTGCTGTGCAAACTGGGCTGCAGGCAAATGGGAACACCTCAGAAGTGGAAATACAACGGACATTTTGATGAGAAAGGAAAGAGAGACAGCAATGTGGATGGCTCTGTTACATAGCTTGCAGTGCACAGAAGAGATCCAGAAGCATCTTTCAGTCCTGTCTCTATTTGTGTGGGAACAGAGGCCAATTGTTTGTGCTGTGCAAACTGGCCTGCAGGCGAATGGGAGCACCTCCGAAGTGGCAATACAACGGACGTTTTCTTGACAAAGGAAAGAGAGACAGCAATGTGGATGGCTCTGTTGCATAGCTTGCTGTGCACTGAGGAGATCCAGCAGCGTCTTTCAGTCCTGTCTCTCTTAGTGTGGGAACAGAGGCCAATTGTTTGTGCTGTGCAAACTGGGCTGCAGGCGAATGGGAGCACCTCAGAAGTGGAAATACAACGGACGTTTTCTTCACAAAGGAAAGAGAGACAGCAATGTGGATGGCTCTGTTGCATAGCTTGCTGTGCACTGAAGAGATCCAGCAGCATCTTTCAGTCCTGTCTCTCTTTGTGTGGGAACAGAGGCCTATCGTTCGTGCTGTGCAAACTGGCCTGCAGGCGAATGGGAGCACCTCAGAAGTGGAAATACAACGGACGTTTTCTTGACAAAGGAAAGAGAGACAGCAATGTGGATGGCTCTGTTACATAGCTTGCTGTGCACTGAAGAGATCCAGCAGCATCTTTCAGTCCTGTCTCTCTTTGTGTGGGAACACAGGCCAAATGTTTGTGCTGTGCAAACTGGGCTGCAGGCGAATGGGAGCACCTCAGAAGTGGAAATACAACGGACGTTTTCTTGACAAAGGAAAGAGAGACAGCAATCTGGGCGGCTCTGTTACATAGCTTGCTGTGCACTGAAGGGATCCAGCAGCATCTTTCAGTCCGACCTCTTTTTGTGCAGGAACGGAGGCCTATCGTTCGTGCTGTGCAAACTGGGCTGCAGGCGAATGGGAGCACCTCAGAAGTGGAAATACAATGGACGTTTTCTTGACAAAGGAAAGAGAGACAGTAATGTGGATGGCTCTGTTACATAGCTTGCTGTGCACTGAAGAGATCCAGCAGCATCTTTCAGTCCTGTCTCTCTTAGTGTGGGAACAGAGGCCAATTGTTTGTGCTGTGCAAACTCGCCTTCAGGCGAAAGGGAGCGCCTCAGAAGTGGAAATACAACGGACATTTTGATGATAAAGGAAAGAGAGACAGCAATGTGGATGGCTCTGTTACATAACTTGCAGTGCGCAGAAGAGATCCAGTAACATCTTTCAGTCCTACCTCTTTTTGTGTGGGAACAGAGGCCAATTGTTTGTGCTGTGCAAACTGGGCTGCAGGTGAATGGGAGCACCTCAGAAGTGGAAATACAACGGACACTTTGATGAGAAAGGAAAGAGAGACAGCAATGTGGATGTCTCTGTTGCATAGCTTGTTGTGCACAGTAGAGATCCAGTAACATCTTTCAGTCCTACCTCTTTTTGTGTGGGAACAGAGGCCAATCGCACGTGCTGTGCAAACTCGCCTGCTAACGAATGGGAGCACCTCAGAAGTGGAAATACAACGGATATTTTGAAGAGAAAGGAAAGAGAGACAGCTATGTGGATGGCTCTGTTACATAGCTTGTTGTGCACTGTAGAGATCCAGTAACATCTTTCAGTCCTACCTCTTTTTGTGTGGGAACTGAGGCCAATCATACGTGCTGTGCAAACTCGCCTGCAGGCGAATGGGAGCACCTCAGAAGTGGAAATACAACGGACATTTTGATGAGAAAGGAAAGAGAGACAGCAATGTGGATGGCTCTGTTATATAGCTTGCTATGCACTGAAGAGATTCAGTAACATCTTTCAGTCCTACCTCTTTTTGTGTGGGACATGAGGCCAATCGCACGTGCTGTGCAAACTGGGCTGCATTCGAATGGGAGCACCTCAGAATTGGAAATACAACGGACGTTTTCCCGTCAAAGGAAAGAGAGACAGCAATGTGGATGGCTCTGTTACATAGCTTGCTGTGCAGAGAAGAGATCCAGCAGCATCTTTCAGTCCTGTCTCTCTTTGTGTGGGAACAGAGGCCAATTGTTTGTGCTGTGCAAACTGGGCTGCAGGCGAATGGGAGCACCTCAGAAGTGGAAATACAACGGGCATTTTGATGAGAAAGGAAAGAGTGACAGCAATGTGGATGGCTCTGTTACATAGCTTGCAGTGCACTGAAGAGATCCAGCAGCATCTTTCAGTCCTGTCTCTCTTTGTGTGGGAACACAGGCCAATTGTTTGTGCTGTGCAAACTGGCCTGCAAGCGAATGGGAGCCCCTCAGAAGTGGAAATACAATGGACGTTTTCTTGACAAAGGAAAGAGAGACAGCAATGTGGATGGCTCTGTTGCATAGCTTGCTGTGCACTGAAGAGATCCAGCAGCATCTTTCAGTCCTGTCTCTCTTTGTGTGGGAACAGGGCCCAATCGTACGTGCTGTGCAAACTGGGCTGCAGGCGAATGGGAGCACCTCAGAAGTGGAAATACAACGGACGTTTTCTTGACAAAGGAAAGAGAGTCAACGATGTGGATGGCTCTGTTACATGGCCTGCTGTGCGCAGATGAGATCCAGCAACATCTTTAAGTCCTACATCTCTTTGTGTGGGAACTGAGGCCAATCGTTCGTGCTGTGCAAACTGACCTGCAGGCGAATGGGAGCACCTCAGAAGTGGAAATACAACTGACGTATTCTTGAGAAAGGAAAGAGAGACAGCAATGTGGATGGCTCTGTTACATAGCTTGCTGTGCACTGAAGGGATCCAGCAGCATCTTTCAGTCCTACCTCTTTTTCTGTGGGAACTGGGGCCAATTGCTCTTGCTCCACAAACTGGCCTGCTGGTGCATAGAAGCACTTTAGAAGTGGGAACACAATGGACTTTTTTTTCAGAAAGGAAAGAGAGACAGCATTGTGGGCAGCTGTGTTACATAGCTTGCTGTGCGCAGAAGAGATCCAGCAGCATATTTCAGTCCTACATCTTTTTGTGTGGGAACAGAGGCCAATCGGTCGTGCAGTGCAAACTGAACTGCAGGCGACTGGGAGCACCTTAGAAGTGGGAATATAATGGACATTTTGTTGAGAAAGCAAAGAGAGACAGCAATGTGGATGACACTGTTACATAGCTTGCTGTGCGCAGAAGAGATCCAGCAGCATCTTTCAGTCCTACCTCTTTCTGTGTGGGAACAGAGGCCAATCGTTCGTGCTGTGCAAACTGAACTGCAGGCGAATGGGAGCACCTCAGAAGTGGAAATACAACGGACGTTTTCTTGACAAAGGAAAGAGAGTCAACGATGTGGATGGTTCTGTTACATAGCTTGCTGTGCGCAGATGAGATCCAGCCGCATCTTTAAGTCCTACATCTCTTTGTGTGGGAACTGAGGCCAATCGTTCGTGCTGTGCAAACTGACCTGCAGGCGAATGGGAGCACCTCAGAAGTGGAAATACAACGGACGTATTGTTGAGAAAGGAAAGAGAGACAGCAATGTGGATGGCTCTGTTACATAGCTTGCTGTGCACAGAAGAGATCAAGCAGCATCTTTCAGTCCTACCTCTTTTTGTGTGGGAACTGAGGCCAATCGCTCTTACTCCACAAACTGGCCTGCAGGCGCATGGAAGCACTTTAGAAGTGGGAATACAATGGACTTTTTTTTGAGAAAGGAAAGAGAGACAGCAATGTGGGCAGCTGTGTTACATAGCTTGCTGTGCGCAGAAGGCATCCAGCAGCATATTTCTGTCCTACCACTTTTTGTGTGGGAACAGCGGCCAATTGTTTTTGCTGTGAAAACTGGGCTGCAGGCGAATGGGAGCACCTCAGAAGAGGAAATGCAACGGACGTTTTGATGAGAAAGGAAAGAGAGACAGCAATGTGGATGGCTCTGTTTCATAGCTTGCTGTGCACAGAAGAGATCCAGCATCATCTTTCAGTCCTGCCTCTTTCTGTGTGGGAACAGAGGCCAATCGTTCGTGTTGTGCAGACTGTGCTGCAGGCGAAAGGGAGCACCTCAGTAGTGGGCATGCAATGGAC
Organism: Amazona ochrocephala; assembly: GCA_039720435.1. Classification (NCBI taxonomy): domain Eukaryota; kingdom Metazoa; phylum Chordata; class Aves; order Psittaciformes; family Psittacidae; genus Amazona; species Amazona ochrocephala. The sequence continues at coordinate 99,358 of CM077887.1, forward strand.
GTTTTAATGAGAAAGGAAAGAGTGTCAGCAATGTGGATGGCTCTGTTACATAGGTTGCTGTGCGCAGAAGAGATCCAGCAGCATCTTTCAGTCCAACCTCTTTTTGTGTGGAACAGAGGCCAATCGTTCGTGCTGTGCAAACTGACCAGCAGGCGAATGGGAGCACTTTAGAATTGGGAATTCAATGGACGTTTTGTTCACAAAGGAAAGAGAGACAGCAATGTGGACGGCTCTGTTGCATAGCTTGCTGTAAGCAGAAGAGATCCAGCAGCATCTTTCAGTGCTGTCTATCTTTGTGTGGGAAGAGAGGCCAATCGTTCGTGCTGTACAACGTGACCTGCAGGCGAATGGGAGCACCTCAGAAGTGGAAATACAATGGACGTTTTGATGAGAAGGGAAAGAGAGACAGCAATGTGGATGGCTCTGTTACATAGCTTGCTGTGCACAGAAGAGATCCAGCAGCATCTTTCAGTCCAACTTCTTATGGTGTGGGAACAGAGGCCAATCGTTCATGCTGTGCAAACTGGGATGCAGGCGAACGGGAGCACTTCAGAAATGGAAATACAATGACATTTTGCTGACAAAGGAAAGAGAGACAGCAATGTGGATGGCTCTGTTACATAGCTTGCTGTGCACAGAAGAGATCCAGCAGCATCTTTCAGTCCTACCAATTTTTGTGTGGGAACAGAGGCCAATCGTACGTGCTGTGCAAACTGGGCTGCAGGCGAATGGGTGCACTTCAGAAGTGGAAATACATCGGACATTTTCTTGATGAAAGAAAGACAGACAGCAATGTGGGCAGCTCTGTTGTATAGCTTGCTGTGCGCAGAAGAGATCCAGCAGCATCTTTCAGTCCTGTCTCTCATTGTGTGGGAACAGAGGCCAATTGTTTGTGCTGTGCAAACTGAACTGCAGGCGAATGGGAGCACCTCAGAAGTGTATATGCAACGGACGTTTTGATGAGAAAGGAGAGAGAGACAGCAATGTGGATGGCTCTGTTACATAGCTTACTCCGCGCAGAAGAGATCCAGCAGCATCTTTCAGCCCTAACTCTTTCTGTGTGAGAGCAGAGGCCAATTGTTCGTCCTGTGCAAACTGAACTGCAGGCGAATGGGAGCACCTGAGAAGTGGGCATACAATGGAAGATCTGCTGAGAAAGGAAAGAGAGACAGCAATGTGGATGGCACCGTTACATAGCTTTCTGTGCGCTTAAGAGATCCAAGCATCATCTTTCAGTCCTGCCTCTTTTTGTGTGGGAACAGAGGCCAATCTTTCGTGCTCTGAAAGCTGGTCTGCAGGCGAATGGGAGCACCTCAGCAGTCGGAATAAATTCGATGCTCAGATGCGAAAGCAAAGTGAGACACCAATGTGGATGGCAGCGTTTCATAGCTTGCTGTGCGCAGAAGAGCTCCAGCAGCATCTTTCTGTCCTACCTCTCTTTGTGTGGGAACAGAGGCTAATCGTTCGTGCTGTCCAAGCTGGCCTGAAGGCAAAAGGGAGCACTTAAGTTGTTGTAATACAATGGATGTTTTGATGAGAAAGTAAAGAGTGACAGCAATGTGGATGGCTCCGTTACATAGCTTCCTGTACGCAGAAGAGATCCAGCAGCATCTTTCAGTCCTGCCTCTTTTTGTGTGGGAACAGAGGCCAATCGTTCGTGCTCCACAAACTGGGCTGCAGTCAAATGGGAGCACCTCAGCAGTTGGAATACAATCGATGCTCAGATGAGAAAGCAAAGAGAGACAGCAGTGCGGATGGCAGCGTTTCATAGCTTGCTGTGCGCAGAAGAGATCCAGCAGCACCTTTCAGTCCTGCCGCTTTTTCTCTGGGAACAGAGACCCATCATTTGTGCTGTGTAAACTGGCGGGCATTACTGTCGCTCCTTGCTTCCCACCTCAGAGTCCATTTGAGTGCAACATTTCTATCGCTTGATCTTGGCCAGCCTGCATCTGAGTCGAGCAGGTGTGATTGGCATCTGATCCCACAGAAAAAGAAGCAGCACTGAAAGATGCTGCTGGACCTCTTCTATGGAGTGCAAGCTTTGCAACGGTGCCACCTGCATTGCTGTAGCTCCTTGCTTTCCCTCCTCAGAGTCCATTTGAATGCAGACATATGGGTACTGATCCCGGCGATTCTGCCGGACTGTATCTCAGTAGAGCACGAACATATGGCCTCTACTCCCACAAAAAACGAATCAGGGCTGAAAGATGCGGCAGGGCCTGTTTGGCGCACAGTAAGCTTTGCTCCAGTGCCACCTGCAATGCTCTCGCTCCTTGCATCCCACCTCAGAGTCCATTTGAGTGCAACACCTCCATGGCTCGACCTTGGCTAGCCTACAGCTTAGTCGGGCAGTATGATTGGCCTCTGCTCCCACAGAAAAAGAAGCAGGACTGAAAGATGCTGCTGGACCTTTTCTATGGAGTGCAAGCTTTACACCGGTACCACCTGCATTGCTGTCCCTCCTTCCTTCCCACCTCAGAGTCTATTTGATTGTAACATCTCAATCGCTTGACCTTGGCGAGCTTGCATCTGAGTCGAGCAGGTGTGCTTGGCATCTGCTCCCACAGAAAAAGTAGCAGGACTGAAAGTACTGCTGGACCTCTTCTATGGAGTGCAAGCTTTGCAACGGTGCCACCTGCATTTCCGTCGCTCTTTGCTTTCACACCTCAGAGTCCATTTGAATGCAGACGTTTGGGGAAGGATCCCAGCTATTCTGCAGGACTGTATCTGAGTAGAGCACGAATGTTTGGCCTCTGCTCCCACAAAGGAAGAGCCAGGGCTGAAACATGCTGCTGGGCCTGTCCTGCGCACAGTAAGCTTTGTAAGGGTGACACCTGCATTGCTCTTGCTCCTTGCTTCCCACCTCAGAGACCATTTGAGTGCAACATCTCCAAGGCTTGGCCTTTGCCAGCCTGCATCTGAGTCGGGCAGTATGTTTGGCCTCTGCTCCCACAGAAAAAGAAGCAGGACTGAAAGGCACGGCTGGGCCTCCTCTATGGAGTGCAAGTTTTGTAACCGTGCCACCTGCATTGCTGTCGCTCTTTGCTTTCCAACCTGAGAGTCCATTTGAATGCAGACGTTAGGGGACGGACCCCGGCCATTCTGCATGACTGGGTCTGAGCTGAGCACGAACGTTTGACCTCTGCACCCACAAAAAAAGAGCCAGGGCTCAAAGATGCTGCTGGGCTGGTTTGGCGTACAGTAAGCTTTTCAACGGTGCCACCTGCATTGCTCTCGCTCCTTGCTTCCCACCTTAGAGTCCATTTGAGTGCAACATCCCTATCGCTTGGTCTTGGCCAGCCTGCATCTGAGTCGAGCAGGTGTGTTTGGCATCTGCTCCCACAGAAAAAGAAGCAGGACTGAAAGATGCTGCTGGACCTCTTCTATGGAGTGCAAGCTTTGCAACGGTGCCACCTGCATTGCCCTCGCTCCTTGCTTTGACACCCAGAATCCATTTGAATGCAGACATTTGGGGATGGATCCCGGCCATTCTGCAGTACTGCATCTGAGTAGAGCACGAACGTTTGGCCTCTGCTCCCACAAAAAAAAGAGCCAGGGCTCATAGATGCTGCTGGGCCTGTTCGGTGCACTGTAGGATTTGCAACGGTGACACCTGCATTGCTCTCGCTCCTTGCTTCCCACCTCAGAGTTCATTTGAGTGCAACATCTCCAATGCATGACCTTGGCCAGCCTGCATCTGAGTCGAGCAGGTAAGATTGACCTCTACTCCCACAGATAAAGAAGTCGGACTGAAAGATTCTGCGGGACCTCTTCTATTTAAAGCAAGCTTTGCACCAGTGCCACCTGCATTGCTCTCACTCCTTTCTTCCCACCTCAGAATCCATTTGAGTGCAACATCTCCTTGGTTAGACCTCAGCCATCAGCATCTGAGTCGAGCAGGCATGGTTGTCCTCTACTCCCACTGAAAAAGAAGCAGGACTGAAAGATTCTGCTGGACCTCTTCTATGCAATGCAGGCTTTGCAACAGTGCCACCTGCATGGCTGTCGCTCCTTGCTTTCCCACCTCAGAGTCCATTTAAATGCAGACATTTGGGTACGGATCCCAGATATATTGCAGGACTGTATCTGAGTAGAGCACGAACGTTTGGCCCCTGCTCTCACAAAAAAAGAGTCAGGGCTGAAACATGCGGCTGGGCTTGTTCGGCGCACAGTAAGCTTTGCAACGGTGAAACCTGCTTTGCTCTCGCTCCTTGCTTCCCACCTCACAGCCCATTTGAGTGCAACATCTCCATGGCGTGACCTCGGCCAGCCGGCCTCAGAGTCGAGCAGGTATGATTGGCTTACCCTCCCACAGAAAAAGAAGCAGGACTGAAAGATGTTGCTGGACGTCTTCAATGGAGTGCAAGCTTTGCAACGGTGCCACCAGCATTGCTCTTGCTCTTTGCTTTCACACCTCAGAGTCCATTAGAATGCAGACGTTTGGGGATGGATCCCGCCCATTCTGCAGGACTGTATCTGGATAGAGCACAAACGTAAGGCCTCTGCTACCATAAAAAAAGAGCCAGGGCTGAAAGATGCTGCAGGACCTGATTGGCGCACAGTAAGATTTGCACCGGTGACGCCTGCATTGCTCTCGCTCCTTGCTTCCCACCTCAGAGTCCATTTGAGTGCAACATCTCCATGGCTTGACCTTGGCCAGCCTGCATCTGAGTCGAGCAGGTATGATTGGCCTCTGCTCTCACATAACAAGAAGCAGGACTGAAAGATGTTGCTGGACCTCTTCTCTGGAATGCAAGCTTTGCAATGGTGCCACCTGTATTGCTCTCGCTCCTTGCTTTCCCACCTCAGAGTCCATTTGAATGAAGTCATTTGGAGAATGATCCCGGCCATTGTGCAGGACTGTATCTGAGTTGAGCAAGAACGTTTGGCCTCTGTAACCACAAAAAAAGAGCCAGGGCTGAAAGATGCTGCTGGGCCTGTACGGCACATAGTAAGCTTTTCAACGGTGCAGCCTACATTGCTCTCGCTCCTTGCTTCCCACCTCAGAGTCCATTTGAGTGCAATATCACTATCGCTTGACCCTGGTTGGCCAGCATCTGAGTCGAGCTGGTATGATTGGCCTCTGCTCCCACAGAACAAGAAGCAGGACTGAAAGATGCCACTGCACATCTTCTATGGAGTGCAAGCTTTGAAATGGTGCCACCTGCATTGCTCTCGCACTTTGCTTTCCCTCCTCAGAGTCCATTTGAATGAAGACATTTGAGGACGGATCCCTTACATTCTGCAGGACTGTATCTGAGTACAGCACGAACATTTGGCCTCTGCTCCCACAAAAAAAGAGCGAGGGCGGAAAAATGCTGCTGGGCCTCCTTGATGCACAGGAAGTTTTGCAACGGTGCCACCTGCATTGCTCTCGCTCCTTGCTTCCCACCTCAGAGTCCATTTGAATGCAACATCTCCATGGCTTGACCTTGGCCTGCCTGCATCTGAGTCGAGCAGGCATGATTGGTCTCTGCTCAAACAGAAAAAGAAGCAGGACTAAAAGATGCTGCTGGACCTCTTCTATGGAGTGCAAGCTTTCCAACGATGCCACCTGCATTGCTCTCGCTCTCTGCTTTCCCACCTCAGGCTCCATTTCAATGCAGACGTTTGGGGACGGCTAGTGGCCATTCTGCAGGAATGTATCTCAGTAGAGCATGAACATATGGCCTCTGCTTCCACAAAAAAAGAGCCAGGGCTGAAAGAGGCTGCTGGGCCTGTTGAACGCACAGTAAGCCTTGCTCCGGTGCCACCTGTATTGCTGTCGCTCTTTCCTTTCCCTCCTCAGAGTCCATTTGAATGCAACATCCCTATCGCTTGATGTTGGCCAGCCTACATCTGAGTCGGGCAGTATGATTGGCCTCTGCTCACACAGAAAAAGAAGCAGGACTGAAAGATGCTGCTGGACCTCTTCTGTGGAATGCAAGATTTGCAACGGTGACACCTGCATTGCTGTCGCTCCTTGCTTCCCCTCCTCAGAGTCAATTTGAATGAAGACGTTTGGGGACGGATCCCGGACATTCTGCAGGATTGTATCTGAGTTGAGCACCAACGTTTTGCCTCAGCTCCCACAAAAAAAGAGCCGGGGCTGAAAGATACTGCTGGGACTGTTCGGCGCACAGTAAGCATTCTACCGGTACCGCCTGCATTGCTCTCGCTCCTTGCTTCCCACCTCAGAGTCCGTTTAAGTGCAACATCCCTGTCGATTGACAATGGCCAGCCTGCATCTGAGTCGGGCAGTATGATTGGCCTCTGCTCCCACAGAAAAAGAAGCAGGACTGAAAGATGCTGCTGGACCTCTTCTGTGGAATGCAAGATTTGCAACGGTGACACCTGCATTGCTGTCGCTCCTTGCTTCCCCTCCTCAGAGTCAATTTGAATGAAGACGTTTGGGGACGGATCCCGGACATTCTGCAGGATTGTATCTGAGTTGAGCACCAACGTTTTGCCTCAGCTCCCACAAAAAAAGAGCCGGGGCTGAAAGATACTGCTGGGACTGTTCGGCGCACAGTAAGCATTCTACCGGTACCGCCTGCATTGCTCTCGCTCCTTGCTTCCCACCTCAGAGTCCGTTTAAGTGCAACATCCCTGTCGATTGACAATGGCCAGCCTGCATCTGAGTCGGGCAGTATGATTGGCCTCTGCTCCCACAGAAAAAGAAGCAGGACTGAAAGATGCTGCTGGACCTCCTCTATGGAGTGCAAGCTTTGCACAGGTGCCACCTACATTGCTGTCACTCCTTGCTTCCCACCTCACTGTCCATCTGAAACCAGACGTTTGGGGACGGATCCCGGATATTCTGCAGGAATGCAACTGAGTAGAGCATGAACATATGGCCTCTGCTCCCACAAGAAAAGAGCCAGGGCTGAAAGATGCTGCTGGGCTTCTCCGGCACACTGTAAGCTTTACAATGGTGAAACCTGCATTGCTCTCGCTCCTTGCTTCCCACCTCAGAGTCCATTTGAGTGCAACATTTGTATCGCTTGATCTTGGCCAACCTGCATCTGAGTCAGGCAGTATGATTGGCCTCTGCTCCCACAGAAAAAGTGCCAGGTCTGAAAGATACTGCTGGGCCTGTTCGGCGCACAGTAAGCTTTGCAACGGTGCAACCTACAATGCTCTCGCTCCTTGCTTCCCACCTCAGAGTCTATTTGAGTGCAACATCTCCATGGCTTGACCTTGGCCAGCCTGCATCGGAGTCAGGCAGGTGTGATTGGCATCTGCTCCCACAGAAAAAAAAGCAGCACTGAAAGATGTTGCTGGACCTCTTCTATGGAGTGCAAGCTTTGCAACGGTGCCACCTGCATTGCTCTCGCTCTTTTCTTTCCCACCTCAGAGTCCATTTGAATGCAGACGTTTGGGGATGGATCCCGGCCATTCTGCAGGACTGTATCTGAGCAGAGCACCAACGTAAGGCCTCTGCTCCCACAAAGAAATAGGCCGGGCTGAAAGATGATGCTGGGCCTGTTCTGCACACTGTAAGCTTTGCACCGGTGACACCTGCATTGCTCTCGCTCCTTGCTTCCCACCTCAGAGACCATTTGAGTACAACATCTCAATGGCTTGACCTTGGCCAGCCTGCATCAGAGTCGAGCAGGTATTGGCCTCTGCTCGCACAGAAAAAGAAGCAGGACTGAAAGATGCTGCTGGATCTCTTCTATGGAATGCATGCTTTGCAACGGTGCCACCTGCATTGCCCTTGCTCCTTGCTTTCCCACCTCAGAGTCCATTTGAATGCAGACGTTTGGGGACACGTCTCGGCCATACTGCAGGACGGTGTCTGAGCAGAGCACGAACATTTGGCCTCTGCTCCCACAAAAAATGAGCCGGGGCTGAAAGATGCTGCTGGGCCTGTACGGCGCACAGTAAGCTTTTCAACGGTGCAGCCTGCATTGCTCTCGCTCCTTGCTTCCCACCTCAGAGTCCATTTGAGTGCAACACCCCTATCGCTTAATCATGGGCAGCCTGCATCTGAGTCGGGCAGTATGATTGGCCTCTGCTCCCACAGAAAAAGAAGCAGGACTGAAACAAAGATGCTGCTGGACCTCTTCTGTGGAATGCAAGCTTTGCAACGGTGCCACCTGCATTGCTGTCGCTCCTTGCTTCCCCTCCTCAGAGTCACTTTGAATGAAGACGTTTGGGGACGGATCCCGGACATTCTGCAGGACTGTATCTGAGTTGAGCACCAACGTTTGGCCTCTACTCCCACAGAAAAAGAGCCGGGGCTGAAAGATACTGCTGGGCCTGTTCGGCGCACAGTAAGCTTTCTACCGGTGCCGCCTGCATTGCTCTCGCTCCTTGCTTCCCACCTCAGAGTCTGTTTAAGTGCAACATCCCTGTCGATTGACAATGGCCAGCCTGCATCTGAGTCGGGCAGTATGATTGGCCTCTGCTCCCACAGAAAAAGAAGCAGGACTGAAAGATGCTGCTGGACCTCCTCTATGTAGTGCACGATTTGCACAGGTGCCACCTACATTGCTGTCACTCCTTACTTCCCACCTCAGTGTCCATCTGAAACCAGATGTTTGGGGACGGATCCCGGATATACTGCAGGACTGTAACTGAGTAGAGCATGAACATATGGCCTCTGCTCCCACAAGAAAAGAGCCAGGGCTGAATGATGCTGCAGGACCTGATCGGCGCACAGTAAGATTTGCACCGGTGAAACCTGCATTGCTCTCGCTCCTTGCTTCCCACCTCAGAGTCCATTTCAGTGCAACATCTCCATGGCTTGACCTTGGTCATACAGCATCTGAGTCGGGCAGTATGATTGGCCTCTGCTCACACAGAAAAAGAAGCAGGGCTGAAAGATGCTGCTGGACCTCTTCTATGGAGTGCAAGCTTTGCAACGGTACCACCTGCATCGTTCTCGCTCCTTGCTTCCCACCTCAGAGTCCATTTGAGTGCAACATCTCAATGTTTGACCTTGGACAGCCTGCATCTGGGTCGGGCAGTATGATTGGCCTCTGATCCCACAGAAAAAGCAGCAGGACTGAAAGATGTTGCTGGACCTCTTCTATGGAGTACAAGCTTTGCAATGGTGCCACCTGCATTGCTCTCTCTTCTTGCTTCCAACCTCAGTGTCCATTTGAATGCAGACGTTTGGGGATGGATCCCGCCCATTCTGCCGGACTGTATCTGAGTAGAGCAAGAACGTTTGGCCTCTGCTCCCGAAAAAAAATAGCCAGGGATGAAAGATGCTGCTGGGCCTGTTCTGCGCACAGTAAGCTTTGCATCGGTACCACTTGTATTGCTCTCGCTCCTTCCTTCCCACCGCAGAGTCCATCCGAGAGCAGCATCCGCATGGCTTGACCTTGGCCAGCCGGCATCTGAGTCGGGCAGGTATGATTGGCCTCTGATCCCACAGAAACAGAAGCAGGACTGAAAGATGCTGCTGGACGTCTTCAATGGAGTGCAAGCTTTGCAACGGTGTCACCTGCATTGCTGTCACTCCTTGCTTTCCCACCTAAGAGTCCATTTCAATGCAGACTTTTTGGGATGGATCCTGCCCATTCTGCAGGACTGTATCTGATTAGAACACGAACGTTTGGCTTCTGCTCCCACCAAAAAAGAGCCAGGGCTGAAAGATGCGGCTGGGCCTGTTCGGCGCACAGTAATATTTGCACCGGTGCCACCTGCATTGCTCTCGCTCCTTGCTTCCCACCTCAGAGTCCATTTGAGTGCAACATCCCTATCGCTTGATCATGGCCAGCCTGCATCTGGGTCGGGCAGTATGATTGACCTCTGCTCCCACAGAAAAAGAAGCAGGACTGAAAGATGCTCCTGGACCTCTTCTATGGAATGCAAGCTTTGCAACGGTGCCACCTGTATTGCTGTCGCTCCTTGCTTTCCCACCTCAGAGTCCATTTGAATGAAGTCATTTGGGGAATGATCCCGGCCATTCTGCAGGACTGTATCTGAGTAGAGCGCGAATGTTTGGCTTCTGCTCCCACAGAAAAAGTGCCAGGTCTGAAAGATGCTGCTGGGCCTGTTCGGCGCGCAGTGAGTTTTGCAGCGGGGACACCTGCATTGTCCATGCTCCTTGCCTCCCACATCAGAGTCCATTTGAGTGCAACATCTCCATGGCTTGACCTTGGCCAGCCTGCATCTGAATCGGGCAGTATGACTGACCTCTGCTCCCACAGAATGAAGAAGCAGGACTGAAAGATTCTGCTGGACCTCTTCTATGGAATGCAAGCTTTGCAACGGTACCACCTGCATTGCTGTCGCTCCTTGCTTTCCCACCTCAGAGTCCATTTGAGTGCAACATCTCCATGGCTTGACCTTGGCCTGCCTGCATCTGTGTTGAGCAGGCATGATTGGTCTCTGCTCAAACAGAAAAAGAAGCAGGACTAAAAGATGCTGCTGGACCTCTTCTATGGAATGCAAGCTTTGCAACGGTGCCACCTGCATTGCTCAAGATCTTTGCTTTCCCACCTCAGAGTCCATTTGAATGTAGACATTTGGGGACGGATCCCGGCCATTTTGCAGGACTGTGTCTGAGTAGAGCACTAACGTTTGGCCTCTGTTCCCACAAAAAAAGAGCCAGGCTGAAAGAGGCTGCGGGGCCTCTTGGACGCAGAGTAGGCTTTGCAACGGTGTCACCTGCATTGCTCTCACTCTTTGCTTCCCACCTCAGAGTCCATTTGAGTGCAACATCTCCATGGCTTGACCTTGGCCAGCCTGCATCTCAGTCAGCAATTATGATTGCCCTCTGCTCCCACAGAAAAAGAAGCAGGACTGTAAGATGCTGCTGGACCTCTTCTATGGAATGCATGCTTTGCAATGGTGCCACCTGCATTGCTCTCGCTCCTTGCTTCCCACCTCAGAGTCCATTTGAATGCAGACATCTGGGGACAGATCCCGGCCATTCTGCAGGACTGTAGCTGAGTAGAGCACGAACATTTGGCCTCTGCTCCTACAAAACATGAGCCGGGGCTGAAAGATGCTGCTGGGCCTGTACGGCACACAGTAAGCTTTTCAACGGTGCAGCCTGCATTGCTCTCGCTCCTTGCTTCCCACCTCAGAGTCCATTTGAGTGCAACATCCCTATCGCTTAATCATGGCCAGCCTGCATCTGAGTCTGGCAGAATGATTGCTGTCTGCTCTCCCCGAAAAAGAAGCAGGACTGAGATGATTCTGGACCTCTTCTATGGAATGCAAGCTTTTCAAAGGTGCCACCTGCATTGCTGTCACTCCTTGTTTTCCCACCTCACAGTCCATTTGAATACAGACGTTTGGGGAATGATCCCAGACATTCTGCAAGACTGTATTTGAGTTGAGCACGATCGTTTGGCGCCTGCAACCACAAAGAAAGAGCCAGATCTGAAAGATGCTGCTGGACCTGTTCAGCACACAGTAAGCTTTGCAACGGTGACACCTGCATTGCTCTCGCTCCTTGCTTCCCACCTCAGAGTCCATTTGAGTGCAACATCTGGATCGCTTGATCTTAGCCAGCCTTCATCTGAATCAGGCAGTATGATTGACATCTGCTCCCACAGAAAAAGCAGCAGGTCTGAAAGACGCTGCTGGACATCTTCGATGGAATGCAAGCTTTGCACCGGTGCTACCTGCATTGCTCTCGCTCCGAGCTTCCCACCTCAGAGTCCATTTCAGTGCAACATGTCCATGACTTGGCCTTTGCCAGCCTGCATCTGAGTCGAGCAGGTATGATTGCCCTCTGCTCGCACAGAAAAAGAAGCAGGACTGAAAGAAAGATGCTGCTGGACCTCTTCTATGGAATGCAAGCTTTGCAACAGTGCCACCTGTATTGCTGTCGCTCCTTGCTTCCCACCTCAGAGTCCATTTGAATGCAGACGTTAGGGGATGGATCCCGGAAATTCTGCAGGACTATATATGAGCAGAGCACAAACGTTTTTAGTCTGCTCCCACAGAAAAAGAGCGAGGGCTGAAAGATGCTGCTGGGCCTGTTCGGCGCACAGTAAGCTTTGCAATGGTGACACCTGCATTGCTCTCGTTCCTTGATTCCCACCTCAGAGTCAATTTGAGCGCAACATCTCCATGGCTTGACCTTGGCCAACCTGCATCTGAGTCGAGCAGGTATGATAGGCCTCAGCTCAAACAGAAAAAGAAGCAAGACTGAAAAATGCTGCTGGATTTCTTCTATGGAGTGCAAATTTTGCAACAGTGCCACCTGCATTGCTGTTGTTCTTTGCTTTCCCACCTCAGAGTCCATTTGAATGCAGACGTTCGGGGATGGATCCCGGATATTCTGCAGGACTATATATGAGTAGAGCACGAACATTTGGCCTCTGCTCCCACAAAGAAATAGGCCGGGCTGAAAGATGCTGCTCGGCCTGTTCGGCGCACAGTAGTCTTTGCAACGGTGCCACCTGCATGGCTCTCGTTCCTTGCTTCCCACCTCAGAGTCCATTTGAGTGCAACATCTGGATCGCTTGATCTTGGCCAACCTGCATCTGAATCGGGCAGTATGTTTGGCCTCTGTTCCCACAGTAAAAGAATCAGGTCTGAAAGACGCTGCTGGACCTCTTCTATGGAATGCAACCTTTGCAACGGTGCCACCTGTAGTGCTTTCGCTCCTTGATTTGCCACCTCAGAGTCGATTTGAATGAAGTCATTTGGGGAATGATCCCAACCATTCTGCAGGACTGTAGCTGAGTAGAGCACGAACATTTGGTCTCTGCTCCCACAAAAAAAGAGCCTGGGCTGAAAGATGCTGCTAGGCCTGTTCGGCGCACAGTAAGCTTTGAAACGGTGATGCCTGCATTGTCCTTGCTCCTTGCCTCCCACCTCAGAGTCCATTTGAGTGCAACATCTCCATGCCTTGAAATTGGCCAACCTGCATCTGAGTCGGGCATGTATGATTGGCCTCTGCTCACACAGAAAAAGAAGCAGGACTGAAAGATGCTGCTGGACCTCGTCTATGGAGTGCAGCTCTGCAACGGAGCCACCTGCATTGCTGTCTATCCCTGATTTCCCAAGTCAGAGTCCATTTGAACGCAGACGTTTAGGGACAGATCCTGGCCATTCTGCAGGATGGTGTCTGAGGAGAGCACGAACGTTTGGCCTCTGCTCCCACAAAAAAGAAGCCATGGATGAATGATGCTGCTGGGTCTGTTCGGCGCACTGTAGGATTTGCACCGGTGCCACCTGCATTGCTCTCGCTCCTTGCTTCCCACCTCAGAGTCCATTTGAGTGCAACATCTCTATGGCTTGAAATTGGACAACCTGCATCTGAGCCGGGCAGTATGATTGGCCTCTGCTCCCAAAGAAAAAGAAGCAGGACTGAAAGATGCTTTTGGACTTCTTCTATGGAATGCAAGCTTTGCACCGTTGCGACCGGCATTGCTATCGCTCCTTGTTTCCCACCTCAGAGTCAATTTGAATGCAGACGTTTCGGGACGGATCCCGGCCGTTTTCCAGGACAGTGTCTGAGTAGAGCATGAATGTTTGGCCTCTGCTCGCACAAAAAATGAGCCAGGGCTCAAAGATGCTGCTGGGCCTGTTCAGCGCACAGTAAGCTCTGCACCGGTGACACCCACATGTCCTTGCTCTTTGCCTCCCTCCTCAGAGTCCATTTGAGTGCAACATTTCCATGGCTTGACCTTGGCCAGCCTGCATCTGAGTCGGGCAGTATGATTGGCCGCTGCTCCCACACAAAAAAGAAGCAGGGCTGAAGGATGCTGCTGGACCTCTTCTATGGAATGCAAGCTTTGCACCGGTGCCACCTACATTGCTGTCGCTCCTTGCTTTCCCACCTCAAAGTCCATTTGAATTCAGATGTTTGGGGACGGACCGCAGCCATACTGCTGGAATGTGTCTGAGGTGAGTACGAACGTTTGGCCTCTGCTCCCACAAAGAAAGAGACAGGGCTGAAAGATGCTGCTGGGCCTGTTCTGAGCACAGTAAGTTTTGCAATGGTGACACCTGCATTGTCCCTGCTCCTTGCCTCCCACCTCAGAGTCCATTCGAGAGCAGCATCTCCATGGCTTGACCTTGGCCAACCTGCATCTGACTCGGGCAGTATGATAGACCTCTGCTCCCACAGAGAAAGTAGCAGGACTGAAAGATGCTCCTGGACCTCTTCTATGGAATGCAGGCTTTGCACCGGTGCCAGCTACACTTCTGTTGGTCCTTGCTTTCCCACCTCAGAGTCCATTTGAATGCAGACGTTGGGGGATGGATCCCGGCCATTCTGCCGGACTGTATCTGAGTAGAGCACGAAAGTATGCCCTCTTCTCAAACAAAAAAATAGCCAGGGATGAAAGATGCTGCTGGGCCTTTTCGGCGCACAGTAAGCTTTGCAACGGTGACACCTGCATTGCTCTCACTCCTTCCTTCTCACCTCAGAGTCCATTTGAACGCAGACGTTTGGGGACAGATCCTGGCCATTCTGCAGGATGGTGTCTGAGGAGAGCACGAACGTTTGGCCTCTGCTCCCACAAAAAAGAAGCCATGGATGAATTATGCTGCTGGGCCTGTTCCGCGCACAGTAAGCTTTGCAACAGCGACACCTGCATTGCTCTCACTCCTTGTTTCCCACTTCAGAGTCCATTTGAGTGCAAAATCTCCATGGCTTGACCTTGGCCAGCCTGCATCTGAGTCGGGCAGTATGATTGCCCTCTGCTCATACACAAAAAGTAGCAGGACTGAAAGATGCTGCTGGACCTCTTCTATGGAGTGCAAGCTTTGCAACGGTGCCACATGCATTTCTGTCGCTCCTTGCTTTCCCACCTCAGAGTCCATTTGAATGCAGACGTTTGAGGACGGATACCGGCCATTCTGCAAGTCTGTAGCTGAGTAGAGCATGAGGATTTGGCTTCTGCTGGCACAAAGAAAGAGCGGGGGCTGAAAGATGCTGCTGGGCCTTTTCGGTGCACATTAGGATTTGCAACCGTGCCACCTCACTTCTGTCGGTCCTTGCTTCCCACCGCAGAGTCCATTTAAGTGTAACATCTTTATGGCTTCATCTTGGCCAGCCTGCATCTGAGTCGGGCAGTATGATTGGCCTCTCATCCCACAGAAAAAGAAGCAGGACTGAAAGATACTGCTGGACCACTTCTATGGAATGCAAGCTTTGCACCGGTGCCACCTGCATTGGTGTCTCTCCTTCTTTCCCACCTCAGAGTCCATTTGAATGCAGACGTTTGGGGACAGATCTCGGCCATTCTGCAGGACTGTATCTGAGTAGAGCAAAAAGTTTGGCCTCTGCTCCCACAGAAAAAGAGACAGGGATGAAAGATGCTGCTGGGCCTGTTAGGCGCACAGTAAGCTCTGCACTGGTGATACCCACATTTTCCTTGCTCCTTGCCTCCCACCTCAGAGTCCATTTGAGAGCAACATCTCCATGGCTTGACCTTGGCCAGCCTGCATCTGAGTCGAGCAGGTATGATTGGCCTCTGCTCAAACCGAAAAAGAAGAAGGACTGAAAATGCTGCTGGATTTCTTCTATGTAGTGCAAGTTTTGCAACGGTGCCACCTGCATTGCTCTCGCTCTTTGCTTTCCCACCTCAGAGTCCATTTGAATGCAGACTTTTGGGGACGGATCGCGAATATTCTGCAGGACTCCAGCTGAGTAGAGCACGAACGTTTTGCCTCTGCTCCCACAAAGAAAGATCCAGGGCTCATAGATGCTGCTGGGCATGCCCAGGGCACAATAACCTTTGCATCGGTGCCTCCTGCATTGCTGTTGCTCCTTGCTTCCCACCTCAGAGTCCATTTGAGTGCAACATCTCCATGGCTTGACCTTGGCCAGCCTGCATCTGAGTCGGGCAGCATGATTGGCCTCTGCTCACACAGAAAAAGAAGCAGCACTGAAAGGTACCGCTGGATCTCTTCTATGGAGTGCAAGCTTTGCAACGATGCCACCTGCATTGCTGTCGCTCCTTGCTTTCCCACCTCAGAGTCCATTTGAATGCAGACGTTTGGGGACGGATCCCGGCCATTCTGCAGGACAGTATCTGAGTAGAGCACAATCGTTTGGCCTCTACTCCCACAAAGAAAGAGCAGGGGCTGAAAGATGCTGCTGGGACTGTTCGGTGCACAATAAGCTTTGCAACGGTGTCACCTGCATTGTTCTCGATCCTTGCTTCCCACCTCAGAGTCCATTTGAGTGCAACATCTCCATGGCTTGACCTTGGCCAGCCTGCATCTGAGTCGGGCAGTATGATTCGCCACTGCTCCCATAGAAAAAGAAGGAGGACTGAAAGATGCTGCTGGGCCTCTTCTATGGAATGCAAGCTTTGCAACGGAGCCTCCTGCATTGCTGTTGCTCATTGCTTTCCCACCTTTGAGTGCATTAGAATGCAGACGTTTGAGGATGGATCCCTTACATTCTGCAGAACTGTATCTGAGTAGAGCACGAACGTTTGGCCCCAGCTCCCACAAAGAAAGAGCCAGGGCTGAAAGATGCTGCTGGGCCTGTTCGGCGCACAGTAAGCTTTGCAACGGTTACGCCTGCATTGCTCTCGCTCCTTGCTTCCCACCTCAGAGTCCATTTGAGTGCAACATCTCCATGGCTTGAACTTAGGCAGCCTGCATCAGAGTCGAGCAGATATGATTGGCCTTTGCTCCCACAGAAAATGAAGCAGGACTGAAAGATGCTGCTGGACCTCTTCTATGGATGCAAGCTTTGCAACGGTGCCACCTGCATTGCTGTCGCTCCTTGCTTTCCCACCTTAGAGTCCATTAGAATGCAAATGTTTGGGGACGGATCCCTTACATTCTACAGCACTGTATCTGAGTAGAGCACAAACGTTTGGCTTCTGTTCCAACAAAAATAAGAGCGAGGGTAAAAAAATGCAGCTGGGCCTTCTTGATGCACAGTAAGCTTTGCAACGGTGCCACCTGCATTGCTGTCGCTGCTTGCTTTCCCACCTAAGAGTCCATTTGAATGAAGACGATTGGGGACGGATCCCAGACATTCTGCAGGACTGTAGCTGAGTAGAGCACGAACATTTGTCCTCTGCTCGCACAAAAAAAGAGCCTGGGCTCAAAGATGCTGCTGGGCCTCTTCGGCGCACATTTAGCTCTGCTCCGGTGACACCCACATTGTCCTTGCTCTTTGCCTCCCACCTCAGAGTCCATTTGAGTGCAACATCTCCATGGCTTCACCTTGGCCAGCCTGCATCCGAGTCGGGCAGGTATGATTGACCTCTGCTCCCACAGAAATAGAAGCAGGACTGAAAGATGCTCTTGGACCTCTTCTATGGAATGCAAGCTTTGCAACAGTGCCACCTCCATTGCTCTCTCCCCTTGTTTCCCTCCTCAGAGTCCATTTGAATGCAGACGTTTGGGGATGGATCCCGGCCATTCTCCAGGACAGTGTCTGAGTAGAGCATGAATGTTTGCCCTCCGCTCGCACGAAAAATGAGCCAGGGCTGAAAGATGCTGCTCGGCCTGTTCGGCGCACAGTAAGCTTTGCACCGGTGACACCTGCATTGCTCTCGCTCCTTGATTCCCACCTCAGAGTCCATTTGCGTGCAACATCTCCATGGCTTCACCTTGGCCAGCCTGCATCTGAGTCCAGCAGGTATGATTGGCCTCTGCTCGCACAGAAAAAGAAGCAGGACTGAAAGATGCTCCTGGATCTCTTCTATGGAATGCAGGCTTTGCACCGGTGCCACCTGCATTGCTGTCGCTCCTTGCTTTCACACCTCAGAGTCCATTTAAATGCAGACGTTTGGGGACGGATCCCAGACATATTGCAGGACTGTAGCTGAGTAGAGCACGAACGCTTGGCCTCTGCTCCCACAAAGAAAGAGCCAGGGCTGAAAGATGCTGCTGGGCCTGTTCGGCGCACAGTAAGCTTTGCAACGGTGACACCTGCATTGCTCTCGCTCCTTGATTCCCACCTCAGAGTCCATTTGAGTGCAACATCTCCATGGCTTTGCCTTGGCCAGCCTGCATCTGAGTCAGGCAGTGTGATTGGCCTTTGCTCCCACAGAAAAAGAAGCAGGACTGAAAGATGCTGCTGGACCTCTTCTATGGAGTGCAAGCTTTGCAGTGGTGCCAGCTACACTTCTGTCGGTCCTTGCTTTCCCACCTCAGAGTCCATTTGAATGCAGACATTTGTGGACGTATCCCGGCCATTCTGCAGGACTGTCTCTGAGTCGAGCACGAACGTTTGGCCTCTGCTCCCACAAAGAAAGAGTCAGGGCTGAATGATGCTGCTGGGCCTGTTCGGTGCACAATAAGATTTGCACGGGTGCCACCTGCATTGCTTGCACTCCCTGCTTTCCCACCTCAGAGTCCATTTGAACGCAGACGTTTGGGGACAGATCCTGGCCATTCTGCAGGATGGTGTCTGAGGAGAGCACGAACGTTTGGCCTCTGCTCCCACCGAAAAAGAAGCCAGGGATGAATGATGCTGCCTGGCCTCTTCGGCGCACTGTAGGATTTGCACCGGTGCCACCTGCGTTGCTCTCGCTCCTTGCTTCCCAACTCAGAGTCCATTTGAGTGCAACATCTCCATGGCTTGACCTTGGCCAGCCTGCATCTGAGTCGAACAGGTGTAATTGGCCTCTGCTCCCACAGAAAATGAAGCAGGACTGAAAGATGCTACTGGACCTCTTCTACGGAAAGCAAGCTTTGCACCGGTGCCACCTGCATTGCTGCCGCTCCTTGCTTTCCCACCTCAGGCTCCATTTGAATGCAGACATTTGGGGATGGATCCCGGATATTCTGCAGGACTGTGTCTGACCAGAGCACGAACGTTTGGCCTCTGCACCCAGAAAGAAAGAGCCAGGGCTGAAAGATGCGGCTGGGCCTCTTCGGCGCACAGTAAGATTTGCAACGGTGACACCTGCATTGCTCTCGCTCCTTGCTTCCCACCTCAGAGTCCATTTGAGTGCAACATCTTTATCGCTTGATCTTGGCCAGCCAGCATCTGAGGCGGGCAGTATGATTGACCTCTGCTCCCACAGAAAAAGAAGCAGGACTGAAAGATGCTGCTGGACCTCTCCTATGGAATGCAGGCTTTGCAATGGTGCTACCTGCATTGTTGTCGCTCCTTGCTTTCCCACCTCAGAGTCCATTTAAACGCAGACGTTTGGGGATGGATCCCAGATATATTTCAGGACTGTAGCTGAGTAGAGCACGAACTCTTGGCCCCTGCTCCCACGAAGAAAGAGCAGGGGCTGAAAGATGCTGCTGGGCCTGTTCGGCTCACAGTAAGCTTTGCAACGGTGCCACCTGCATTGCTGTCGCTCCTTGCTTTCCCACCTCAGAGTCCATTTGAATGCAGACGTTTGGGGACAGATCCCGGATATTCTGCCGGACTGTCTCTGATTAGAGCATGAATACTTAGCTTCTGCTCCCACAAAAAAAAGAGCCAGGGCTCAAAGATGCTGCTCGGCCTGTTCGGTGTACAGTAAGCTTAGCTACGGTGCCACCTGCACTACTGTCGGTCCTTGCTTCCCACCTCAGAGTCCATTTGAGTGCAAAAACCCTATCGCTTTATCTTGGCCAGCCTGCTTCTGAGACGCGCAGTATGAATGGCCTCTGCTTCCACAGAAATAGAAGCAGGACTGAAAGATGCTGCTGGACCTCTTCTATGGAATGCAAGCTTTGCAACGGTGCCACCTGCATTGCTGTCGCTCCTTGCTTTCCGACCTCAGAGTCCATTTGAATGTAGACGTTTGGGGACAGACCCCGGCCATTCGGCCGGACTGTTTCTGAGTAGAGCATGAATTTTTGCCCTCTTTTCAAACAAAAAAAGAGCCAGGTCTGAAAGATGCTGCTGGGCCTGTTCGGCGCTGTTGCGTCAAAAGAGTGTGTGTGGGGGGGGGAATTACTGGCAGCTATCAGCCCGGGCAGCGTTCGCTATTTCGAGCCTCACTGGGTCCGGTCTCACTGATACTGCACTCTGTTGCATCAAAAGGGAGGGGGGAAGATTGCTGGCAGCTATCAGCCCGGGCAGCGTTCGCTATTTCGAACCTCACTGTATCCGGTCTCACTGATAGTGCACCACCCTGCCCAATTCAATCAATAGCAACTATCAGCCCGGGCAGCGTTCGCTATTTCGAACCTCACTGGATCCGGTCTCACTGATAGTGCACCACACTGTCAGTCGAATCGATAGCAACTATCAGCCCGGGCAGCGTTCGCTATTTCGAATCTCACTGTATCCGGTCTCACTGATAGTGCAGTTTATTAATGCAACAGATACCGAGCCTCTAATGGCCTGGATTTACCGATAGTGACAATTAGATATCAAAACAGTATGACTTATTAACTAAATTTATTGGTGCAACAGGTACAGGTTCTTATGGATTGCCGGTGATAAATACTGTCTGCAAAAGCACGTGCATATAATAGTTACATAAATACAAGCGCTTGATAAAGTTGACACAGCTTAGCTCTAAAAGATACAGGTGACAAATAAGAATAACTCTATAGAGATTCTAAGTTTTTCCTAGGAAAGCACTGGATACAGTGCAAGTCTTACCCACAGGCGTTCCTATGGGGGGGAAGAGAGATCCAGCCCGTCGACCGGTCCCAGGAGTCGGTTGATGTTATCTTCCTTAACTCGTCTACGATGGTATCTTCCCTAAAATCCCCCTTTCTCTTGGGCTATTTTATATTATTTTTACCTTCAAGGTGGAGCTTGAGTGACTCTAGTCATACATACCTTTATTACCATTGGCGAAGATTTCTCTCGCCTCGATTTAAAGGTATATGAGACTAAAAATTCAGAGAGCATGCTCAGAGAGAGGTGGTCTTATTTTGGGGGGGGGTCGCACTGGAGAGGGGTGTGTATTTTAGTATTATAATGAAGCAAAGTTCACACTAGGACAGTATTTTGTCAAAAAGATGACAGGCCGCTGGCTCAGGATGGCAAGTATGCAGCTTATCAGTTTCTTGTACCACCTAGTTCCCATTTTATCTGCTGAAGTTAGGAGAGAGCATACCCGCGACATCTCCACCTCGCTGTATCCTCCGCCTGTTACGGGAATCGCTGTGGAGTGCACATTCCTGGCATACGAGGTACGGCTGCATCTCGCCCTGAGAGGCCCTGAAAGTCCATTTTCTCTTATGTGTGGACAATGCTGCATTTTTAATATAGATTTAATTCCCAATTACCCCAAATTTCCTAATTATTCCACAGGCGCACAGTAAGCTTTGCAACGGTGACACCTCCATTGCTCTCACTCCTTGCTTCCCACCTCAGAGTCCATTTGAGTGCAACGTCTCCATGGCTTGACCTTGGCCAGCCTGCATCTGAGTTGGGCTGTATGATTGGCCTCTGCTCCCACAGAAAAAGAAGCAGGACTGAATGATGCTGCGGGACCTCTTCTATGGAGTGCAGCTCTGCAACGGAGCCACCTGCATTGTTGTCGATCCTTGCTTTCCCAAGTCAGAGTCCATTTGAATGCAGATGTTCGGGGACGGATCTCGGCCATTCTGCCGGACTGTATCTGAGTCGAGCACGAACGTTTGGCCTCTGCTAGCACAAAACAAGAGCCAGGGCTGAAAGATACTTCTGGGCCTGTTCGGCGCACAGTAAGCTTTGCAACGGTGACACCTGCATTGCTCTTGCTCCTTGCTTCCCACCTCAGAGTCCATTTGAGTGCAACATCTCCATGCCTTGAAATTGGCCAACCTGCATCTGAGTCGAGCAGGTATGATTGCCTCTGCTCACACAGAAAAAGAAGCAGCACTGAAAGATGCTGCTGGACTTCTTCTATGGAGTGCAAGCTTTGCAACGGTGCCACCGGCATTGCTGTCACTCCTTGTTTCCCACCTCAGAGTCCATTTGAATGCAGACGTTTGGGGACGGATCCCGGCCATTCTGCAGGAATGTATCTGAGTAGAGCACAAACGGTTGGCCTCCGCTCCCACAAAAAAAGAGCCAGGGCTCAAAGATGCTGCTGGGCCTGCTCGACTCACAGTAAGCTTTGCACCGGTGACACCTGCATTGTCCTTCATCCTTGAATCCCACCTCAGAGTCCATTTGAGAGCAACATCTCCATGGCTTTACCTTGGCCAGCCTGAATCTGAGTCGAAGAGGTATAATTGGCCTCTGCTCCCACAGAAAATGAAGCAGGACTGAAAGATGCTACTGGACCTCTTCTACGGAAAGCAAGCTTTGCAGCGGTGCCACCTGCACTTCTGTCGCTCCTTGCTTTCCCACCTCAGGCTCCATTTGAATGCAGACGTTTGGGGGTGGATCCCGGAAATTCTGCAGGATTGTATCTGAGTAGAGCACGAACATTTCGCCTCTGCTCCCACAAAGAAAGAGTCAGGGCTGAATGATGCTGCTGGGCCTGTTCGGCGCACAGTAAGCTCTGCACCGGTGCCACCTGCATTGCTCTCGCTCCTTGCTTCCCACCTCAGAGTCCATTTGAGTGCAACATCTTTATCACTTGATCTTGGCCAGCCAGCATCTGAGTCGGGCAATATGATTGGCCTCTGCTCCCACAGAAAAAGAAGCAGGACTGAAAGATGCTGCTGGTTCTCTTCTATGGAATGCAGGTTTTGCAACGGTGACACCTGCATTGTTGTCGCTCCTTGCTTTCACACCTCAGAGTCCATTTAAATGCAGGCGTTTGGGGACGGATCCCAGACATATTGCAGGACTGTAGCTGAGCAGAGCATGAACGTTTGGCCCCTGCTCCCACAAAGAAAGAGCGAGGGCTGAAAGATGCTTCTGGGCCTGTTTGGCGCACAGTAAGCTTTGCAACGGTGACACCTGCATTGCTCTCGCTCCTTGATTCCCACCTCAGAGTCCATTTGAGTGCAACATCTCCATGGCTTTGCCTTGGCCAGCCTGCATCTGAGTCAGGCAGTGTGATTGGCCTCTGCTCCCACAGAAAAAGAAGCAGGACTGAAAGATGCTGCTGGACCTCTTCTATGGAGTGCAAGCTTTGCAGCGGTGCCAGCTGCATTTCTGTCGGTCCTTGCTTTCCCACCTCAGAGTCCATTTAAATGCAGACATTTGGGGATGTATCCCGGACATTCTGCAGGACTGTCTCTGAGTCGAGCACGAACGTTTGGCCTCTGCTCCCACAAAGAAAGAGTCAGGGCTGAATGATGCTGCTGGGCCTGTTCGGCTCACAGTAAGCTTTGCACGGGTGCCACCTGCATTGCTTGCACTCCCTGCTTTCCCACCTCAGAGTCCATTTGAACGCAGACGTTTGGGGACAGATCCTGGCCATTCTGCAGGATGGTGTCTGAGGAGAGCACGAACGTTTGGCCTCTGCTCCCACCGAAAAAGAAGCCAGGGATGAATGATGCTGCTGGGCCTCTTCGGCGCACTGTAGGATTTGCACCAGTGCCACCTGCATTGCTCTCGCTCCTTGTTTCCCAACTCAGAGTCCATTTGAGTGCAACATCTCCATGGCTTGACCTTGGCCAGCCTGCATCTGAGTCGAACAGGTGTAATTGGCCTCTGCTCCCACAGAAAATGAAGCAGGACTGAAAGATGCTACTGGACCTCTTCTACGGAAAGCAAGCTTTCCACCGGTGCCACCTGCATTGCTGCCGCTCCTTGCTTTCCCACCTCAGGCTCCATTTGAATGCAGACGTTTGGGGATGGATTCCGGATATTCTGCAGGACTGTATCTGACCAGAGCACGAACGTTTGGCCTCAGCACCCAGAAAGAAAGAGCCAGGGCTGAAAGATGCTGCTGGGCCTGTTCGGCGCACAGTAAGATTTGCAACGGTGACACCTGCATTGCTCTCGCTCCTTGATTCCCACCTCAGAGTCCATTTGAGTGCAACATCTTTATCACTTGATCTTGGCCAGCCAGCATCTGAGTCAGGCAGTATGATTGGCCTCTGCTCCCGCAGAAAAAGAAGCAGGACTGAAAGATGCTGCTGAACCACTCCTATGGAATGCAGGCTTTGCAACGGTGCCACCTGCATTGTTGTCGCTCCTTGCTTTCCCACCTCAGACTCCATTTGAATGCAGACATTTGGGGACGGATCCCGGAAATTCCACAGGACTGTCTCTGAGTCGAGCACGAACGTTTGGCCTCTGCTCCCACAAAGAAAGATTCAGGGCTGAATGATGCTGCTGGGCCTGTTCGGTGCACAATAAGCTTTGCACGGGTGCCACCTGCATTGCTTGCGCTCCTTGCTTTCCCACCTCAGAGTCCATTTGAATGCAAACGTTTGGGGATGGGTCTCGGCCATTCCGCAGGACTGCATGTGAGTAGAGCACAAAAGTTTGGCCTCTGATCCCACAAAAAAACAGCCGGGGCTGAAAGATGCTGCTGGGCCTGTTCGGCTCACAGTTAGCTCTGCACCGGTGCCACCTGCATTCTCCTTGCTCCTTGCTTCCCACCTCAGAGTCCATTTAAGCGCAACATCTCCATGGCTTTACCTTGGCCAGCCTGCATCTGAGTCAGGCAGTATGATTGGCCTCTGCTCACACAGAAAAAGAAGCAGGACTGAAAGATGCTGCTGGACCTCTTCTATGGAATACAAGCTTTGCAGCAGTGCCACCTGTATTGCTGTCGCTCCTTGCTTTGCCACCTCAGAGTCCATTTGAATGCAAACGTTTGGGGACGGATTCCGGCCATTCTGCCGGACTGTATCTGAGTAGAGCACAAAAGTTTGCCCTCTTTTCAAACAAAAAAAGAGCCAGGGATGAAAGATGCTGCTGGGCCTGTTCGGCGCACAGTAAGCCTTGCAATGGTGACACCTGCATTGCTCTCGTTCCTTGCTTCCCACCTCAGAGTCCATTTGAGTGAGACATCTCCATGGCTTGACCTTGGCCAGCCTGCATCTGAGTCGAGCAGGTATGATTGCCCTCTGCTCCCACAGAAATAGAAGCAGTATTGAAAATGCTGCTGGACATCTTCTACAGAGTGCAAGCTTTGCACCGGTGCCACCTGCATTGCTCTCAAACCTTACTTCCCACCTCAGGGTCCATTTGAATGCAGACGTTTGAGGATGGATCCCGGACATTCTGCAGGGCTGTAGCTGAGCTTAGCACGAACGTTTGGCCTCTACTACCACAAAGAAAGACCCAGGGCTGAAAGATGCTGCTAGGCCTGTTCGGCGCACAGTAAGCTTTGCAATAATGCCACCTGCATTACTGTCGCTCCTTACTTCCCACCTTAGAGTCCATTTGAGTGCAACATGTCTATCGTTTGTTCTTGGCCAGCCAGCATCTGAGTCGAGCAGTATGATTGGCTTCTGCTCACACAGAAAAAGAAGCAGGACTGAAAGATGCTGCTGGACCTCGTCTATGGAGTGCAGCTCTGCAACGGAGCCACCTGCATTGTTGTCGATCCTTGCTTTCCCAAGTCAGAGTCCATTTGAACGCAGACGTTTGGGGACAGATCCTGGCCATTCTGCAGGATGGTGTCTGAGGAGAGCATGAACGTTTGGCCTCTGCTCCCACAGAAAAAGAAGCCAGGGATGAATGATGCTGCTGGGCCTCTTCGGCGCACTGTAAGATTTGCACCGGTGCCACCTGCATTGCTCTCGCTTCTTGCTTCTCAACTCAGAGTCCATTTGAGTGCAACATCTCCATGCCTTGAAATTGGACAACCTGCATCTGAGCTGGGCAGTATGATTGGCCTCTGCTCCCACAGAAAAAGAAGCAGGACTGAAAGATGCTGCTGGACCTCTTCTATGGAATGCAAGCTTTGCACCGTTGCCACCTGCATTGCTCTCACTCCTTGCTTTCCCACCTCAGAGTCCATTTGACTGCAGACGCTTGGGGGTGGATCCCGGAAATTCCACAGGACTGTCTCTGAGTCGAGCACGAACGTTTGGCCTCTGATCCCACAAAGAAAGAGCCGGGGCTGAAAGATGCTGCTGGGCCTGTTCGGCGCACAGTAAGCTTTGCACCGGTTCCAGCTGCATTGCTGTCGCTCCTTGCTTCCCACCTCAGAGTCCATTTGAGTACAATATCTCCATGGCTTGACCTTGGCCAGCCTGCATCTGTGTTGGGCAGTATGATTCGCCTCTGCTCCACAAAGAAAGATGCAGGACTGAAAGGTGCTGCTGGGCCTTTTCTGTGGAATGCAAGCTTTGCACCGGTGCCACCTGCACTGCTGTCGCTCCTTGCTTTCCCACCTCAGAGTCCATTTAAATGCAATATCTCCATTGCTTGACCTTGGCCATTCTGCATCTGAGTTGGGCAGTGTGATTGGCCTCTGCTCCCACAGAAAAAGAAGCAGGACTGAAAGATGCTGCTGCGCTTCTTCTATGGAGTGCAAGCTTTGCAATGGTGCCACCTGCATTGCTGTTGCTCCTTGCTTTCCCACCTCAGAGTCCATTCGAATGCAGACGTTTGGGGATGGATCCCTGTTGATGCAGAAGTCCCGGACTCATCACACAGACCAATACGATTCGGCTTGTGCCAAAGTTTATTGCGCGTATTGCTCATTATATATAGGCACTCTACTTGTCTATCCTTAACACACACAAGTCTAATTGGATGCATGTATTGTTCACACAGCTATAAACAGAATAGGATTTACTCAGTAACGGCTTAATGATTGGTTAACTATGACAGCATATGCTTCAAGGTTACAGTTAACATTCCTTCCCTGCACATCTCTCTCAGTAGTTTTCCATGCTAACTTTTCCCAAGGCTTCTGCACGTACACAAACTTTAGTTACCCTCAGGTGAGGCCTCAATGCCTGCACGTCACTACCTTACAATTGTCAAGCAATTGTCTGGATTGCTCCCATGCCCGTTCACAGTCAAATAGCTCTCCACAAATCCCTCTTTTTGTTTTTGAACAATCCAGACCCGATTCACAGCATGAGATAACATACCTATAATACACTTCCACAAACAACAAAAGATTAAAACAATAATAATCAATACCATTAAAACTGTTAAACCTTGCTTGATTAGTACTCCTAGCCAACCAGTAATAACCCAACCCTGTAATAATCTTTGAAACCAATCCCAATCCGAGAGCACTTGCAACTTTAGTACTCCGTCTTTTAGAATTCGAATGCTTCTATGTATAGATTCAGAACGATCAGAAAGATTCATACAGCACATTCCTTCAAAATCTTCACATCCGTGACCTTGGGCTAGTAGTAAAAAATCGATTGCTGCTCTATTTTGCAGAGTAGCATGCCGCATACTATCTACATCTAATAAAAGATTACTTAAAGCTTCAGAAGTAGCATTAGTTTGTTTTGCAAGCCAACAACCTAGTCTATTTAAAGTAGTTAATGCGTGAGCAGTCCCAACTGAGGAGACAAGACTCGCGAAAAATCGCTCTGCTCTATTCCAAAATTCTATGTGATCATTACAAAAACTACTAAAGGCGTGTGAACTTCTTTTTACACGATAATTGCTTTTACGTCTGATTTTCAAAATTTGTGATTGATTTGGCATTAATAGGGTCAGTCGTGCTAAACTACATGGTCCTCCTTTTATGTGAGAAGGGATCCCTGGCCAGGCACGATCCCCACCAACTAAAATGTGACCACTAGGCAAGCTAATAGGTTGGTTAGTAGCTTTAGATATGTTGCTGGAGGTATAATCACACCAAGAGCTATTAGCATACACCGTCAGGGTGGCATTAACCCACCAAGCTCATGACTGATTCCTCCCAACATAATTGAAATATAGACAATAGTCCATTTTTACAGACCCTAATAATTCCAATTCTTGTGGTTCCAACGAACTCTTTGGCAGATAAGGTATCCAGCCATCCCAGGCATCTACCTTTCCTGTGCCTTGTGCAACAGCCTGCTGAGCCATTGGAACAGGCCAATTATCTATGGGCACAGCCACCGAACAAGTGGTGAATGGATTCTCTGGGGTTGATGTAGCTATACACAGGGAATCTTGACCTGTAAGATTTGCCAACGTAATCCAAATATTAGTCTTTGGTTGGTTCGGAATCCATGTTTCCCCAACAGTTAAAATCCAGATGATGATTATCAAAGTGGCTGATCTGACTGGTCCATATGTTCTTTCCATGGCCTCACCCACCGACTCGGGACCCACTGTGGTCCTTCACCTGTCAAAACACAAACATATCCTCTGCCAGTCATTTTTACCTCTACTGGGCCTTTCCATTCTCCTGTTCGCAAATCTTTAAACTGAACTTTTGCTGCCTCAGCCTTTTGCACCTTTGATTGTAATGATGCATGATGGATTACAATTGGTGGAGATTCTCGGTTCCCTGTTAAACGCAGATAATTTAATATGTACAGAGCTTTTGCAAGACGTTCAAAGGCATCTGTTCTCCCTCTTTTTGTTTTTGCAAAAGCGATTTCAGAGTAGCATGAGCTCGCTCAACAATGGCTTGACCTGTGGGAGAGTGTGGAATACCAGTGACTCTATGGATTCCCCACAGATTACAAAAATGTGCAAATGAATGTGACACATATGCCGGTGCATTGTCTGTTTTGATTTCTAAAGGAATGCCTAATGCATCAATAGCAGCATGCATGTGTGTAATAACATGTTTAGCAGACTCACCAGTTTGAGCTGTGGCCCACATAGCATGAGAAAAGGTGTCAATGCTGACATGCACATATTTTAAACAGCCAAAGTCAGCAATGTGCGTGACATCCATTTGCCATAGTTGTAAGGCAGCCAATCCTCTAGGATTGACCCCTAATCCTAGACCAAAACCAACTTTTTGGCAGGAAGCACAAGACTGTACAATGCCTCGAGCGTCAGTAATAGGCAAGTTAAATTGCCGAGCTAACACCCTCGCTGATTGATGGAAAAAATCATGTGAGAGACGTGCCTGTTCAAACAAATTAATTGTATGATTTGTCCATGTTGCAGCAACAAGTTGGTCTGCATTGTTGTTACCGATAGACAGACCATATTGGAACTGATGGCTACGAATGTGTGTGATAAAATATGGTGTTAGCCTCTGGTTTAACAAATGCAACAACTGCATTAAAAGCATATACGAGGTAGCGTTTTTCACAGTTTTAACCATCGCTCACTCAAGGCGTTGCACTGTCCCAACAACATGGAGAGAATCTGACACAATGTTTAAGGGTGTTTCTGGCTATTGCTGGAAAACCCATTATACTGCTCTTAACTCCAGTGTTTGTAGAGAATCACCAAGATGACCTTGCAAAATATAATGTTTCCACTGGCTGTCTGTGTACCAAGTAGCAGCAGCTCGTTTAGATTTTTGCCCAGCATCAGTAAAAACTGTAAGCCCTTCTACTGGGGTTTCAGATCTGACTGGAATTTCCTCAAAAGTCTGGTCCTGTAAGATAGGTAAAAATTTTGTTGGAGGATAAGTGTTACTAAGTGTGCCTGGATATTCAGCAAGTGCAATTTGGAATGTCTCTGAAGTAGTCAGCAACCAGTTAAGACAATCCTGTACAATGGGAATGTAAATAACATCTGGTTCCCAACCCGCCATATCTATGATTCTTTTTCTGCCTTTTATTATCATGTTGGCAAAGAGTTCAATGCGGGTGCAGATGGTGTTTTTCGGCTGGAAGGATAAAAAGATCCACTCCAGTGTTTTAAGGTCGTAATCGTTTTGCTGCATAATGAGACCAAGTAAATGTTTTCTTTGAGCTGAGAAATTGACAATTAACAGGCACAAAGGCAATCCTGTTATTTGTCTTTGCACTGTAGCTGTTAAAATTTTGTCTGTCACCTTTTCCAATGTTAATTTTTGTTCAGGTGTTAACTGTCTGTGGCTGTTATCATTAACAGAGGCGCCTAATGAAGACATTAAAGGAGCTAAATCATCATTTGTGACTCCTGCAATTGATCTCACCCATTGTATGTTTCCCATGAGTTTTTGTGCATCAGTAAGAGTGTTAATTTCAGTGTGCAGTTTGATTTTTTGGGGACGTAAGGTGCTACACGTAATTGTCCAACCTAAATATTGCCAAGGGCATTGCCACTGTACTTTTTCTGGGGCTATGTGTAAATTGTTTGATCCCAGAGTGTGCTGCAGTTCCTGCAAAATTTCAGTAACATCAAGTTTTTCACCTGCTATGAGAATGTCATCCATATAATGGTACACTAAAAGGGATTGATGAGTCTGTCTAAAGGGTTGCAAAGCCCAGGCAACAAAAGTTTGACACAGAGTTGGTGAACTTTTCATACCCTGAGGCAAAACTACCCATTGGTACCATTTTGCAGGTTCCTGCTTGTTTATGGCTGGCACAGTAAAAGCAAATTTTTCTGCGTTGTCAGGGTGTAATGGTATTGTAAAAAAACAGTCTTTCAAGTCAATAATCAATAAATCCCAATGTTCAGGAAGCATTACAGGAGAGGGTAATCCTGGCTGTAAGGCTCCCATGTCTTGCATTACGGCGTTTACGGCTCGCAAATCATGGAGCAAACGCCATTTTCCTGATTTTTTGGGAACTGTAAAAATAGGAGTATTCCATGGGCTCGTAGATGGTGTTATATGTCCTGCATCCAATTGCTCTTGTACTAAATTCTGTACGATTTGCAGCCATTCCTGCTTTAGTGGCCATTGGTTCACCCACACAGGAGTGGTGGTGGTCCATGTGAGTTTTAAAATAGGCTGCTCTACCATGGCCGCTGCTAAAAATTTTTAGCTATGAGACGTGCTCCCATTTGTGACAGGACATCTCGACCGATTAGTGCTACTGGTAAGTGCATTACATATGGGCAGGTTGTCACCACGGTGCCATCAGTAAAAGCAAAAGAAACTGGAGTTTTACTGATCACGGTTTGCTGAGTTCCCTGCACCCCGATCACGCTAGTGTGTGCCGGTAATAGTGGCCAATTTGCTGGCCATCTGACAGTTGGGATGATAGTAACATCCGCCCCTGTATCTATTAACATAGAAAGGGTTATTGATTGTCCGTTTTGATGGGTGATAATTATCTTTTCCTCAGGTTTCCCCTTTGCTATGTCGATTGCCAACATAATCTCCGGGGTACCTGTTGATCCAAATCCTCCTTATCCCCTTTCACGAGTCTGGGCTTTTGGCACACAGGCTTGAAATAGTATTAATTGAGCAATTTCTGGCTTTGCCGGCATGGTAAGAGGCGGGGTCAAGGTATATAACATGATTTTTATAACACCATGATAGTCCGAATCAATAAGTCCTGGCACCACAAATATACCTTTTCTAGAAACAGATGACCGACCAATAAGCAACACACTTAATCCATGCCCTAAAGATCCTTTCTGGTCAGAATCAATTACTACGACTTCTGTGGAAGTCAGAGTAATGTCTACTGCTGTTGCCAGGTCCACTTCTGCGCTGCCGACTGTGGCGGCTGCGCAGCGGTCCAAGCACCCTGCATTTGTGTCATCGCGCACGAGTTAATCACGCTCAACTCCTTGTTTCCCGAGTTGTTGCAGTCATGGGTATTGAAATAACTTCTCTTACAATGTACGCACCATTTCCTTGCCCGTGCAGTAGTTTGTACGATCAGATCTGGATTAGGTGGACTCTTACAATTCCTTCTAAGATGACCTTGTTTCCTGCAATTAAAGCATTTTCCTACCCTTGGTTTTACAGCAGCTCCCACAGCTGCAGCCATTACAGTAGCTTTTTCTTGTTCGAGCATACGTTCAGCTGCCTCCAACAGATGTGCTGCATTTGACCCTCTTGGCAAATCACTGAGTGCCCTTTTCCTTTTCTCATTAGCATTATCAAATGCAAGCATATCCAAAAACTTACTTTTCATGATTTCATCTAAATCAGGATGCGCCATTATAGCAACGTGCAAGCAATCAATAAATTTGCTGTACAGCTCTGTAGGTCCCTGCTGCACAGATGTAAATGCATGCCGAACCTTCTCATCAGCTATGCTAAGGAGGGCTTTTGTGGAGACCTATTTGGCTGTGAACGGGCATGTGAGCAATCCAGGCAATTGCTTGACAATTGTAAGGTAGTGACCAGCAGGCACTGAGGCCTCGCCTGAGGGTTACTAAAGTTCATGTATGTGCAGAAGCCTTGAGAAAGTTAGCACGGAAAGCTACTGAGAGAGATGTGCAGGAGGGAACTGATAACTGTAACCTTGAAACATATGCTGTAATAGTTAACCAATCATTAAACTGTTACTAACACTTAGCTGAGAGATATTAACCAATCATATATTAAGCAGGACACCAAGTAGGATGTGAGTGGAGAGCACTATGCACGTGGACAGAGGGTCTGAGCAAATCCTATTCTGTATTTAGTCGCGTGAACAATGCATGTATCCAATTAGAGCTGTATGTATTAATGATAGACAAGTAGAATGCCTATATATACTGAGCTATCTGCGCAATAAACTTGGCACAGCCTGATCATATTGGTCTGTGTGCTGTGTCCGGGACTTCTGCGTCAAGAAGTGGCGCCCGAACAGGGACCCTCAGATCGGCGTTGGATAGAACCGACGAGACTGACAGGAAGGAGGGGGCAGAAGCC
Source organism: Amazona ochrocephala (assembly GCA_039720435.1). Taxonomy (NCBI): domain Eukaryota; kingdom Metazoa; phylum Chordata; class Aves; order Psittaciformes; family Psittacidae; genus Amazona; species Amazona ochrocephala. The sequence continues at coordinate 131,655 of CM077887.1, forward strand.
GGCCAATGTCGGGTGCTGCCCCGGCACTCAGAAGTCGCTAGCGCAAAAAGTTTGGGAATCTCGCCCTGATCAGGTGAGCGGCCGGGGAGGAGAGTGCGTCCACACTGACCAAGGAAGAGTCAGAAGTGGTTAAGCTCCTCCAACACATTCTCTCTATGAGAGCAGCGATTTATGATGAGCCTGCCTTGAAGGCTTTGCTGTATGGAGCAAAGGGAAAGGATTTAATCCCCTCAGTGGATGCTGCCTTTCAAATCGCAACTTGGGAAAAAATAGGAGCAACGCTGTGGGAAGAGGTAAGTAAGGGATCCAAGGAGGCAAGTAAATACCCCACTGTGTGGAGACTAATTACTGACTCTTTAAAAAATAACTGATGGATGGGTCAGGGGATACGAATTTGCATCTTCCTTTATCACTTTCGCCGCCCCTGGCCTCCCTCCCCCCAGAGCCCGATCCTCAAGATCATCAAGGGTGGGACAAATGGACAGGATTGTTAGATGAGAAAGTACAGACACTTCATGACGGACTTGCAAATTTACAGCTCTCAGACACGGCTAAGTCAAAGAATGAGATAGTGGAGCCCAAACCCCACCGCCACCACCCCCACCCCCCCACCCCTCCGAACCTCCGCCAATTGCTGCCGCGGCTGCAGAGACTGAGGACGGGGATGAAGGCAATCCTTTTGCCCCGGACCCTGTTAATCCCGAGAAAAAGCCTACTCTCAGATCACCTGAAACCTGCGGGAGGAAATGTTTTAATGGCACTTGATAACACTGAAACTTCAGAAAACATTAATAAGGAGCCTGAGCATTTTCATCAGACTGTTGTTGCTGCTCCTGAAGTTCTGACTCCTGATAATTCTAATGCTGACCTGGATAGTCCTTTTGACCCAAGATCTGTTGATCCGGAAAAGAAGCCTGATTTAGATCCCCCAGATTCCCATGATAAATGGGCAGTTATAAAGGGAAAAGATGGGTGGGGGATGCAGATGTATTGTGTGCTTATAGTCTCTCTGTGATATTCATGTACTAAAAGTTAGCAAATGTAACTACGTCTGTGTTTCTATCGACCCTTGCAGACCTGTATAGATACTGTTGGCCACTTCTCCAGATGTAGGCTGGCCACCTGCATTGGAATGAGTGTGCATTTTGGTCAGTATAAAAGCCCAAGCCTCATGTGATATGAGGGAGGAAGAGCCTCTGCAGGGACACCCGCTGAGGTTGAGCCTGCCACCTTGCACTGCAATGATGCTGCTCGGAGCTGGTTTCTTGATTGTCTTCACAGGGTCATTGCACTACGTTTTGTACATGGGACCATGTAGTGGGAGTAATGATTGTCTGCATTTTGTGTTTCACATATTGTAGTTGTGTGGAGTGTGTTTGTGGGATCCCATGAATGTGTGTGTATGTGTGTCTGTTGAAGGCAGACAGTGTTCTGTGTATTTTTTGTTATTGGGTTAATGTAAAAGTTTTTAACGGGTAGGAGATTAACATTTTGGGCAAGAAAGGGTTAATGCAGAGGTGCTGCTGCCGGCAGGAATTTATGGCCGCTGCTCAGCAGGCTGGCAGCTGTAGCTGCTGCTGGGCAGGCAGGCGTTTGTAGCTGCTGCCAAGCAGTCCTGCTTAGTGTGTTTAAGGTAACCTAGGGGAGAAACACAAGCTTTACCAACCTCCACCCAAACAGCACCAGGGTGGCAGAGACAGAAAAGAAAAAAAAAAAAGGGGGAAAAAAAAATGGGTAATGACGCAGCAAACTCCTTGACTGTTAACACCGTGCAGTTTGCTTCTGCAGCTGCTTCACGTTCCTGTTTCATCAGAATGCCTTTGCTTTACGGAATCCTTTTAACCTGACTTACTTCTCAAGAGCTGATAACATGGGGGAAGGGATATATTTGTGTTCTACCTACAGGTCCATGGAGGCTGCCTGCAAAGTTTCTCAAGCCTTGCCATGAGCTGGACGGATGAGCGGAAAAACCCAATGCCTTAGCTACAGGAGCTTGAATATATGTGCATGTAAAGTAGCTCTTGTTAGAGGCTGTGATTTTGTGTATAAAACCACCTGTACTTACTAGCCAGTTGCTAATAAGAAACTACACCTTGTATTGTATGGATTTGCCACTTGTAAAACAGATGTGAGAGTATGCATATTTGCAGCAGCTGCTAGAAAATGCTAAGGCAAAAACTAGAAAGATTCTAATACAATGAGAGTGGTATAAAGCAGGTAATGGAACGAATTAAGAGGGTGGAAGAACATCACTGGTGGGAAAATTTTCTTTGGCTGGTCCATCACTGCCACTAGCATCTTCAACATGCTGCTGCACCCTGTAGTGTATATACTGCTAATGTAAATCTGTATGTGCTTTGCCATAGTAGTGACTTGCTACTGGATGAAGCAGGCGAACCTCTGCACTGACAACAAGGTGCCACAACTGACGTTGGTCAAATACCTCCTATCACAGTCAAGGGTAAGACTGGGTTGACCTCTGTGTTTGCCACCAAGAAGAACCTTTAGTTCCGCTGCTGGCTGCAACCCAGCAGGCGTTGAGTGGTGGGGACACATGCCATGCCAGACCTTGATGTGAGGGATGGCCTCTCCTGTTATCAGAGAACTATACAGGAGAGAAAGGCAGGCCAAGCAGCCTGTGGTTGGCCTATGTTGGAGATACAATCTAGTCCAAATCCCCTGCTCAAGTAGGGTCATCTAAACCAGGTAATATATATTAAAAAAAAAAAAAAAAAAAAAAAAAAGGGGAAATGTAAGGATTTTCTTCAAACAGTTTGCAAAGCGTAATTTGTACAAAAACTTTTAAATTTGTCTAGTTTTGATTCTCTTTCTACAGTACAGCATTTGTGACATCTGACAGCTGATGAAAGGTATTGGAATGATTTTAGTGATAGTCTTGACCACAGTTATGATTGTACCTTGTCCTTGTATTTTGCAATGTATTCTTGGTATGATTGAAAACCCGGTAAAACAGCTTTGGCTTATTCAAGAAAAGAAAAGGGGGAGATGTGGATGATTTCTTGTTAGAGAATGGACGTATGCCTGCTCTGAATGAAAGCCAAGCATGTGCAGCTGGCCATGTAGCAGGGGTAACTCCTGGTTACCTCTGTGCAGCCGACCGTGGAAAAGAAGCAACTCCCGGACAGTTAATGAAACAAGAATGCAGGCCTGGAAGATAAGAAGGAGCTAAGATAAGAAGGTTGCTGAATTGGACTGTAAATCTTGCTTGCTTACCAAAACCACACTTTAGATTCTCACGAGTGCAAAAGTTACAAGTACTCTCAGAATGGGATTGGTTTCAAAAGCTGTTACAGGGTTGGGGTATTAGTAGTTGGCTAGGAGTAGTAATCAAACAAGGTTTGACAGTTTCAATGGTATTGATTATTATTGCTTTAATCTTTTGCTGTTTGTGGAAGTGTATTATCGGTATGCTATTTCGTGCTGCGAATCAGGTCTGGATTGCTCAAAAACAAAAAGAGGGATTTGTGGAGAGCTATTTGGCTGTGAACGGGCATGTGAGCAATCCAGGCAATTGCTTGACAATTGTAAGGTAGTGACCAGCAGGCACTGAGGCCTCGCCTGAGGGTTACTAAAGTTCATGTATGTGCAGAAGCCTTGAGAAAGTTAGCACGGAAAGCTACTGAGAGAGATGTGCAGGAGGGAACTGATAACTGTAACCTTGAAACATATGCTGTAATAGTTAACCAATCATTAAGCTGTTACTAACACTTAGCTGAGAGATATTAACCAATCATATATTAAGCAGGACACCAAGTAGGATGTGAGTGGAGAGCACTATGCGCGTGGACAGAGGGTCTGAGCAAATCCTGTTCTGTATTTAGTCGCGTGAACAGTGCATGTATCCAATTAGAGTTGTATGTATTAATGATAGACCAGTAGAATGCCTATATATACTGAGCTATCTGCGCAATAAACTTGGCACAGCCTGATCATATTGGTCTGTGTGCTGTGTCCGGGACTTCTGCGTCAACAGGCTTTAAAGGCTAAATCTTGGCTTAATTGCAAGAATTCATGAGCAAATCGCGCTTGCCAATCAAGCCTCACAAATAGTCCCGCTCCCATTAACATTTGCGCTTGCACCCTGCATAATGGATCCACCTGTTGTCTTGGTGTTGCGGCAGCTCTATCACAAGCAGTTTGCCAGTTTCGATAAAAGTGCAACTGTTGTGATGGAGAAAGTAACATTTGTGCAACCATTAGAGAATCATACGGATTGAACAAATGAGTAGAAAAAATATGTTGTAACAGCGATCGCGAGTATGGCAACTTCAAGCCATACTGTGAAATGGCACTTTTAGCTTCTTTTAAAATTTTCCAATCTAACGCTTCCCACACATATCCCCCATCATCAGCTACAACCGGAAAAGCCATAGGCAATAATTGCCTCTCAACCAATACATCACGAATTACCCCTCTCCACCTTGCGGATGGGTTCCCAAGGCCCCCCAGACTGCCCCCCGCCCCAACCCCGATCCCTGCTGACGGCACTGGCAGCGCAAGAGGAGGGGGGGGGTTAAAACCGGGAAAGTTAGGCGGGCCGTCAGGCAGAGAAGGCGTCGACTTTTCCTGCACTTTGTCCAGCCGCACTTCTAAGGCCTCCAATTTTTCCAACAACTCATGTAGCTGGACTTCTTTAAGTCCGTTGTCGTGGTCGTCGATCCGCTCCAACGAGATGGTGGCTCTGATGGTGGTAAAGGTGGAAAAAGTTGCGAGGGTCTCACCGGTGACGGATCCCGTGAAGCTGCCGCAGAGGCCGTGGATCTCAGCTGCGAAGACTGCAAGTCTTTGTTGGAAGGAGAAAGTGGCGGCGGCAACGAATCAGCTACTTGTGTAGATGTCTCTGCGCTGGTTTGAGTCGGAGCCGAGTGACCCGATATTCCCTGGTCCCCCGCAGCTGTACGTCTTGGCGTTACAGCGGGTATGAGAGGCCCTGTCAAAAGCATGCTAGTAGCCGATCCCGACTCCCCCATTGGAGCCAGTCCTGCAAACGCAGACACCGAAGCTTTTCGCTCTCCTTGCATGTCTTTTAGAGAGTCAGTAACCAACCTCCACACAGTGGGGTATTTGCTTGCCTCCTTGGACCCATTACTTATCTCTTCCCACAGCACTGCCCCAATTTTCTCCCAAGTTGCGATTTGAAAGGCAGCATCCGCTGAGGGGATCAACTCTTTTCCCTTTGCCCAGTGTAGCAAAGCTCTCAAGGCAGGCTCGTTATAATTCGTTCCTCTCACAGAAAGGATGTGTTGGAGGAGTTTCACCACTGCTGACTCTTCCCAGGTCAGTGTGGACCCCATCTCCTCCCAAGCCGCTCACCTGATCAGGGCGAGATTCCCAAACTTTTTGCGCTAGCGACTTCCGAGTGCCGGGGCAGCACCCGATATTGGCCGGCTTCTGCCCCCTCCTTCCTGTCGGTCTCGTCGGTTTTATCCAACACCGATCTGAGGGTCCCTGTTCGGGCTCCACTTCTTGATGCAGAAGTCCCGGACACAGCACACAGACCAATACGATCAGGCTTGTGCCAAAGTTTATTGCGCATATTGCTCAGTATATATAGGCACTCTACTTGTCTATCATTAACACACACAAGTCTAATTGGATACATGTATTGTTCACACGGCTAAATACAGAATAGGATTCACTCAGAAACAGCTTAATGATTGGTTAACTATGACAGCATATGCTTCAAGGTTACAGTTAACATTCCTTCCCTGCGCATCTCTCTCAGTAGTTTTCCAAGCTACCTTTTCCCAAGGCTTCTGCACGTACACGAACTTTAGTAACCCTCAGGCGAGGCCTCAGTGCCTGCGGGTCACTACCTCACAATTGTCAAGCAATTGTCTGGATTGCTCACATGCCCATTCACAGACAAATAGGTCTCCACAGATCCCGGCCATTCTGCAGGAATATATCTAAGTACAGCATGAATGTTTAGCTTCTGCTGCCACAAAGAAAAGCCAGGGCTGAAAGATGCTGCTGGGCCTGTTCGGCGCACAGTAAGCTTTGCACCGGGGACACCTGCATTGCTCTCGCTTCATGCTTCCCACCTCAGAGTGCATTTGAGTGCAACATCTCCATGGCTTGACCTTGGCCAGCCTGCATCTGAGTCGAGCAGGTATGATTGGCCCCTGCTCCCACAGAAAAAGAAGCAGGACTGAAAGATGCTGCTAGACCTCTTCTATGGAGTGCAACCTTTGCAACTGTGCCGGCTGCATTGCTGTCGCTCCTTGCTTTCCCACCTCAGAGTCCATTTGAATGCAGACGTTTGGGGCCGGATCCCGGACATTCTGCAGGACTGTACCTGAGTAGAGCACAAACGTTTGGCCTCTGCTCCCACAAAGAAAGAGCCAGGGCTGAAAGATGCTGCTGGGCCTGTTCGGCGCGCAGTAATCTTTGCACCGGGGACACCTGCATTGTCCATGCTCCTTGCTTCCCACCTCAGAGTCCATTTGATTGAAACATCTCTATCGCTTGACCTTGGCCAGCCTGCATCAGTGTCAGGCAGTATGATTGGCCTCTGCTCCCACAGAAAAAGAAGCAGGACTGAAAGATGCTGCCGGACTTCTTCTATGGACTGCAAGCTTTGCAACGGTGCCACCTGCATTGCTCTTGCTCCTTGCTTTCCCACCTCAGAGTCCATTTGAATGCAGATGTTTGGGGTCGGTTCCCAGATATATTGCAGGACTGTGTCTGACTAGAGCACAAACGTTTAGCCTCTGCTCCCACAAAGAAAGATCCAGGGCTGAAAGATGCTGCTGGGCCTGTTCGGCGCACTGTAGGATTTGCAATGGTGCCACAGGCATTGCTCTGGCTCCTTGCTTCCCACCTCAGAGTCATTTGAGTGCAACATCTCCATGGCTTGACCGTGGAATGCCTGCATCTGAGTCGTGCTGCCTCTCTGAGGCACGGTGGCCTGGTTCAGGGTCGGCACAGGCGATCACCTACTCGTGATCACGGGGTCCATTAGCACGCAGACACCAATGTGGTGGACGGCAAATGGCGTTTATTGCAGAGTGACACCGCATTATATAGCTTTGGTTTACAACGTCACTTCCGTCTGCTTACGTCTCGAGCTAAGATCTGGGGAGGGGCTCTGTCTTTTCGTTACAGCACGACATCTTCCGACCACCAAGCCCTGGCTGCCTACATTTCCCCCCCTCTCTATGCTTAAGTGAATTACCTAAGATATACTAATCTAAAAAAAAATAGGTATGACAAACTGGAACACACTTTGTAACAGTCTTAGAAAACCTATGTAAGAAACCTTAAATAGAAAACATAAGGCACTATAAGTGAGATGCTATAAAGAGGTTCCCCACAAAATATAAAACACAAAAATGAGGTATGATGACCCTGTAAAATCAAAAGGTTGCTCCAAACAGCGTCGTCACAATGTAAGGAGGCAGGCCCATTCTGAGAGTACTTGTAACTTTTGCACTCGTGAGAACCTAAAGTACAGTTTTTGTAAACAAGTGAAATTTACAGTCCAATTCAGCAAGCTTCTTATCTTAGCTGCTTTTTATCTTCCAGGCCTGCATTCTTGTTTCATTAACTGTCCGGGAGTTGCTTCTTTTTCACCGTCGGCTGCACAGAGGTAACCAGGAGTTACCCCTGCTACATGGCCAGGAGCACATATTTGCTTTCATTCAGAGCAGGCATATGTCCATTCTCTAACAAGAAATCATCCACATCTCCCCTTTTCTTTTCTTGAGTAAGCCAGAGCTGTTTTACCAGGTTTTCAATCATACCACAAATACATTGCAAAATACAAGGTACAATCATAACTATGGTCAAGATTACTACCAAAATCATTCCAATACCTTTAATCAGAGATGTGAGCCAACCATTGAAGTCCCAAAATGTAAGAAGAGCATCTAACCAAGGAATTTTATCTTTCTGATAGACATCATGAAGTACTTTCGCATGCTTCCAAATTTCTTTAACATCTTTCAAGGTCTTTCCACACTGATCAAGATAACTACAAGAAGATTCATTAATTAAAGTACATACTCTGTCTACTTGAGCTGTTAATATATCTAAAGCCTCACAATTCTGCAAAACTATCTTTTTTAAAGAATTTACTTCTACTTGTGTTAACTTAGTCACATATGTATTACCATTGAAAACAGCATAACAAACTTCCACTGGATCTGGTTCTGGTCCTTTCCACTCATTATCATGTAGGTCTTTATATAGAACTGGTGGTTTGGGCAAGGGATCATCTGTTAGATGTCACATGCTGTATTGCAGAAAGAGAATCAAAACTAGACAAATTCAAAAGCTTTTGTAGAAATTACACTTTGCAAACTGTTTGATGAAAATCCTTACATTTCCCTTGGGTGTTTTTATATATAATACCTGGTTTAGACGACCCTATTTGAGCAGAGGATTTGGACTAGATCATATCTCCAACATATGCCAACCACAGGCTGCTTGGCCTGCCTTTCTCTCCTGTATAGTTCTCTGATAACAGGAGAGGCCATCCCTCACATCAAGGTCTGGCATGGCATGTGTCCCCACCACTCAACGCCTGCTGGGTTGCAGCCAGCAGCGGAACTAAAGGTTCTTCTTGGTGGCAAACACAGAGGTCAACCCAGTCTTGCCCTTGACTGTGGTAGGAGGTATTTGGCCAACCTCAGTCATGGCACGTTGTTGTCAGTGCAGAGGTTCACCTGCTTCATTCAGTAACAAGTCACTACTATGGCAAAGCACATACAGATTTACATTAACAGTATGTACACTACAGGGTGCAGCAGCGTAGTTTCTTATTAGCAACTGGCTAGTAAGCACAGGTGGTGTTATACACAAAATCACAGCCTCTAATAAGAGCTACTTTACATGCACACACATTCAAGCTCCTGTAGCTAAGACATTGGGTTTTCTGCTCATCTGTCCAGCTCATGGCAAGGCTTGAGAAACTTTGCAGGCAGCCTCCATGGACCTGTAGGTAGAACACAAATATATCCCTTCCCCCATGCCATCAGTTCTCGAGAAGTAAATCAAGCTAAAAATGATTCCTTAAAGCAAAGGCATTCTGATGAAACAGGAATGTGAAGCAGCTGCAGAAGCAAACTGCACCGTACCTCTGACAACCTGGTGCTGTTTGGGTGGAGACTGGTAAAGCTTGGATTCTCCCCTAGGTTACCTTAAACACACTAAGCAGTACTGCTCGGCAGCAGCTACAAACGCCTGCTTGCCCAGCAGCAGCTACAGCTGCCAGCCTGCTGAGCAGCAGCCATAAATTCCTGCCGGCAGCAGCACCTCTGCATTAACCCTTTCTTGCCCAAAATGTTAATCTGCTACCCATTAAAAACTTTTACATTAACCCAATAACAAAAAATACACAGAACACTGTCTGCCCTCAACAGACACACACATACACACACATTCATGGGATCCCACAAACACACTCCACACAACTACAACATGTGAAACATAAAATGCAGACAATCATTACTCCCACTACATGGTCATACATATAAAATGTAGTTGCAATGACCCTGTGAAGACAATCAAGAAACCAGCTCCGAGCAGCATCATCACAGTGCAGGGTGGCAGGCTCAATCTCAGCGGGCATCCCCGCAGAGGCTCTGCTTCCCTCACATTGCATGAGGCTTGGGCTTCTAAACTGGTAGAAATGCACACCCGTTCCAATGCAGGTGGCCAGCCTGCACTGGAAGGAATGGCCTGCGTCTATGAAAGATTTGTGTTAGCTTTTTGGTATATGAATACTATAGAGAAGCTACAATAACACAACATGCTTGTCTTTCACAGTTGTACTAGGAGGTAATACTACATGGATACATTCTTAAAATAGATGCCGGTGTTCTACCATCATAATGCTCACTCTTTCTAACCGGCTCTTGGCAAACGATACGAGCTTATTTATCATGCAGGGTCCGAAGATCAGTGCCAACACGATCATCGCAAGTTCTGCCGGTGTGGAACTCTCAGGCTTGGGCAGGACACTTGGCTCTGGGGCGGAGGGGACGCTCGGCACCGAAGTGTACAGGTTACTGGGACGTCTGATGAGGTATTTCTGTGGACAAAAACTCACAATTTTCGTTAGCTTTATTCTGAAGATCTGGTTTAATAGACTTATACGAATTGCTTTTTGATTGGGCTCCGGCCCCACCTACTTCTCGGACTCTGGCTCTGCCCTTTTCCCTTGCAGGCTCCGCAAGGGGGGGGGGCCGTGCTTTTTCTTCACTCCGACCCCGCCCACCCCCCTTGCAGGCGGACCTTTCCCCCCCCTTGACTCGCCCCGCCTGTTACTCGGGCTCCGGCCCCGCCTGCTTCCCTTGCAGGCGGGCTTCTCCCCCCTCTCTGCTCTCCCCGCCTGTTAGTGGGGGGGGCGTGTGCCTTACAAGGGCATATTTCCGGACGGTCGTTCTGATTGGCTGTCCGCCCCGTACTCGCGCTTCCCTCCCCTTCCTGTTTATCCGTGCTTGTTAGTGCTAGCGCTTCCTCCTTGTTCCCGCATGGGGCGTGTTTGCCCCGCCCTTCCCCTTGCCGCTCGGCGCCATCTTGGGGCGCATAGGGCGGTGGTCCAGCCCAGGTGTCTTTGGGCTCTGATTTCTCCGCGGCACTCCTGGCCTCTTCAGCAAGCCCGCCCCAGAAGGATTTTGTGCGGTTTTGTCCCTCCGTAAGCGGGTCGGGGTTCTGGGAATCGGGAGGTATAGCGCCCTCCCGCGAGTCTTTAGACTCAGTAAAAGTGCCATCATCTGGTGGGCGCGGAGTCTGCGTGGCTGCCCCAACTCCCAATTTGGGGGTAACCGACAGACAGTCCCTCGCCACCCTCCAGATGTCCCGCTCCTGCATGGCCTTTTGCAGAGCTTGTTTAACTTTCCCCCACAACTTAAGATATTTCCCACAACTCGAGGACATCGTCTCCTCGGCTAATGCTGTGGTGCATTTAGCCCACATTTCTGGGTGGAGAATATCCACCGCCGGGTCAATGACCCCGATCTGCAAAAGTCTAGCAACAGCGAGAATAGAATCTTTGCGATCAATACCCCACTGCTTACATAATTCTAATACAACCTCCACAAGGACCTCCATCGTCCTTGAAGGTCTGGGAGCGTCCTCCCCGCCGGGCTGGACCCGCCGCTCTGGCCGCCGCACGCCACTCCAGGCGAGATTCCCGGGTTTCGGCACCACTTGCTGCCTCTCTGAGGCACGGTGGCCTGGTTCAGGGTCGGCACAGGCGATCACCTACTCGTGATCACGGGGTCCATCAGCACGCAGACACCAATGTGGTGGACGGCAAATGGCGTTTATTGAAGAGTGACACCGCATTATATAGCTTTGGTTTACAACGTCACTTCCGTCTGCTTACGTCTCGAGCTAAGATCTGGAGAGGGGCTCTGTCTTTTCGTTACAGCACGACATCTTCCGACCGCCAAGCCCTGGCTGCCTACAGAGTCGGGCAGTATGATTGGCCTCTGCTCCCACAGAAAGAGAAGCAGGACTGAAAGATGCTGCTGAACCTCTTCTATAGAGTGCAAGCTTTGCAACGGTGCCACCTGCATTGCTGTCACTCCTTGCTTTCCCAACTCAGAGTCCATTTGAATGCAGACTTTTCGGGATGAATTTCAGCCATTCTGCAGGACAGTATCTGAGTAGAGCACGAACATTTCGCCTCTGCTCAAACAAAAAAAGAGCCAGGGCTCAAAGATGCTGCTGGGCCTGTTCGGCGCACAGTAAGCTTTGCAACGGTGACACCTGCATTGCTGTCGCTCCTTGCTTCCCACATCAGAGTCCATTTGAGTGCAACATCTTTATCACTTGATCTTGGCCAGCCAGCATCTGAGTCAGGCAGTATGATTGGCCTCTGCTCCCGCAGAAAAAGAAGCAGGACTGAAAGATGCTGCTGGACCTCTTCAATGGAGTGCAAGATTTGCAACGGTGCCACCTGCATTGCTGTCGCTCCCTGCTTTCCCACCTCAGAGTCCATTTGAATGCAGACGTTTGGGGAAGGATCCCGGCTATTCTGCAGGACTGAATCTGAGTAGAGCACGAACGTTTGGCCTCTGCTCCCACAAAGAAAGAGCCAGGGCTGAAAGTTCCTGCTGGGCCTGATCGGCGCACAGTAAGCTTTCAACCAGTGACACCTGCATTGCCGTCACTCCTTGCTTCCCGCTTCAGAATCCATTTCAGCGCAACATCTCCATGGCTTTACCTTGGCCAGCCTGCATCTGAGTCGGGCAGTATGATTGGCCTCTGCTCCCACAGAAGAAGAAGCAGGACTGAAAGATGCTGCTGGACCTCTTCTATGGAGTGCAACCTTTGCAACTGTGCCAGCTGCATTGCTCTCGCTCCTTGCTTTCCCACCTCAGAGTCCATTTGAATGCAGATGTTTGGGGTCGGTTCCCAGATATATTGCAGGACTGTAGCTGAGTAGAGCACAAACGTTTGGCCTCTGCTCCCACAAAGAAAGAACCAGGGCTGAAAGATGCTGCTGGGCCTGTTCGGCGCACAGTAATCTTTGCAACGGGGACACCTGCATTGTCCATGCTCCTTGCTTCCCACCTCAGAGTCCATTTGATTGAAACATCTCTATCGCTTGACCTTGGCTAGCCTGCATCAGTGTCAGGCAGTATGACTGGCCTCTGCTCCCACAGAAATAGAAGCAGGACTGAAAGATGCTGCTGGACCTCTTCTATGGAGTGCAGGATTTGCAACGGTGCCACCTGCATTGCTGTCTCTCCTTGCTTTCCCACCTCAGAGTCCATTTGAATGCAAACGTTTGGGGACGGATCCCGGCCATTCTGCAGGACAGTATCTGAGTAGAGCACGGACGTTTGGCCTCTACTCCCACAAAGAAAGAGCGGGGGCTGAAAGATGCTGCTGGGCCTGTTCGCCGCACAGTAAGCCTTGCACCGGTGCCACCTGCATTCTCCTTGCTCCTTGCTTCCCACCTCAGTGTCCATTTGTGTGCAACATCTCTATCGCTTCACCTTGGCCAGCCTACATCTGTGTCGGGCAGTATGATTGGCCTCTGCTCCCACAGTAAAGGAAGCAGGACTGAAAGATGCTGTTGGACTTCTTCTATGGAATGCAAGCTTTGCAACGGTGCCACCTGCATTGCTGTCGCTCCTTGCTTTCCCACCTCAGAGTCCATTTGAATGCAGACGTTTGGGGACGGATCCCAGCCATTCTGCAGGACTGTATCTGAGTAGAGCACGAACGTTTAGCCTCTGCTCCCACAAAGAAAGAGCCAGTGCTAAAAGATGCTGCTCTGCCTGCTCGGCTCACAGTAAGCTTTGCACCCGTGCCACCTGCATTGCTCTCGCTCCTTACTTCCCACCTCAGTGTCCATTTGAGTGAAACGTCTCCATGGTATAAACTTGGACAGCCTGCATCTGAGTAAGGCCTCATGATTGGTCTCTGCTCCCACAGAAAAAGAAGCAGGACTGAAAGATGCTGCTGGATATCTTCTATGGAATGCAAGCTTTGCAACGGTGCCACCTGCATTGCTCTTGCTCCTTGCTTTCCCACCTCAGAGTCCATTTGAATGCAGACATTCAGGGATGGATCCCGGACATTCTCCAGGACTGTATCTGGCTCGAGCACGAATGTTTGGCCTCCACTCCCTCAAAAAAAGAGCCAGGGCTGAAAGATGCGGCTGGGCCTGTTCGGTGCACTGTAAGCTTTGTACCGGTGCCACCTGCATTGCTCTCGCTCCTTGCCTCCCACCTCAGAGTCCATTTGAGTGCAACATCTCCATGGCTTGACCTTGGCCAGCCTGCATCTGAGTCGGGCAGGTATGATTGGCCTCTGCTCACACACAAAAAGAAGCAGGACTGAAAGATGCTGCTGGACCTCTTCTATGGAGTGCAAGCTTTGCAATGGTGCCTCCTGCATTGCTGTCGCTCCTTGCTTCCGACCTCAGAGTCCATTTGAATGCAGACGTCTGGGGACAGATCCCGGCTATTCTGCAGGACTGATCCTGCGTAGAGTATGAACGTTTGGCCTCTGCTCCCACAAAGAAAGAGCCAGGGCTGAAAGATGCTGCTGGGCCTGTTTGGTGCACAGTAAGCTTACCAATGGTGCCACCTGCATTGCTGTCTCTCTTTGCTTTCTCATCAGAGCGTCCATTTTATTCCCACTTCTGAGGCGCTCCCACTCGCCTGCAGCCCAGTTCGTAGAGTACGAACAATTGTCCTCTGTTCCCACAGAAAGAGAGACAGGGCTGAAAAATGCTGCTTGATCTCTTCTGCGTACAGCAGCTTTTTCAACGGTGCCATCCGGTTTGCTGTCTCCCTTGGCTTTCTCATATGAATGGCCATTAGCTTCCAACGTTTCAGGTGCTCCCATTCGGCTGCAGGCCCATTAGTAGAGCACGAGGCATTAGCCTCTGTTCCCACAGAAAAAGAGGCAGGACTGAAAGATTCTGCTGGATCTCTTCTGCTCACAGTAGCCTTTTCTACGGTGCCATCCGCATTGCTCTCTCTCTTTGCTTTCTCATCTGAGCTTCCATTGTACTCCCACTTCTGAGGTGCTCCCATTCGGCTGGCAGCCCATTTAGTAGGGCACAAACAATTGGCCTCTGTCCCCACAGAAAAATATACAGGAATCAAAGAGGCTCCTGAATCTCTACTGTGCACAGTAAGCTACGTAACGGTGCCATCCGCATTGCTGTCTCTCTTTGCTTTCTCATATGAATGTCCATTAGGCTCCAACATCTGAGCTGCTCCCATTCAGCAGCAAGCCAGTTTTTGGAGCGCGAACAATTTGCCTCTCTTCCCTCAGAAAAAGAGGCAGGACTGAAAGATGCAGCTGAACCTCTTCCACGCTCAGTACCCTTTGCAACGGTGCCATACTCATTGCCGACTCTCTTTGCTTTCTCATCTGAATGTCCATTAGGCTCCAACATCTGAGCTGCTCCCATTCAGCTGCAAGCCAGGTTTTGGAGCGCGAACGATTTGCCTCTCTTCCCACAGAAAAAGAGGCTGGACTGAAAGATGCTGCTGGAGCTCTTCTGCGTACAGTAGCCATTGCAACAGTGCCGTCCGCATTTCTGTCATTCTTTGCTTTCTCATCTGAGCGCCCACTGGATTCCAACTTCTGAGGTGCTCCCATTCGGGTGGCAGCCCAGTTTGTAGAGCACAAACGATTTGCCCCTGTTCCCACAGAAAAAGAGTCAGGATTGAAAGGCTCTGCTGGATCTCTTCTCCACAGACTAAGCTCTTTTTCGGTGCCATCCGCATTGCTGTTTCCCTTTGCTGTCTTAACTTAGCGTCCCCTGCATTCCCACATCTGAGGTGCTCCCATTCGGCTAACAGCCCTGTTTGTAGAGCACAGACGATAGGCCTCTATTCCCACAGGAAAAGAGGCAGGACTGAAAGGTGCTGCTGGAACTCTTCTGCACAGAGTAAGCTATGTAACGGTGCCATCCGCATTGCTGTCTCTCTTTGCTTTCTTGTCTGAGCGTCCATTGTATTCCAACTTCTGAGGTGCTCCCATTGGGCTGGCAGCCCAGTTTGTAGAGCACGAAGGATTGGCCTCTGTTCCCACACGAAAAGAGGCAGGACTGAAAGATGCTGCTGGATCTCTTCTGCCTACAGTAACCCTGCAACGGATCCATCTGCATTGATGTCTCTCTTTGCTTTCTCCTCTGAGAGTCCACTGTATTCCAACTTCTGAGGTGCTCGCATTCATCTGGCAGCCCAGTTTGTACAGCATGAACGATTGGTTTCTATTCCCACAGAAAAAGAGGCAGGACTGAATGATGCAGCTGGATCTCTTCTGCGCACAGTAAGCTATGTAGCGGTGCAATCCGCATTGCTGTCTCTCTTTGTTTTCTCGTCTGGATGTCCACTGTATTCCAACTTCGGAGGTGCTCCTATTCGGCTGGCAGCCCAGTTCGTAGAGCATGAACGATTGGCCTCTGCTCCCACAGAAAAAGCGGCAGGACTGAAAGATGCTGCTTGATCTCTTCTGCGTACAGTAGCCTTTGCAACGGTGCCATCCACATTGCTGTCTCTCTTTGCTTAATTATCTGAATGTCCATTAGGTTCCAACTTCTGAGGTGCTCCCATTCGGCTGCAGGCCAGTTAGTTTAGCATGAGCAATTTGCCTCTGTTCCCTCAGAAAAAGAGTCAGGATTGAAAGATGCTGCTGGATCCCCTCTGCTTTCTGTAACCATTGCAACAGTGCTGTCCACATTTCTGTCTCTCTTTGCTTTCTCATCTGAGCGTCCATTGTATTCCCACATCTGAGCTGCTCCCGTTCGGCTAACAGCCCTGTTGCAGAGCACAGACGATTGGCCTCTGTTCCCACAGAATATGAGACACGACTGAAAGGAGATGCTGCATATCTTCTGAGCACAGTAACATTTGCAACGGTGCCATCCGCATTACTGTCTCTCTTTGCTTTCTCATCTGAGCGTCCATTGTATTCCCACATCTGAGCTGCTCCCGTTCGGCTAACAGCCCTGTTGCAGAGCACAGACGATTGGCCTCTGTTCCCACAGAATATGAGACACGACTGAAAGGAGATGCTGCATATCTTCTGAGCACAGTAACATTTGCAACGGTGCCATCCGCATTACTGTCTCTCTTTGCTTTCTCATCTGAATGTCCATTAGATTCCAACTTCTCAGCTGCTCCCATTTGGCTGCTGTCCTGTTTCTAGAGCACGAACGATAGGTCTCTGTTCCCACAGAAAAAGAGGCAGGACTGAAAGATGCTGCTGGATCTCTTCTGCATACAGTAACCTTTGCAACAGTGCCATCCTCATTGCTGTCTCTCTTTGCTTTCTCATCTGAAATTCCATTGTATTCCCACTTCTGAGTTGGTCCCATTCAGCTGGCTGCACAGTTTGTGGAGCACGAACTATTGACCTCTGTTTCCACAGAAAGAGAGGCAGGAAAGAAAGATGCTTCTGGATCACTTCTGTGCACAGTAAGCTATGTAACGGTGCCATCCGCATTGCGGTCTCTGTTTGCTTTCTCATCTGAAATTCCATTGTATTCCCCCTTCTGAGGTTCTAAAATTCAGCTGGCAACACAGTTGATAGAGCACGAACAATTGGCCTCTGTTCCCACAGAACAAGAGGCAGGACTGAAACATGCTGCTGGGTCTCTTCTGCACACAGTAAGCTATGTAACGGTACCTTCCGCATTGCTGTCTCTCTTTGCTTTCTCATCTGAGTGTCCATTGTATTCCCACTTCAGAGGTGGTCCCATTTGGATGCCGGCCAGACTGTTGAGCACGAATGATTGGCATCTGTTCCCACAGAAATAGAGGCAGGACTGAAAATGCTGCTGGATCTCTTCTGCATACAGTAGCCTTTGCAGCAACGCCAAACTGATTGATGTCCCTCTTTGCTTACTCATCTGAGCGTCCGTTGTATTCCAGCTTCTGATGTGCTCTCTTTCGGCTGCAGGCCAGATTGTACAGAACGAGTGATTGGCCACTGTTTCCTCAGAAAAAGAGACAGGACTGAATGATGCTATCGGATCTCTTCTGCATACAGTACCCTTTACAACGGCGCCATCTGCATTGCTGTCTCTCTTTGCTTTCTCATCTGAGCGTCCAATCTATTCCTGCTTCTGAGGTGCTCATATTCAGCTGCAGACCAGACTGTAGAGCACGAACAAGTTGCCCCTGTTCCCACAGAAAATGAGGCAGGACTGAAAGATGCAGCTGAATCTCTTCTGCGTACAGTAATTTTTGAAACGTTGCCATCCTCATTGCTGTCTCTATTTGCTTTCTCATTTGCATGCCCATTAGAATCCAACTTCTGAGTTGCTTCCTTTCGGCTGCAGGCCAGCTTGTAAACCACGAACGATTCGCCTCTGTTCCCACAGAAAAAGAGGCAGGACTGAAACATGCTGCTGGATCTCTTCCACGCACAGTAGGCTATGTAAGGGTGCCATCCGCATTTCTGTCTCTCTTTGCTTTCTCATCTGAGTGTCCATTGTATTCCCACTTCTGAGGTGATCCCATTTGGCCGGCAGCACAGTTCATAGAGCACCAACGATTGGCCTCTGTTCCCACAGAAAAAGAGGAAGGACTGAAAGATGCTGCTGGATTTCTTCTGCACACAGTAAGCTATGTAACAGTCCCATCCGTATTGTTGTCTCTCTTTGCTTTCTCATCTGAGCGTCCATTGTATTCCCACTTCTGAGGTGCTCCCATTGGGCTGGCAGCCCAGTTAATAGAGCACGAACGATTGGCCTCTGCTCCCACAGAAAAAGAGGTAGGACTGAAAGATGCTGCTGGATCTCTTCTGCGCACAATCAGCTATGTAACTGTGCCATCCGCTTTGCTTTCTCTCTTTGCCTTCTCCTCTTAATGTCCATTAGATTCCAACTTCTGAGCTGCTCCCATTCGGCTACTGGAAAGTTTCGAGAGCAAAACAGATTGGCCACCGTTCCCACAGAAAAAGAGGCAGGACTGAAAGATGCTGCTGTATCTCTTCCGCGCACAGTAACCTTTGCAACAGTCCCGTCCGCATTGCTGTCTCTCTTTGCTTTCTCATCTCAGCGTCCATTGGATTCCAACTTCTGAGGTGCTCCCATTCGGACGCATGCCAGTCTGCTGAGCACGAACGATTGGCCTCTCTTCCCGCAGAAATGGAGGCAGGACTGAAAGATGCTGCTGGATCTCTTCTGCATACAGTAGCCTATGCAACAGTGCCATCCGCATTGCTGTCTCTCTTTGCATTCTCATCTGAATGTCCATTAGAATCCAACTTCTGAGGTTCTCCCATTCAGCTGCAGCCCCGTTTGTAGAGCACGAACGATTGGCCTCTGTTCCCACAGAAAAAGAGGCAGGACTGAGAGATGCTGCTGAATCTGCTTCTCGCACAGTAAGCCATGTAACTGTGCCATCCACACTGCTATCTCTCTCTGCTTTCTCATCTGAGTGTTCATCGTTTTCCCACTTCTGAGGTGATCCCATTCGGCTGGCAGCCCACTTTGTAGAGCACGAACGATTGGCTCTGTTCCCACAGAAAAAGAGGCAGGACTGAAAGATGATGCTGATTCTCTTCTGTGTACAGTAAGACAAGTAACGGTGCCATCTGCATTGCTGTCTCTCTTTTGTTGCTCACCTGAGTGTCCATTTTATTCCCATGTCTGAGGTTCTCCCATTGAGCTGCCTTCCAGATCGTAGACCACGAACGATCAGACTTTGTTCCCACAGAAAATGTGGTAGGACTGAAAGATGCTGCTGGATCTCTTCTGCGTACAGTATCCTTTGCAACGGTGCCATCCACATTTCTTTCTCTCTTTGTTTTCTCATCTGAGCGTCCATTGTATTCCCACTTCTGAGGTGGCCCCATTCAGCTGCAGGAAAGATTGCAGAGCATGAATGATTGGCATCTGTTCCAACAGAAAAGGAGGCAGGACTGAAAGATGCTGCTGGATCTCTTCTGCGCACAGTAACCTTTGCAACAGTCCCGTCCGCATTGCTGTCTCTCTTTGCTTTCTCCTCAAAACTGTGGTTGGTTAGTTCCTGCCAAGAACGCCAAGTGGGTATGTTCCAAAACAGGATTAACACCCTGTGTTTCCATAGAATACTTACACTCAATCAATGAATTTTGTGTACAAATCATCCTACTCCCCAGAATAATCTATCATCCAGAGAGCTACATGTATGAAATCAAAGAAAAAGAAGCAAACAAACATCCCATTACGACTTCTTTGGTAAATAGAGAACCAATCACAGCCTTTACAATAGCTGCTCTATTAACTATAGGGGGAACGGGGGCTGGAACAGGAATAGCCGCATTAATAAAAGGGAATCAAGACTTTATACACCTTCAAAATACCATTGATGAAGACCAAGCTAAAATAGAATAATCAATTAGTCTCCTGGAACAATCTCTGCGATCCCTTTCAGAGGTCGTATTACAAAACCGAAGAGGTCTAGATTTACTATTCCTAAAAGAGGGAGGGCTGTGTGCTGCTTTGAAGGAGGAATGTTGTGTCTATGTGGACCACACTGGAGTAGTAAGAAACACTATGGAAAAGCTGAGGGAGAACCTAGAAAAACGGCGAAAAGAAAGGGAATCGCAGCGCAGCTGGTATGAAAATTGGTTTACCAGCTCGTCGTGGTTACCCACCCTGCTATCTATCTTAATACGGCCGATCGCAATGATCGTGTTGGCACTGATCTTCGGACCCTGCCTAATAAATAAGCTCATGTTGTTTGCCAAGAGCCAGTTAGAAAGAGTGAGCATTATGATGGTTGAACGCCAGCAACTGCTTTAAGAATGTATCCTCTTAGTATTACCCCCTAGTACAATCGTGAAGAAAAAACAAGACAAGCATATTGTGTTATTGTAGCTTCTCTGTGGTATTCATGTACCTAAAAGATAATGCAAACCTTTCATAGAAGCAGGCCACTCCTTCCAGTGCTGGCTGGCCACCTGCATTGGAACGAGTGTGCATTTTTGCCAGTTTAGAAGCCCAAGCCTCATGCAACGTGAGGGAGGCAGATCCCGGGCCTGCCTCCTTACATTGCGATGACGCTGTTTGGAGCAAGTTTTTGATTTTACAGGGTCATCATACCTCATTTTTATGTTTTATATTTTGTGTGGAACCTCTTTATAGCATCTCACTTATAGTGCCTTGTGTTTTCTATTCAAAGTTTCTTACATATGTTTTTTAAGACTGTTACAAAGTGTATTCCAGTTTGTCATACATATTTTTTAAGATTGTTATAAGGTATACATTAAGAATAACAAAATTTGTTTTTAGATTAGTATGTCATAGCTAATTCACTTAAGCATAGGGAGGGGGGAAATGTAGGTAGCTAGGGCTTGGCGGTCGGAAGATGTCGCGCTGTAACGGAAAGACAGAGACAGAGCCCCTCTCTCGGTAGCTAATAGTGTTTAGCTTGTGACGTAAGCAGACAGAAGTGACGTTGTAAACCCAAGCTATATAACGCTGTGTCACTCTGCAATAAATGCCATTTGCCGTCCACCACATTGGTGTCTGTGAACAGATGGCCCGAGCGGCCTGTGATTGGTCGCCGTGCCGTTCCTGAACCAGGTCGCCACTCCTCCGAAGGCAACACTTACTGTCCAAAGAAGAAATCCAGCAACATCTATCAGTCCTTTCTCTTTTCCTGTGGGAACAGAGGCCAATCGTTCGTGCTCAACAAACTAGGCTGCAGTCCGAAAGGGAGGTTGCGGAACAGAATTTGTAATCCAAAGGATTTTCAGATGAGAAAGCAAAGTGAGGCAGCAATGTAGAGGGTACTGTGGCAAATCTTACTGTCCGCAGAAGAGATACAGCAGCATCTTTCATACCTGCCTCTTTTTCTGTGATAACAGAGGTCAATAGATCGTGCTCTCCAACCTCGTCTGCCAAGTGAATGGGAGCTAGCAGGAGAGAATTTGGAATCCAATGGAAGTTCAGATGAGAAAGCAAAGTGAGACAGCAATGTGGATGGTACCGTTACATAGCGTACCCTCCGCAGAAAAAATCCAGCAGTATGTTTCACTCCTGCCGCTTGCTCCATGGGAACAGAGGTCCATCATTCGTGCTCTAAAAACTGAGCTGCAAGCCGTATGGACGCAGAAGAGAAGTCACAGAATCACAGAATCACAGAATAGTAAGGGCTGGAAAGGACCTCAAGATCATCGAGTTGCAACCCCCCCGCCATGGGCAGGGACACCTCCCACTAAACCATGCCATCCAAGCCTATGTCCAACCCCACCTTGAATGCCGCCAGGGATGAAGCATTCACAACTTCCCTGGGCAACCCATTCCAGGGCCCCACCACCCTCACAGTAAAGAATTTCTTCCTCACATCCAATCTAAACCTCCCCTGTTTAAGTTTGAACCCGTTACCCCTTGTCCTCTCACCACAGTCCCTAATGAAGAGTCCCTCCCCAGCATCCCTATAGGCCCCCTTCAGGTATTGGAAGGCTGCTATGAGGTCTCCATGCAGCCTTCTCTTCTCCAGGATGAACAGCCCCAACTTTCTCAGCCTATCTTCATACGAGAGGTGCTCCAGTCCCCTGATCATTTTCGTGGCCCTCCTCTGCACTTGTTCTAACACTTCCATGTCCTTTTTATGTTGAGGACACCAGAACTGCACGCAATACTCCAAGTGAGGTCTCATGAGAGCAGAGTAGAGGGGCAGGATCACCTCCCTTGACCTGCTGGTCACGCTCCTTTTGATGCAGCCCACGATACGGTTGGCTTTCTGGACTGCAAGCGCACACTGCCGGCTCATGTTCATTTTTTCATCAACCCACACCCCCAAGTCCTTCTCTGCAGGGCTGCTCTCAATCTCCTCCCCGCCCAACCTGTAGCTGTGCCTGGCATTGCTCCGACCCAGGTGGAGGACTTTGCATTTAGCATGGTTGAACTTCATCAGGTTGGCATCAGCCCACCTCACAAGCGTGTCAAGGTCCCTCTGGATGGCATTCCTTCCCTCCAATGTATCAACCGAACCACACAGCTTGGTGTCATCGGCAAACTTGCTGAGGGCGCACTCAATCCCACTGTCCATCTCACCCACAAAGATGTTGAATCCAATGGATGTTCAGATGAGAAAGCAAAGAGAGGCAGCAATGTGGATGGCACCCTTGCAAATCTTACTGTCCGCAGAAGAGATCCAGCAGCATCTTTCAGTCCTGCCTCTTTTTCTGTGGGAACAGGGCCCAATCGTTTGTGCTCTACAAGTTGGCCTGCCAGCCAAACGGTAAAGAGCACCAGAGAAGATGGATTCCAATGGATGTCCAAATGAGAAAGCAAAGAGACAGCAACGCGAATGGCACCGTTACAAAGCTTACTGTGCGCAGAAGAGATCCAGCAGCATCTTTCAGTCCTGCCTCTTGGTCCATAGTAACAGAGGCCAATCGTTCAGGCCCTGTAAACTGGGCAAACAGCCAAAAGCTCGCGAGCAGAAAGTTGAATTCCAATGGACATTCCGATGAGAAAGCAGAGAGAGATAGCAATGCAGAAGGCACGGTTACATAGCTTACGTTCCGCAGAAGAGATCCAGCAGCATCTTTCTGTCCCGTCTCTTTTTCTGTAGGAACAGAGGCCAATCATTCGTGCTCTACAAACTGGGCTGCCAGCAGAATGGGATTGAGCAGCACAGAAGTTGTAATCCAATGCACGTTCACATGAGAAAGCAAAGAGAGACTGCAATGCGGATGGCACACCGTTACATAGCTTACTGTCCGCAGAAGAGATCCAGCAGCCTATTTCTGTCCTGCCTTATTTCCTGTGGGAACAGAGCCGACCACTCCTGCTCTGCAATCTGGTCCGCAAGCCGAATGGGAGGGAGCAGCAGAGAGGTTGAATTCCAATAGACGTTCAGAAGAGAAATCAAAGAGGGACAGCAATGCGGATGGCACCGTTGCATAGCTTACTGTCTGCAGAAGAGATCCAGCAGCATCTTTCTGCTCTGCCTCTTGGTCCGTGGGAAGAGAGGCCAATCATTCGTCCTCTACAAACTGGGCTGACAGCCGAATGGGACGAGCAGCACAGAAGTTGAAATCCAATGCACGCTCATATGAGAAAACAAAGAGGGACAGCAATGTGGATGGCACCATTACATAGAATACTGTGTGCAGAAGAGATCCAGAAACATCTTTCAGTCCTGCCTCTTTTTGTGTGGGAACAGAGGCCAATCGTTCGTGCTCTACAAACTGGGCTGCCAAACAAATGGGAGCTAGTAGGCGAGAAGTTTGACTCCAATGGACGTACAAATGAGAAAGCAAAGAGAGACAGCAATGCAAATGACACCGTTACATAGCTTGCTGTGCGCAGAAGAGATCCAGCAGCATCTTTCAGTCCTGCCTCTTTTTCTGTGGGAACAGAGGTCAATCATTCTTGCTCAACAAACTAGGCTTCCAGATGAATTGGAGCACCACAGAACTTGGATTCCTATGGGGGTTCAGATGAGAAAGCAAAGAGAGACAGCAATGTGGGTGGCGCCGTTCCAAACCTTACTGTCCACAGAAGAGATCCAGCACCATCTTTCAGTCCTGCCCCATTTTCTTTGGGAACAGAGGCCAATCGTTCACGCTCTTCAAAGTGAGCTACCAGCCGAATGGGAGCACATGAGAAGTTGGAATCCAATGGACATTCAGATGAGAAAGCAAAGAGAGACAGCAATGCGGATGGCACTGTTACATAGCTAACCATCCGCCGAAGACATCCAGCAGTATCTTTCAGTCCTGCCTCTTCGTCCGTGGGAACAGAGGCCAATCGTTCGCGCTCTACAAACTGGGCTGAAAGCCGAATGTGAGCACCACAGAAGCTGGAATCCAATGTACGTTCAGATGTGAAACAAAGAGGGACAGCAATGCGGATGGCACCTTTACAGAGTTTACTCTCCTCAGAAGAGACTCAGCAGCATCTTTCATTCCTGCCTGTTCGTCCGTGGGAACAGAGCTCGTGCTCAACAGCCTCGGCTGCCAGACAAGTGGGAGCGAGCAGACGATAAGTTGGACTCCAGTGGACATTTAAATGAGAAAGCAAAGAGAAGCAGCAACGCGGATGATGCCGTTACATAGCTAAATATCCACAAATGATATCCAGCAGCATCTTTCAGTCCTGCCTCTTTTTCTGTGGGAACAGGCCAATCGCTCATGCTCTGCAAACTGGGCTGCCAGCCAAATGGGAGAGAGCGCAGAGAATTTGTATTCCAATGGACGTTCAGACAAGAAATCAAAGAGAGACAGCAATGGAGATGGCACCATTGCAAAGCTTGCAGTACGCAGAAGAGATCCAGCAGCATCTTTCACTCCTGCCTCTTTTTCTGTGGGAACAGAGGCCAATCCTTCGTGCTCTACAAACCGGGCTGACAGCCGACTGGGAGCGAGCAGCAGAGAATTTGGATTCCAATGGACGTTTAGATGAGAAAGCAAAGAGTGGCAGCAATGCGAATGACACCGTTGCATAGCTTGCTGTCAGCAGAAGAGATCCAGCAGCATCTTTCAGTCCTACCTCGTTTTCTGTGAAAACAGAGGGCAATCATTTCATGCTCTACAAACTGAACTGCCAGCCCAATGGTAGTACCACAGAAGCTGGAATACAATGGACGTTCAGATGAGAAAGCAAAGAGAGACAGCAATGCAGATGGCACCATTGCAAACCTTCCTATCCGCAGAAGTGATCCAGTACCATCTTTCAGTCCTGTTACGTTAGAAGGGGTGGGGGGAGGTGGTAAGTCTCTTGTTTATTTACACAAACCCCTTGTCTTGTTCTCCAATATGTAACCACCAGTCCGGCCGCGTTCGCTATTTCGAACCTTACTGATCCGGATTCACTGATAGTGGAAATAAACCCCTTGCTTTATTAGAGGAAGGACAGGAAATGGCTCTAATATGCAACTACCAGTCCGGCCGCGCTCGCTCTTTCGAACCTTACTGATCCGGATTCACCGATAGTGTACCACACTGTCCAGTCCAATCAGCTGCAACTATCAGTCCGGCCACGTTCGCTATTTCGAACCTTACTGATCCGGATTCACCGATAGTGCACCACAACAAGAAATGGGGTTGTATTCAGTGAGAAAATTATTTATTGATACAATAGATACAGGTTCTTATGGATTGCCGGTGATAAGTACTGTCTGCAAAAGCACGTGCATATAATAGTTACATGAATACAAGCGCTTGATAAAGTTGACACAGCTTAGCTCTAAAAGATACAGGTGACAAATAAGAATAACTCTATAGAGATTCTAAGTTTTTCCTAGGAAAGCACTGGATACAGTGTGAGTCTTACCCACAGGCATCCCTATGGGGGGGGAAGAGAGGTCCAGCCATTCGACCGGTCCCAGGAGTCGGTTGATGTTATCTTCCTTAACTCGTCCACGATGGTATCTTCCCTAAAATCCCCCTTTCTCTTGGGCTATTTTATATTATTTTTACCTTCAAGGTGGAGCTTGAGTGACTCTAGTCATACATACCTTTATTACCATTGGTGAAAATTTCTCTCGCCTCGATTTAAAGGTATATGAGACTAAAAATTCAGAGAGCATGCTCAAAGAGAGGTGGTCTTATTTTGGGGGGGGGTCGCACTGGAGAGGGGTGTGTATTTTAGTATTATAATGAAGCAAAGTTCACACTAAGGACGGCATTTTGTCAAAAGATGACAGGCCGCTGGCTCAGGATGGCAAGTATGCAGCTTATCAGTTTCTTGTACCACCTAGTTCCCGTTTTATCTGCTGAAGTTAGGAGAGAGCATACCCGCGACATCTCCACCTCGCTGTATCCTCCGCCTGTTACGGGAACCGCTGTGGAGTGCACATTCCTGGCATACCAGGTACGGCTGCATCTCGCTCTGAGGGGCCCTGAAAGTCCATTTTCTCTTATGTGTGGACAATGCTGCATTTTTAATATAGATTTAATTCCCAATTATCCCAAATTTCCTAATTATTCCACAAGTCCTGCTTCTTTTTCTGTGGGAACAGAGGCCAATCGTTTGTGCTTCACAAACTGGGCTGCCAAATGAATGGGAGCGAGCAGCAGAGATGTTGGACTCCAATGGACTTTCAGATGAGAAAGGAAAGAGAGACAGCAATGCGGATGGCACTGTTGCAAAGGTTACATTCCACAGAAGAGGTCCAGCAGCATCTTTCAGTCCTGCCTCCTTTTCTTTGGGAACATCGGCCAATCGTTCGACTCTGGGCCTGGGAGTCTGTAGCTGAGACTCAGGGACTGAATCTCTGTGGCCTAGTCTCTGTGGCCTAGTCTCTGTGGGCGAGACTTGGGGGCCGATACTCGGGGGCCGGGACTTGGGTGCCAGGAGTAGTGTCCTGAGAATCTGGGGCTGCGACTCTGGGGCTGGGACTCTGGCTGAGACTGTGGTGCTTGTTCTCGTGGGCTGGGACTCTGCGGCTGAGACACTGAGGCTGAGAGAGTGGCTGGGAATCGAGAGCTTGGACTCGGGGTCCAGGGCTCTGTGGCTGAGACTCTGTGGCCGAGACTCTGTGGCTGGGAATCAGGATCTGGGACTCTCTGGCTGGGACTGGGGGTCTGGGACTCTCCGGCCGGGACTCGGGGTCTAGGGCTTTGTGTCTGAGCCTCAGGCTGAGACATGGGGGCCAAGAATCGGGGGCTGGGACACTGAGGCTGAGACTCGGGGGCCAGGACTCTCTGGCCGAGGCTCAGTGGCTGAGGTTCTATGTCTGAGACTCTCCGCTTGAGACTCTTTGGCTGAGAATCTCTGACTGAGAATCTCTGGCTGAGATTCTCCTGTGATTTTCTTGCTGGCACTCGGGCAATGAGACTCTGTGGCCGAGACTCTGCGGCCGAGACTCACTGGCTGAGACTGTGGGTTTGAGACTCTGTGGCTGAGACTCTGTGGCTGGGACTCGGGATCTGGGACTCAGCGGCTGGGACTCGGGATCTGGGACTCTGGGTGAGGCTCGGGGTGTGGGACTCTCTGGCAGACACTTGGGGTCTAGGGCTGTGTGTCTGAGACTCAGGGGCCAAGAGAAGTGGGCCGCCAATCGTGGGCCGAGACTCAGGGGCCGGGACTTGGGGCCTGAGACTCTGGTGATGAGACCTGGGGTCTGACACTCAGGCCTGGGACTCAGGGGCTGAGACTCCGGGGCTGAGTCTCTCTTGCTGAGAATCGGGGGCTGTTATTCAGGGGGCTGAGGATTGGGGGCTGGGAGTCTGTGGCTGTGTCTCTGTGGCTGAGGCTGTGTCTGAGCCTCGGGGCCTGAGACTTGGGTGCTAGAAGTCGGGGATTGTAACTCTCTGGCCAAGACTCTGGGGCAGAGACTCAGGGCTGAGAATCAGGGGCCAAGACGCTGGGTCCGAGACTCAGGGGTTGAGACACGTGGCCTGAGACTCTGGGGCTGTGACTCTTTGGCTGAGACTCTCTGTCTGAGATTCGGGGGCCGAGACTCTGGGACCAAGACTCTCTGGCAGAAACTCAGGGGCTGGGGCACTCTGGCTGAAACTTGAGGGCTAAGACTCTCTGGCTGAGAGTCAGGGGCGGAGAGTCTGGGGCTGAGAGTCAGGGGCTGAGATTGTACATCTGAGACCTCTCTGGCTGAAACTCTCTGGTTGAGATTCGCTTGATGGCACTCTGGTGATGAGACACGGGGGCTGAGACTGTATGGCTGGGACTCGGTGGCTGAGATTGTGGGGCTGAGGCTCTGGGGCTAGGACTCTAGGGCTGGGACTCAGGGGCAGGGATTCTGAGGTGGGACTCTGGGGCTGAGAGTCAGGGGCTGAGACGTGGGGGCTGGGATTTGGGGGCTGAGACTGTATGGCTGGGACTTGGAATTTGGGAGTCAGGGCCTGAGACTCGGAGGCTGACACTCTCTGAGACTCGGGAGCGGATGCTTGGGGGGTTAGACTCTCTGGATGAGAATCTCTGGCTGACATTTGGGCGTTGGGACTCGGGGGTTGGGACTCGGGGGCTGGGATTTGGGGGCTGAGACTCAGGGTGTGGGACACTTTGCCTGGGACACAGGGGCTGAGACTCGGGGGCTGACACTCTCTTCCTAAGACTGGCTGAGAGTCTGGGGCTGAGACTCCCTGGGTGAGACACTCTGGCTCTGAAGCTCTGGCTCAGACACTCTGGCTGAGACACTCGGGCTGAGACTCGGTCTCTGAGACATGGGGTCTGAGACTCTGGGGCTGGGACTCTGGCTGAGGCTGTATAGCTGAGACTGTCTGGCTGAGACTGGGGTGCTGGGACTGGGGGCTGAGTCTGTATGGCTATTACTCAGGGGTGGGGCTCCGGGCTGAGACTCTGTGGCTGAGACTGTGGCTGAGATTCTGTGGCTGAGACTCTCTGGCTGGGACTCGAGGGCTGAGACTCGGGGGCTGAGACTCTGGCGCTTGGACTCGGGGGCTGGGAATCAGGAGCTTGGACTCTGGGGTGGGTCTCAGGTCTGAGACTCGCTGGCTGTGACGCTCTGGCTGAGGCTGTGGGGCTGAGGCTGTGGGGCTGAGATTGTGGGGCTGAGGCTGTGGGGCTGAGGCTGTGGGGCTGAGATTGTGGGGCTGAGACTGTGGGGCTGAAACTCGGGGGCTGAGAATGTCTGGCTGATAGTCGGGCGCTGAGACTCAGGGGTTGAGAATCTCTGGCTGTGACGCGGGGGCTGAAACTCTCTGGCTGAGACTCGGGGCTTGGGCTCTCTGGCTGAGTCTCTGGGGCTCAGACTTTGGCTGAGACTCTCTGGCTGAGATTCGGGGGCTGAGACTCTGGCGCTGGGACTTGGGGGCTGGGAATCGGGGGCTTGGACTCTGGGGTGGGTCTCAGGGCTGAGACTTGCGGGCTGTAATGCTCTGGCTGAGAGTCGGGGGCTGAGATTCTCTGGCTGAGACCGTGGGACTGAGACTCCATGGCTGGGAATCGGGGGCTGGGAATCGGGAGCTGGGACTCTGGCCGAGAGCTGGGATCTAGGTCTCGGAGGTTAAGACTTGAGGGTTGAGAGAAGGGCGCAGAGAATCAGGGTCTGGGACTGTGGGGCTGGGACTCTGGGCCTGGGGCTCAGGGGTTGACACTCTGGGGCTAGGACTCTGAGGCTGGGATTCTGGGGCTGGCACTTTGGGCCTGAGACTCTGGGGCTGGGACTCTGAGGCTGGGATTCTGGGGCTGGCACTTTGGGCCTGAGACTCTGGGGCTGGGACTCTGGGGCTGAGACTGGGGCTGAGACTCTGTGGCCAAGACTGTGGTTGAGACTGTGTGGCTGGGAATCAGGATCTGGGACTCTGTGGGTGAGGCTCGGGGTCTGGGACTCTCTGGCCGAGACTCAGGGTCTAGGGCTGTGGGTCTGAGGCTCAGGGGCCGAGACTCGGGGGCTGAGACTCAGGGGCTGAGTCTCTCTCACTGAGACTCGGGAGCTGGGACTCTGGGGCTGGCATTCGGGGGCTGAGGCTCCCTGGCTGAGACACTGTTGATGAGACGCTCTGGCTGAGACGCTCTGGCTTGGACTCCCTCTGAGACTCGTGCACTGGGACACAGGGTCTGGGACTCTGTGGCTGAGACTCTGGAGCTGAGACTCTCTGGCTGAGGCTCTGTGCCTGAGACTGGGGCAGTGGGACTCAGGGGCTGAGACTCTCTGTCTGTGACTCCCTGGCTGGGATTCTCTCGCCGAGACTCTGCGGCTGAGTCTCTCTGACTGTGACTCAGAGGCTGAGCCTTTGGGGCTGGGTTTCCGTGGCTGAGACTCTCTTCCTTAGACTGGTTGTGAGTCCGGGCTGGGACTCTCTGAGACTTGCGGGCTGGGGCTTGGTGACTGAGACTTGGTGGCTGAGACTCAGCTTCTGAGACTCTCTGCCACAGACTCTGTGGCTGAGACTCAGGCACTGGGACACGGGGTCTGAGGCTCTGGGCCTGGGACCCTTTGGCTGTGACTCTGGGGCTAAGACTTGGGGCCTGAGACTCTGGGGTCGAGACTGGGGCCGAGACTCTTTTGCCAAGACTTGGGGGCTGGGGCTCTCTGGCCTGAGACTCGGGGGCTGGGGCTCTCTGGATGGTGCTCGGGGGTTGAGACTCCTGGGATGAGACTCGGGGGCTGAGTCTCGTTGGCTGCGTCTCTCTGTCTGAGACTCCGGGGCTGGGACTCGAGTGCTGAGAATAGGGGGCTGGGAATCGGGGGCTGAGAATAGGGATGTGAGACTCTCTGGCTGAGACTCTCTGCTTGAGACTGTCTGTCTGAGACTCAGGGCTGAGACTCTCTGGCTGAAAATCTCTGGCTGAGATTATCTTGCTGAGACTCTGGCTCTGGGACTCGGGGGCCAAGACTCTGGCTCTGGGACTCGGGGGCCGAGACTCTGGCGCTGGGACTCAGGGGCTGAGACTCGGGGCTGGGGCTCGGGGCTGGGACTCTGGGGTGGGTCTCGGGGGCTGAGACTCAGGCCTGAGATTCTCTGGCTGAGACTCTGGCTGGGACTCTGGGGCTGAGACTGTAGGGTTGAGAATCTCTGGCTGAGAGTCAGGCACTGAGACTCGGGGATTGAGAATCTCTGGCTGCGACTCAGGGGCTGCGACTCGGGGGCTGCGACTGGGGGGCTGCGACTTGGGGGCTGCGACTCAGTGGCTGAAAGTCTCTGACTGAGATTCAGTGTCCAAGACTCTCTGGTTCAGTCTCGGGGGCTGAGTCTCAGGGACTAAGGCTCAGGGGCTGAGGCTCTCTGGCTGAGACTCTCTGGCTGAGACTCTGGTGCTAGGGCTAGGGGGACTGTGACTCGGGGTTGAGACTCTAGGGCTGAGACTCATGGGCTGGGACTCAGGGTAGGACATGTGGGCTGAGACTCGGGGGCTGAGAGTCTCTGTCTGAGACTCGGGCGCTGGGACTGGGAGTTGAGACTGTATGGCTGAGACATGGGGGCTGGGGCTCTGGGCCTGAGTCTGCGGGCCTGAGACTGTGGGACTGAGACTCGGTGGCTGAGAATGTCTGTCTGAGACTCGGGGGCTGGGACTTGGGGGCTGGGACACTCTGGGGCTTGAATTTCAAGGGCTGAGACTGGGGCTGAGACTCGGGTGCTGGGACGCAGGATCTGAGACACTCTGGCTGAGACACGGGCACTGGGACTCTGGGGCTGGGACTCAGGGGCTAAGACTCTGAGGCTGGGACACTGGGGCGGGATGCTGGGGTAGAACTCAGGGGCTGGAATTTGGGCTCTGAGACTCGGGGGCTGTGACGCTCCGGGGCTGAGACTCGGGGGCTGAGAATCTGTGGATGAGATTCGGGGGCTGAGATTCAGGGGCTGAGACTCGTGGGCTCAAAATCTCTGGCTGAGACTCTATGGCTGAGACTCTCTGGCTGAGACACTCTGGCGCTGGGACTCGGGGGCTGAGGCTCAGGGTCTGTGACACTCTGGCTGAGACTCGGGGCCTGAGACTCTTTGTCTGAGACTCTCTAGCTGAGATTCTACAGCTGAGACTCTGGCTGGGACTGTGGGGCTGAGACTCTCTTGCTGAGAGCCGAGGGTTGAGAATCTCTGGCAGAGACTCTCTGGCTGAGACTCTGCTGCTGGGACTCTGGGGCGGGGATTCGGGGGCTGGGACTCTTGGGCTGAGAGTAGGTGGCTGGGATTCTCTGACTGAGACTGTCTGGCTGAGACTCTCTAGCTGAGACTCTGGCTGAAAATCTGGCGCTGGGATTTGGGGGGCTGTGATGCTCTGCCTGTGACTTGGGGGCTGTGACTTGGGGTTGAGGCTCTAGGGTTGAGACTCGTGGTCTGGGGCTCGGGGTAGGACTAGTGGGCTGAGACTAGTGGGCTGAGACTCGGGGGCTGAGACTCGGTGGCTGGGAGTCACTCTCTGAAACTCGGGCTCTGGGACTGGGGGTTGAGACTGTATGGCTGAGACATGGGGCCTGAGGCTGTGGGCCTGAGACTCAAGGGCTGAGACTCGGTTCTGAGACTCAGGGGCTGAGAATCTCTGGCTGAGACTCCGGGTAGGACTTGGGGGATGAGACAGTCTGGCTGAGACACTCTGGCTGAGACTCTCTGGCTGAGACTGGGGTGCTGGGACTTGGGGGCTGAGACTCTGTGGCTGAGACTCTCTGCCTGAGACCTAGGGGCTGAACCTCGGGCACTGAGACTCTGGGGCTGGGACTCTGGGGCTGGGACTCTGGGGCTGGGACTCGGGATGAGACTCGGGGGCTGAAACTCTCTGGCTGCAGCTTGGGGGCTGGGACTCACTGGCTGAGACTCCCTGGCTGAGAGTCGGGGGCTGGGACTGGGGGCCTGGGACACTGGGGTGGGACTCTGGGGTTGAGATTCAGGGGATGTGATGCTCTGGCTGAGACTCTGGGGCTGACACCTAGGGTCTGAGACTTTGGGCCTGAGACTCTGGTGCTGGGACTCTGGGGCTGGGCTTGGTGGCTAGGACTCAGGGCTGAGACTCGTGGGCTGAGGCTCTCTGGCTGAGACTCTTTGGCTGAGACTCTGGTGCTGGGACTCGGGGGCGGGGACTCGGAGACTGAGACTGAGGGTCTGTGATGCTCTGTCTGAAACTCGGGCGCTGTGACTCTATGGCTGATACTCTCTGGCTGATATTCTCTGGCTGAGTCTTGGGCCCTGGGACTCAGGGCCTGAGACTCACTGCTGGAGACTCGGGTGCTGGGACTGGGGGCTGAGAATGTCTGGCTGGGACTTGGTGTCTGAGAATCTCTGGCTGGGTCTCGGGGGCTGTGACTCTCTGGCTGAGACTCTCTGGCTGAGACCTAGGGTCTGAGCCTTGGGGGCTGGGACTTGGGCGCTGGGACTTGGGAGCAGAGACTGGATGGCTGGGGCTGGGATTCCGGGGCTGGGACTTTGGGGCTGAGCCTCGGAGTCTGAAATCTTCTGGCTGATTCGCGGGGGCTGAGGCTCAGGGGAGGAAACTCTCTGACTGAGCCTCGGTGTTCAAGACTCTCTGGCTGAGTCTCAGGGGCTTAGACTCTCTTGCTGAGTCTCAGAGGCTGAGACTCACTCTCTGAGACTCGGGGGCTGAGACTCGGGTCTGAGAATCGGGGGCTGATTCTCGGGGGCTGTGACTAATACGCAAAGACTCAGGGGCTGGGACTAGGGGACTGAGACTCTGGCACAGGGACTCAGGGGATGGGACTCAGGGGCAGGGACTTGGGGGCTGAGGCTCTGGGGCTGGTACTCGGGCATTGAGCCTCTCTGGCTGAGACTCTGGGGCTAAGGCTCGAGGGGTGAGACTCGCAGGCTGAGGCTTGGGGGCTGTGACTCTGTGGAATAATTGGGAAATGTGGGATAGTTAGGAATCAAATTTATATTCGAAATGCAGCATTGTCCGCACATAAGGGAAAAACGGACTTTCAGGGCCTCTCAGGGCGAGATGCAACCACACCTGGTATGCCAGGAATATCCACTCCACAGTGGTTCCTGTGGCAACACAGAGGGTAGAGAGAGGTGGAGATCTCGCAGTTACATTTTTTCCCAGCCTCAGCAGAAGATGGGAACTAGGTGGTGCAAGAAACTGATAAGCTGCATACTTGCTACCCGGAGCCAGCAGCCTGTCATCTTTTGACAGCATGCCGTCCTCAGTGTGAACTTTGCTTCATTATAATGTCATTATAATGCATTTGCATGCTAAAATACACTCCCATCTCCAATGCAACCCCCTCCAAAATGAGACCACCCCTCTCTGAGCATGCACTCTGAATTTTTGGTGTCATATACCTTTAAAAGTGAAGTGAGAGAAATTTGCACCAATAGTAATAAAGGCATGTATGACTAGAGTCAGTCAAGCTCCACCCTGAAGG
This sequence comes from Amazona ochrocephala, assembly GCA_039720435.1. Lineage (NCBI taxonomy): Eukaryota > Metazoa > Chordata > Aves > Psittaciformes > Psittacidae > Amazona > Amazona ochrocephala. The sequence continues at coordinate 165,848 of CM077887.1, forward strand.
TGAAAAATAGTACAAAATGACCCAAGAGAGAGGAGGATATTGGGGAAGATACCATAGTGGACGAGTCAAGGAAGGTAACATCAACAGACTCCTGGGACCGGTCGACAGGCTGGACCTCCCTTCCTCCCCCATAGGGACGCCTGTGGGTATGACTTGCACTGTATCCAGTGCTTTCCTGGGAAAACTTAGACTCTCTATAGAGTTACTTTTACTGTCACCTATATATTTTAGAGCCTGGCTGTGTTAACTTTACTGAGAGCTTGTATCCATGTAACTATTATTTGCATGTGCTTTTGCAGACAGTATTTATCACTGGCAGTCCATAAGAACCTATATCTGTTGCCTCAATAAACTCAATCAATAAACCACACTGTTTAGATAGCCAATCGCCACTATTGGAAAATCCGGACCAGTAGAGGTTTGACAAAAGTGAACGCGGTCGGATTGGTAGCTGTAGCTGATTGGACTGGGCAGTGTGGTGCAGTATCAGTAAATCCAGACCAGCAGAGGTTCAATATAAGCGAACGCGGTTGGACTGGTAGTTGCATATTGGAGAATAAAGCAAGAGGTTTGTTTCCCCCCCACTTTTTAACGCAACAGACTCAGGGGCTGAGGCTCAGGAGCTGAGGCTCTCTGGCTGAGACTCGGGGCCTGAGTCTCAGGGTCTGACACTCTGTGGCTGACACTCTGGGCCTCAGACTTTAGAGCTGCTACTCTCAGATTGAGACTCTGTGGCTGGGACTGCTGCTGGTACTCTATAGCTAAGACTCTGGTATTCAGACTTTGGGCTAAGACTGTTGCTGAATATCTGTGGCTAATACTCTGCGATACAGACTTTGGGGCAGAGAGTGTAGCTGTGACTCTGGGCCTCAAGCTTTAGATCTGATACTCTCAGGCTCAGACCCTTTACCTGGCACTGTCACTCAGACTGTGGCTCAGACTCCAGCTGAAACTCGCTGAGACTGTGAGGCTCAGACTCTTTGCTAAGGCTCTGCAACTGAGCCTGGGACTGAGACGTTGGCTCAGACTCTGGTCCTCAGACTTTGGAGCTGATACTGTCAGACTCAGATTCTATGGCTGAAACTGCTCTTGAGACTCTTTGTCTAATAATCTGGGATTCAGACTTTGGGGATGACAGTGCGGCTGAGTCTGTGGCTGAGACGCTATGGCTAAGACTGATGCTCAGATTTATGAGCAAGTACTTTCATACTCCGACTCCGTGGATGAGAAAATGGCTTAGACTCTGGTCCTCAGGCTGTGGAGCTGATTCACTGATTCACACTCTGTAGTTGAGACTATGGCTGAGACTCTGGGCCTCAGACTTTGAGACTGATAGACTCAGACTGTAGCTGGGACTCTATTGCTATGACTCTATGGCTAAGAGTCTGAGACTGAGACTCTGGGGTTGAGACTCTGTGGCTGACACAGTGGCTAAGACTGTGAGCCTGAAACATTACAGCTGACACTCTCAAACTCAGACTGTAGCTAGGACTATATGGCTGAAACTCTGGGGCTAAGACTGTGTGAGACTGCGGCTGACAGGGTGCCTGACAATTCAGACTACAGTCTTAGGAGCTCATAGACTCATGCTGTAGATAAGATTCAGGGCCTGAGACTCTGGGGCTGAGACTCTGCGGCTAAGACCTAGATGCACACACTCTGGATCTCTGTAGCTAATATTCAAACTCAGACCGTGAGGCTGAGACTGCAGGGTTGAGGCTGCAGGGCTAAGAAGATGGCAGAGACATAAGGCCTCAACATGGGAGATGAATACTCTCATACTCAGACTGTGGCTGAGACTCTGAACCTGAGCATAAGAGACTGAGACTCGCTCAGGTTGTGACTGAAGATATGGCCACAAACTTTGGAACTGAAAAGTTGAGACTATATTCCCGGGAAGCTCGCAAAGTTACAATATGCAGAAGAGGTCCAGCAGCATCTCTAAGTCCTAGCTGTTTTTCTGTGGGAGCAAAGGCCAAACATTCATACTCTATAAACTTGGCTGCAGAATGGCTGTGAGCGGGCAACACAGGGGCTGCAATCAAATGGAATATGAGGTTGGAAAGCAAGGAGTGACAGCAATGCAGGTGGCACCGTTGCAATGCTTACTGTCTACAGAGAAAGTCCAGTTGCATCTTTCAGTCACGAATCTTTTTCTGCGGGAGCAGAGGCCAGACATTTCTACCCTTCTCAGTTACAGTACTGAGAATGGCTGGGAACCAAAAGACTGCATTCAAATGGACTCTGAGGTGGGAAAGCAAGGAGCGAGAGCAATGCAGGTGGCACCGTTCCAAAGTTTACAGTCTGCCGAAGAGGTCCAGCTGCACCTTACATATCTGTCACGTTTTCTGTGGGGGCAGAGGCTAAACATTCATGCTCTACTCGGATAGTATCCTGTACAATGGCATGGAGACGTCCCCAAAATTCTTCATTCAAATGCACTATGAGGTGGGAAAGCAAGGAGCGACAGCAATATAGCCGGCACCACTGCAAAGCTTACTGTCAGCAGAAGAGGTCCAGTAGTATCTTTCAGTCCTGCCTCCTTTTCTATATGAGCAGAGGCCAAACATTCTTGCTCTACTCAGATACAGGCCGGCCAAGGTTGAGCGCTGAAGATGTTGGATTTAAATTGAGTCTAAGGTGGGAAATCAAGGAGCGACAGCAGTGCAGTTGGCACAGTTGCAAAGCTTACTATCTGCAGAAGGGGTCCAGCAGCATCTTTAATTCCTGGCTCTTTTTCTCTGGGAATAGAGGCCAAACACTCATGCTGTACTCAGATACAAGCTGGAGAAGGTCATACGATGGAGATGATGGAACCAAATGGGCACAAAGTCGGGAAAGCAAGGAGCGACAGCAATGCAGGTGGTACCGTTGCAATATACTGAATGCAGAAGAGTTCCAGAAGCACTTTTCATCCCTGGTTCTTTTTCTATGGGAGCAGAAGCCAAACATTCATGCTCTCCTCAGATACAGGACAGCCAAGATCGAACGCTGGAGATTTTAGATTGAAATGGACTCTGAGGTGGGAAGGAAAGGAGCGACAGTAATCCAGCTGGCACCGTTGCAAAGCTTACTGTCTGTAGAATGGGTCCAGCAACATCTTTAATTCCTGGTTGTTTTTTTGTGGGAGCAGAGGCCAAACACTCATACTCTACTCAGATACAGGCTGGGCAAGGTCGAGCGCTGGAGATGTTGGATTTAAATGGACTCTGAGGTGGGAAAGCAAGGAGCGACAGCAATGGAGGTGGCACTGTTGCAAAGGTTACTGTCTGCAGAACAGGTCCAGCAGCACTTTTCATCCCTGGTTCTTTTTCTATGGGAGCAGAAGCCAAACATTTGTGCTCTACTCAGATACAGTCCAGGAGAATGGCCGGGAGCTGTTACCAAAATTCTGCATTCAAGTGGACTCTGTGTTTGGAAAGCAAGGAGCGACAGTAATGCAGGTGGCACCACTGCAAAGCTTACTGTCTGCAGAAGAGGTCCAGCAGCATCATTTAGCCCTGGCCCTTCTTCTGTCAGAGCAGAGGCCAATCATTCATGCTCTACTCAGATTCAGGCCTAACAAGGTTGAGCGAGAGAGATGTTGCCATCAAATGGACACTGAGGTGGGAAAGCAAAGAGCAACAGCAATGCAGGCAGCACTGTTGGAAAATTTACTGAATGCAGAAGAGGACCAGATGCATCTTTCATCCCTGTTTCTTATTCTGTGGGAGCACAGGCCAAACATTCGTGTTCCACTCAGATACAGGCCAGCCAAGTTCAAGAGCTGGAGATGTTGGATTGAAATGCACTCTGATGTGCTAAAGCAAGGAGCGACAGCAATGCAAGTGGCACCATAGCAAAGCTTAAAGGTCTGCAGAAGAGTTCCAGCTGCACCTTTCATTCCTGGCACTATTTCTGTGGGAGTAGAGTCCAAACGTTAGTGCTTTCCTCAGATACAGTCCTGCAGTATGGCCGGGAGCTGTCACCAAAAGACTGCATTCAAATGGACTCTGACGTGGGAAAGCAAGGAGCGACAGCAATGCAAGTGGCACCACTGCAAATCTTACTGTCAGCAGAAGAGGTCCAGCAGCATCTTTCAGTCCGGCCTCTTTTTCTGTGGCAGCAGAGGCCAAACATTCATGCTCTACGCAGATACAGGGTGGCCAAGCTCAAGCGCTGGAGATGTTGCACTCAAATGGACTCTGAGGTGGGAAAGCAAGGAGCGACAGCAATGCAGGTGGCACCGCTGGAAATTTTACTGTCTGCAGAAGAGGACCAGCTGCATCTTTCAGCCCTGCCTCTTTTTCTTTGGGAGCAGAGGCCAAACATTTGTGCTCTACTGAGGGACAGCCCTGCAGAATGGCCTCGAGTTGTCACCAAAAGTCTGCATTCAAATGGACTCTGAGGTGGGAAGGCAACGAGCGACAGCAATGCAGTTGGCACCGCTGCAAAGCTTACTGTCTGCAGAAGAGGTCCAGCTGCATCTTTCAGTCCTGCTTCTTTTTCTGTGAGAGCAGAAGCCAAACATTTGTGCTCTTCTGACAGACAGCCCTGCAGAATGGCCTGAAGTTGTCACCGTATGTCTGCATTCAAATGGACTCTAAGGTGGGAAAGCAAGGAGCGACAGCAATGCAAGTGGGACCGTTGCAAGACTTGTGGTTCGTAGATGAGGTCCAGCAGCATCTTTCAGTCCTGCCTCTTTTTCTGTGGAAGCAGAGGCCAAACATTCTTGCTCTAGTCAGATGCAGGCCTGCCAAGGTTGGGCTCTGGAGATGTTGCAATCAAATGGACTCTGAGGTGGGAAAGCAAGGAGCGACAGCAATGCAGGTGTTACCGTTGCATACCTTACTGTCTGCAGAAGAGGAAATCTCAGCGATGCAGTTAGTTTTGGGCATTTTAATTGTGGTCTGGACCATACATGATGCTACTGAAAATGTGATTCCCAGGGTTCATTGTAGGAACAGCATTTCAATTGAAAGTTCATTTACTCTTTCTGGAAACTCCGTACAGCTCAAGTGAATGTTTCAAGCTTAAGCCATGCCACCTGATTATAACTGAGTGGGTGGGGTGGGAGGGACACAGTCCTTAGGCTTCGAACTACTCAGGTCCAAATAGAGGTCTAGGTGACAAAACTCTGCTCAGAGGAACAGGAGGCCCCAGGTTGAGTGGGAAGTCCTCCTAGTAGCCTACCTCATAGGCAGTGCGCCATAATTATTAAGGGCAGAGTCCTCTTGGGATTGCTTGGCTGAAAGGACACCAGAGTGGTACGGACTTCTAGGGGAGGGAAAAAAACATTTCTCTTTCAAAAGACTATTGAAAAAGAGCCTAGAATCAAAACTAAAGAGATGAAAATCCTCACAGTCAACTGAGATTTCTACTGTTTAAGCACACCGTAGCAAGGCCAGAAAAGGCATAGGTGCAATGTATCTGTAACCAAAGCCAAACGGAACAGAGCAGAAGGGAAAAAGAAAGTTATATTTGTAAAGAGAAAGTTTTGAGAGCTATTGCATCAAATAATTAATTGTCTTGTTAGGGAAACTGAAGCTCGCGTGAAAAGAATGTGAACTATTGCAAGGAATTTGGGAATGAGGAGAAGGATTGAGTAGCAAGCAACCAAAACAAAACTAACCAACTCGTAAATGTAGTGAAAGTAAAAAGCTTCTTATGGACGATCAGCATGTTTATGGGGATGGGAGAACAATCAGGGAGAACAAGAATTTTCCTATATCAACCCAATATGTCTTTCTGCCATGCCCAATCTAATGATTGCAGCTTCCTTAGGTGCAAGGAAAAAAGAGAAAAGAGGTCTTTAACTAAGAGAAGGCAATCTTTTGAGTGACACTTCTATGTGACAGCCACTAGATTTACAAATCAGGAAGAGGGGTTTCTTTTCCTTAATTCAGCTGATGCAAACAAAATGACCCATTTATATCACAATGTCCGTAAGATTTTTTTTTTCATGTCTGTTGGACCTAATTTCTGACGCAGTCTAGAAGCTGTGGCAGAAAACTTGGTGGTTACAATAGTGATGATACTAAATGGAAGTGTGCATGTACATGTGCGTAAAAGATGGGAAAATGAGTCCTTTCACTGAAAAACTCAGTAAGCTCCATCCGCCTGTCTTCCCCTTTCTGTGCACGCTTGCCTAGTCCTCTGTGAAGAAATCATAAGATAAAGGAACACAGTCCCATTGTTTACAAACAGAGCAAACTCAACAGGAGAAGCAACTTTCACTTCGTTAGTACCCCGCTATCCCCTAACACTGTCTTGTTTCAAGCACTGTGCAGTATCTGAGTGCTTTGGACACTGCTTCTCCTTGACCTGTTCTAGCTGTTTTGTATCATCTTTATAAAAACAAATTGCTGAATAACATTACCTTGTGGAGATAGTAGATACCTTTTCTTCTTTTTTTTTTTTTTTTTTTTTGTTTTTCTTTTTTTTGTTTTTCTTTTTTGGTGAGATGTTTCAATTGCCATGAAAGACTAGTAACCTCACGCAACTTGTAGGCTGTTCAGGTCCAACGTTGTGATAAACTACCAGCTGAGCAAGATGTGGGCTGTGCTGGTTCACAGTCTGCCTCAGGATCCAAGTCTCCTCCTGGCTGAAATCACCAGCTTGTCCTGGAGTTTGCTGTATGCCAAGGCCAGCTCCATTGGACCTTGTCCTAGGAGAATTGATGGTGAGCAAATGTGCTCTTCCACCTCGGAAGCTTCTGGAGATTTCCCTTCTGAATGACTTTTTCATTCAGTCTGGGACATGATGCTTTTGGTAGGGAAAGGACAGCTTGCCAAGAATACCTGCAGTGTTCCCTCAATCTGAAAGTATCGCTTTGATTGCTCTATTTACTTTGTGCAGACCGTTTTCTGGAATTTATGAAAACTGAAGCTTGATTTCTTTCTTTCCCCTTTTGCTGTAGAGGTCATGCCAGGACACGGATGAAGAAGGCGCTCTTTCCCGTCACCTTGGTAAATTTTTTATTATTTATTATTATTTATTTATTTATTATTATTATTATTTATTGCACTTGAAAAATATCATTGATAGGACAGGACAGGACAGGACCGCATAGCTTAGGGTAGGGTAGGATAGGATAGGATAGGATATAGGATAGGATAGGATAGGATAGGATAGGATAGGATAGGATAGGATAGGATAGGATAGGATAGGAGTATCATGGGGTATTATGGGGTAGCATAGGATGAGACAGTTAAGGAGATTTTATTTTTCAAAGCCATAGGCAAGATATATTTCGTAAGCAGCCCTTATTGAAAAGTCTTCGAGTTACACTAGTATTAGTAATGTATGTTACAATCCTGTAAGAGGGTACACTTAGCATGGTTTTACACTACAGTTGGTATAGTTTATTTATATTATTAGTACAGTATATGTTAGCATAGTTTTGCACTACTATAAGATTTACCACTTCTATTTACAAGTACCAATATGTAGCTCCTAGTCCAAATAGCTCAAGAATACCAATTTAGTTTTTTCTGAGAGGGTAGGGATAGTTTACACTTTCCATTACATTGCATATGAAAATGATGTTTTCAATTGCTTTCCTGCAATCTTTATACATAAGTATTAAACGTTTTTCTACTGGTATTTGCCTTGAATTAATCTGTGTTCTTGCCTTAGACTTTCTTACTGCATGTCCGGTTGGGGGTTTTGTTGGTTTGGTGTTGGTTTTGCGTTTTGTTTAACACCTCCCGCCACCTCCATCGCTCTGTTCAACATCTCTGGGATGGCCATCGTGCTCCAAGCAGGTCAGGCTGGCCACTTCTAAAACAAGATCGGAGGAGGAGGCAAGAGGGCTTCTCAGAAGGGAATAACCCCAGCTGTGTGTGGTGGCCTGCAGCAGACCTCCTGTTCACACTCACCATGGCACATGGGCACCAGCTCCAGCCTGGACAGCCGAAGGAATGTGGCTTCCAGGTGGTAGCTATGGAGCAGGCACATTTATACAGCCAGTGACTCCGTGGTAGAGTGACACAGACTCAAGACTCTTGAGCTGGCCTTCCCTGCCAGGGCTATTCCGACCCAAAGAAGAATACACACAGCTGCTCCTCTTGCACCGGGTTCTATGGATTATCAGATTGCTGGCAGGCAATAACACATCCTCTTTAGCAGAAAGCACAACACTGATCACAAATTATTAAAAACATAAAAAAACCAAACACCACCAAAAACCAACCAACCCAACAATCCCAGCCACTGCAGCAGCAGCCTGTAGCTTGAGGTCTGCACCTAATAGAGCTGTAGTGCCCAATTCTGTCACAGCTGTTGAGAGCAGTGCGGTTGACAACACTAACATTTCTGTAGGTTGTTTGGTTTTTATAAGGATAGTGCAAGCAGCTTGTAAACAAACTGTTCCTAGAGGTCCTACGCTTGGCTTTATGGCCTAACTAAACAGGCCTTCAAGTAGGTTGTCAGGCTTTGTTTTCCTGAAGAAATAAATTGAGATGGGGGAAGGAAGCAGGACAGGACACAGACTAGCTCCACTTGTGCTCCCTTCAGGCAGTGCAGAGATAAACCCTCCACTTTCCCATTCAGCTTCCAAGATTTTAGACAAGCCAAGACATCACTACTGGGCTGTGAGGCCTGTTTCGATGGGATCTAGCAAGTTTTGAAGTCTTCGGAGGGGAAGCTAGCAAAAGCTTTCTTTTGAGATGCGATGAGGTAGAAGAGGCTACAGAGGAGCGCTGCTCCAGAGCACTCAACGCTTCTGGAAACCATCTTGATTCTGACAGGGATCAGTTTCAAAACCAAAACCAAATAACCCAAATGCTTTCCTGCAGTTTCTCTCAGTGAACAAGGCTATAAAAGCCTGCAAACTTACAAGAAGTTATAGTTACACAGCAGCCCACATACAGCTACCCGGAAAGGTATTAACACTGGTACACCTCTCTATATTAATCTTTATAAAGACAGTGTTCTGCATGAAGAACTATAGAAAGACGTCACTCAAGGCTGGGGATATTTACAAAAGCTTGTGAGGGCTTTCATTCACATCTCTGCCTTTTTTCTGCCACTCTGGAACACTTGTTCTTTTTCCTCCTTCATCTCCCACCCAGTCCTAAGCAGCTTGGTTAGTCGGCAAGTCCAACCTCTTTGCTTTGCCTTTCAAAGCAGTGGGAAGGAGGCCCTGTGAAGAAGGAGGCCACAACTTTCCAAAGTGTGAGGCAGATTCAGCTGTCAACAGAGTCCCAGGTGAAGCAGGCAGTCATAGCTTATCCCTGGAGGACAGCATGTTGAGAGGTGACTGGGAAGGCAGAGCACCCTTGTTCTGGGCATCACTGTGGATCTTGCCACGCTGACGGGATTTCCAGGAGTGTGTTCTGTCCCCAGTCTGTTGACACCACCTCCTTGTCCCAGACTGTAGAGGTCTCTGTGTCACTGAGGCAGCCTGGCTGCCCTGTGTAGAGCATAGGGTAAAGAAGCAGAGGTTCTGCTGGAAAGGCTTTCAAGTCTCTGGACAAATAGTACTCCATGTACTTCGCTCTAAAGAGGAGAGAAAAATCACCCCAGTACAGAGTGAATGGTCACCAGTGCCACTGCTTATAACTGAGAGATACAAGCCAACCCACCAAGCAAACAGATCCCAGGGAGTGGAGGAAGTTCCTGGGTGGAGTTCTAGTGGGGAGTTCTGACTATAGCCAGAACCTCCCATCTTAAAACCACACACAACCTGTACAACCAACACCTCCATTAACAGAGATAGCCAAGTGTCGCAGGACTGGTCCCTACTCAATTCTGGGTCTGTGTACTATAACCCCTCTGCAGCAGGTGTGTCACCTCCTTTGACCTGTGTCAGGAGCTCTGCTCTACAGAGCCGAAAAGCACGAGTAGCCCTGTCTTCCACCAACCAGTCTACAGAAGTGAGACACACCAACACGATCTGGCTTAAGGACATTAACAAGATCCAGCTCAGGTCAGCATAAGCAACATGCCAAAGCTACTGCTAAGAAAACACTCCTTCTTAGAGAAAGTGTTTGTAAAGTCTGTGAAGGAGGACAAGCTAGCATATCCAGAGCCTGGCCCTGATAACCTGAAGAACACACGCGCAAAGACATCCTGTATGTGAGTTCCCATGTTATCATCAGATTGCTGCATTGCCCGACTTTTCAGCACTGAAGTCACTCCTGCTGGCTCTAGGCTCTTTGGAGCAGTGCCCTACCCTGCTGAGAACTGCTGCAACTAACACCTCCCAGGGCACAGGGCTGTCTGCATCTGAGTAACCACTGCCATTGCCCAGTCTTCTTTCAGTACCACATCTTTCTCCCTGTTTCCACCACACCGTACATGAAATAATCCCTCCTGCTGATGTCGGCCTGTGTAACTGTAGCATCTATGAAAAGCACAGCCCAGATACTCTCAAGTGTCGCTCCCCAGGTAACCAGCGACAGATGGAAGCTTTTACAACCCAAACAAGATCTCTTAGCTCAGGTAACAGAGATGCCTACTATTAAGCATCTTCATGACATGCCAACTCAAAAAAGCCACTCAGCAGAGTCACTGGAACTTGCTTCAGTCCACGTGCAGAACAAGAGTTAAAATGAGGAAGTTTTTCAAACACCATTTGTTTTTCAAAACCTTCTTGCCTTTCTCCTAAACAAACTTGCTCCAAGCAGGCTACTGGATGGTTTGCAAACAGAGTCATAAATATACTCTAATAAAAATCGTTCATCTCTGTTGGCAAATGGAAAGCAGAGATGAGAAACCTGAATACTAGAGTATTCAAGAAAATGCCCATGCCTGATCCCCTGCAAACTAAGAAAACTGGTTCCATCCAACAGTTCCAGAAACCAGCATTGTACTTGATTCTTTGCCCTAGGACTGGCTGTGTGGCCTCCTCCTGCACCTACCCCACAGCACCTTCCTGCAGGAGCACCAAGGCACCTGCAAACTCCTTACCTCCTTCCGCATGTAACAGTGACTAAGGAAGCAGCCAATCTCTCCTCTGGTTAGTGGCCTGGGAGAATATGGGTCCCGGTATCCTGGGAGCATATCGATGCTGAGAGCTTTGAGCTGACTTGTGTTAAGTGCTCTGAGAAAAGAGAAAACATCTATCACTATTTAAAAGAAAAATGAATTCAAGTCAGACACAGACACAACACGGGAAACGCTGCTCATGTTCAAAGAAAACCTCTATCTTGAAAAATGCCTGCACTTGTTTCACTCAAAAACCTGAGAAAAATTAACTTACTGAAATTACATTTCTAAACCAAGCCAACAAATCATAGCCTTAACTCTGCTAACAGCTTCTTGTGGAACCATCAATGTGTCAGGTGCTTGGCTCAGACTGTTTTCTGAAGAGGTCTTGATGGGTGCCAAAGTCTTCAAGACCGCTAGATGGCATGTGGGTTTCTATTGCCCTGAGGCCCTTTGCAACCCCCAGACCAAAAGTTTCTGCTTTGATTTCTCATGACAAAAAGGTCTTAACATACCTCCGAGTAAACTTGGAAAGGGCTGTGGCAGGGTTAACACAGTAACAAAACAGCTATGCAGCACTAGGGTGGACAGCCTTCCCAGGAGATAATTACTCTTTTTTACTGCTGACTCTTTAGAACAGTGTGCAAGTGTTAACAGTTCACAGAAATCAGCAGGATTTTAACCCCATTTTCACCTTGGTCTGAATCACCCTGCCCCAGTTCTCTCATGGAAACTGAAAAATTGCTAAAGAAGAAAGAAAGAGAGCAAAACTGCCCCAAACAGACTGTTAGGTAGATAACAGTGGCATTCACCTCTCCCCTCAGCCCAGCCTTCCCCAACAGAAGGGAGGCCAGGGCATCCAAGGAGATGGTGTCCAGCAGTTTTGTACAACCCGCTCCTGGCAAAGAGCAACCCCATCCTAAACCCACTTTCCATCCACAACCTCCACTATCTTGACTGCAATCTCCTGCTCATAGAGAGTCCGCAGCATCCGATCCCACCTGTCTTTCTGACACTTCGGACTGATCATGAAAATCTGGATAGGAGAGAAAGCCATCAGCCTCCCAGTTTGGGACTGAGGAAGAAAAGGGAGTCCTGATCCACTCTGCTCCAGCAGCCCCACTGGAAAACCACATCTTTTGAAAATATTGGGTGTGTTTTCATTCAGGTTACTTAGAATTTGCCAAATAAAGGGAGTTGGTTTTGAGTTGAAAGCTTAGAGGCTAGGTCTTGATCTTAAAACCATTTTTCATGGATGCTCACAGGGGAAACTTGCTCTTTGAGGGTGAACAAAGGTGATGGGAGACCAGTCACTGCAAAGTCTGTAACTTACAAAGACATAGGATGCTTTGATTTATATTAAACAGAGTACCATGGCCATCTCCAGCCTCAGTCCTAGAGAAACACTGACCCACATATTTCTCCACAATGCTGCCACTGCCTCGATTTAGTATTATCAGTGGGGCCACCATTCACGTACAAGGACACAGTAAAGAAGGGACTTTTGTCATTACTTCAGGCACTGAAAATCCACTGCTACCCCTGCCACAGCAGAAAGCCTAGCGGAGAGCCAACACTGGGGATAGAGGTGTCTGGGCAGGGCTCCACCTAGGCCTTGAGGAGACACACTCTCTGGTGGAGGGCAGAGGACTTAAACCCTCATTTGCAGGTACACTGCAGAGGGTCGGGATATTTTTCAGTCCCTGGCAAGCAAGTGCAGCCCAGTAAGGAGCAGATCAAATTCCAGCTCAGTACAAAGGCAAAAATAATAAATTGGATAGATAAAGTGCAGCCGTGTAAGGAGCAGATCAAATTCCAGCTCAGTACAAAGGCAAAAATAATAAATTGGATAAATAAAGTGCAGCCACAAAGGACAACATGGAAAAACTATACCAGCTGTGTCCTCAACACAGACACTCAAACACACAGAGCCAAATCAGGTTCAAACTTTATGATTCATATAAGCAGATGGAGCAGGATACACCAGGAAAACAAAGGCTCCCCTTAATTCTTCACTGTAAGCGTGGTGAGGCACTTTACTGTAAGGGTGGTGAGGCACTGGAATGGGCTGCCCAGGGAAGCTGTGAATGCTCCATCCCTGGCGGTGTTCAAGGCCAGGTTGGACAGAGCCTTGGGTAGCATGGTTTAGTGTGAGATGTCCCTGCCCATGGCAGGGGGATTGGAACTAGATGATCTTAAGGTCCTTTCCAACCCTAACTGTTCTATGATTCTATGTAGAGGAAACACACGAGAACTGGGGAAATAACCTGCTTTTCAGCCCAACTTCTCCATCTCCTCCTGGCTGGATTCAAGCACCCATACCCTCAAGACAGGAAGCCCAAAGATTTGCTGGGCACTGCCCTTGCACACAAGTCTAAACTTCCAAACATGGCTCTTGCAGCAGGTACTAAGTGCCCACAGACCTGACTGGCCTCGTGTCTCTAGAGCAAACACCAGAGGGAAAGAGCACGTCCTGAGCCCTTTCCGGTCTGCTCCCCTGAGCTCAGCATTTCTCCCCAAATAAAAAAACGGCTATTTTCTCCTTGCAAAAGATTGACGACCAAAAGATGAGGGATCAGGAAAGAACTATCTATGTGAAAAGATAATATACTCTAAGGGAAATGGCTAGAAGCTCAGCAGCATGAAGAACCCAGGTCCTCTAGGTGATGAATGGACCATCGACTGAAAGAGAGGAGAGGTTCCAAGCATCACCTTCACCTACATGTTGCATCGATACAAGGTATCTCCATGTGTTTTCATCACTGGGCCGAAAGCCCCAAGGAGCTGAGATGCAAAGTCAGGCTGGGAGCGGGTACAGGAGAAAGCATCCACAGTGCAAAGCAGAAGACAGCAGCCATGCGCCAGACAGACATCATGACAAAAAAAATGGGTTCTGCAGCATCTGCTCCACCTTAAAGATGCATCTTTGCTTTTGATCTGGGGAAGTTGAGGCATTTTGTGAATGGGGTTCACCTGACTGTGAAGCGATTACATCCCCAGGGAGAAAATGGAAAACCGCATCTCAAAACCACATGAGAACAACTGGATCAGGATGCAGGCTCCCAAGGGGAAGAAAGTTGGGCTGCTGGCAAGAAAGCTCCACAAACATTAACTGGGGGTACTGGGAGTGAGGGCTGGCATGTGGGGTGTCCATCATGGCAGGCACAGCAACTTACTCATAGCCTCGATTAGCGTGTTCACAAAGTTCTCAGTTTCTTCTTGCAGGCCCTGCTGTGATTTCAGGGGCATGGGAAGGAAACCATAGCATTCACGGTTGCAGATGAACATCTGTATTCCTGGGGATCATACAAAAAAGGAAATTAGCATTAGACCTTTACCACCTGATTTCACTGCTTTGTTGCTACGTCACCACAATCCAGCTTATGCCAGGACCTCAGTCCCAAGAAGGTCTGCTTCATCAGCAAGCAATCAAAAAACACCACAGTGCCATTTTCCGGCTTATTCAACCAGCAGCAAGTGACCTCTCCTATGAAATCAATTTTTACTTGCTCCCTAGCAGCAGGTATTTTGACCCTGCCACTAGTTTTCCTCTAGGAGAGACTGGAAACCCTCCTCTTAGAACACATAAAGGGTCTTTTTCAGCCTTTGCCTTCATGGTACAAAAACAATCATACAGCAGAGGCATAACTGCCCTTTAGCAAAAGCAGTGTCTGATACACAGACACATACAGCAGGACTTCTGCAGGTACCTAGGAAGTACCACAGGAACCCCCATCCCCAAAACCCCACCTGCACTGCTCAGAACTGGCACATCACCTGACAATCTCTTCATAAACCCAGAGCCAAAAGCAGCAACACCTTTTCAGCCTCTGAGTAAGCCAGCCTCAAGTGATGCAATGGGTTTCCACCTGCAGCTGTGATGAAGAAGGTGAAGCAGCAATCCTAAGACATGGGATCTCTCTCCCTGCACACACCCAGGGCTCAGCAATGGCCTCCAAACAGGGGGTGGGGTGCGGAATGTGACAGGACAAGGGAATTGCATTAACACGAAAGAAGGAGATTTAGACATTAGGAAGCAGTTCTTCACTATAAGGGTGGTGAGATACTGCCACAGGTAGCCCAGAGAAGCTGTGGCTGCCCCATCTCTGGAAGTGTTCAAGTACAGGTTGGACAGGGCTTTGAGCAACCTGATGCAGCAGAAAGTGCCCCTGCCCATGTCAAGGCGGTTGCAACCAGATGGATCTTTAAGGTCCCTTACAACACAAATCAGTCTATGATTCTATACATGGAGCTCAAAGGTAGGGGAAACACTGAGGTTTCAAAGTTCTCAGCGAAGGGTGGAGGCATTTTTCCTCATGAGTGGGCAGGCAGGACTCCCCCCTGAGCAAAGGAAGGCTACATTTGTTACACACCTGCAAGGGGTGATGTGGTTCATAGAATCATAGAATAGTTAGGGTTGGAAAGGACCTTAAGATCATATAGTTCCAACCCCCCTGCCGTGGCAGGGACACCTCACACTAAACCATGCCATCCAAGGCTATGTCCAGCCCCACCTTGAACGCCGCCAGGGATGAAGCATTCACAACTTCCTGGGCAACCCATTCCAGGGCCTCACCACCCTTAAAGAATTTCTTCCTCATATCCAATCTAAATTTCCCCTGTTTAAGTTTGAACCCATTACCCCTTGTCCTCTCACTACAGTCCCTCATAAAGAGTCCCTCCCCAGCATCCCTATAGGCCCCCTTCAGATACTGGAAGGCTGCTATGAGGTCTCCATGCAGCCTTCTCTCCTCCAGGATGAACAGCCCCAATTTTCTCAGCCTATCTTCATATGGGAGGTGCTCCAGTCCCCTGATCGTCCTAGTGGCCCTCATCTGCACTTGTTCTAACAGTTCCATGTCCTTTTCATGTTGAGGACACCACAACTGCACACAATACTCCAAGTGAGGTCTCACGAGAGCAGAGTAGAGGGGCAGGATCACCTCCCTTGACCTGCTGGTCACGCTCCTTTTGATGCAGCCCACGATACGGTTGGCTTTCTGGGCTGCGAGCGCACACTGCCGGCTCATGCTCATTTTTTCACCGACCAACACCCCCAAGTCCTTCTCCGCAGGGCTGCTCTCAATCTCTTCTCTGCCCAACCTGTAGCTGTGTCTGGGATTGCTCTGACCCAGGAGGAGGACCTTGCACTTGGCATGGTTAAACTTCATCAGGTTGGCATCAGCCCACCTCACAAGCGTGCCAAGGTCCCTCTGGATGGCATTCCTCCCCTCCAATGTATCAACCGAACCACACAGCTTGGTGTCATCAGCAAACTTGCTGAGGGCGCACTCAATCCCACTCTCCATGTCACTCACAAAGATGCTGAACAAGATCGGTCCCAACACCGATCCCTGAGGGACACCACTCGTTACTGGTCTCCAGCTGGACACTGAGCCATTGAGCACAACTCTTTGCGTGCGGCCATCCAGCCAGTTCTTTATCCACCGAGTGGTCCACCTATCAAATTGATGTCTCTCCAACTTAGAGAGAAGGATGTCATGTGAGACAGTGTCAAAGGCTTTACACAAGTCCAGGTAGATGACATCAACTGCTCTACCCCTGTCCATCAGTTCCGTAGCCCCATCATAGAAGGCCAACAGATTGGTCAGGCAGGATTTCTCCTTAGAGAAGCCATGCTGGCTGTCACCAAGCACCTTGTTGGTTTTCATGTGCCTCAGCATGCCTTCCAGGAGAATCCGCTCCAAGCAGTCCTCCTGTGGGAGAGGAGGTCCTGCCTTGCACCTGGGCACAGAGGGGTGCAGGTCTAGCAGAACAGGCAGCCTTAGAGAGGGAAAAGTTCAAACAAACCCAGCATGCCTAGGGGTGATGGAAGCTTCTGTCTGCGCTTTGCAAGAAGTCTCTGTCAGATCGCAGTATGTATGGAATGACTCTTACAGGGTGGAGAAGCCAAGTCTGATGCCTAGCTCCAACAGCACACAGTAGGTCAAATGCGGGCCCAGGCACTCAGTTCCCCTGAGACCACATGGGACGGAGTTGCAAGGCCCAAGGCATCAGGATAGCTGCAGGGTCTGTTGCTAGCCTAGCAAGGGATTCAGGCTGAGTTTTGCAGTCAAGCATCTTCCTGCTTCTGTTTGCTTTGGCTACAAAATAAGGCGGAATGTTTTCACCTGTGCTGGCAAAAGAGTTTGAAGAATATATATGATAGCCATCTTGGAAGTGCCAAGCTGCCACCAAACATTATCCTTTCCTTTCCAGGACTAGTTTGTACTGTGCCCTAAACATTACAGGAAAATCCCACAGAGAGACACCAGCAAGGAGAAAAGATACTTTCAAAAAGAGGTCATAATATGACATCCTTCCACTCAAAAGCTTTTGCAGCTGCTTGTTCAAGGAGCTGAATCTGAAGGTGAGAAAACAGAGAGATGGAAAGTCTCTCCTCGAAGCAGACGCCTTTGCAAGAGAGAGACCCACCCACTGCAAGCTTGTTCACTGGCAATGTCCCAGCAACCTGTGATCAGCAAAACGCTGTTCCTGCTGCACTGACAGAGGGTTTGCTCACGATCAGCTAGAACTGAAGCAGCACTGGGCCTGATGTCACATCAGGCAGCACACTCAAAACCTACATCCAGAGAAACCAAGGGAAAGTATTTTGCTGTTTTTCATTGAGCTCTGGTAACATCTTTTATTATTTAACCACAATCTGAAAGCCACTTTCTTCTTTTTTATTTTTTAATTTTAATTTTAATGAAACAAGCACAACCACCCCCTCCCTCTAGGAAATAAATGAAAAGCAGACACTACATGAATGCATCAACATACCAGGTATTAGTCCCCATAATCCCTGGTACTTTTAGCAGAGCAGAATTGTCTGCATTAATGCCCCTCCCAGTGTTTCTACCACTTTAAGTTCTGCAGTAAATTGCAGGCTACAATACTTGCCAGGACACATTCAGCTGTCAGCTGCAATTTAGGTAGATGGCATAATAAAAAATACTACCTTCTGACATTCATGGATTTGGCACTGATCTAATCAACTAATCTTATCTGGCTCACTGAGCTCTGTTCTTATCCTCTGCTGGCTTAAACACAGTTGATCTGTATAGATTCACGCCAGTATTTCTGTTCCTTCTGGGATAAAAGCTGCTTTAGAATGGTAAAACAACCTTAAAATGGGGAGGTAGACTTGTTCTTGGGCTCTGTTTTTGTCATCAAGTAAAGGATTGCTACCACAGACAGAAAAGGCATAGATAGTTGTATAATGATTAGCCTTTGTCAGGCAGTGACCAGCATTCACAGCTATGCCCTAAACTCACAGCCACATTTAGGCAACTTCTATTTCCCCCAGGGCCCTGTGAGCAGACCTTCCTCCTGGCTGGCTCTAGTTCTTCAGAGACTCAGGCTGAAAGGAAGCTCAGGACATCTGGCTGACTAAATGCTATCTTGCATAGGAGTGCAAGGTGCCCAAGAGAGTGCAGCCACACCGAGATTTTGGTCTGAGTCAGTACTCCCACCACAGGCCACATCCTCCCAGCAGAGGTGGGATGGTCTATTTGGAGCATCACAAAACAGTTGCTTTGAGTAGTAGATTGATTCGGAGAAAACTCCAGGAACTCACCAACAAAGTTTTGAGTCGACAAGCAAGTATTCTTTATTGCAGCGCCAGGAGACGCAGGGGATCGTTCCTCCAAGCATGTCCCTACCAAGCATCAACCAGACTACGATTACATTGTCGTTAAACATAGATATTCATTAGATTGCATACATTACATCAGACTTTTAGAGAATGCCTCCCTTCTGCACACAAAAATGTGGTAGTGGGCTTTCAGACCCCTGGTGGTTATTTCTTCATCACTTTGTTTTAGGATCATTGTCATATCAGTAACCACCAGGCAGTTCTGGCAAAGCTTATCTTAGTAATTTCCTTTTCTCTATAGCCGCTATCTGATTCAGAGAATACTCCAGGAACAAACTCACCAACAAAGTTTTCAGGTTGACAAGCAGGTATTCTTTATTGTGACACTGGGAGACACAGGGGATAGCTCCTCCTAAGGTGTGCTCCTGTATTGCTACATAAGCCCTCCTTCTATAGCCGCTGGGCATACATACATATTCATGAGGATACATACGGATTACATCATTTTCCAGAAAGCTCCCCACATGTATACAAAAATGTGGTGGTGGTCTTTGGGGGTGTGGAATAATTAGGAATTAAACTTATATTTGAAATGCAGCATTGTCCACACCTAAGGGAAAAACCTACTTTCAGGGTATCTCAAAGCAGAATGCAGCCATCCCTGGAATGTGCACTCCACAATGGTTCCCATGCATACACAGATGGATGATGGAGCGGGGTGAAGACCTTGCGACCATAATTTGTCCTAACATCGACAAAAAATAGGAACCAGCTGGTACACTAAACTAATAAGCTGCATGCCTGCTATCCTGAGTCGACAGCCTGTCATCTTTTGACAGAATGCTGTCCTCTGTGTGAACTTTGCTTCATTATAATGTCATTATAATGCATTTACATGCTAAAATACACTCCCATATCCAATGTGACATGCCCCCCCCCAAAAGGAGACCACCCCCCTCTGAGCATGCGCTCTGAATTTTTGGTGTCATATACCTTTAAAGTGAAGCGAGAGGGATTTGCACCAATAATAATAAAGGTATGTATGACTAGAGTCACTCAAGCTCCACCTTGAAGGTGAAAAATAGTATAAAATGACCCAAGAGAGAGGGGGATATTGGGGAAGATACCATCGTGGAAGATAACATCAACAGACTCCTGGGACAGGTCGATGGGCTGGACCCTTCTTTCCCCCCCCATAGGGACGCCTGTAGGTAAGACTTCAACTGGGAAAACTTAGAACCTCTGTAGAGTTACTTTTTACTGTTACCTGTATATTTTAGAGCCAGGCTGTGTTAACTTCATCGAGCACTTGTATCCATGTCACTATTATTCGCACGTGCTTTTGCAGACAGTATTTATCACCGGCAATCCATAAGAACCTGTATCTGTTGCATCAATAAACTGCACTGTTTTGGTAGCCAATCATAATTTTCTCACTGAACGCAACCCCATTTCTAGTTGTAGCTGTGAGGGTTCAGCAGCACGATTGGACTGGGCAGTGTGGTGCACTATCAGTGAATCCGGATCAGTAAGGTTCGAAGTAGTAAACACGGCTGAACTGATAGTTGCATATTGGAGCCATTCCTGGCCCCTCTAATAAAGCAAGGGGTTTCTTTTCCCCCCTTTAATGCAACAGGGCGTCGTCTACTTCTTTCAACAATCTTCATCACTTCTGACAGCCTTTGAAGCATGAGCAGTAGATGCTTATACGAGCTTAATTGGCTCGTTTAAACCATAGACATAACAATCATCCTGTCCTTCTACTTATCAGTTAGTTTAGCTGCAGCCCATCCTGGACCCCAGCCATTCCAAATACCCCTCATCCTTACGTCCTGTTCTTCTAGCCTGTTTTTCTTACACTCATTTTGTACTAAGGTCATAGGGCCTAAACCTACGTCAACTACAGCAGTTTATCTTGTACCAGAATTCTCAGTATGTTCTCTAGCTGTACTCCTTTTTTTCTGTGTATCATGCACCTCAGTAATTTTCCATTACTACTGTTACAAAGCCATCAACCTTAACATTACTTAAAACTGATTCTAAAGGCTTATATATTTCATTTTGTGATTTTGTACCCCCCTGTCTCATAATAAAGACTAACGTTCTTGAGGTTACTTATTTAAAACCCTATTCTTCAATCAACCCCATTCTTCAAACCGCCCTATTCTTCAGTCAACACCATTCTTCTAGATTCACTGTGGAAAATCCATGGTTTGACCCAAGGCGTTTTCACATTTCTGAACTTGGATGTCATCCTTTTATCCTGGGTGACAAAACTCAGCCCAGGACAACAATCAGAGCATATGAGAGGGCCAGGGTGTTGAAGCAAAGCCTTTGATGTCATGGGTCAGTCCTGGAAAAAGATGAAGTGCTCTAGGATGGAAGGGAAAAATGATGGACTTCAATCCGTGAAGTATTTCTTGCACGGATGGAGCTAATGTAATGCAGTTACCGCACTCACTGGATGCTGCATTTCTTGGAGAGCTGTCAGAGGGAACAAGTGGGGCAAGTAGATTGCAGGAAGCCTGCTTTGCTAGCCAGGCTTCACCTTCAGTTCTCCTCTGCAGCCAATACTTCCATGTCCTGACCATGAAAGTCAAAACCCTGTCTCGCCTCTGCCTCCCAAGGCTTCAGTTTCAGCTCTTGCTGCCTCTGCCATTTGTCTCTCTGATTTGATGCCCCTCATGCTGTCATAGCTGAGTTTTAAAATGCCTTGCTTAGTCTGCCAACACAGTGCCATCTTTTTCAGTGCTGTCAAGAACTTCAAACCAGAAACATCCCTAAAAGGAAAGCTACAGGCATCTGGTGTCTGCTGTGTTGGTCTGGCAATGGTGGGAAAGGCAGTTTTCTCAGCCCATCTCTTCTGCAGAAGCAACTGCCAAAAGCAAACAGATATACTTCTTCACTTTCTCTCTGTTTGTCTGAAGGACAGCCCTTCCTGCTCACCTTTAACTTTGCCTCCTTTACAAACAGCACAGGTAACACCAAATGCACATGACTCAGAGGACCCACAAGCCATTTTTCTCCACTACTTCACTTCAGTAAGTCAGAAAACTGGTCATGAAGCTCCCACAGCTAGGGGTAAGTAAAGCTGGCACAGTGACATTTGGGAAGGCTGCTCATGAACTGCGGAGCCTGCACCAGGGAGCAGAATTCTACGGACTTTGTTAGGATATGTTTTCTGTTTTCTGTTTTTTCCCATGGCGGGGGGGTTGGAACTCGATGATCTTGAGGTCCTTTCCAGCCCTTACTATTCTGTGATTCTGTGATATTAACTTTCAGCACTGACTGCTCTCGCTATTAAAAGCCACCAAAGCACTGAAATTGTCTGTCTGGATCATCTGGAACATCTCCTTGTGTTGTCTCCTCCCCGTGTCTTGAGGCGTGAGACAGATTTGACCACTTGTGGCCATGGATCAGATGATTCTTAGTCCAGAAATAAGGATCTTTGCTTATGGCCTCAGAAGCTGGACATTGAACAGTTATTTCAGGCTGTGCCATGGCTTTTTCTCTGCTGTTGGCAACGGGTCTCTGGTCTCCCAAACAAATAGTCACGGTGTTTTGACTAATGAAGGCATCTCAGAAGTTAGCTGAAAGTTCCCCAAAACTTGAATGGAATACAGGTTTGGGTATTTTAGTTTTGTATTGCTTTCTCAGCCGGATGAGAAATTAATGGTCTGCATTTCTGCAAGAGTTGCAGCTCTGTACTGTTTCTCAAAGGTGCATTTTAAAGTACACACAGGCGGTTTCAGCGGTGAGAAAAATGAGCTTAAATGTACACGTACGGACCATGCCATGCCGCCGAGCGCCTTCACCTCTGGCAGGCCAAGGCCCCAAGTAACCCAAACCGCCTAGGCCTGCTGCCGGCGCGGGGAGTCCCAGTCTTTCCTTCCAGCAAGGGGCAGGCGCAGGGGGGAGGTGGCAGTGGGCGATGCCAGCCTCGTGCTGCGCTCTGGCCCCGCGCCGCCTCACCGCAGGGCCGCGCAGCCCCCCAGGCAGCGGAGAGGAGAGGCCAGTGTGTCTGAGCTCCAAGGCTCATCTCACTCATCTCATAGCAATTTACGGAGCTGTGGGAAAGACTGGGGAACTTCGTGCGGCTTAAGATGATGCAAACTGCTGCTGCTGCTGTGGAAAGGTGTGATCTGCAGATCCCCTCCATCACTGCTGCAGCAGTAGTGTTTGTATGGAAGTTCTGGTGGTCAAAGATCATGGCAACCGTAGAGGAAGTGGCCCATCAAACTACCGGAGAGAAGATGGGAGGGATTACCCATTCCCAGGGAGCTCTTACACAAACACTAATGGCTGGGACAGCACAATGAATATAGACTGTCCCCGCAGACTCAGGCCTCTCTTTACCAGAGCGCATACAGGTATGCTTCCTCTGGTCCATCTTAAAAGCAAAGATGAACTATTTACCAGTTTCCGCATTTGGGTCTTTTTTTATGTTTTATCACATCACTTGCTTGAATGTAGATACTCCCCGCTGGGTGGCAGAGACCAATTCTACAGAAACAGGAATAAAACATCATCCCCATACTTACCGCGCTATATTTTTTTTTTTAATCCTAAGAAATTAAAGGTTACAAAACTTTACAACCACTGAGCAGAAAAAGACTTTCCCTAGTACTGTAATGATACTGCTTTATAAAAGCTGAATAATTTTTGCATTTGGTAATTCAACTGAGTTGTTTCAGGGTGTGCCATGGCTGATCTTCTGCAGTTGGGAACAGGTCTCTGGTCTCCCAGACAACTAGTCATGGTGTTTTGACTAATGAATTTTGACTAATGAAGGGATCTCAGAAATTAGCAGAATGTTCCCCAAAACTTGAATGGATACAGGTTTGGGTATTTTAGTTTTGCATTGCTTTCTCAGCCGGATGAGAAATTAAGGGTCTGCATTTCTACAAGAGTTACAGCTCCATACTGTTTTTTAAAGGTACAATTTAAAGCACACAGAGATGGTTATAGCGGTAAGTAAAAGGAGCTTAAACACACACGCACGGAACATGGAGTGCTGCTGAGCGCCTTCACCCCTGTCAGGCCAAAGCCCCAGCTGATATAAAATGTCCTCACTTCCCTGGAATCAGTGCTGCTGTGGCAGTTTGAGCCAGATCTTCAGGAATTGACTGTAACTTTCATTATCCTTTAGTTATGTTTATATATTTTCTGTGGGATCAAAAGCAAGAATATAAGAATTGGGTTTGATGTAGTATCCAGGCTGGTATTTTAAACTATTATGTACCAATCCTGGGAATTTTATCGCATCCATTTCTGCAGAGTTCCATGACATGGAGAAACATAGCAGTGCTGAAATCAAAGTTGAGAAATACAAGCAGATTCTGTCCTGCATACAGACAGTGCTTAGAACCTCTCCTTCCCATGTTTTCAGAAATACACAGAGTTCTAATTAGAGACATAATAGGTCCTGGAAGCTCTGGGTCACTGCCAGGAGAGGTTATTTATAGGAAAGGAAAGGAAAAGGGAAGGGTAAGGGAAAAGGAATCATAGAATAGTTACAGTTGGAAAGGACCTGAAGATCATCGAGTTCCAACCCCCCTGCCATGGGCAGGGACACCTCCCACTAAACCATGCCATCCAAGGCTATGTCAATCCCCACCTTGAACACTGCCAGTGATGGAGCATTCACAGCTTCCTGGGCAACCCATTCCAGTGCCTCACCACCCTTACAGTAAAGAATTTCTTCCTCATATCCAATCTAAACTTCCCCTGTTTAAGTTTCAACCTGCCACCCCTTGTCCTATCACTACAGTCACTCATGAAGACTCCCTCCCCAGCATCCCTATAGGCCCCCTTCAGGTATTGGAAGGCTGCTATGAGGTCTCCACGCAGCCTTCTCTTCTCCAGGATGAACAGCCCCAATTTTCTCAGCCTATCTTTATACGGGAGGTGCTTCAGTCCCCTGATCATCCTCGTGGCCCTCCTCTGCACTTGCTCCAACAGTTCCATGTCCTTTTCATGTTGAGGACACCACAACTGCACACAATACTCCAAGTGAGGTCCCATGAGAGCAGAGTAGAGGGGCAGGATCACCTTCCTCAACCTGCTGGTCACACTCCTTTTGATGCAGCCCACGATACGGTTGGCTTTCTGGGCTGCAAGTGCACACTGCCATCTCATGTTCATTTTTTCATTGACCCAACACCCCCAAGTCCTTCTCCGCAGGGTCGCTCTGAATCTCTTCTCTGCCCAACCTGTAGCTGTGTCTGGGATTGCTCCGACCCCGGTGTAGGACCTTGCACTTGGTATGGTTAAACTTCATCCGATTGGCATCAGCCCACCTCACAAGCGTGCCAGGGTCCCTCTGGATGGCATTCCTTCCCTCCAATGTATCAACCGAACCACACAGCTTGGTGTCATCGGCAAATTTGCTGATGGTGCACTCAATCCCACTCTCCATGTCACCCACAAAGAAGTTGAACAAGACCGGTCCCAACACCGATCCCTGAGGGACACCACTCATTATTGGTCTCCAGCTGGACACTGAGCCATTGAGCACAACTCTTTGCGTGCGGCCATCCAGCCAGTTCTTTATCCACCGAGTGGTCCACCTATCAAATTGATGTCTCTCTAATTCAGAGATGAGGATGTCATGTGAGACAGTATCAGACGCTTTGCACAAGTCCAGGTAGATGACATCAACTGCTCTACCCCTGTCCGTCAGTTCCGTAGCCCCATCACAGAAGGTCACCAGATTGGTCAGGCAGGATTTCCCCTTCGTGAAGCCATGCTGGCTGTCACCAAGCACCTTGTTGGTTTTCATGTGCCTCAGCATGCCTTCCAGGAGAATCCGCTCCAAGATTTTGCCAGGCACAGAGGTGAGCCTGACTGGTCTGTAGTTCCTCGGCTCATCCATTTTCCCCTTCTTGAAAATGGGGGTTATATTTCCCTTTTTCCAGTCATCGGGAACTTCACCTGACTGCCATGATTTTTCAAATATGATGGACAGTGGCTTAGCAACTTCATTTGCCAGCTCCTTCAGGACCCGCGGATGGATTTCATCACGTCCCATGGACTTGTGCATGTTCAGGTTCCTAAGATGGTCTTGAACCACATCCTCTCCTACAGTGGGCCCAGGGTCTTCATTCTCACTGTCCCTGCGTCTGCCTTCCAAAACTTGGGTGGTATGGTCAGAGTAATTTCCAGTGAAGACTGAGGGAAAGATGTCATTAAGAACCTCAGCCTTCTCCAAATCCAGGGTAGCCAGTGCTCCCGATAGCTTCTGGAGAGGGCCCACGGTGTCCCTAGACTGCCTTTTATTTGCAATGTACCTACAGAATCCCTTCCTGTTATCCTTAACATCCCCAGCCAAGTTTAATTCTAAGTGGGCCTTAGCTTTCCTAACCTGGTCCCTAGCTTCTCGGACAACATCCCTGTATTCTTCCCAGGCCGCCCGTCCTTGCTTCCACCTTTTATAAGCCTCTTGTTTCCTTCGAATTTTCCTCAGCAGCTCCTTATCCATCCAAGGAGGTCTCCTGGCCCTCCTGCTGAACTTCCTTCTAGTTGGGATGCATCGCTCCTGAGCTTGCAGCAGGTGATCCTTGAATATCAACCAACAGTCTTGGGCCCCCCTACCCTCTAGGGCTGTATCCCATGGAACCTTACTAACAGGTTCCTGAAGAGGCCAAAGTCTGCTCTCTTGAAGTCCAGGGCAGTGAGCTTGCTGCACGCTCTTCTCACCGTCCTGAGGATCTCGAATTCGACCATCTCATGATCACTGCAATCAAGGCTGCCCTGGAGCGCCACATTTCCAAAAAGCCCTTCCCTGCTGGTGAGAACGAGGTCAAGCATGGCACCTCTCCTTGTCAGCTCCTCTATTACTTGCAGAAGGAAGTTGTCACCCACACAATCTAGGAACTTCCTGGATTGCTTGTGCCGGGCCGTACCATCCCTCCAACAGATATCAGGGTAGTTGAAATCCCCCATGAGAACAAGGGCCTGCAAGCGTGAGGCTGTTCCTATCATCTATAGAGCACTTCATCCACCGAGGCCCCTTGGTCAGGTGGTCTGTAGCAGATCCCCATAATAATGTCACCCGTTGCTGTTCTCCCTTTAACCCTGACCCACAAACTCTCTGTCGACTGCTCACCTGTCCCCAGACAGTGTTCCATACTCTCCAGCCTATCCCTAACATAACTAGCAACTCCCCCTCCCTGTCTACCAGGCCTGTCTTCCCTAAAGAGCTGGTAACCTTCCATTCCAACACACCAGTCACAGGAGCCATCCCACCATGTTTCTGGGATGCCTATGATATCATACCCCCGTAGATGTGCACACATCTCTAATTCCTCCTGTTTGTTCCCCATACTACGGGCATTTGTGTAGAGGCATCTGAGCCGAGCTCCAATTGAAGCCAGCTCATTGGCTGGAGCAGCTGGAATATCTCTACATTGCTCCAAACGTTTACTATAGGTGATAGCAACCGACTGGGTGAGTTGGGATGGAATGACGCCCCCCTCCCCCAACACATCTAGTTTAAAGCACCCTTGACCAGTCTGGCAAGCCCCCGACCAAATCCACTCTTCCCTTTCTTTGTCAGATCTGCTCCACCAGCCCCCAGTAGACCTGGGCTACTAAATTGAGTCCCATGTTCAAGGTACCCAAACCCCTGACTATAGCACCACCCTTCTAACCATTTATTAACCTGCCCAATCCTCCTAGCCTTTTTAACATCCTGCCCTATATCCTGGAGAACTGCTGAAAAGACAATCTGAGCTCCAGAGTCCCCTAACCACCTCTCCCAGGGCTCTGTAGTCCTTCTTTATGCTCTCCGAGCTACTGCTATCTATATCAGTAGCACCCACATGGACCACTAGAAGTGGGTAATAGTCAGTGGGACTGACTAGAGCAGGCAGCTTCTCAGCAACATCCCTGATCTGAGCCCCTAGTAGGAAACACACCTCTCTTGAGCCTGGGTCAGGCCTACAAATGGGTGCCTCTGCTCCTTTTAGAGTAGAGTCCCCTACTACTACGGTCCGCCACTTTTTCCTGGCAGCACCAGTAGTGATCTTCTTTACCAGTGCATCAGCCGGTTGTTCCTGGTGGGACCACGGTTCCTCATCAGCCCCCCACAGGACAGCAAAGCAGTTCTGGGTGGGGAGAACAGATGTAGGAGGAAGCCCCTTGCTTTTAATTGTCCTCTTTCTCCTTTTTTTGTTGTTTTTTTTTTTTTTTTTTTGTTACTGTTTCCCAGCTTCCACGGTTAGCAGCCTCCTTTCCTGCATGAGTGACAGTAGGCACTTGAGGCCTCTGCACACTCTGGTCCTGGAGCTGCCTTCTAGGGCTATATCCCATGGACCCTTACTAAACAAGCTCCTGAAGAGGCCAAATTCTGCTCCGTTAAAGTCCAGGGCAGTGAGCACACTGCGTGCCCTTCCTCACTGTCCTGATGTTCTCAAAATTGACCACCTGATGATCACTACAGCCAAGGCAGCCCTTGCGCATCAAATTCTCAACCAGACCCTCCCTGTTGGTGAGCACAAGGTCAAGCATGGCACCTCTCCTTGGCAGCTCCTCTATAACTTGCAGGAAGAAGTTGTCTTCCACACAACAGATGCACTAAAGAGCCGATGTCAATGTGTCAATTCCTACAAAAAAATGTCCTACGCCTGGGAGATGCAGATGCTGTTCTCTCCTACTCTGTGCCAAGGAGCTGCTCACTTGTAAAAAATTGAAAGGGCCTTTTTTCATCTGGCCACATCACTGTTGTCCCCTGGACCAAACAAGAGCTCAGCATTGCCATTCATAATGGCAATTACCTTACTCGATAATCCACAGTTACAGAGAATAAGAAACAGGGCTCAAGCTCTTCACATGAAACTAAAATTGACAACTAATGCTAAAATCTCACTTGTTTGTTTGTTGTTTGAGGTTTTTTGTTGTTGTTTTGTTTTCTCTTTTGTTTTTAATAGATTCCCTTTTCACTACTGCTTTACTTCACTGGAAAACAAAATACAAGTACTTATATAACACAGATTATGCACTGACACACACTTTAGTCTCTGTACTGTTATTATTAACAAGTATCGATATTGCAAAAATGAGGAGTCTTTGCTACTTATTCTGAACTAATGTAGGGATGAAAACTAAGATGGCTAAATTCAATTACTATCCAATTCCTTGGATATTTTTATTTTTCCTTATAACATTTTTTAATTTTTTTTATTTTTCCTTATAACATCTGCTTTTCTTCACAAGCCCATATTCCACAGCTGTGTGTAAATCATTCTAACTTTCATATCTTAAATTTCATCTAGATTTTGTCCCAAGTCATAAAATTCTAGATTATCCATGATATTCAAAAAGCCAAGAGAAACATCTGTGGATACTTACACACTGTGCTCTTAAGATTTGTGAGAGGGGAAGGAAGTGGTGATCTCCTAGGATTTCCTGTGGATTCTATCATTCATTGTAAAAGGCCAGGGGTAATGGTGAGAAGGTCAGGTAGGCTGTGGGCCTTCCGGCTGAGGGAGATATTATAACTTACTTCGAGAGCCACACAAGCCAGTAAGATTAGAACTGGGCTCGGAAAGGACAGTTCTATTCTGTGGAGAAGTTTCCCTTGTGCTTTCTTGCCCTCTTCTGACATTTTCACCTCTTTAAAGCAACATCAGGAAGGCAGGGCTGCTTTGAGTCAAATATGCTCCAAACTTGCTGCTGTCCTAAACAACAGGACTACCCAAACTTACCTGAAATATTGCTATAAATATCATTTAGGCTATTCGTTTGAAGCAGAACTGCAGTATTCAAACTTCCCTTGTTCCTCCTTCCTACCTTCAAAGCCAATCACAAGAAGAATTCCCTCAAAGCAGGGCTTCTACCATGTCAGCACATCAACAAAAACCAATAGGATGGGAACTTGATCTCTTAAAGACCACAGAAATTCATGCTTTGGCCATACCACCCAAGTTTTGGAAGGCAGACGCAGGGACAGTGAGAATGAAGACCTTGGGCCCACTGTAGGAGAGGATGTGGTTCGAGACCATCTTAGGAACCTGAACGTATACAAGTCCATGGGACCGGATGAAATCCATCCGCGGGTCCTGAAGGAGCTGGCAAATGAAGTTGCTAAGCCACTGTCCATCATATTTGAAAAATCATGGCAGTCAGGTGAAGTTCCCGATGACTGGAAAAAGGGAAATATAACCCCCATTTTCAAGAAGGGGAAAATGGATGACCCAGGGAACTACAGACCAGTCAGGCTCACCTCTGTGCCTGGCAAAATCTTGGAGCAGATTCTCCTGGAAGGCATGCTGAGGCACATGAATACCAACAAGGTGCTTGGTGACAGCCAGCATGGCTTCACGAAGGGGAAATCCTGCCTGACCAATCTGGTGACCTTCTGTGATGGGGCTACGGAAATGACGGACAGGGGTAGAGCAGTTGATGTCATCTACCTGGACTTGTGCAAAGCGTCTGATACTGTCTCACATGACATCCTCATCTCTGAATTAGAGAGACATCAATTTGATAGGTGGACCACTCGGTGGATAAAGAACTGGCTGGATGGCCAAAGTTGTGCTCAATGGCTCAGTGTCCAGCTGGAGACTAGTAACGAGTGATGTCCCTCAGGGATCGGTGTTGGGACCGGTCTTGTTCAACATCTTTGTGGGTGACATGGAGAGTGGGATTGAGTGCACCATCAGCAAATTTGCCGATGACACCAAGCTGTGTGGTTCAGTTGATACATTGGAGGGAAGGAATGCCATCCAGAGGGACCCTGGCACGCTTGTGAGGTGGGCTGATGCCAATCGGATGAAGTTTAACCATACCAAGTGCAAGGTCCTACACCGGGGTCGGAGCAATCCCAGACACAGCTACAGGTTGGGCAGAGAAGAGATTCAGAGCGACCCTGCGGAGAAGGACTTGGGGGTGTTGGTCAATGAAAAAATGAACATGAGCCGGCAGTGTGCGCTTGCAGCCCAGAAAGCCAACCGTATCCTGGGCTGCATCAAAAGGAGCGTGACCAGCAGGTCGAGGGAGGTGATCCTGCCCCTCTACTCTGCTCTCATGGGACCTCACTTGGAGTATTGTGTGCAGTTGTGGTGTCCTCAACATAAAAAGGACATGGAACTGTTGGAGCAAGTGCAGAGGAGGGCCACGAGGATGATCAGGGGACTGAAGCACCTCCCGTATGAAGATAGGCTGAGAAAATTGGGGCTGTTCATCCTGGAGAAGAGAAGGCTGCGTGGAGACCTCATAGCAGCCTTCCAATACCTGAAGGGGGCCTATAGGGATGCTGGGGAGGGACTCTTCATGAGGGACTGTAGTGAGAGGACAAGGGGTAATGGGTTCAAACTTAAACGGGAAGTTTAGATTGGATATGAGGAAGAAATTCTTTACTGTAAGGGTGGTGAGGCACTGGAATGGGTTGCCCAGGAAGCTGTGAATGCTTCATCCCTGGCGGCGTTCAAGGTGGGGTTGGACATAGCCTTGGATGGCATGGTTTAGTGTGAGGTGTCCCTGCCCATGGCAGGGGGGTTGGAACTAGATGATCTTAAGGTCCTTTCCAACCCTAACTATTCTGTGATTCTATGATTCTATGACTCAGTAGTGCACAAGTCTGGCCCAAGATCCTTTCCCTCAATCAGCAGCCAACAATGCAGTGTAAAACAAGCACATCAGCTTTAGAAAAGGACAATTATTTTCCTGTTAATTCCTGCTTGAATGCTCAAATAAAATCCCTTATAAAACTGGCTATGCAAACATTTCAAAGCTCAGTTAGTCCTGCCTGCATAAGCTGTTTTCCAATAAAGGCTGATTTTCTCTCCTCTGATACACTCCTGAGAAAAATGCAAGACTCAAGTCGGATTTGCTATTTCTTTCGTGCTGCAATCCAGTTGTAATATGACAGATGTAATTCCCAGATATGAAAATATTAAGAACTTAGTTGCAGAGTTAATTGAGCTAAACTGCACCAGCTATACAATTTACAGAAACCTTTGCTGCACAGAGCTGGAATTTTCACAGGAGCCCAGACAGTTTACGTGTCTCATAACCAGTGATTCTGAGAGAAAGAGTAATTACTTTCTTCAGGCTGTTTTCATAATCCTATTAATACACACTTTCCAAGAAAACAATACAAAAATTTAGGCACATGATGAATTTCATAAAGCTCTTGAGTTTCTCCCCCTCTCAAATTCCTGATATTTGATTATCTGATTTATAATTTTTTTAATTTTGTACATTTCTATTTTTAGCTTGCTATGATCCTTTCCACTAGGGGAAAATACAGGAAGAAAACAGGACAGTTTCTCTAGAGGACTCTACAAATTTCAGTGCAAAAGCAAAAATCCCAAGCGACTTTTTCATTATCCTTAGAACAGTGCAGCCTAACAGAGTTTGAACCTTTTAATGGCCAGTGAATCCTTAGGAGTACCTATTGAATCCAAACAGGTGAGGCAACCAAAGAGCTCCAGATACTTGCACGTGAAATAACTACCTATCCTGTTATACACAGGACACAGGAAGTCCTCTGTGCAGAAGCACACAGAACAAACCAGCCCAACAGCTGCAAGACCCCCTTCCTAGTCCTGATCAGGGGCTTTGAAACAACCAAAGAGCCAGCCCACCACCAAGGACCCAAAACAGCTTCCAGCACCAAGAACTTTTCTCCAGAAACAGCGCTTTGGTAATCACCCAGCTTAACAGATTTGATACTAGTTTCTAAACTTGCTTGTCAGATGCACAGGATCCTTTATGATCATACAAATTAAGTAAGTGTGATATATGAACTGCTCTTTGCATAACAGTCTTCTGCCACCTAAGAACAATAAAAAACAATCAGATATAAAAGTGTAAAAACATAGACATGTGAAAACTAAGGCGGAATTCCAGAACTGTCCCTGGACTTAAAAACCTACTCTCACTTTACCTCAGTATGCTCCCTCCTCCTAAATATTTGCACTGTAGTCTATTCCTCTCCCTGTTTTTCTTTATTATCTGTTGACAGTAGAGGGTCTACACAGTGGGGTCTGTTGCAAAAAGTTCTAGGCATGTTTGGACAGTGAGTTTTCAAATGAAGTCGCAGTCTCAGGTGGGACATTTGTTTGCATTACTGAGGTACCTCAGTAAGAGAGAAATAAGAATGGAAACAACTAAAAATCAAAACTACTCTGACCATGTCGAGGAATGTACATAAATATGCTTCCTGGCAAGCTGAAGTGGATATATGAATGTACTTTCAGACAGAGTTAGTTGTCTTAAGGCTACTTAAGTGCCTTTAATTGAAAAGCTTGCTCTGTACCGTCCTGTTCAGAGCCACCTTTGAATTACTGATTCACATTACTTAAGCTCTTTGCAAGGTGTCACAGAAAAGAAAATTTACAGAAAGAAAATTTCCCCAGATACACATCAATTAACACATAAGAACCACAAATGAGCAGTCTGG
This sequence comes from Amazona ochrocephala, assembly GCA_039720435.1. Lineage (NCBI taxonomy): Eukaryota > Metazoa > Chordata > Aves > Psittaciformes > Psittacidae > Amazona > Amazona ochrocephala. The sequence continues at coordinate 198,763 of CM077887.1, forward strand.
CAACCCACCAATACTGAGCAAGAAAAACTGCACTGTTAGGGGAATGATATTGAAAATAGCCGTTTAGGGCAAAGCATCCTTGCAAAAGATGCAAATTTTAGTCATTCAAAATTTTTCCTTTTAAAAAGTATCTTAATGAAAGTAAGTAAATCATATACGAAAGATTACTGGCTGAAAGTCACAATGTATATGCATACAGCTCTTGGATTCTCTTTGGCAACTGACATGCTTAGGCAGCAAGAGATCTCATGACACACTGTCACTTGGCAAGTCAGCACCTCTCTAAAGTTATTAGAATCCACAGAAACTTGATGTCCCTTCCTACTTTATTCTTAAAAGTCAAAAATTTAGAATCCAAAGCTGAAGGCATAGAAAGAACGACCCACTCAAAAGAAGGAATTCTCAACATTTTTATATTCTTTCATATATGCAATTTTTATTGCTCTTCATGTTCTGCATCTAAATTGGTATGGACTGACAGGTAAAGCTCACAGGAGTAAACCTCACTGTACAGTCTGCTCACCAGGATGGTTGCTCTTTCCTCATCTGACTTCTTCCCTGCCTGTGAAGTTGCTACACTTGAGCAACCACAGCTATTACTACAATCACAGTAGGCCTGGCAGCTAGGTATTTCAACACTGCTATGAACTGAGCCACAAAACATTCATTCAAAGCAAGAAGTACTATACTGCTTTTCAGATACAAAAGAAGAGCACAGATAACTTATCCATGCCTTGGTTCCTTATCTGCCTAATGGGAGAGCCAAAGTTAAAACCTATGAGTTCTTATGCTGCTCTTCTATACTAATGAACATTAAGCAGTTCTTGTGCTGTCTTCAAAAACTTATGACTGCGTGTTCATGTGAAGTAATAGAAGGGTAGAGTGAAATCTTGCTTATGGCTGTACAACTCTTGTTTCAAATCAGCAGCCCCCAAAAAGCAGAATTAGGTCCAGAAATATCAGTATCCAGCAAAACAGAAGCATCTATTCTAGATTCTTATGGGCTTTGCAGCCCGTGCATTCTGGGTTGTTGTGGTTTTTTTTTTTGGGGGGGGGGGAACATTATTAATTGTCTTGTGTTAGTCCCAGTTTGGTTTCTTAACAATCAGATGCAGCATACTCTCTCTACCTGGCAACTATGCTTTAATGAGACTTGGGATGTGGGCAACATGCCTTTACGTGCTTCATGTTTATGTGGAAATCGTGGATTTTACAGTATTATTGACATCTGTCCATGGCGTTATTAAGTTCATGTGCACTAAACATAATGGAAGGAATTTCTGACAACATCCCCCTGTCATGTAAACAATGGCTTAGTTTACATTATACTGCCTCTTACCTGTCAAGGAGAAGTTCCAGTACTTCCTTAGCAGAAGCAAAAGCTCTGTATGTTGAGAGAAAGATACTGATGTAGGTAAAATCATTATCCCCAAAAGCTGTCAGAAGGTTCTCCACAAGTTTCTCCAGAGTTCCAGCTTTTATTGTCCTGATCTTGCATGTTTCATATTGGCTGACAGTGTGTTCTGGAGGTAACTGGTCTTCTTCAACCTACAAAGTTGAAAGAAAAACAAAGCACAACAATCAGACACAAGTCAGACCACTGACAAGGCTTTCACAATGAAAACCAGATTAAATTCCATCTTTTCACAGGAATAGTACATCTATGGCTAAATTATTTTGGCTCTCCAAACACCAAATGCTCTATCACATAACAGAGACTTTTAGTAAGTTTATCTTTAAGATACTTCTCTGACATGCTCCACATAAGATTTTATAGCCTGACTGCTACCAAGTTATCTTACGATCCTATCCTGTTTTAGCTTCTAAAAGAATATCCATTATCCCACAAAGAATAATATTACTGGAGGGAACAACAGTGGTAATCCGGTGTCTCACTTAACTTCTGAATAAACATGAAAACTGATCACAGCTATAGCACTGGCACTTGGGATTCCCTTGCTGAAAATACCAACTTTGGCTCACCACACAGAATGTAAGGTCATGAACGCATCTGGATGGGAAACATTTCCTGATACTTTTGCAAGGAGTTTGTCAAAGCCATCTTGCAAATGTGCCATTATAACATTTCAATGTTCTTTTACAGTTTCCAGAAGGTACAATATTTGTCAACAAATCTAAGGGCTTGGTGTTGGGTGTGCATGTGCTTTTTAAGCAGCAGCTGGTTTTAAGGCTTACATCCTGCTTTATGTCTGAAGTAGCTAGAAACATTCCCTTAAATTCTACCACTATTTAGAGGGCAGCTCAGAAGATGATTTTTGTGAGTAGTTTAAATACTTACTTGTTAAGTAGGTGTGATAAAAAAGCTTTAAATTGGGGTTACAAATGAAAACATCAACAAGAGCAGCCTAACAGAAAATTCCTCTCTACCTTTTGAGTTGGCCATCTCTGGGAAGGAACTTTCAGACCACTGATGTAGGAAAGGCTGAACTCTACAGAGGCAGCATGGGGGAGGTGTGCAGCTCCCCTCCCATTGTTGCTGTTTAGCGACCGATGTACTACATCCTCAGCCTGAGGAAAATGTGCTGTGATGCATGTCTGCTTTTGCCTTGATACAGATATGCGGCATGAATAATACAGATCTGTATTCCACAGCCCCGTGGGCACAAGGTACAAATGCTACCTGTTGATATTCAGTGGGATTATAAATTAGAAACTTTACCATCTCCTAAATTAGCGATACATCCTAGCAAGAGGTAGCAGAGACTCAAGATTAAAAAAAAGAAACAACAACTCAAATTCTGAACAGTACCAAAGTACGCTGCTACCCAAATAGCAACATACAGAATTGCAGCCGCTACTTCATAAATATCACTCAAAATAATTGCTTTTACAAAAAAAAAAAAAAAAAAAACACACTGGATTGCACTTTTTTTTCCACGGCAAATATTATGTGTTGAGATTCTGAAAGCAAGAATTGTGGAATGAAACCAAAGTAATAGATTTTCATTAGGCAGACTGGAATAAAGTACTGAAAGAAAACAACTGGGATGGAGAAGAAGTAAATGAGATACCAAATATTCTTCAGGCTTTGTCATTTAAAACATTACCACTTTACTAAAGACTTGTCTTAGTCAGGAATTATGCAAAATTAGTCTCAAGATAGTGAAATCAGTCTCTTTGCAACACAATTTCAACTCATTTTCACAGATTTTCAAATGCTTTTCACTTTCCTTGAAACTTACAGCTTTTCCAGATCGGGAGTTTTCCACTCCAGCAATTTTTATTAACTTTAAGGACAGACACCCTGTGCTGGAATAAAATGCCTAAAGTGTAATAATTTATAATTTAACTAAAAAAAAGGCACTCTAATCAAGAATGGCCGTTTCATTTCATTGATTGCCTAACTGCGAAATGTGAATAACCTTGAACCTTCTGAACGTAGGAATGAGATTTTTTTTGTCTTTTTACCCTTATTATTTGGATATTGCTTCATTACACACACAGGCTCTCTAGCATAGGCCTTCACATTTCCTCATTTTGGATGCTGCTGAATAATCAGAATTCTTCTGCGTGTTGACTGCACCAATCTCAGAAGCCAGAATGGCTTTATGACTTTTCCTAGGATCTGACAGCTACAGGCATTCCTGGATTTCCAAACCCCCACCCTTTTCCTTTCCTTTTGTGAGAAGTAAATAACCTCTCTTGGCAGCAACCCAGAGCTTCCAGGACTAATGATGCCCCCCACAGGAAACAGATTTCAGTTCGACTCTGACCTAATTAGAACTCTGTGTACTTCTAAAAACATGGGAAGCAGAGGTTCTAAGCACTATCTGTATACAGGACAGAATCTGCTTGTATTTCTTGACTTTGGTTTCAGCACTGCTGTATTGCTCCATGTCATGGAACTTTGCAAGAAATGGATATGATAAAAATCCCAGGGCAGATATATAATAGTTTAAAATACCAACCTGGATACTACATCAAACCCAGTTCTTATATTTTTGTCTTTCATCACAAAGAAATATATAAACATAACTAAATAATAATGAAAGTTATAGCCACTTCCCGAAGGTCTGGCTTACACTGCCACAGCGGCACTGATTCCAGGGCAGTAAGGACATTTTATATCAGCTTGGGCCTCGGCCTGACACAGGTGAAGGCGCTCAGCAACACGCCACGTTCAGTGTGTGTGCATTTAAGCTCCTTCTACTCACCGCTAAAACTGTCTCTGTGTGCTTTCAAATAGACCTTTGAGAAACAGTACAGAGCTGTAACTCTTGCAGAAATGCAGACCATTAATTTCTCATCCGGCTGAGAAAGCAATACAAAACCAAAATACCCAAACCTGTAGTTATTCAAGCTTTGGGGAACTTTCTGCACACTTCCGAGATCCCTTCATTAGTCAAAATACCATGACTGTTTGGGAGACCTGAGACCCATTCCCAACAGCAGAGAAAAAGCCATGGCACAGCCTGAAATAACTGTTCAATGTTCAGCTTCTCAGGCCAGAAGCTAAGATCCTTATTTCTGGACTAAAAATCATCTGATCCATGGCCACAAGTGGTCAAATCTGTTTTATGTCTCAAGACAAGAGGAGGAGGCAACACAAGGAGAGAGTTATTTCAGATGATCCAGGGAGACAACTTCAGTGTTCTGGTGGTTTTTAAATAGTGAGAGCAGTCAGTGCTAAAAGTTTATATCCTAACAATGCGTATGAAATTCAGCTCCCTGAAGCAGGCTCCCAAGTCCATGAGCAGCATTCAAAAGGGCAGTGCATCAGCTTTACTTGCCCCTCGCAATGGTGTTTCTTCCATTGCCCCCTTGTCCTATCGTTACAGTCGCTGCTGAACTGAGTGGTTTTGTATGCAACAAGATTTACTGAAGAATGTTCTTAAATTTTTTTCTGCAGTTCATATTTTCCTCTAGGATGAAATTTAAAAATAAAATATTTGCAAGCATTTGCACTGACTTGCAAGGGAAGAAAGTATAAAATTCAGCTCCCCAAATCCTCCTAATCTCCATACACACACATCTATGTTGATTTAACTACCTACACTGTCAAAAACTTCATACCCTCCCTTGAACTGAAGATTATTACACGGCCAGGCTATGAATCATCATACCGGAAGATGTAACATTGATTGGGACAACCAAAAACCACTCTCTACCCATGACATTAGGGGCCCTTGCACTTTCTCATGTCATAGAATCATAGAACCATAGAATAGTTAGGGTTGGAAAGGACCTGAAGATCATCTAGTTCCAACCCCCCTGCCATGGGCAGGGACACCTCACACTAAACCATGCCATCCAAGGCTACGTCCAACCCCACCTTGAATGCCGCCAGGGATGAAGCATTCACAACTTCCCTAGGCAACCCATTCCAGGGCCCCACCACCCTTACAGTAAAGAATTTCTTCCTCATATCCAATCTAAACTTCCCCTGTTTAAGTTTGAACCCATTACCCCTTGTCCTCTCACCACATTCCCTCATGAAGAGTCCCTCCCCAGCATCCCCATAGGCCCCCTTCAGGTATTGGAAGGCTGCTATGAGGTCTCCATGCAGCCTTCTCTTCTCCAGGATGAACAGCTCCAATTTTCTCAGCCTATCTTCATACGGGAGGTGCTCCAGTCCCCTGATCATCCTCATGGCCCTCCTTTGGACTTGCTCCAACAGTTCCATGTCTTGTATCAATGCTACAATGCAGTGCTTCCCTCCCTCCCTGCTCCAAAATGTAGAAAAGATACAACAACTCAGTTGAATTACCAAATACAAAAATTAGTCAGCTTTTATAAAGCAGTATCATTACAGTACTAGGGAAAGTCTGTACTCAGCAGTTGTAATATTTTGTAACATTAAAATTCTTATGTTTAAAAAAAAATAATATTATAAAGAGGGGGGAAGCATTGGTATGATGTTTTATTCCTATTTCTGTAGAAATGGTCTCTGCCACCCAGGGGGGAGTATCTACATTCAAGCAAGTAATGTGATACACGTAAAAGAAGACCCAAATGTGGAAACTGGTTTATAAAAATAATTTATCACTGCTTTTAAGATGCACCAGAGGAAGCATACCTGTATACACTGTGGTAAAGAGATTCCTGAGTCTGCAGTGATTCAGAGAAAACTCCAGGAACCCGCCAACAAAGTTTTAAGCTGGCAAGCAGGTATTCTTTATTGTGGAACTGGGAGACAGTCGGATAGCTCCTCCAAGCATGCCTCTCCCAAGCATCAACCAGGCTGTGATTATATTGTCCTTAAACATACATATTCATTAGATTACATACATTGCATCATACTTTTAGAGAATGCCTCCCTTATGCACACAAAAATGTGGTAGTGGGCTTTCAGACCCCTGTGGTTATTTCTTCATCACTTTGTTTCAGGATCGTTGTCATATCAGTAACCACCAGGTGGTTCTGGCAAAGTTTATCTTAGTAATTTCCTTTTCTCTATAGTTGCTAACAAAGCCTAACATCCTAGAGGTTACTCATTTACAACCCTATTCTTCAACCAACCCCATTCTTCAGCAGGGACAGTCTGTATTCATTGTGCTGTCCTAGCCATTAGTGTTTGGGTAAGAGCTCCCTGGGAATGCGTAATCCCGCCAATCTGCTCTCTGGTAATTTGATGGACCAGTTCCTCTACGGTTCCGATGATCTTTAACCGCCAGAACTTCCATACAAACACTACTGCTGCGCCAATGATGGAGGGGATCTGCAGGTCACGCCTTTCCACAGCAGCAGCAGTTTACATTGTCTTAAGCCATATGAATTTTCCCATGCTTTCCCACAGCTCTGTAAACGGTTCTGAAATGAGCCTTGGAGCTTAGACACACTTATTTTTGGATCTTACAGATGAACCTAAGGTATCTGTGTTAGCCTTCCCACCAGGTACGCCTAGTCTCTCTTGAGAGATCCCTTAACCCGAATAAACCCGGACAGCAGCGAGCGGTACCTTAGAGGAGCGAACCGGCTCTGCGGTGGAGACGGCAGGCACCAAACGGCTGGGGGTAGGGAGCAAAGTCACCCCCCAGGGGGCTGCTGAGGCGGCGGACCCGCCCAGGCCCGTCCTGGCCCAACCCAGATCCCGCCCCGACCAGGCTGGCCTCGCCTCTCCGCTGCCTGGGGGGCTGCGCGGCCCTGCGGCGGGGCAGCCCCTGGGCCGCGCTGGGCCTGAGCCCAGGACGAGGCTGGCATCGCCCACTGCCGCCTCCCCCCTGCGCCTGCCCCTCGCCAGGGAAAGGAGCCGGAGCCCGCCGCGCGGGCGGGAGGCCGGGTGTTTTGTATTAGTTGGGGCCTTGGCCTGCCGCAGGTGAAGGCGCTCGGCGGCACGGCCCGGTCCGTGCGTGTGCGTTTAAGCTCGTTTCCTGTATTCCATTCAAGTTTTGGGGAACTTTCAGCTAACTTCTGAGATGCCTTCATTAGTCAAAACACCGTGACTATTTGTTTGGGAGACCAGAGACCCGTTGCCAACAGCAGAGACAAAGCCATGGCACAGCCTGAAATAGCTGTTCAATGTCCAGCTTCTGAGGCCATAAGCAAAGATCCTTATTTCTGGACTAAGAATCATCTGATCCATGGCCACAAGTGGTCAAATCTGTCTTATGCCTCAAGACACGGGGAGGAGACAACACAAGGAGATGTTCCAGATGATCCAGACAGACAATTTCAGTGCTTTGGTGGCTTTTAATAGCGAGAGCAGTCAGTGCTGAAAGTTAATATCCTAACAAAGTCCGTAGAATTCTGCTCCCTGGTGCAGGCTCCGCAGTTCATGAGCAGCCTTCCCAAATGTCACTGTGCCAGCTTTACTTACCCCTAGCTGTGGGAGCTTCATGACCAGTTTTCTGACTTACTGAAGTGAAGTAGTGGAGAAAAATGGCTTGTGGGTCCTCTGAGTCATGTGCATTTGGTGTTACCTGTGCTGTTTGTAAAGGAGGCAAAGTTAAAGGTGAGCAGGAAGGGCTGTCCTTCAGACAAACAGAGAGAAAGTGAAGAAGTATATCTGTTTTGCTTTTGGCAGTTGCTTCTGCAGAAGAGATGGGCTGAGAAAACTGCCTTTCCCACCATTGCCAGACCAACACAGCAGACACCAGATGCCTGTAGCTTTCCTTTTAGGGATGTTTCTGGTTTGAAGTTCTTGACAGCACTGAAAAAGATGGCACTGTGTTGGCAGACTAAGCAAGGCATTTTAAAACTCAGCTATGACAGCATGAGGGGCATCAAATCAGAGAGACAAATGGCAGAGGCAGCAAGAGCTGAAACTGAAGCCTTGGGAGGCAGAGGCGAGACAGGGTTTTGACTTTCATGGTCAGGACATGGAAGTATTGGCTGCAGAGGAGAACTGAAGGTGAAGCCTGGCTAGCAAAGCAGGCTTCCTGCAATCTACTTGCCCCACTTGTTCCCTCTGACAGCTCTCCAAGAAATGCAGCATCCAGTGAGTGCGGTAACTGCATTACATTAGCTCCATCCGTGCAAGAAATACTTCACGGATTGAAGTCCATCATTTTTCCCTTCCATCCTAGAGCACTTCATCTTTTTCCAGGACTGACCCATGACATCAAAGGCTTTGCTTCAACACCCTGGCCCACTCATATGCTCAGATTGCTGTCCTGGGCTGAGTTTTGTCACCCAGGATAAAAGGATGACATCCAAGTTCAGAAATGTGAAAACGCCTTGGGTCAAACCATGGATTTCCCACAGTGGATCCACTGCTCAAAGCAACTGTTTTGTGATGCTCCAGAGAGACCATCCCACCTCTGCTGGGAGGATGTGGCCTGTGGTGGGAGTACTGGCTCGGACCAAAATCTCAGTGTGGCTGCACTCCGTCAGGCCCCTTGCACTCCTATGCAAGACAGCATTTAGCCAGCCAGATGTCCTGAGCTTCCTTTCAGCCTGAGGCTCTGATAACTAGAGCCAGCCAGCAGGAAGGTCTGCTCACAGGGGACCCAGGTGGAATAGAAGTTGCCTAAAGGTGGCTATGGGTTTAGGGCATAGCTGTGAATACTGGTCACTGCCTGACAAAGGCTGATCATTATAAAACTGTCTATGCCTTTTCTGTCTGTGGTAGCAATCCTTTACCTGATGACAAAAACAGAGCCCAAGAACAAGTCTACCTCCCCATTTTAAGGTCGTTGTACCATTCTAAAGCAGCTTTTATCCCAGAAGCAACAAACACTGGCATTAATCTACACAGATCCACTGTGTTTAAGCTGAATGTGTCTTGGCAAGTAGTGTGGCCTGCAATTTACTGCAGAACTTAAAGTGGTAGAAACACTGGGAGGGGCATTAATGCAGATAATTCTGCTCTGCTAAAAATACCAGGGATTAGGGGGAATAATACCTGGTATGTTGATGCATTCATGTGGTGTCTGCTTTTCATTTATTTCCTAGAGGGAGGGGGTGGTTGTGCTTGTTTCATTAAAATTAAAATTAAAAAATAAAAAAGAAGAAAGTGGCTTTCAGATTGTGGTTAAATAATAAAAGATGTTACCAGAGCTCAATGAAAAACAGCAAAATACTTTCCCTTGGTTTCTCTGGATGTAGGTTTTGAGTGTGCTGCCTGATGTGACATCAGGCCAGTGCTGCTGCAGTTGTAGCTGATAGTGAGCAAACCCTCTGTCAGTACAGTGGGAACAGCGTTTTGCTGATCACGGTTTGCTGGGACATTGCCAGCGAACAAGCTCAGCAGTGGGTGGGTCTCTCTCTTGCAAAGGCGTCTGCTTCGAGGAGAGGCTTTGTATGTTCTCTTTATTTTCTCACCTTCAGATTCAGCTCCTTGAACAAGCAGCTGCAAAAGCTTTTGAGTGGAAGGATGTCATATTATGACCTCTTTTTGAAAGTATCTTTTCTCCTTGCTGGTGTCTCTCTGTGGGATTTTCCTGTAATGTTTAGGGCACAGTAAAAACTTGCCCCTGCTAGCCTCCTCTCTTTCAGTCAATCATCCTTCCATTGAACTCAGTATTTCTCTGTTCCTCCAGAGGAGCCTGACAAGATGGAATTTGATGAAGTAAGGAACTTACTTTACTGTTACTGTCCTCCCACCCCTTGAGGTCCTGGAGGACCCGGGTTCTCCCTGCTGCTGAGCTTCTAGCTATTTCCCCTCGGAGTACCCTGATGTTTACCTTTAGCTCTCAAGCTCATTGCACTCTTGCAGTGTGCAACTGGCTTACATAGAGCTCATGATAAGCTGCTGCAACTCGATGGGTAGTGGAGGTGAGACTGGTAGTCCTGGGTTCAGCAATAGCAGTCATTTTTCTCCTTCTTAGTAGCTGTCGCAGTGCTGTGTTTTTGAGTTTCAGCCTGGGAACAATGCTGATAACACCGCTGTTTTTAGTTGTTGCTAAGTAATGTTTACTCCAATCAAGGACTTTCTCAGTCTCATGCTCTGCCAGGGAGGACGGGAAGCTGGGAGGAAGCAGAGACAGGACACCTGACCCAAACTAACCAAAGGGGCATTCCATACCACAGCACATCATGCCCACCATATAAACTGGGCAGGTTGCCTGGAAGTCCCAGATCGCTGCTCAGGTGTGGCTGGGTATCAGTCGGCGAGTGGTGAGCAACTGTATTCTCTCTCCTTGTTATTTCCCTTATCATTATTATTATTGGTGGTTGCAGTAGTAACTTAGTTACTGGACTGTTCTTATCTCAACCCATGGGATTTCCGTTCTTTCTCTTCTCCTTCACATCCTTCTGGGAGCTGGGGGAGGAAGAAGGTGGGAAGTGAGAGAGCAGCTGCGTGGTTCTGAGTTACTGGCTGGGCTTAAATCACAACAGTGGTTTACTTGGACAACCCTTTCTAGCCCTACTGTTGTTGAAACACAGAAGCCACCCTCATAAAAAACTGCAGAAATTTAAAGAAGGTGCACACCAGTAATGCTGGTGTTGTTTCTGGATGTGATGTTGAAAATGAAAGCAATGCTGAAGGAAGGTTGTAGCTGAAGGATTACACCTACAGGGCATTCAGCTGAAATGTGGCGTTTCAAGTTCTCAATGGAGCAGGGAAGATGAATTATGGGAGCTGGAAGAAGTTCCAACAGTAAAAGCGATTAAGCAAACAGAGCGACAGAGGTGGTGTGGTGTGAGGTGTTAAACAAACCCCCAAACCAACACTAAACAACAAAGCCCCCCAACCTGACATGCAGTAAGAAAGTCTAAGGTAAGAACACAGACTAACTCGGGGCACATACCAGTGGAAAAAGGTTTAATACTTATGTATAAAGATTGCAGGAAAGCAATTAAAAAACATCTTTTTCATATATAACCTTATGGAAAGTGTAATTTTAAAATCAGGAATATTCAACTTTCACCTTAACACAGACAAACACCTTTGAGTGAGCAATACTGTACTTTAGAAATGATACCGTACAGACATCAATGATGCTTACACTGAAATGCAAAGAAAACTGAACTACTGTTGTAATCTTGCCCTAACTCTGGCAGAGGTTAAGGCTCAGTTACAAACTCACTACCTTCACCGTCTCAATGAAACCTAAATTGGAATTCTTAAACTATTCAGACTGGGACCTACATGGTGCGACTTGTAAACAGAAGTGACAAATCTTATAGGTGTGTAAAACATTAATGATCACGCGTGACCGTGATGTTTGCATCACTGACCCTGATGCAAAGCATTTAACCTGAGCCCAGTTTTGAAAATTGATGCTACGCAACTGGAAGGAAACAAGGCCCAGGCATGGACAAAATGCAGTATTTGAGTCTGGTTTAACTAATACTAGTGTATCTCAAAGATAGCCTTTTCCATCAGGGCTGCTTACAATCCGATGTCTTATTTATGGCTTTTAAAAATAAAATCTCTATCACTTCAAGGAAGCCAATGTTCTGGGGAAAGCCTCAAAAATTGTTACTTAAAGTTTCACAGAGAACAGATGATTAAATTCTCTATTCCAGCTGAAAGGATGTACTGTGTCTGGAAATTCATTTAATAGATGCATATAAAGAGCAAGGGAGGTGCCTGTAGATTATGCATAATAATGCTACAAGTATATAAAAATCACTGGTTGGGGTAATGCTTAAAACCTGGCTATCTTAATACTCACTTTAAAAATAAAAGGTCCTGTAGTGTCCCCTCATGAATGAAAATATGAGTTAAAAGTTTTGCTCTTGAAGAGTGATTGCACATTAAAAAAGAGGTACATCAGTCATTTAAGTTTATATGCAAAAGGCATTGATTTCTGTTCAGTGGGTTAGCAAAGTAAAAGGAGAACTACCCTGCAGTGGCATTAAGACAAGACCTAAATCCTGACAAGTAGCATTTGTTTGCCTTGTTCATGAACAAACTATGACATTCATCCAAAAGCAAGTGCAGTCTGTTATATTAAAGTTCTTTGGGAAAGATAATCCAAAATAGGCAATTTTCTGGTGCAGAACAAGTGCAAAAAGAAGTGTGCCAGCTGCGTGAGAGAGCAATACACATGCTTGCAGTTTCTGCTGTCCCCAGTGATGAGTACCCATCCTGATTTTTCATAAATTCAAATGCCTTCTGGAGGCAGCAACTGCTACTGGCACTCAGCTCACCGACAACTTCTGCAAATTAGTGCTCCCATCAGTCAGCCGGAGGCTGGCTGGGACCTCCTCCTTAGTTCTGGCACAACTGCACAGAGACTTTTCTTCTCCAATTTTATAAAAATAAGTTTAGACCTTCTTCTGTGTAATACTGGCACAAAGTAAAATGCTTTCTCATAAAAAGAGTCGGCTTGTGTCATGTTCCTTAGACAAACGTTGCAGTCCTGTTTTCCCCTTTAACTGGGGCTCTCACCTTCCTAGGCTAATGTGCAAAACAAAACAACAAAAAACTCCAGTCCCTACTGTCCTGTAAATCCACATCTGTCTGTCCATATAAGTCTGCAAGGGAGAAAAGACACCTCACTGGCTGTTGGTCTTGTTTTCAAAGCTGAATACTGACAAATTCATCTGCTTTTTTCTGTAATACTGGATGGTAGCAAGGGGCCTCAGCCAGTTCTCCCTGTGGCCTTGCCTCCCTCACAGTGTAATTTTGCTGAGCCTATTGCTCCAACACCCCCGTCTGGCAGTTCTCGGGAGTGTTAGACTGCAATGGCTTCTCATTTTCAAATCCATGTTGACCGAAGCTTTTTTCCGCAGGATAAAATCAAAGTTCACATGGCTGTTCATGGCGTAAAACACATTGGCATTGTCTGGGATCACCAGCTCTGCAAAAGAAGAACCAGAGCAAGTGTTGATTTGTAGTATTGTACATAGAAGGAAAGCTGCAAGAGAACAGGGACTGGGTGAAAAGATTGAGTGTACACAGCCAGGTAGTACTGGGCCCCTTGTTCTGCTGTGCCTCTTCAGCCAATGCTGCATCAGGTGGCACTCACAGCAGGTGCCCCACAAAAAAGGGGAGCAGGGTTGCAGAGGACAGGAGATGGAGGACAAATCCAGGCCATGGCCAGCCTGGCAGAGGACCGGGCAGCCACTCCAAGAGGACACTGTGCTCAGAGCTCTGTTTGCACATCCTGATAACACTGGTAGGGTCCAAGCCTGCCCTGATCCCTGGGGAGTTTGCACCCTGCCACCTGCCCCTGGTGGCTGGCTGTGCTCAGGGACAGAAAGCAGCTGTCATTCAGTCAAGAGCTCTGCAGTCACAGTGCACGTGCAAATGTCTACCTGGCAACCCACAAGTGTGCTCTGCCTGTATGAAGCAATGTGCTGGCTGTCATAATAAATTATCCCTGTGCATCCCTGGCAGTTATTCTCACTGCCAGCTGTTACATGTCCATGGCATTTCTAACACTGCTTCACATTTTACTCTTTCCTTCAAAATCCAGCAGAACCTTTCAAGCAGTAGCAGAGTTCTGATTCCCTACCTTTATCCTCAGAGATGACCTGTACAAGCTCGTAGTCCTCAGCTGCATCAGATTCCAGGTTATGCTTTAACAGAGCTCTCTGGAGAACAGCCGGAGTTTTGTCTTGGTTAGTTAGCTGAAAAGTTGCAATAAGAACTTCTGCTTGTTCGTGCTATATAACAATTCAGCAATTAGCAAAGGCCTGCCTTTCTGCAAACTGCTTGGTCTTAGGAAACATTTCAGAGAACTGAAAAAATGATGGGTCAGTAACAAAGTACTAGGTACTGACATTTGGTGGTGGTGGGTTTATAGTTCAAGATGACAGATACTCTATTAGAAGAAGCAGTAGTAAATCACAGAGCAAACGCTTTGAGAGATGAGATGCTGCTCTCACCTAGCTAATAAAAAGTCCACTTCAATAGCTGCGCCATCTGTGGTTTGCAGACATCAATTATTCTGCAGTCTCCTGTCCTAAATACTTTCTTTGACATCCTGCAAACAGTTTTGGCCTGTTAACTGGGTTTATTGTCTGCTGTGGAAGCGCAGTGCATCCTGATCAGACATTGGGCTCCCTTCAGAGGATTATGCAGTCAGAAGGAAGATTGGTCTTGCCAGGGACCAAATTTGTCAGGCTTGCGGGGACCATCTCTGCAATTTGGGGACATCAGACCATTAAAATCATAAGGTAGCTGAAAGTGCTAAGAATGACCCCTCTGTGTTTGTTACATCCCTCCCACAGGCCCCAAGTGACCAAAAGCATTTGTTCAGCAGCTGAGTCTCCATCAGGATTAACTTCAGAGATCATGTACAGTACAGGCGAGTCACGCTGCCCGTGGTCCCGCACAGACCTGCATGCGACTGGCCCACCACTGCTAGAACCCCTCTGTGGAACCAGCATCAAGGGAAGCACCTTTCCACAAGGAAACACTGGTTGCTGCTGGTCTGGCAACCTTTGCCACAGAGAGAAGATGAGCAATTAAAGGGCTTGTCAGCTTCCCTGTGTACAGCTCCCTATTTCCAGAAACCATCTCCCAGGGAAAGCTGTGGAGCAGCTTGGCACGTGGTGTCTTGTGTCAAAACTTGCACACAAATTCAGAGCTAAAGCATCTAGCACTTGCAGAAAGGCAGGAGCCTCAAAGCCTGTCCTTGATGAGAATGCTTCAGTTTGAACTTGTTGCTAAAGCACAAGCTTTAATTTCAAGACCGTAACTTCCACAAAGATGCTATTTCCAAATCTCTCATACTATGCTCCACATATTTTGAATTGTAATGTTTGTAATTTTCCCTCGCATGGCAGGTTTGATTAGTCAGCTCAGTGAACAGGTGCTTTAAAAACTAAAAGCACCGCTTGTTTAAACTCTGGATGAGGACATCATCTACACTAACAGCATTTTGCCATTCCACACCACTCACCAGGATACTCTTGTACATATTGCCATTGTTGTCTTCTGTGCTGATTCGGATGATGCACATATCTTTGTTCTGTTGGTTGTAAACAGGAGACAGTTCTTTTGAGGTAATGGGTGTCATGGAGTTAGAGCACTTGTCACTGGAGAACAGCACGTCAGGAGCTGAGATTACAGATGCCACCCCCAAGGGAGATGCATCCATAGAATAGCTGATGGAACTGGAGGTGGAGGATTCGGAGAGCTACACAACACAAAGAAAGAAAAACACTGTCACAAGCCGGACAGCTTTTCTGTCTGCATGAGTAATTCTGGAGGAAGAACTTGAGAAAGCAGAAGGCACACAGAAAACCTCAGTCATCTGCACTCTGCCCAGCAGACTGGCAGTGGTATTCCTTACCCCAGAAAAAGTGAACTTCATGTGATTCTTTTCACCATTTTAGTGAAAACTGATTTCCAATTCAGTACGCTGGAGACTGTGCGCTGCTTGCTCTTGCCTCTCAGTAAGAGCAGGCCAGAAGGTGGCAGCAGATAAACAGAATCAAGTTGTAGGCAACCCCGGCTGGGAAAGAAGAGAGGAAGTCACGGGCACCACTGCTCCTGCTCCAGGCTGGAACCTTTACAGGAGCGAAGATGCATACACACCTCCCTGTTTGCCACTTCTTGAATATTCTTCCCTTAGTGAAATTTGCCCCTTTCCTTTCTTTATTCTTTCCTTCCTTCCTTCCTTCCCCCCCTGCTCAGGGCTTGGCCATTCTCTTTCTTGGCTTTGTTCAAGAACTGCTGAGAGGATCTTGCATTTCCCAACTTGCTTATCAAAAACACCATTAACAACTGCTCCAGCTAAACAGTTTAAAAAAATTATGGATGACAGTGCCTGGGATTTTTGCCTTATTTGATTTAAGAACATTTAGTGCAACATAATTTGAAATATCCATCAGCTAAACCCAAAATGACTCTCTTCAAAAAAACATCCCTGAAAAAGGCTTCAACAATACAGTTAACTGAATTTAGTTCAAAAGGGCAGTGTGTGTAGAAAAGATGCCTCTGTGGCTCCCTCTAACAGATCCCTTCTGCCATTTTCCTGCCTGTATACTTTGTCTCTGGATGGTCATAGCACACACCTGGCTTATCTGCTCTCAGCACAAACATAGCTTCAGCCTTACACTCATTTTGCTATTGCATATCCCAGCTGCCGGCGTGCAGGGCTTTGCCTTCTCTGCAAAATGGGATGGATTCCAGGCGCCCTGGTTCAGTGACTTTGTGTAAGACATTGGCTGCATGTGCTAAGAGTGAGCTGGTGTGCAGCAGGAGGTGCAGCAGCTCCATACTGCATACCGACTTTCCAAGTGAAATTAACCTGGGCCAAAGCAAGGTGTTCATCTTGGCAGGGGCAGCTCGCAGTAGGTCAAACCCACAGGGTTAGTCAACCCTGACCTTACCTGCCTGTCACTTGGGCAACTGCAGGTGCTCTGTCTTCCCCAGGATTAGGCCATTACCAATGCACACATGCTTCCACACCTAGAAGACACCTTTCCCAGAGTGGAGGCAGAGCCTTACTGCAGCTGAGCTTTGTGAGCACACAGCTGCTGCCAAAACCAAACTTCCTTTTCCAGCTACAGCTGGTTGAGGATGGACACAAAAGCGGGCTGCTGACAGCAGAATAAGTCAATAAACCTGAGATATTCAAGGAGACAATGACTGGCTGTTGATCTTACTACTTCAGCTGATCCCATCTCCTGTTTCATTTGGTTTTGTTTGTGGGGACTTATAAATCCTCTTGTTCATTTTACTGCTAATGTGCCATAAGTGAGTGCAATGCTCAGGATCCTCACTCCAGGCTCTAAGGTAGAACTGTCACTAACCTGCCCCATCCCTCTCAAAATGGAGAGTTAGAGACTGAATGAAAAGCGCATCTTGTGCTCCTCTACGGTCTCACCTAAGCTAAGAACAGTGCCAAGCACAAGAACGTGAGGTTTCAGGGAAGAACTTCAGTCTGCCTTGTATCTCAGCAGCATAGAAAGGATTGTGCAAAACTCCTGACTGCCTTGCTTCCATTTTTACACATCTATTTCTAGAGTCTCACCATTCCACTAAAAGCAATGCTCTAGCCAAGACCAACAGGCTTGGGAAAGTGTCTAGGGCCTGCCCGTGTGTCAACAGTCTCTTACAGGCTGTTTATATATGTTTATATATATTTATATATGTATAGATTTTATATATATATATATATGTTGCTGGCAACAGGCCCAGACTGTACCTTTTTCTGAGACTCGTCAGGAGTGTCAAGAGTGTCAGGAGTGTCTACAGGACCGATGCAGACATCTTCAGCTTCACAGTGGTTAAATTCACATGACGAAACACTGGCCGAGTCTGTGCTTTCACCAGAGCTCCCATCTGGGGTAGATTTGGGCTGCTCTTTGATGGGTGTGCTATGGGCAATCATCTCAGAGCCTAGGAACAGTCTAGTATCGAAAACAAAGCATAAAAGCCAATAAGCAAAAGCATGACAGAGCTGGGCTAAGCAAAGCTGTCACTTGGTTCAAAAGTATTGTTTTGTTTTCCTATCTTGAGTGTCCCGTTGTTTTCATTTCCTCTATGTTGTTTAGACAGTTTGTCAAGAGAGCTTGTTATACACTAACACAATACCTTCTTGACCTAGCACACCCACCAACTGCAAGGCCAAAATCAGAGCTAATGTCCCGGTGTCACAAACAAGGCTCCTCTTTGGACTGTTAAGATTTTCAGACTCATTTGCTAGGAAATGACTGATGGTAAATCTGATGTGTTCACAAAACATGGGATGAGGAGCAAGTTTGAGGCATGGCAGCTGGCTCCACCTTAGGCAGTCCTGTACTACTGTCACACCCTGACAGCAGGCCAGGACTGCATACACAAGGAAGCAGTACAGGACTGCGTACACAAGGCAGCTCAAGACCTACTCAGTCACCATGAGTGAGTGAAACTGCATGAAAGGTAATGCATGGCCATACACCAGCAAACGTTGCAAAAGGAAAATTCATCCCTGCTGCAAATTTTTCACTTGATAGAGGAGCTACAGGTACCAGTTTCTCTAAGAGTCTGCATGGAGATGTAGACAAGGAGATCCCAAGAAAGTGTAAATTACAGGCTTGCTTGCTCTCTCTGAGACTCATTTCTAAATGCAGCTCAAACAAATTAAAAGGAGTGTCGAAGGAAATAAACTTGTATAATATGTTAAGTAGAGAAGCAAGGTGAATTAGATGTTAGTCAGCATGCAGTTAATGGTTTAAGACAATTTAGAGAGGTGTCACTCGATCTTATGGGGATGAATTATGCCAGCCTTTTCTACAGTATTGATTTGCATGAAAACACATTCAGAGTGCAGATGAAACAACTCTTTAGACAAAGACTGCACAGTGCAAACAAACTCAGGATGGTAAATTACAACACAGCACTGAAACACAATCAGAAATGAAAGAATAAAGCCTATGCTCTCCAGCAACACCTCCTGCTCACAGCTTAGGCACAGGCCAAGGGAGACTCAAATGACAGGTCACCGAGAGTTCAGGCACTGTCATCTTCAAAGGTCACATTGTCCTATCACCAACTCAGACTGACTCATTGAAACACTTTCTGAACAGCTTCCTGGATTTTTTTTTTGTGCGTATCAGAACTCAAAACTCTAGATTGAAAACATCTATTCTTCTGTCAGACCCTAACCTGCAGTAGCGCTGATATGAAGTGAACAGCAACTGGCTGTTCTGAGGAAGCTACATACAAGAGCCAAGCAGGAAAGGACAGTTAAGAGACGGTAGTGCTGTCAACTTAATTGTTTTCCCCTCATCTTGATTATGCCACTGGTATATAGGAATCCCTTCATATGTCCTCAAATTTCTCACCTTGAAGATATTGTTACGCCAGTCCTTGATCTCTGGTTTCATTCCCTGAAGCTTTCCCTGAATTCCTGCTAGTCTATTGTTTCCCTTGTCTGTTTAGCTGTATGCCCCTGTTCTCCACCCATCTTCTGTTTGAATCTCTGTGGTATTAGACGAAATTGGACCACATCCCCATGATTTTTTTTTTCCTCCTTTAATTTAAAGGTAGTTAGGCAGATTGTTTCCCTTATCAAATGCTTTTTTGATAACCTCAATTTTCATATTAAAACCCTGCAAGGAATTTTTTGCATGTGTATAGCAAACTAAACTAATAATAGGCCAGACTTCATTCTCCTTTACTTTGTTTTGATACTGCGTTCACTGTTATTACACAATAGACGTTGAATTTATAAAATAGCACTAAAATTGTTCCTTTTTCTGACAGCTTAGAAAGGCTTGCTTGTTTCTAGTCTCTTTTATCATTAATAATCCTCATGATTACTTATAAAAGTAGGCAGGGAGAGCTTCAGACAGAAGTATGCATTTCTAGCTGATGGTGACTTCCTGAAGCAACTCAGTGGTCTGGATCCCCAGCCAGGTTTTTCAGCTGGTGAAATGAGTACTACTTGTGTTAATATGAGCCTGAATAGATCAAACACCAAATGCCCTTTGCTCCATTGTACTCACAGGCTGAACCTCTTCACCATGCTTTTCCGAGATTTTGGTGATGTGGTGCTGGTGTCAGCAGCTGCTTCAACCTCACGTGAAAGGTCGTAACTGCAGAACAGAAGCCACTGGGTTAATTTTTACAGGCAAGACTATTAGTCAGAGATCTCAAAGTAGCAATATTCAAGAAAATTGAGAAACCTTCAGGTATTCCTACTTCGCAGGTTGCAATTCCATAAAGAGGAACATAGCTGTGTGTACATTTTACCACAGTGAAGGGGATATTTCACTTTTTTAGAATAGTTTTAACAACTAGTGTATTTTTTGGATTATGTTCATCATGGATAAGCTGCCATATTTTTTGTCCTGGGCTCAGCAGTAGCAGTCATTTTTCTCCTTGTTAGTAGTTGCTGCACTGCTGTGTTTTTGACTTTCGGCCTGGGAACAAGTGCTGATAACACCGACGTTTTTAGTTACTGCTCAGTAATGTTTACTCTGACCAAGGACTTTCTGAGTCTCATGCTCTGCCAGGGAGGAGGGGAAGCCGGGAGGAAGCAGAGACAGGACACCTGACCCAAACTAACCAAAGAGGTATTGCATACCACAGCACGTCATAGATCACTGCTGGGTCGGGCTGGGTATCGGTCAGCAGGTGGTCAGCGGTTGTATTCTCTTCCCTTGTTATTTCCCTTATCATTGTTATTATTGGTGGTAGCAGCAGTGATTTGTGTTATACCTTAGTTACTGGACTGTTCTTATCTCAACCCATGGGAGTTACATTCTTTCGATTCTCCTCCCTATCCCTCCGGAAGCAGGAAGCGGGGCGGGGGGGGGAGTGAGTGAATGGCTGCATGGTACAGAGTTACCAGCTGGGCTTAAACCATGGCACTTTTTTAGTATGACTCAGTACAATGCAGTACATATCTGTGCTTACACTCTTAGTGCAGCAGAGGGGTATTCATCTACATAGTGGAGATATTAAAATGCCGTAAGTAAATTGTCTCAGATTGGCCTAGCAACACATGCAGGAGCACAGGACTCAGCAGGGCTGCAAAACCCACGCCAAACGCCTGCGGAGATATTTATCTGGCAAGCATTCAGTGAGCTCTGTGTGGCTGTGGCTACCTGCAGCCTGCATCCACCAGCTGAAGGCTCAGTGACTGCATCTTGACATCCCACAGGATCAACTTCTGAGCATGTGTCTGGGCATACAGACAGCCTTGACGCAACAGACTATCATGTTTCAAAGTCAGGTCTGATTTCCAATTTCAAAACTAAACCCTGCTAAGTGTTCAACAGGTTTTCTACAGCTGCTTAGCAGAAGGCAGATGTATTTTCACTCTCCTGGAGCAGCAGTGTATACAAGTTCCTTTAGGAGGATATCTAAAGGCTGACATAACCTCTTTGCAGGTGGGTGTGGAGTAAGAAAAGCCTGCTTCATCAGCAGAACTTAACCTACCTCTCATTGTCAGTTAAATGCTGCTGTCTTCTGAACCACCGGATGAATTTTTGGTCTGGTGCCATGCAATAGCTGTTACATGCAGATTGTAGGAGCTTTATTTGGGCAATTACTTCAAATTCCTAAGAAAATACATAATCAAAAATAAATTCTAAGTAGAAAACAAGATAAAGCAAAATTCATTCATATAATAAACATACAGACCAAAAGCACCAGGCCAAATTTAGTTTGACCTGAAGTTCAGTTTCAGCTGAGTGACAATTTCAAGAACCAGTTTTTCAAACAGTGAAAGTCCTTTCCCAAGTACCAACTGAAGTGTAATGCTGGTGCAAACCTACCAAACAGTGGCACTGCTGGTTGTTCCTCCAGGAACAAGAGCAGTGAAAGTGATAAATCCTTCAGACTAACCTATCCTCTCACCCCTGTGTTGGCCAGACCAGGTCTGAGAGAAGAATCATATTCTGAACTTACGTGGCTCTCAGGCACCAAGCAAGGGTAATAATTAGGGGTGCCTGGGATGAAAGCAGAATCTGATCCTCCTCAACTTTGCACATTGTGCACTCAAACTTGCACCAGAGGAACGTAAAATGCTACCCTTAATAGACTAGAATGTGCATGCACACTTTGCCAAAATAACCCTTAAAACTCCCTTGCGTTAGAGGAGGTTATAGAATCAGGGTGTAGGTATGGAGCTGAGTATTCATCATGGTTCAGAGGGCAGCTTTGCCACTGGTTTGTGTGAAGCTGGACTGATGGCCGTGGAGAAGTGCCTGTACTGCATTATTAGCATCCTGAGCTATTTAGCTGTACATACAAGGCAAGTCAAAGAAGTGGCCTGTAGAACTGGAAGCAGTTAATGGAAGGAAATGGCTCCGTCACAGCCAAATCCACGTCTCCTTTCAGACCCCAGAAGGGAGATTTGGCACGACTTAATTTAGACAAATGCAACCTTCGTACCTTTCCTCCTACATAGCATTATCTATCTGACCAATAAGGATCAGGCTGAAAGGAAAGACAGCATTTATTTCTCAGTCCTGTGTACCTGATTCATTTTCTGCAGCCTTTTACCTACAAATAGTTAACTGCAGCAGAAGGAAGATATTTACAAACTGTACCTTCTGGAATGCAAAGTTCTCATGACACCAGGTCTTATTCAACACATAGTCTTATGCCACAGATGTAAATCCCATGGAAGTAAGTGGCCTGAGCTCCTCTTCCCCTGTTGCTCACATCTAAAAAGTAGGTTCTCTCCCTGCACCATACCCTGCCACACACACACAGTTTGGCAGAGGGTCACAGCATTTCTGGGATCTATTCTTTCCTCATGAGCTTGAATTAAAATTAACAGCTGTTGTATATGACTGAGCAAAGACAAATGGCCTCACTCTAGAAGAGGGCATCACTAAACTAAAAATCACAGAACATTCAGCTTACCCTTCGTCTCTTCTCAAAATTTATCAGGCCACCCTGTCAGAAGGAAAGAGAAGGGATCAGAGTAGAAGAGCACATGCTCAGTTGAATTTCATCACAAACAGGAAGAAGTAGCAAAGCTAATGTAAACCACAGACCTTCTAAAAATAGCTGTTTTCAGATCTGGTATAAACCACAGCACTCATCTGAGTCTCCAAAGGATATCTGTCCTCATGGCCTAAATGGCAGTCTGCCCAAAAGGAAAAGCACAAGAGCGCTCCTAAAAGCTGTGTTGAGATCAGGTCTGAAGAATACTAGCAGGATTTTGAATGCAAGAAACAACCTTGGCTTTTGGCTGGGCCTTGAGTTTAGCAGTGTTCCTCAGTGAGTTCACCAACTGAACACAAAGCATGGACAGAAGGGAACTGCCAAGAGTGACAAGTCTGACTAAATACTGAAGCACTTCACTGATCGGTCTGAAGAGCTGAATTTGTCATTCTGTGTATTTTACCAGTTATTCACAGAAATCATTATACTAAAATGTTTTCAGAAAATGAAACAGAATAATGGAAAACCTACTGTCTTCACGTTTTCTAACCTAGGGAAAAAAGACAAAATATGATGCTAAGCTTTTCCCTTGAGATAATCTGTACTCAAGATTCTTGTGGCTAATAAAACTGAATATTCCTTCCAAGTAGAAGATATGGGAACAGACACAGCGGTGGGAAGGCAGGGAGGATTCGAAAAATCACCCCAAATTACCTCAACATAGTCCGGAAGGGCTGTGTCAAGCATGATCAGATCAGTGAGGAAGGTACCAAGGTAAGGAACCGTGCCTTGCATTACTCCCTGCAAATGATCAGAGCAACGTTGGATTGACTGACAAGTGGTAATAATTAGAATGTTAAAATGCTCCTCTATAAGAAAATGAAGTACAAGTAGTTTGCTTAACCAGTGGTCTTCCAAATTACATTTTCTTTCATTACCTGTATTCCTAAGTATCTAACCCAGAATTTATAGAATCATAGAATAGTTACCATTGGAAAGAACCTTAAGATCATCTAGTTCCAACCCCCCTGCCATGGGCAGGGACACCATGTCACCCAACGCTCTGTCTAACCAGGCCTTGAACACCGCCAGCGATGGAGCATTCAGAACTTCCCTGGGCAACCCATTCCAGGGCCTCACCACCCTTACAGTAAAGAACGTCCTCCTTATATCCAATCTAAACTTCCCTTGTTTAAGTTTTAACCCATTACCCCTTGTCCTATCACTACAGTCCCTAATGAAGAGTCCCTCCCCAGCATCCCTATAGGCCCCATTCAGATACTGGAAGGCTGCTATGAGGTCTCCACGCAGCCTTCTCTTCTCCAGGCTGAACAGCCCCAACTTTCTCAGCCTGTCTTCATACGGGAGGTGCTCCAGTCCCTGATCATCCTCGTAGCCCTCCTCTGGATTTGTTCCAACAGTTCCATGTCCTTTTCATGTTCAGGACACCAGAACTGCACACAATACTCCAAGTGAGGTCTCACAAGAGCAGAGGAGATGGGCAGGATCACCTCCCTCGACCTACTGGTCACGCTCCTTTTGATGCAGCCCAGGATACGGTTGGCTTTCTGGGCTGCAAGCGCGCACTGCAGCTGGCTCATGTTAAGTTTCTCATCGACCAACACCCCCAAGTTGTTCCCCACAGGGCTGCTCTGAATCTCTTCTCTGCCCAACCTGTAGCTGTGTCTGGGATTGCTCCGACCCAGGAGGAGGACCTTGCACTTGGCATGGTTAAACTTCATCAGGTTGGCATCAGCCCACCTCACAAGCGTGTCAAGGTCCCTCTGGATGGCATTCCTTCTCTCCAGGGTAGCAACTGAACCACACAGCTTGGTGTCATCAGCAAACTTGCTGAGGGGGCACTCAATCCCACTCTCCATGTCACCCACAAAGATGTTGAACAAGACCGGTCCCAACACCGATCCCTAAGGGACACCACTCGTTACTGGTCTCCAGCTGGACATTGAGCCATTGACCACAATTCTTTGCATGTGGCCGTCCATCCAATTCTTTATCCACGGAGTGGTCCACCTATCAAATTGATGTCTCTCCAATTTAGAGACAAGGATATCATGTGGGACAGGGTCAAACACTTTGCACAAGTTCAGGCAGATGATATCAACTGCTCTACCCCTGTCCATCAGTTCCGCAGCGCCTTCATAGAAGGCCACCAGATTGGTCAGGCAGGATTTCCCCTTAGTGAAGCCATGCTGGCTGTCACCAAGCACCTTGTTGGTTTTCATGTGCCTCAGCATGCCTTCCAGGAGAATCCGCTCCAAGATTTTGCCAGGCACAGAGGTGAGACTGACTGGTCTGTAGTTCCCCGGCTCATCCATTTTCCCCTTCTTAAAAATGGGGGTTATATTTCCCTCTTTCCAGTCATCGGGAACTTCACCTGACTGCCATGATTTTTCAAATATGATGGACAGTGGCTTAGCAACTTCATTTGCCAGCTCCTTCAGGGCCCGCAGATGGATTTCATCAGGTCCCACTGACTTGTGCATGTTCAGGTTCCTAAGATGGCCTCAAACCAGATCCTCTCCAAAGGTGGCCTAAGCTCTTCATTCTCACTGTCCCTGTGTCTGCCTTCCAAGACTTGGGTGGTGTGGTCAGAGCATTTGCCAGTGAAGACTGAGGCAAAGAAGTCATTAAGAACCTCAGCCTTCTCCAAATCCAGGGTAGCCAGATCTCCCGATAGCTTCCGGAGAGGGCCCATGTTATCCCTAACCTGTCTTTTATTTGCAATGTAATTATAGAATCCCTTCCTGTTATCCTTAACATCCCTAGCCAAATTTAATTCTAACTGGGCCTTAGGTTTCCTCACCTGGTCCTTAGCTTCCCTGACAACATCCCTGTATTCTTCCCAGGCTGCCTGTCCCTTGCTTTCACCTTTCATAAGCCTCTTTTTTCCCCTCCAAGTTTCCCCAGCAGCTCCTTATCCATCCAAGGAGGTCTCCTGTCCCTCCTGCTGAACTTCCTTCTAGTTGGGATGCATCGCTCCTGAGCTTGCAGCA
This sequence comes from Amazona ochrocephala, assembly GCA_039720435.1. NCBI lineage: Eukaryota > Metazoa > Chordata > Aves > Psittaciformes > Psittacidae > Amazona > Amazona ochrocephala. The sequence continues at coordinate 224,413 of CM077887.1, forward strand.
GGTGATCCTTGAATATCAACCAACAGTCTTGGCCCCCCTGCCCTCTAGGGCTGTATCCCATGGAACCTTACTGAGCAGGTTCCTGAAGAGGCCAAAGTCTGCTCTCTTGAAGTCCAGGGCAGTGAGCTTGCTGCACGCTCTTCTCACTGTCCTGAGGATCTCTTAAATCTTAGGATTTAAGTCAAATCCTAAGGAGCGCAGGATGTTCTTACAGATATTGCCATGTGATAATAATTATAGCATTGCCACCATACACTGATTTCTAACAGTGGGTCACCAGGAAAATCTGCTTGTGGAAGAAGTGTAGAGCACCAGGGACAGGGTCTCTTGGTTGCCTACTACAAGAGAAAGAGCTGAGGAACAGTCCTAGCTACCCTGTGTAAGCGGTTTCTCTGCTTCATCCAGTGGATATTTACTTAATGATGTCATACCATGTGACAGTCAAGTCAAATCAAGTCACCGTTTTTTCTCCTCCAAGAAATTACCGTCTTCCCCAGCCACTCACTGCACTTTAATTACTCAAATTTTAAACTTTCTGGGCTGCTGGCAGTTGTGCAGTTCAGGCTGTTTCTACACTTCTGAACAAAATGCTTGTTTGTACCATCCAACACGATCCATGTTTTTTTCTAGACAGACAGAATATCATATTCAGCACTTTTGCCTCCAGAAGCATCCCAGATATCTCTCCCCATCCTTTTAAATCTTTGCCGACTTCGAGACAAAAGCCATTTTCACCAACAGACCAGAAACCAGACTTATTTTACAAAGCAATCTCTGTAAAAGTTTGTGCAATTTTCAAGCTAGTATGGCAGAAGATTCATGAGCTTGTTTAAAAGTAAACAAGCTTTCTGTTCTGGCCACGGCTGATTTTCTTTATCACAAGAATTCCACTATTTACATTATGTATTTTACTGCATGGCTTTCCTTGTGTTTCTCTCTAAGGGTTAACAAGAATAGTTAATGGAATTCTTTCTTGTAGGATAGAAACAAGACAGTTGAAACTTAGGAATGCATGTTTATATTCATCAATCATTTATTACTTTTTTTTGTATGACAGGCTTAGTAAATCTGAAAACTTGAAACTAAGGCCAAACTCCTGACTCAGTGTCCATCCCAAAGAACAGCTTGGGATGTGAAGCATTTTCAAGTGAGAACAGGAAAAGCAAGTCCATATACCCAGTTAACTCTTGCAGGGGAAGACTGGAACCAGGGAACATAAAGTGGCCCCTGCATACATCCACCAAATCCTGCAATTATTGAGCATTCCCAGCATCAGATCACTGAATGCATTGGCAATGCTGATGCTTTGCATGTCCATTTCCTCCAGCATTTCAGTACACAGGCGGGTGATGCTGAAGTAAAAGGACAGCTGGGTTGCACTAAAAGCCACACCTGTCACAGCTTGGCAAGTCAGCTTAGGCCATAACAGCTTGAGCTGGGTGCAGCATGAATCCCACTTTATAATTGTTTGTATACCCAGAAAAATGGATGCATGTGTGGGATCATTTCTCTCTCCCTCTGCATGTTATATGTACATACACATAGTATTACCTGCTTACTACGATCCACATCATGAGGGCAATGCAGCTTCTGGCATGTATCTACAGGGACAAACACTTTGACTACATAGTCTAAACCTTTTGGCTCACTTGCTTTGTATCAGCTAATCAATAGCATTGATATGATTGTTTTTCTTGACAGAAGGCACATTCATGAGTATTACGTACAGATCATTCTCTTTGTTAAATACTTTTCTAGATTTTGCTGCTTCTATCATTCACCAATTAGGGTTAATCATGTTACCAGTTCAAAAAGGACTCCAAACACACCATATCTTTTTGAAGTTGCAGTCGCCTCTGTGTCCTTTTCTGATTTTCTTTCACACTGCTGTCCAGATTTGCAAATTTGGATGTTCCTTCCTGTGAGTTAAAAGGGAATTAAAGGCAATTAATGGAGGAGCTAAGAGGTAAGCTGGCAACTACGTCTGTGTAAAACAATAGTAAATACATTGAACCAGGCAAGCCAGGCCAGCAAAAACATTTGCTGTGCAGCTACACGTGTGTATACGTGTGCTAATTTTCTGGGGCTCATACACTGATGGGGAATTTTGGACAAAATCCCACAGGATGGCTAAAAGGGAACTTTTTTGCAAAATGGCTCCACTCAGGGCAAAGCTAAGTGCTGTTGAAAATCTCCCGAGAGTTCCAGTCAGAGCAGCTTACATATACTTCAGGTGTCTAGACACTTCTCTGAACTCTATCCTGAAACTCCTGACCTCAGGACTTTGGTTAAATTTCCTAATCAGGAGTACTACAAGTAAACATCTCTATCTTATGTAAGGCAACTACCCCCTTTGGCTTATTTACTAATCCAAAAACACACAGGAAATGAAAGTAATAGGTTTTTATTTCTGCAATATAAGCTTTCTTATGAATGGATGAGGTATTTCACAATAGACCTGTAGCCTTTATTTCCCTGGATCCATAAGGGGTGCTGGGAGTTACTGTTATTTTTTTCCAGTGGTCAGGTACATAGGGCATGAATCATTATCAATGTCTTTTTAAGAGGCACGAAACAACAGTTTGCACTTCTAAAGAGCCTCTCATTACGATGCTTAGTTCTCTCAGTCACAGTTACTGAACAGATCACTCAAACTGCATTTCCTTCCTTGGCTAAAAAACAGGAGCAAGTGAACAAGAAGTGTTGTTTCAGTGTCTTTGGGATACTTGAAAGGTAAACTTGAGATTCTCTAGCAGCAGCCAGCAGGCAGGCACAGAAGCTAAAACTGCAGCCTGCAGCAGAGCTGTTGTTTGGGGAGAGCACAGTGTTCCCCCTCCGTGCCAGCCAGCCTGTCTCATATGACATTTTGTCTGCTCTGCATTTAAATTTGGATGATGGATAGGCAAGGTCAAACATAGCTTCCTTAGAGAGATTATTTATAGTGAAATGGAACAAAGACTTTTAGGATTCAGTGGACATGAACCCTGCAATCATTACAAAACGGTCCAAGGCAAGAAGTAGGAGAGAGGTTCTAGCTATTCTGTGGAATTTTTCTTCTCTCACTACTTTCAAAATATCTCACCTGCTTTAAAACTTAGTGACAGAGGTGGATAATTCATGGTAAACAAAGCAGATTGACAGGTTTGAATTTGTCCACCTATCGTTCCTGAGCAAAACACAGTGTTTCAGATACCGAGGCAAGGGGTAAGGTACAAATGCCAGATTGACTGGATACAACGGCCAGAAAGTGAACTGATTAGCCAGGTTCTGGAAACTTTTTTTATGCAAACAGAAAATACTGCTGCAAGCATTCCTTAGTTTCTACAGAATATAACCTTTCCCTGCTGTTCTTCCTCACTCCTTTCAAGCTCCTGAACTTGGGGTTCACCCAGGAGAGCATACAAGTCAAACTTTCAGACAGAGCCTGCTTTGCTGTCCATCTGGCCACGCACAAGAGCAGGAAGCCTGTTCCTTCGAAATTCCCAGCCCTGTTTTCTAAGCCTGAGAAAGGTACGGGATAGATGGATAAACATCTTGTTTTGATTCCTCCGCTGAAGCTGAGTGGCAGTGCTCCAGTGAAATCAAAAGTACCACAGTGGTGCAGCCCAGCTGAGGATCTCATCTGGAGCTGCTCTGCACCCACCAGTGCAAACCTGAGCCTTTCCAGGTCTCCTAAGAGGTACACAAGCAAGAGGCTTATCTCTCTATACAGAGAAGCATAAAGCCAAAGCACTAACCTGTAACTCATTTCAGCAAAACTACACCACGCAGCACCTCTTCATGCCAGTTGTGGCTCCAGCACTGTCGCAGATGCAATACAGCACATACTGCTGTTCTGGAGCTAGACCTCACCATGCCCAAAGGAGCCTTACCAAACTACAGCAGTGTGACATTCAACTTGAGAGGCTCCAAGTGATCCTGACCTGCTGTCTTGTGAACAAGTCCACACCAAATCTGTGCTGCTGTAGCCTGCTGCTTGTGGGCATCCAAGCTCAACAGGGTAATGCTAGCGTAGGTTTTTTTCTGGAACAATGAAATCACCTCTGAGCCCAACAGAAAAGCACAGGTTTCACGAACCTGTCCCCCCAGAAGCACTACATACAGTAGTTCAGGGAGAGATGATCTTTGGCAGCTGGTTAGAAAAAACATTAACCTCAGCTTTAACTGAGATCACAAGCCTTGCAACTCAGGTAATTCTCACCTTCATCAGTAGTTCCCTGCTTGTCAGATAATTGTCATGGTCTGAGAAGATGTCACCCAGCTCTTCAAACATCATCATTATGTCCCTGTACAGGAAAAAAAGTAAATAGTTTGAGTCATTAGTAAGCACTCTAAATAGACCAGATCACTGTTTTTCTCAGGAATCATTTAGAGTTGGGCATAGAAAAAGATTAACACAACCAAACTGCATCCGATGAGATGCTGCACATCTACTAGGAACTTGCTGGGATGTTCTGGTGTTCCCAGTAAAATCAGGTCTTATTTGACAGCATCACTTAGAAATACCATAGGTACGCAGATCCTGAGCAGGGTTTTCAATTACACTGCAGGCTAGGAGGTTGTTGTAAGAAAGGATGTAAATGGATACAAGGGACAGAAGAACAGCTGTCAGAGGTATCCCACAGACTTCGGTTTTGCCCTATTCCATGCACTCTATAAAGCTAGAAGCATTTAAGTGAACAAGTCCCTTTCTGCTGTCCGACACTATGTTTATGAGATGGCAATATTTTGACCAGGAACAGCAACACAGGGCAATGGAAAGAAAGACCCACCTCTCTAGGAGAAATGCAGAACTCTACTGCCTGGCAGTGATATTTTCCTTTATTTATCAAAGGCAAAGGAAAGAAATCTATTCCTCCCAAATTGAATGAGCAGAACACCATCTTTCGTACAAGGAGCTTCCTGGTGTCTGTTTGGCATGCAGTAAATACGCCAAGTATTCCCATGTACGAAGTATTGTCTTTAATACAGGTTTGGATTTTGTTGTTCGGGGATATATTTAAGGACACATCAGGACCAGAAGAGGATTAGTGAGGGCTGTAGCAACCTGGACCTCCTCCAGCTTCATGGGAGAGAAGACAACAGGCAAGTATCATGGGGCCCTTTTGCTGACCTGAGAGCAGCATGCATGACCTGGTCAAGCAGCTGATCCCACAGTTTTTTGGAAGAGGTTGTGGAAGATCCAGTAAGCTACAAACGACAGAACAGACCCAGTAGCCCCAAGAGCAAGCTGTCCCCTCAACATGTAAGAGAGCTCACAGCAGTCAGACCCAAAAAGTGGGTCTGAGCCTCACAGGAGTGAGAAGTTCTAACAGAACAGATGTCCACAAAGGAGCAGAACAGGAAGACTAACAAGAACAAGATGAAAAGAAAGAACAATGAGCTTTTTGCCTTTGTTTGGGACTGGCCATAGGAGCAGAGCAGGAGGCTTACTTTGGAACGCATGCCCAGGTCTTCTTCAGCCGATAGATGGAGTTGGACTGCAGTGCTGAAATGATGGCCCTTAAGGAGGAAAAATTTTTCAGGATCCTACATTCCTGTGAAAGAAGCCATTAGAAACACGGGAGCATTAAATGTCAGCATTACAAATACATTTATGCTCTTCTGTTTGACTGGTGTCATGCTTGCTACACATTCTCACATCTAAGCAGGCAGTGGTGCAAACATTGAGCATCAAAAGTATCAATCTCTCCTCCAGCCACAAAATACTTTCAGGCTTTGGCACTTTTATCTTGTTTTCCTCACTTGCATGTACTTGTGGTGACATTTCAGTGCTACAGCTTCCAGTTCTCCTAGTAACAATAAAAGGGGAACCCAGTCCATGAAGCTGAGCTAAAAAGCACAAATGTTACACCTCTTAGAAAGCTCTTTAGAGTTACCAATCCCTTTTACCCTTTAGGGGAAGAAGCAGGCTTTGCCTCTTCATATGTGGTATTTAGAATGTTACCCTCAATCATCCACCTGTCAAATATAAATAAAGACATGCACAGGAATAGCCTGGTATTCAAGTACGTACACAGGTAAAGAGAAAAACCTTCCCAGCCTCTTCAGAGTTGGGATCAAATGCTAGCTGAGAGGCTGGTTCATTGGCAACTCTTATGCAGCTTCTCTGTGGCAAAAGCTTTGATGGAAAAGGATACCGAAAAGCTTAATTCTCAAAACCCCAGCAGATTCCTGGTAAAGCAGATGGAAGCAAGGAGAAGGGGGAAAGTCTGGCCTTGGATTTTTCAAGGCAATCTGTTGGTGACCCACGAACTAGAGCATGGGCACCAGTGACTTAAGGAACTCTTGCAAATACAAGTTCTCACAAACACTGTACATGCACATTAAGCAGACAAAACACCTGCCAATTTGACTGTTGCATGTAGATGAGAACATACTCAAACTACAATTCTTGCTTCTGCAAACTTTTATGGGGCTGATTATAACACAGATAATGCTGATTATATAAAGGACCTTTACAGTGAAAACTGACATGATTTGTTTCCTTCATTGGACTGAGGAAATGTACAGCAGCCTTAGCATAAACAAAAGTCAGACCTTACTATATCGGCAACTCTGTTCATGAGTTGCATTTAGACTGACTGAACAATTAAGACACGTACATTTACTCTTATTTATTTACCTAAGGGAAAGAAAAGAAAAAAGTATTTCTGCAACTTCGAAGGCCACACTTATAGTGTGGCTTAAGAAGACTGGCTGGGCAGACAGCACTTGAAGTAGGTGTGCAATTTGGCTAGATAAAGGCCAAGTTCAAGATCATGTGGTAGGACACACCAGATCTGAAAGCTATTCTTGTATGGACTGGTGACAAAGAAGCCACATAACAGCTCTTCCTCAGAGATTGACACATTTAAGAATGAGCTCCTTTTTTTATGTTCAACTTGAAATTCAGGCTCAAAAGAACATGAACAGGCACAAATTTTCAGCATTTCTTTTATTCCAAATACAACAGGAGTATGGACTGGAAGATCCAATTTGGAATCATCTTGACTTAACTGCCTATTGCGTAATTTAAAACACATTAGGAATTCAATATTGGATTTTGTGTTCTCAATAATTTAACTGATTGCAGACTAAACTTCAGCAAGCTTTCATCTGCATAGAAGTACTTTTAAGACTGGTTTGAGTAACTGTTTCATGCTGTGTCCTTCACAAGAGAAACACCAGAAAGAATCCAGTGCAGAAGCAACTTTGATTTGAAAAAATTAAGCATAACAAGGTCCTAATTATTTCACTTATTTTTAAAGAAAATATTGTGTGAGTGAGATTGGCTGCTTCTGCTCAGGAACCTTAGATCTGGGTAGACTGGAGAGGTCTGGAGGGCTGGCAGTTAGAGAAATTACTCAGTTTATCTTGTAAACCAAGAAACCGGATCCAAAAGTCACTAGCAGTAACAAATGTGGAACTCCATGCTGCTAAGTTACAGAGTTAGCTGTTGGTGTGTAACTGCACACTAATGAGTGGCTTATTTTCTAATTCAGGCTTCTAACTATTCAAAACACTCATTTGCATGCAAAAAGCAAGCAAGTTGCTTCAGAAGTGGGCAGCTAAGTATATATGTTATATATAACCAGATGTTCTACATATGCAGTTCTTTTGTAGAGCATGCACATGCATTTTCACATGCTTAGCTAAGACTGGCATATTTCACTGTGTATGGATTAAGTAAAGGGAGAAGTACTGAATCAGTAGAGATGGAGAACAAAGTTCACCATTCACAGAACATGTATGATGAGAGTGATGCCTCTCCTGGCTTCCCCAGGCCTCCCTGCTGCCCCATGATGAGCAGAAGGCTGCTTCATACTCACCTGCCCAGGCTGTGGCCCAGGCTGCCCAAAAAGGCTGCTTTAGCTATTATCATCTGCAGTTTAAAGATCTGCACACAGAAAACCAGAATCAAACTTCGTAATCCATTCATATGGGTTACAAAGCAGCCATCAGATGATAACACAAGTTCGTGTAAGTGCCAAAAGTGGTGAAAGTCTACTTCCCCGTACCAGTTTCCTCAACCATGCAGTCGCGAGAGCTTAGGTGCCAGGGTGAACAATACTGCCCCTCTGGAAGTATCGAAGCACATTGTCAAGGTTGGAAAACCTCTGTTTGGCTTGAGCTGTTTATGAATGCTTATTTTGTATAGCTTGGAAAGAATCCATGTGATTCTTAAAACAAGAGTCAATACGTATCCATATGAAAGGGCTTTAAATGTTCTCTTCAAAAAGCTTCCCAGTGCTCTGAGGGGAGTTAGAAAGGCTACAGTAAGATATTAAAGACAAAATCTAAGCAAACTAGAGTTACGTAAAAAAAGGCACACAAAACCCTTTCACGCAAAGATTAACAAACACGCAATCTGCTACAAGATCCTACTAGATCCTATGCTAAGGCAGAGAGAGGGCAGGGAAGTGATTTGAGACAGCCAGAATGGCGTCATCAAGCACAAGTCCTGCCTGAACAATGTAATGGCCTTCAGAGGACAAGGGAAGAGCAACTGATGTCATATCTGGACTTCTGTAAGGCTTCTGACAGGGCCCCCTACATATATCTGATGTATCTCTCATCATGTCTGATTTCAGCTCCCGTGGTGTTCAGAGATGCAGGAGAGGGAGTATGATGCTCATTGACCGACTATGAATGGCCAGAGGCAGATAAGTGCAAAGCTGCACCACTGCCAGTCCTACTCCATTCTTGTTAAACTTTCTTCTGAAAGTAGGTCTAACTTTTGGATGATATCAACCTTCCCTTAATTGCTTTCACTGATATGAGCAGTATTTTCTTCCAAGGGAAGTGAACTGGTTGAATTTATACTTATCTTACCATAAATGTTACATTATCAAGTACATGGCACTTCCCATCTGCAAGACACAGTATCTGATGCCCTTCAAGTAGCACTCCCAACACTGTCAAGATACAAGCAACAGCCCTCTTCCCAGGATGGGGAAGGAACTAAGGAGAGAAGGGCAATACTTCATCTGCTATTACAAAGAAGTCAGTCAAAACCAGAAAGAATTAAGCCAAGATGTTCACTGGCCTGGGGCCAATGCATACAACCTCCTTCTCCCCTTCCAACTGCCTCAAACCAAGGCACCCAGCACAAGAAACATTAAACAGTCTACAGCAAATGCTTTACATGTGCAATACGAATCCACTTCTCCATGATCTTGGCTCTTTGCTGTGTTTTGAGTTCCTTGCTATTCAGGATAGTGCTGACAACACAGTTGGTAACTGCATTGAACTGAGAGATAGTAGCTCTGATGGTAGGTGCCACGTGTTTGTTTTCTTCCTTATCCCTTTGAGACCAGATGCATCCCAAGCAGTGGTGGGGCACAACTTTCTTGAAGAGTTCCTAGAGTGAAATAGAAGTGCCTAAGTCAGCACGATTCTCAATGATCAGTACTGTCCACAAGAAAAAATGCATGTTTATAGTACATATTGGATATAAATCTAATATGGTATTAAAGGGTAAATAGTTGTTTTCACTTAGTTTAAAATACATACTTTGGTATACTTTTTACAGGCTTGATGCCCTAACTGTCAGCTAAATAATCCTGGGAAAAGAGGAGACACCTTTATATCGGTTGCATAACCAAAGGGGAAAATTATTTACAGGACAGTAATTTGTAGGAGTTTGATACAGACAAACCAAATCAGAGCACTACAGTAAAGAGTACCTATACAACTTCAGGCCAGGCAGCAATACAGCCAAAATGCACTATTTCTCAGGTGCCAAATATTAAACTTTGCAAAAAAGGCTGTACAGTGTAATTTCACACTTAAAAAACCTAAAACACCAAAACCAACCAACCACAACCACAACAGCAACAAAACCAAACAAAACAACAACAAGAAAAAAACAAAAGACTAAAGGAAAGAGCTCAATGAAGAAAGCAGGTTTGGATAACCAAGCAGAGCTGTGTTCTGTGTCCCAGCAACAGACCTGTTCTGGAACACTACTCTTACATTGATGCAAAACTTAAATAAATAAATAAACAAAACTCAGAAGCCCAGCCCTATTTCACTGCCTTTCAAGTAGTACATATGCTCTACATACTGCATCCATGTACGTCAACTGTTCTGCCACAATGTGTTCCTGGAAAGAAGTGAATTCTTCTGGACTGCAGATCTCCGGTTCCTCTTCATCACATTGGTTACCGGAGGAAGTGTTATGGACCTCACCTGTCCAGGATGGAAAACGTAACTTGGTAAATTTATACAGCAAACAGTGAATTAAAGCAGGTGTTTGTTTAAAACATCACTGTACATATTATAGCAGAACACCCAAGTGGTCCAGCCTGGAGCAAATGCCCCATTGTGCTGCATATTTTAGTGAGAAAGATGATGACCATAAGATTGAACTAAGATAAGAAAAGCTGGAAGATAAAGAATTTCAGTTAGACAGAATTGAGGTGTTTAGAGTCTCTTAGCAAAGAAGCAGCTTTGCCCATTTGTTAAACATTCCTCCAAAAGAAAAAACATCAACACCACCCTAATTCCTTATTAACATTGCAGAATTTTGTTAATCTACTCTTCAATATTTATGTCTTATAATCTAAAAAAAAAAAACCAAAAATAATCAAACTGTAAATGGATGAGAATGCAGTTATATTCCCCAAAATATTGCACTAGGAATGCTCATATATCCAGATTTCATCTCCCATGTGTGGAAATAAAAGGAGATACCAGATTTCTTAGCGCCACTTGCGGGTACATGGACTATATTGAAGAGAGTTCATTCTAGCATCCCTCACCTTCCCTCTCCAGGAATTTTCCCCAGAAAAAGGGAGCACAGTGAGCATCTACAAACATTCTGCTGAATGCTGCTTCTAAATTTGCACTGGGCAGCAGTGAAGAGGTGGGAGAGGAGAGAAGAGCTGTCCTCACTGAGGGATTTGATCCAGTGCAGAAGGGATTTCACAGATTTTTCCCAAGTCACTTTCTGGCTCCCACACGTTGAGAACAAAGCCACATTAAACACAAAGAAATGTGCCCTTGTTTCCCATGGTAGGGGAGGAAGTCAAACAGAAAATCCCTAAAAATAAATCCTCTTCCTCATCCTTTTTACTGTAAGGTGACAGTAACTCCATAAGAAGGGAGGGGAAAAAAAATGGACTTGTTGAAGACTACCGACAAAGGTACTGAGTTTACTGCTAGTAAGATTTCATTAAACAAAACCAACAGTGCACTTCAGAGTATCTTATGCAATACTTTGTACCCAGTTTAAGCAGAACAGATATCAAAGCAGCAAAAACAGATAAAGTGATACTTCATCACTGGTTTTCAAAATACTTTGCTTTTCCTTCCTTCCTTAAGTAGCAAAACCTAATCGTGAATGTAAATTGCTACAGTTTTGATGTAACAACTTGTAACTACAAGCTGTATCCAGATTTCCACCTGCACATTCCAATTGCACTATTCATTGGCAGAGCTAAATGCAGTAAAGGGAGACCTCTGGTTCAGCATTATTTTTCTGTGGCTGTTTCATAACATTATGTGTAATTAAATGGACTTCTACTGAACGGTTACAAGAGTCACACTTTTTTCTCTCTCTTCTTCGCCATATGACTCCTCATTTTCCTTCCAGCTCTTGAAATTCAACTGAAAATATGCATCACTGAGTTGCAACCCTATTCAAAACCTCACAGTGCCCTTAAAACCAGGTCCTGGAGTGCAACACAAGACTTCCCTTTTCTTTTTTCATGCCTCTTCCTCCTTTCTCTCTCACTCATCCTTCATCACTGTGTAACCAGTCTTTTCCCTGCTTTCCCACAAGCTGCAATCCTCTTCTACTCAAGTATCTCATCATCTTCAAACAGCTCTGATCCATTTAGCCCTCTCAAAGCCCAGCGGCCCTCTTGACTTCACTGACAGCTACCATGCGCCCTTTCTGAATTTGCAGTCTCTGGCTCACCTGGCTTTGTATTGCCCAAGCTGGAAGAATTGATGGCAGCACTGAATGGAGGTCTGATGGCACAAATCAAACTGTAGGGTCAGGACCCAAATTTGTAAATTCATAGCATAATTTGAACACTTTAGAGGAAACAAATGCAGAAGCAGGGCTGCTGGGAACTTCTGTTTGCTTGGAACAACAGATGAACCCAAATACTGCTCTTGAAAGCTTTCTTTGACATGGGGGAACCAAACCCAGGAAAGGACATCAATAAGCACACATTAGCAATCCTGTTCACTTACGTGCTTTCAAGAAGAAAAAAGCCTGGGCTCTGTGTAGTACTCTTTTTTATGTACATTTTAATGACTGAGTTCATTTGGCATTTCACAGTAGCATGCATTGGCATCGTATTTCTGGAATATCCGGCAGACATGAGTTTTATGGGATGAAATGTTTTTTTTTTCTGTCATGCTTTATGACATGAATTATTCCCTCTCACGCCTCTACCAAAGCTGGAAGTTGATTCTAGTTCTCATTCACACACTACATGAGCTCCTATGACTCCTCACCTTATGTCACAGGAAGCATTCTGACCAGGATAAGGGTATGTGTCAGGCTTGATGCTGTACACAGCATATGTATGTTTCTACAGTTCACTCTTCTTTCAGTAGATTGTGACCCCCAATAACGTAAGGTTTTCCTCTGTCCTTGGATACCAGCCACTCAAATAGGAAAAAACAGCCACAAACACTTCCTTTGACAGGATGGTAACTAGGAAGAAAAGCTTCATGACAACAAGGCTTGTGACTCAAGCTGTGTTTTGTCACAGGTCTGTATTTTGCTTTTTCCTGGTCTGGGCTTTTCTTGGGGGATGCTGGGGGGTGGTGTGATGAAATGAGAAGACTAGCCAAAAAGCAGCTGTGTGTTTTACCTCAATGACATGGGAAATGCACTGACAATTAACCACTTCGGTGCTGCTGCAATCTCAGATCTCTGGCTAAATATTAGAGAAGTGGCAGAGAGATGTGTGCACGTCTACAGGGGTATGATATCATAGGCATCCCAGAAACATGGTGGGATGGCTCCTATGACTGGTGTGTTGGAATGGAAGGTTACCGGCTCTTAAGGAAAGACAGGCCCGGTAGACAGGGAGGGGGAGTTGCTATTTATGTTAGGGACAGGCTAGAGAGTATGGAACTCTGTCTGGGGACAGGTGAGCAGTCGACAGAGAGTTTGTGGGTCAGGCTTAAAGGGAGAACAGCAATGGGTGACATTATTGTGGGGATCTGTTACAGACCGCCTGACCAAGGGGAGTTGGTGGATCAAGCGCTCTATAGACAGATAGGAACAGCCTCACGCTCGCAGGCCCTTGTTCTCATGGGGACTTCAACCACCCTGGTATCTGTTGCTACGGCCTGGCACAAGCAATCCAGAAGGTTCCTCAATTGTGTGGGTGACAACTTCCTTCTGCAAGTAATAGAGGAGCCGACAAGGAGAGGTGCCATGCTTGACCTCGTCCTCACCAACAGGGAAGGGCTGGCTGGGAATGTGACGCTCCAGGGCAGCCTTGATTGCAGCGATCATGAGATGGTCGAGTTTGAGATCCTCAGGACAGTGAGAAGAGCGTGCAGCAAGCTCACTGCCCTGGACTTCAAGAGAGCAGACTTTGGCCTCTTCAGGAACCTGCTCAGTAAGGTTCCGCGGGATACAGCCCTAGAGGGCAGGGGGGCCCAAGACTGTTGGTTGATATTCAAGGATCACCTGCTGCAAGCTCAGGAGCGATGCATCCCAACTAGAAGGAAGTTCAGCAGGAGGGCCAGGAGACTTCCTTGGATGGATAAGGAGCTGCTGAGCAAAATTCGAAGGAAACAACAGGCTTATAAAAGGTGGAAGTAAGGACGGGCGGCCTGGAAAGAATACAGGGATGTTGTCCGGGAAGCTAGGGACCAGGTTAGGAAAGCTAAGGCCCACTTAGAATTAAACTTGGCTAGGGATGTTAAGGATAACAGGAAGGGATTCTGTAGGTACATTGCAAATAAAAGACAGGTTAGGGACAACGTGGGCCCCCTCCAGAAGTTATTGGGAGAACTGGCTACCCTGGACTTAGAGAAGGCTGAGGTTCTTAATGACTTCTTTGCCTCAGTCTTCACCGGCAAATCCTCTGACCACACCACCCATGTCTTGGAAGGCAGACGCAGGGACAGTGAGAATGAAGACCCTGGGCCCACTGTAGGAGAGGATGTGGTTCGAGACCATCTTAGGAACTTGAATGTATACAAGTCCATGGGACCTGATGAAATCCATCCGCGGGTCCTGAAGGAGCTGGCAAATGAAGTTGCTAAGCCACTGACCATCATATTTGAAAAATCATGGCAGTCAGGTGAAGTTCACAATGACTGGAAAGAGGGAAATATAACCCCCATTTTTAAGAAGGGGAAAATGGATGACCCAGGGAACTATAGACCAGTCAGTCTCACCTCTGTGCCTAGCAAAATCTTGGAGCGGATTCTCCTGGAAGGCATGCTGAGGCACATGAAAACCAACAAGGTGCTTGGTGACAGCCAGCATGGCTTCACTAAGGGGAAATCCTGCCTGACCAATCTGGTGGCCTTCTATGATGGAGCTACAGAACTGATGGACAGGGGCAGAGCAGTTGATGTCATCTACCTGGACTTGTGCAAAGCCTTTAACACTGTCTCACATGAAATCCTTCTCTCTAAGTTGGAGAGACATCAATTTGATAGGTGGACCACTCGGTGGATAAAGAACTGGCTGGATGGCCGCACGCAAAGAGTTGTGGTCAATGGCTCAATATCCAGCTGGAGACCAGTAGTGAGTGGTGTCCCTCAGGGATCGGTGCTGGGATCAGTCTTGTTCAACATCTTTGTGGGTGACATGGACAGTGGGATTGAGTGCGCCCTCAGCAAGTTTGCCGATGACACCAAGCTGTGTGGTTCGGTTGATACATTGGAGGGAAGGAATGCCATCCAGAGGGACCTTGACACACTTGTGAGGTGGGCTGATGCCAACCGGATGAAGTTTAACCATGACAAGTGCAAGGTCCTACCCCGGGGTTGGAGCAATGCCAGGCACAGCTACAGGTTGGGCGGGGAGGAGATTCAGAGCAGCCCTGCGGAGAAGGAGTTGGGGGTGTTGGTCAATGAAAAAATGAACATGAGATGGCAGTGTGCGCTTGCAGCCCAGAAAGCCAACCGTATCCTGGGCAGCATCAAAAGGAGTGTGACCAGCAGGTCGAAGGAGGTGATCCTGGCCCTCTACTCTGCTCTCGTGAGATCTCACTTGGAGTACTGTGTGCAGTTGTGGTGTCCTCAACATAAAAAGGACATGGAACTGTTAGAACAAGTGCAGAGGAGGGCCACGAGGACAATCAGGGGACTGGAGCACCTCCAGTATGAAGATAGGCTGAGAAAATTGGGGCTGTTCAGCCTGGAGAAGAGAAGGCTGCGTGGAGACCTCATAGCAGCCTTCCAGTATCTGAAGGGGGCCTATAGGGATGCTGGGGAGGGACTCTTCATTAGGGACTGTGGTGAGAGGACAAGGGGTAATGGGTTCAAACTTAAACAGGGGAAGTTTAGATTGGATACGAGGAAGAAATTCTTTACTGTAAGGGTGGTGAGGCACTGGAATGGGTTGCCCAGTGAAGTTGTGAATGCTTCATCCCTGGCAGCGTTCAAGGTGGGGTTGGACATAGCCTTGGATGGCATGGTTTAGTGGGAGGTGTCCCTGCCCATGGCAGGGGGGTTGCAACTCGATGACCTTGAGGTCCTTTCTGACCCTGACTATTCTATGATTCTATGATTTCCCAATATACTCCGGAATAAACAGGCATAGGCACCTACCTGTTATGAGTCTCATCCTGCACAGAATCTGCAGGGTCATAATGACATATTTTTCTTATTTTATTTTTTTTGTTTTTAAGAGAAAAGTCACTGGTGCACCTCACAACATTGTCAATTAGCATGAGCGTTGATGAAATGTACTCCACCTAAATCCCTGTGATACCTTACAATCTGAGAGAAGGGAAAGGTAACTTACTGTCATTTTCCATTTCTTGATTCTGTAACTGCTCCAAGAGGTTCTGTGCCCTTCTCTCTGGGTCAGAGCCAGATATATTCTTCTTCAGGTAATCCAGCATCTTCAGCAGACATGGGTAGTTGGGCGGCTCTCTGAAATCCTCAGAGCACTGATTGAGCCAGGCTCGTAAGATTGATGCTGTTGCACTAAGAGCAAATACACAGAGAACTGGTTGTATACAGCATGTATTGATGCAATCATATGTATCCGTAATTAGTATAACAATAAAAACTCTAAGACTTTCATACCCCACGTGAAGGCAGTCTGAAGACCTTCTGAGCATCGAACTGAATCTGTTGGTTTTATACATGGAATCTTATTAAGATATCACCCAGATTTTCCCAGGGACTTCAGGGAAGCTGCTCCTGATTTGCATCCATACAAGTGGATCCAGTTGCAGCCCCAAATGAACGCGGAATCAAATCCACTTAAGCTATATTGAGATCCTTCAATTAAATTTAGGATATCAAATAATGGTAGATAAAGCAATTGAAAGAAGAGGAGAGGGAGAGGACAGGCAGAGGACAGGGAGAAGACAGGCAGAGGACAGGGAGAGAAGTGCACACTCTGAGAGTGCTTCATCTGTAAAGATAAAACCCTAATCCTGACATGTGCAGCATGGGTTGCACGGTGCTGTCAGTACCCAATATCAAGCTTGAAGCACCAAGACAGATGAACCCAGAAGACAGACTGGTCTTGCCAACCTTAGGGTGAAATGCGGCAGCAGCTTTATTTTATCCTTAGCCCCAAGACAAGGAGGGTCTGCCAGATTATACCACGCAAAAAGGTATCTTGGTCATGCTGACAGTGCAGAAAAAGGATGCTTAAGGAGTTACAAGAGTGTTGGATTTCATTCAGGAAAGTTATCACAGACCTTCTTAGACACATGCAGCTAAAAAGTCACCAACTGCAGAAAACTGCCCATTGACATTCTACAGACTAAGGGGAATGAGGGGAAACCAGAACTGGTGAATCAACGTCATCTCCACCCTGCCTGAAACAGAGGGAAGTGATTCGTTTATCTACTTTTCCTGGTTAATGTAGGTTTTAATCCACACCCACCTATTAGATCAGTTCTTAGATACTGCACAAATGTAAGCTTATGGGAATTTCTTTAACGCCTATCTTTTCAGGGATTTTTCATTGTTTCCACTTGATTTTCTAAGAAAAGAAGACTTACAATTTATGCTATGGTTTTCCAGAACTAACTTGAAGTTTTGTTGACAAATTTCAACTAAGTGTGGAAAAACTGTAAGAACTCTGGGAAAATAATCTGATTTCTTCAAGTTCAAAGAAAATTCAAGCCTAGCTAAAATATATATTAGCAATTTATTTTTTCTGCTGCAAGAAAGACTTTGAGATCTTTGGTTCTTTATAGCAATGTGCAGGTAACTCAGCACGTATATTTTTAGAAAACCAATTAGCACTGGCCACAGCACAATTAGAGACTCGGAAGACACAGAAGACATATCAAAAAACACTTTAAAGAGGATTTTGTATACCTGAGTTGACAAAGAGATGAAGGAAAACGACTTTTGTGTGCAGTCACATAACAGGACGCACTGGCCATGGCCACTGTTTCATGCTAACCTACTGTGGTGCTCAGAGTAGGACATAACGTGAGAAGGAAAAAAACCCTTGTTCCAGAATAAAAGGCACAGTAAACATCTAAAGTCCCTGAGAAAAGGAAGTTCTGAAGATTTCCTCTGTGACGCTGAAACCATCCCTGTATTCCAAATCTCTTCCAGCCAGTAGTCGCAAATGCTGTGGCAGGCACAAGAGGTGAGTTAGAGGTGTTGCTACAAAACAGTTTTCCTTCTCTAAGGAAGCAGATCTCATGAGCTCTACTGCCATCAGAAAAACAGCCAACATGACCAAGTGACAACAGCCCTAGTTTGCAGCAGGCTCTCTTTCTGCAAATGCTTTCTGCTCTGCTGCGTACCTGGCTGTGAGAGCTTAGCCCTCCAATGAACATATTTTTCACATCTACAGAAACCTTCCCTGATACCTATTCCAAGAACCACATTTCCAAGACCCTCATGCAGTAACAGCGTTCCATACACCCAACGATATTCCATGAAGAAGAAATGGGCTATGCTCTCAGTAAAAACCAATAAACACGAGTGTCCAGTTAGAGACACCAATGTGTGAGCTCAAAGTGCACCTGCATTCATGAGAATCAAGCACTTGGCTTTTAAAGTTCAAATTCTAAAAAATACATATGTAGTGGTTCTGGGTCTGTTGCACTAATAGCTGCAAAATAGAAAGGGAGAAGCAAGACAGGAGGACTTCTCTTTCCTCAATTAATAAGATCATGAAGAGAGTTCAAATATGAATATAGATTTCACATGTAGACAATGAGGATCCCAAAAGCCAACCCAGAAAGCTCTTGTATCAGAGCTGCATACTAATACTGGCATGTTTGTATGGCAAGTAGGGAAACCACAGCAACATCTGCTTAACTCAGCTGCTCAGTGTCATTCAAAATAAACTAATAGGTAAGAAAGAGTTAAAATAAGTTTCTTCCACTCCCCTTGTCTCATCTTAACAGTATTAGTTTTTTCCTCAAAACTCAATAAACTTTTAATCCCATAGATATATCATTTTACAAGTCCTATCCATTTTAGTCTGTTCTTTTGTCTGTTTCTTTCCCTAATGTTGGAGCAACCTTGAATTTCTAATTAGACTACTAGGAAATCTGTCACTAATACTGTTTGGGTAGGCTTTCTGACAGGAGAAACTCTGGAATTATAGTTTCAATGCTACAAAAAGTATTTACAACTAAAAACTAAAATGGAAACATGGGCTGTATCAAAAGGAACGTGACCAGCAGGTCCAAGGAGGTAATCCTGCCCCTCTATTCTGCTGAGACCTCACTTGGAGTACTGTGTACAATTCTAGTGTCCTCAACATAAAAAGGACATGGAACTGTTGGAACAAGTGCAGAGGAGGGCCACGAGGATGATCAGGGGACTGGAGCACCTCCTGTATGAAGATAGGCTGAGAAAGTTGGGGCTGTTCAGCCTGGAGAAGAGAAGGCTGCGTGGAGACCTCATAGCAGCCTTCCAGTATCTGAAGGGGACCTATAGGGATGCTGGGGAGGGACCCTTCATTAGGGACTGTAGTGATAGGATAAGGGGTAACAGGTTCAAACTTAAACAGGGGAAGTTTAGATTGAATATAAGGAAGAAATTCTTTACTGTAAGGGTGGTGAGGCCCTGGAATGGGCTGCCCAAGGAAGTTGTGAATGCTCCATCCCTGGCAGTGCTCAACGCCAGGTTGGACAGGGCCTTGGGTGACATGGTTTAGTGTGAGGTGCCCCTGCCCATGGCAGGGGGGTTGGAACTAGATGATCTTCAGGTCCTTTCCAACCCTAACTATTCTATGATTCTATGTTCCAGATTTCAGGTTTCATTGCAAACATGAAACAGATTGTGCAAGTTGTAAGACTCTCTCCACATTTGCAAACCATTTTGGACTGAATTTTCACAACTTTGCTCAGGCAAGCTTCTACCATAAATGCAACAAGTATGTCTTCCACAGTTTAAGCCAGAGGTGGACAAACTTTTCATCTGGAGCGTCAAGACCATTTTTCTCAGTCAGGACAGGTGTCACACAACAGCCAGTGCTCCATGGTTGCCACAGCAAAGCCAACGGTGCTCCACATCCAAAGGCACAAGAAAGACCACAACAGACATGTTCACAGCAGTGCTCCCAAGCTCTCGCTCCACCCTCCTCTAATATTTTTAGTCCACTCTAGTCCCACACATACCCTGAATGCTGTGTTACAGCAATACTTACACAAACACCACTGTCCTATGTCCCAAGTATTTTCATTTCTCTTTCACCACAGGCAGGAGAACACTGTGCCTTGCTGCATGACCTAATTGAATACTTCCTCCTGCTCTTCTGCCCCTTTTCCCACCCATATCATGAGCTTGCCATCATCCCTGCTGGCTCCATCACCAAAAACTAGGCTCTGTATTCTTTTCTTAGGAGCATTTACCAGTTCAGCAGTGATTTGGAAGGAGCCTGTCCCCAGGATAAGGTCTTGTATTAATATTGTTCACATGCTGTTTATACTAAGCTCAGTTTCCACAGGCTTGGTTGATGGCCACTTTCATAAGCTGAAGAACAAACAAAGTTTAAGACAGACCCGGTTTCCCAGAGCAGGGTGAACAGTTCACAACTGTTACAGACATTGATTTTTGCCAGCAAAATCATTTCATTCAAGAGGGGAAATAAGAAAGATAAAAAAGGTACACTGTGCCCTACTGAATTCCTATCGCCTGATTGTTTAATTTGTGTGTCAGGGAGGTAAGATTTCTGAAAACAGGCTAGAGAATTGCTCCTATCTTGCAGTGGTAGGTTACATTTGCTGCCCTTGAGAAGAAACTCCCTGTACTTGATAGACCCAGAGACAGATATGAACGGGAGCCTTCCAAGATCTCAGACAAGAAAGAAACATCACAGAATACATTTTTCATGGGTTGATTATGAGCTATAAAGTTTTCCTTTCCTTCAGAAGAAGAATAGAAGGGAAACTCGACAATTAAGATGGATAAAGAGAACCTCAGTTGCAAAGACAGGATAAATGACTGGTTTCTTATTAAATTAGACAGGAACATGTAAAAAACTATCTGTAAATTGCCAAACGCATACGTAAGACCATCAATGGAATAATCTTTAGAGAGGGCTCTTCCTGCTCCTCCACTGTCCATGCAACAGTTTTCAGGCTAGCTCACACAGACTAAATTAAGCCAGCTGTATTTTCTCAGTTTTGCTTATTAAATAACAACATGGGCAGTTAAACTTCAGCTCTGAGTCAGGGGTAAAATATACGTAAAATGCAAGAAACAGTTGTTGTCAGGGTAGCTTCTTACACACAGTCCATTTATAAATAATATGCTGATGACTTCCAGCAAATGATCTGCACTTGATTTTGGAAGAACTGGTTGAAGGGGGGGGGGGGGGGGCACGTTTGCTGGGACACACATAAAGTCACTAAGGGAACAACTTGGCTAGTTGTTCTGTGTTTTGAGATGCCAACCATTATTTTTCTTTGCAGTTCTAATCATTCTTTTTTTGCTTAGTTCTGGTTGTTTTCATAATTCTCCCACTCTTCCATTGCTTATACTGCTCTGTGTTTGACTCCACTTCTTATGTAACCACACTGGTTTCTGCTGCTGTTTTAGCTTAATTGGCTTTACTGGGATGAATGCTGATTGTTGCTCTCCCAAATGCATCTTAACTGCTTCCCACCATGGATTTCCCAGGCATCAGAAACTTCCAGCCAGTTTTCTTCCATTTGTCTTACATTCCTTTGGTGTCTGTTCTCCAGGGTACAATGCTTCAGGAGCAGTTTTACTTCTGCAGGACTGTAACAGCTTTCCAGTCTTGTTTTCCAGCAGGAGCATTAACGTCAGTAGAAAACAAAAGACAAGGTCTCTTTTGGGAAGATCAAAAATGCTCAAGAAACCACGGGACAATGTTTTTTTGTGACTATGAGAAACTCCAAGTGCTGCAGTATTACACTGAAGGTTTTGGTAGTTGCTGGTTTAATGCAGAAGAGGAGAGGTAAACATGCAAGACCTGCCATGTGGGTAACTGAAGAGTTCCTTAATTTTATTTGAACTGTTTTACCCAATTGCTGTGGAATGAAACAAGGAGCTTTTAGTTCAGGTTCCAGTTGCTTTGTCTGTGGTTTTCAATTATGCCACATTCCAAGTTTCACTAACAAATAAATTCCACATTTTGATAATAAAGCAGATGCAACTAGGAGCTGACATTCAAGGCAACAAAAAAACCTCCAAATTATTTTGATTCATTTCTGTGACCTGTCATTCATCTGGGGAGAGCACCAACAATCTCCCCCAAATCAGCAAACCAAAGCCAGTAGCGGAAGGAAATCACAACCTTATGCTCCTAGAGGAGGCTTGGAAGGACTTTTACTGTTACTCAAGCTCATTTAGGATTTAAAAGACTCTGGACTCAGCCATGGCAGTGCTTGGGAGTGCAGAAGAGAAGGATTTGAGGGCTTAAAGCTCTTTAACTTTTTGTACTAAGCAAACTGGTAACTGGTTTTTCTTCTCATTCAGCTGGTACAGCTCCAGCAAGAATCCTCTCTTTTACAGCACTGTAAGCATACTGCAAGTATAAAACATACACAGTGGAAAAAAAAAAATAAAAATAAAATCCCTGTTTCAAACTTCATACCGTAACCAGGAGACCAATTTCTACCACTTTCTCTTTAGCACCCGTGAGAAACATAACCTAAACTGGGACTTATCTTTCTTTGGCTTCATCAGGAGAGATGCAAATGAACAGATCAGAACATGTCTCACTGTTTACAGAGCAGCATTTCCTTTTCATTGCCTTTGCTGTGGAGTCTCTTACTAGTTACAAATACGAGAGTTGTTTCTGTGCACAGGGAGAGATGGCACACTTTTCCACTCCCCATTATATTTACCAACATGCCTAAAGAGTATTTTTAAAGAAAATGTACAAATGTTAGACCTCTAGAAAGTAAGCAAACAAACAAAAAATCATGGTCCAAGTCCATGGACCAATATGAGAACACCATCTGCTTCTCGAAAAACCTCTCCCACAGATAATCTCAGGCTCATGCTTTTACATTTTTGCGTGAGGTCTCCAAGTAGCTCGGTTCAGTCAACATTAAACTAGTCTTCCCTGAATGCAAACATTGCAGGCAAGCCTGGTCTGCCAGGCTGAACTTTCTTCTGTGTACACTGAACAGGAATGAATCACTTCTGGGAACTTCACTTATAGATATCTTTAAAACTCTTGGCAACAAGAGTTTTATCTAGCGCTTTTTATCTATGAAGTGTGATGTGCTGCATCAGCTCTACAGGTCTTGCAAGCCTGGCAAGTCATCTCAGTGACACGGTCTCAGCAAGAGTTGTTTCAGACCTTCGCATTACCCAGAGGCATCTCGGTATCCAGTGAAGCTACTTACTTCCGAAAGGTAAAAGCAGTTACAATATTTTGTACTTTGAAGGCTTTACAGTCCTTTCTCTGTCCTCAACCAGCTCCAGCCACATCTTTAATGCCTACCTTATGGGAAACAAGTGTTCTGTTCCTTTTATACACCATCTCTCAAACTTAAAAGAGTCTGCGCTTTGGGTATAGTTGCCTGCCAGCAGCAGATAGCCCAGAGATCAAAATTAACACCACCTTTCAGTAGAGGGGGGGAAATAGGGCAGAAGATATTCCACACATCATTCTGCATAAACAGCTCGACCTTTAAACAGGGAGTTAAAAGTTAACTGAGGAACTCTCCTGCTCTGAATAGAGATCACAGTGATCAGGTCATATCATCTAAAGCATTGTTTCTTACTATCTTGTAGGCAATATGCACAACCATTTCAGAAGGACTGAAGTCCCCAAACAGCATTAGTTGCCTGGCTTACTGAACCCCTTCCCAGAATATGTAAGAGAGAGCTTGAGACCTCTTGGATGCGACTGCCTCTTTGAGGTTTCCCATATCTCCTGGCTGGTAAGGTGTGTAGAGTCTTCACATCAAACACGAACAAGAGAAAGTATTTCTTTTGGCTCTAATTTCTTTCCTTATTTGCTTTGTGTCAGGTGACATGTACCAAACCAGACACCTGGCTATACAACCTCACTTAAAAACAAAACCATAACTGAATCATAGAACAAATTCTTTGCCATTCATGTAATGTGTACTATCATATGGACCTCTCTAATTCTTAATGCTACTCATGATGCTGATAATTTTTGTGTTTAACGTATGTATGTTTTTATTCTGAATTGTCACGTCTTCCTGTGTTCCGTCAACTCCTATTTCTGGAAGTCTACAGAAGCCTAAGCTAAGAAAACATGTAGTAAACACAGAGAACTCCGAAGGCAATGACGACCTAAGATAAAGAGGCAACTCCATCACACCTCAATCAAAAAAATGCAGAACTCAAAAACAGCACCAGGCAATCTTGTTTATGTAATGCAAGGAAGAGCGAAAAGAGTTGCTTATAGGAGGAGAGAGAGGGTCAGGTTACTCATGCCTTACTACTCTCTTATCAGATAACTAAGAGAGGCAAGGCATCATATTTCTGGAAACACAGACATTTGACTGGAATTCCACCTTGTCTGGATTTTATTCTTCTCTTACTTACAACCACAAACTTTCTGACTGACTGAAAGCAGTAAGAACTGTGGAAAGCAAGCTACTGAACATGAGAAGCTAAGATGGGTCCTGATAACTAAGGAAAAAAAAAAAAAGAGAGAAAGAAAAGCAGAGTCATGCATGGCAGGGTTTTTTTAAGCTCACAGACATTTTGGGGGTGTTCTGAGCCCACTCATAACTCTAAGGTCCAAACTGTGTGTATTTGTAAAGTTACAAAATTACAGTTCCTTTCTTTAAGCTGTGTATTACTGAGGGCAGTTTTAAAGAAAACGACAATAATAATAAAAAGCCCCAAAGACATTTTAGATTATAGGTAATTAAACCTGATCCTGATGAAAAATACCATCTTTTTCACCATCCCAGAGGCCCAAAACTGACAGGAATGATGCATAAGTGAACAGAAGAAAACCCCCTTGGCAGAACAGATCCTTAGAAGGCACAATTCCGAACGCAGCTGAAATGATCCTCGGTCAGTAACAACTATACGTCACTGCAACAAGAGGGAGAAGTAACTGCTGGCTTGGACCCCAAATTTGGAAACATCAAGATAGGCTTATAGCTCCCACAAGTCTCTCAAATGAGGCTGTGCCATAAGTGTCCTCAAGCCCTAGTGTAGGACTTGCAGGTTCTCAGCTACATGAGCACGAGGTGGAACACTGATTAATGAAAAAAGGAAAAAAAAAAAATAAAAACAAAACAAAACAGAACCTTACATCAGGCATTTTTCATTTCAAAATTCATCACAAATCTATACTACAAGTACAGAAAGCACAGAGAATTTCAATACAGAAAACAGTAATCTGTGGGTTTACAGTATACCACATACAACGTAATACTCCTCCCATATGTACCCTTAGATTTTGTAAAAACCAATCTCTTCTTTAAAAAGGAGATTAAAGGAGCCATAAATCCTCTTCCTACAGTTGTTTTTAATTTCTGTAGCAGTTTTCTTTTTTTGTGTCAAACCAGTGGAAATGTTTTAAATTGTATCCCTATTTCTAATCCCCCAAATAGATTTTTAAAGCATCTGAACTGTCATAACAGGAGTCTGACAAATGAAGATCTCTAGCTATAAACCACAGGCTTCCCCATGAGATATCTTTCTCTGAGGAATACAGAGTTAATGGCAAGACATAATACAGCTTTCATGCTTTTTCCTCTTATTTCTCCAAGTCATATAATACTGAGAGCAAAATTGTATCATGTTTGTATTCTATGAGAAAAGATGGTAAACACAATTATATTGGAATTATCCCAGACAAGATAAAACATTAACTACTTGAACTACATGTTTCACAACATGACTACAAAGCCAACCTCTTTTCCAGATACCATTAATCATGTGTAAGACAGAAGTAGCCAGAGCAACTGAGAGCAATGGAAATTTTTAATGAAGGAAAGAGAATTCACATTTATACAGGATCTGCTAAAACACATACACCTGACAGATTACTTTCTTGACAACTTCATTGTTGAGCTTTCTATAAATAAGTAGTTGAGTAACAGGTATCAAATTCAGACATCAAAGGCATGAGGGCCAAAGGATCAAAAGATCTCTGGGTTACATTATTGGATATGTTTTGATACAACTGATATTTGGCCTTTACACAAGCTTGTTAAATCAAGCAAACAGCGCTGAGAATTTTCAAAGGAAACAAATGTTATGCTGCCCACATCCTCCTCCAATATCGAATACTGACTAGAGCTCACTGTACAGGGCAAAACTACACTTACATCCTGACAACTGCTTTGGATTCAGAGGAATTCTCATTTTCAACTTCTTCACAGCTTGGGGTCTCCAGGGATCCATATCTGAAAAAATGAGATAGGTGTTTAGAGGAAGCTCAACTGCATCAAAGCAAAATCTCAAATAGCATAACTCATATACAATTATCATAAATACTAAAAAGGTTTTCTAGCTCAAACTACAAGTACGGAATCTAACAGTCAGGCAAAAGTAAGGAGCTTGAAGATTATTTCATTTTGGAGGGGGAAAAAAGTAATCTTAGAGAGACAGCCAGTGTCTTCCAAACTAATTTGTTAATTTAGAGAAAGCAGCCTGCAGACACGAGGAATCAACCAAAACAGTTTCTTTGCTCAGAGCTCCAAGACCCTTTCTGCCTGTTTTCACTCAATTTTTTCCCAGAGCAATAATCCAGTGTGCAGTGAGGCTATAACACAACCACCTTCTCCAACAGAGTTTCTGTTTCTCTAGTATTTGTCACTCCTTCTATCTCCAACTGTTACTTCACACAAAAGTTTTCTGGGTGGCAAGTGCCCACTTGTGCCAAAACTACTGATACAGTTGTGTCCTGAGTTCAGCAGCAGCAGTCATTTTTCTCCTTCTTGGTAGCTGGTGCAGCGCTGTGTTTTTGATTTTGGGCCTGGAAACAGTGCTGATAACACCAGTGTTTTCAGTTACTGCTTGGTAATGTTTAGGCTGGCCAAGGACTTTGTGAGTCTCATGCTCTGCCAGGGAGGAGAGGAAGCCGAGAGGAAGGAGAGACAGGACACCTGACCCAAACTGACCAAAGAGGTTATTCCATACCACAGCACGTCATGTCCAGGATGTAGAAACGGAGAGGAGAGACCCGGAAGGGGGGGGGGGGGGCACGGTGGGGGGTGCACTGCTTGCTCGGGCTTGATATTGGGTGGTGAGCAATTGTATTCTTTTCCCTTGTATTTTCTCTTGTCATTATTATTATTGGTGGTAGCAGTAGTGGTTTGTGTTATACCTTAGTTACTAAACTGTTCTTATCTCAACTTGTGGGAGTTGCATTCTTTTGATTCTCCTTCCCATCCCTCCAGGAGCGGAGGGAAGAAAGAGTGGGGAGTGAGTGAGAGAGCGGCTGCGTGAGTTTATAGACTTAAACCACGACAAGTTGTTATGAGTGAGAATGGCTCCTGGCACTATGAAAATGTCACTGGGAAGAGGAAACCATAGACTCAACTCCAACAGCACGAAGCAAAATCTCTTACCTCATAGGAAGCGCATGTGCCTTGAAAGCAGTATTATGTACTTCATTTTCAATGGGAGTCCCCATTGTTTCAGATATACAGCTCCATAAATAATTTCATGATTCTTTATAAGCAGCTTTAATGAAGGCGGACAATTACACAGTCGAGATTAAGACAAGCTGATTTTACGCATTCTGTGCACAACTAACTGCATCAGGCACCTGCAACTAATCTGAATAGGCAGGAGAACAAGTACTTATGCTACAACATTCTAGTAATATCAGTTAGAGAAAACATAGTGGGCTGCTAGTTTCTGCCCTGAAGGTTCATGTGAGAACTGTAACAAATTCATCCAAAGTATTTCAAATGATAAAAACGTGGTAGTTTTATGTTCCTTTAGAATATCAGTCTGAAGTAAAGCTTCTTATGTAAGAACCCCAGATCTGTACAGAAAGTCAACCAGTGTAACTGAATTCAAGCTCTCACCACCAGATTTGTTGAACTGTAAAGAACAAGTTTTAGCACCACCATTCACCACCCTCATATTGATATTCTGTCCTACTATGGCTAACAATCTCAGAACTCCACAATGCTTCAAAACAAGAACTTAGGTTTCAACAACCTTATGCCAAGGTCTTAATGTTGGACATATCCACTGTGATGGGGAAGCTGAGGCAGAGAAAGATCAAGGGTTTCATATTATAAGCGTGCACTGTAAAGTAAATAGTGCACTGTAAAGTAAACCCAAACTAATAAAGGCAAACAAGTCTGAAAGAAGCAGCATAGCCACAGTCATAAGGATGTCAGCTTGGGCTTACTTAGCCTTGAGTACTGTGCTAAAACCACTTGCATTATCTGAAACAGCTCATTTAAAACCAGATCTTGAATCTCCAACTACATTGTAGGTAGACATAACAAAAATTATTTATTCCAGTTGTTTTGGAAAGCTCATCATTTTATCTGTTCGGGGGGGGAGGGGCAGAAAAGGTGTAACATGCACAAAAACTTGCAAACATATGTTTTGAAGTGCCCAAATTCTTCTCAGTCACCCTGAAACAATCCTGCTGGTCCTGTAAGGCAGCAGCTGTACAAGAGTAGGTTCTAAGGGCTTCTTAAAATGCATCCTTAGAAATTGCTGTATGTACAGGATAACCCATTTTGCCACTGAGATTTCACAGAGCTAATCCAAACATCTGAAGAAAAATATGCTTAGCTAAACTGCAATAGAGTAAGAATTCACTTCTAAACGTGCTGAGTAACACCTTGATCCCTTGGTGGTCACAGTGAATCACAACAGCAGCATTCACACAGGAACCACTGCTTGGTACAAGAACGGCTGTCAATCTTGTTCTGAAATTTTTGGGGGCATCAATAGCCTCTGTGCTTTCTTCTATATTCCCCAAGCAATTTCACACCCTGCCCATGCTCCTTTTATTGGGATCAGCCCTACTGAACCTGTAAAATTGGATAGATACCTTCTTTCTGATTCTTGGCTATGCCAGAATTCACTACTTAATCCTACCTGTCCTCTCTAGGCTGTTACTTATATCCTAAAAGCTAATTTACTAGTGTTTGCAATTCAAAGTATAGAATCATAGAATCATAGAATAGTTAGGGTTGGAAAGGACCTTAAGATCATCTAGTTCCAACCCCCCTGCCATGGGCAGGGACACCTCCCACTAAACCATGCCATCCAACTATTTGAGATACTTTCTCTGATTTACTGCAAGGATGCAATAAATCAGAAGGGTCCTAAGAACAATACTCCCAACACTTTGCTAAACTGAAGTGTTGTCCTGGATTCAGCAGTAGCAGTCATTTTTCTTCTTGGTAGCTGGTGCAGTGCTGTGTTTTCGATTTTGGGCCTGGGAACAGGGCTGATAACACCAGTGTTTTCAGTTACTGCTTGGTGATGTTTAGGCTGGCCAAGGACTTTGTGAGTCTCATGCTCTGCCAGGGAGGAGGGGAAGCCGGGAGGAAGGAGAGACAGGACACCTGACCCAGACTGACCAAAGAGGTTATTCCATACCACAGCACGTCATGTCCAGGATGTAAAAGACGGAGGGGAGAGACCCGGAAGGGTGGTGAGGGTGCACGGTGGGGGATGCACTGGGGGGGTGCACGGTGGGGGGTGCACTGGTGGGGGTGCACAGCTTGGTCGAGCTGGGTGGTGAGCTATTGTATTCTTTCCCTGTATTTGCCTTGTCATTATTGTTACTGGTGGGGGTGCACTGGGTGGCTGGGCTTGATATTGGATGGTGAGAAATTGTATTCTTTTCCCTTGTATTTCTCTTGTCATTGTTATTATTGGTGGTAGCAGTGGTGATTTGTGTTGTACCTCAGTTGCTAAACTGTTCTTATCTCAACCTGTGGGAGTTGCATTCTTTTGATTCTCCTTCCCATCCCTCCACGAGCGGAGGGAAGAAAGAGGGGGAAGTGAGTGAGAGAGCGACTGTATGGGTTTATAAGCTTAAACCACGACAAGTGTAAAGCTTAACCTATTCTTATTAAACTCTATTGGTTTCAATATTTGCTCTTGCAGACCTGTAAATTGTCCTGCTTTTCCAAATACTGTAACATGAGGTAACATATCATCTTATCAAGACAATACAAACAGAGCATAAGGGGAATTTTTAGAGAATTATGCTGACATCTCCTCAGTGAAGATCACCCAGGACAGAACTGAGATATGCTGCTGACATAACGTACATTACATGCTATGAAGGCTGCTCCTGTCCTGCTGCTAAAGGGCAAGGATTTCACTCTCCACTGCTGTCTGCTACGTAAGATGACTAAAATAAATCTTAGCCAAGAGATAAAAGACATTTTTCCCCCTACTGGGAAAAATATGCAAGGACAGGTTCAGTTTTTGAGTAAAAATTAAATTCAAATTGCAAAATCTACTGCAATGACTCACAATATCACTATCCTGGTTATATATGAAATATAAAATATGTATTTGCAAAACATTAGGCATTAACATTTACATGTCACTAGAGAGATACATGCTGATTTTTATAATATAAATTCCTAACACAGTAATAAAGGGCAGTCAGTTTTCTGTGCAAAACTGGAGAAGTATATAATGTTTCATTATACTGCCGGATGTAAACCTCTGCCTATCTCTCATCACAAGAGCTCTGCATGAACAACAGGTCATTAAATATGGATTAGGAGGAGTTAATGATACATCTGATGTAAAGAACAGTGTTTCTGCGGACTTCAACTGCTCTGTTCTCACCGGGTACTGGACAAAGAGCCATTCACTACCCAGCCTTGTATGAATGCTTTGCGTACAAAAAGAGACATGGGAAACAAAAGGATCCTGTAGCCCACGGAACTTTTCAGCCTTGCTTGGCTTTTGGAATGTTATAGACTACTCAAAAAGACTGACAAAGCAAATGAGACCAGAATGTAATGGGCAGTACTGAATATTTAAATAGTAAAAAACAGTAGAAAGCACATCCTTGCATCTCTTTTAAGAGGGAAGTGAAGAAGAGGGAGAAAAATACTTTTTGAATAACTCAAAAATAATACGGAAAGGTAGTTCTTGTCAAAATCCCCAAACAAAGCCCTAAATAAGGCTTGCAAGCATTGAAACAAGCAATTTGGAGGTACAGATACTCAGCAAGAATCATGAGGTACTTTGAATTATATGCACATAGAATAATGGAAATAAGTTTTTCAGTTGACAAATCACCTGATATACAACAGAGGAAAGATCAGATACTACAGCAACAGTGAGCCAAGTGCCATATAAAGCAACTGTTCCAAAATGTGTGGCTCTGCTACCAAAGGACCAATTCCTTCAACGTCCCCTCTCTACCTTCATTTTCCCCTCCATTTCCCCTCTACAGAGCCATTCTCCAAGCAAAAGGAATGAACCGTAAATGTAAAACTAACGTGCTTTTTTTTTGCTGTCATTATCCAGCTTTAGATCTCCCATTAAACAATACCAATTCCCTTCTCTGTAAAATCCTTGAAGTAGGGGCCAGTTGCCACTTTATCTGCAACTGTGCCAAGTACAGCACAGCCCCACTTTCAAGTGTCATTGCAAGGAACATGATTACTAGGACAAAATAAAATACAAGAGACAGGAACTTCGCCTGCTTCTGCTCTCATCTGGACAACTAAACATCTTTGGCTTCCACTACATTGTGAGCGGTTAATTCCACAGCACACCTAGTGGCACTGGCACATTGTGCTGTACCCTCACTGCCAGGCGCAGGAAGAGCTGGCCTCCTTCTCCTCTCTCCAGAAACTTCCATTGAGTGTTTTCACATCAAAATGCCAACAAGATTTTTTGTTTTTAAATATCCCTGCCCACTTCCACAAAACAAAGAGAAAATATCAGAACATACAGTGTTAAAGACCTGGCACGCTTTCAAAGCTGTCTGCTGCATTTAGATGC
This sequence comes from Amazona ochrocephala, assembly GCA_039720435.1. Classification (NCBI taxonomy): domain Eukaryota; kingdom Metazoa; phylum Chordata; class Aves; order Psittaciformes; family Psittacidae; genus Amazona; species Amazona ochrocephala. The sequence continues at coordinate 255,925 of CM077887.1, forward strand.
CAAAATTCCATGAATACTAAAGGGATGCGGATGTCCAATTACTCTTAAATAGCTCTGAAAAAACCCTTCAAGTTTAATTTGAAGTCCTGGAAGGGAAGAAAAAAAAAAAAAAAAAAGAAAGAAAAAACCAATCAGCCTCCCCAAAACCAAACAGATTTATTCACAATCTCCAAGAAGTGTTAGAAGTTACCCAGAAATCATGTATTTCTGTGATAACTGTACCAGCATGGGCTGTGGGAGGAAAAAACGCTGCAAGGACTAGCACTGGACAACTCTATGATTCCTATTGTGAAGAAACCAAAGCCACGTGTGCTTGGCTTCGGGAGGACTTCCTCCCACTTTCCAATGTCATGTGAAGGGGAGTAAAGGCAGTGCAAGCAATGTGTGGCAGGACAGACTAAAGGGACACACGGGAAAAGAGAAAACTATCAACTCCTCTGCAGCCATGCAGGAAATGGAGATAACAGCATGCAGCCCAGAAAGGTCGTCTAGGAGCTACCTATGGCGGCAGAGCCTCACACGCTCACAAAGCAGATTACATCTTATTTTAACACAGTAAGGCCCACGCTGGAAAAAAGGTTTTGCCCATAAGATTTCACAAAGCCTCACCGCAGCATGGGCTGATTTCACAAAAACAAATATGATTCTGCATTATTCTAAACAGTTAAAAGTTCACGTTTTTCTGCTCTAACACTTCAGTTTTTCATAAGTACAGCATCTGCTTTTTTATTTGCCACTATCACTCAGGGAAGAGCACGTCACCTTATTTAGACAGAATGTTTCCTGCAACAGATTTAGTTAATGCTTGCACTGCTTGGATACGATACTCTGCAGATAAAGCATCAAATGACCAACAGGCATGCTCACATAATTAAGGTACAATATATAAAGATTTCCCAGGACACTTTTCCAAAGAGACCCAGGATGCTCACTGTCTAATCTGAATTTGTGTATCGCTAATACATACACGAGACAATACTGCAGAACACGCAGTGACGGGTGTATCCACAGCAACTCCAAAATAAACTGAACGCACTGGACTTAAGGGCTATCCAGCTTTCACACATAAATTTTCCACAAAGCTTGTCACAGAACCATAAAATAGGCTTAGAAAGGACCTTAAGATCATGCGGTTCCAACCCCCTCCCATGGGCAGGGACACCTCACACTAAACCACGTCACCGAAGGCTACGTCCAACCTGGCTGTGAACACCTCCAGGGATGGAGCACTCGCAACTTCCCTGGGGAACCCATTCCAGGGCCTCACCACTCTTACAATAAAGAACTTCCTCCTCATATCCAATCTAAACTTCCCCTGTTTAAGTTTGAACTCATTACCCCTGGTCCTCTCACCACAGTCCCTCATGAAGAGTCCCTCCCCAGCATCCCTATAGGCCCCCTTCAGATACTGGAAGGCTGCTATGAGGTCTCCACGCAGCCTTCTCTTCTCCAGGCTGAACAGCCCCAATTTTCTCAGCCTATCTTCATACGGGAGGTGCTCCAGTCCCCCTGATCATCCTCGTGGCCCTCCTCTGCACTTGTTCTAACAGTTCCATGTCCTTTTTATGTTGAGGACACCACAACTGCACACAATACTCCAAGTGAGGTCCCATGAGAGCAGAGTAGGGGGCAGGATCACCTCCCTCGACCTGCTGGTCACGCTCCTTTTGATGCAGCCCAGGATACGGTTGGCTTTCTGGGCTGCAAGCGCACACTGCTGGCTCATGTTAAGTTTCTCATCGACCAACACCCCCAAGTCCTTCTCCACAGGACTGCTCTGAATCTCTTCTCTACCCAACCTGAAGCTGTGCCTGGGACAGCTCCAAAACAGGTATAGGACCTTGCACTTGTCATGGTTAAACTTCATCAGGTTGGCATCAGCCCACCTCACAAGTGTGTCAAGGTCCCTCTGGATGGCATTCCTTCCCTCCAATGTATCAACCGAACCACAGAGCTTGGTGTCATCTGCAAAACTGCTGAGGGCGCACTCAATCCCACTGTCCATGTCACCCACAAAGATGTTGAACAAGACCGGTCCCAACACCGATCCCTGAGGGACACCACTCATTACTGGTCTTCAGCTGGACATTGAGCCATTGACCACAACTCTTTGCGTGCGGCCATCCAGCCAATTCTTTATCCACCGAGTGGTCCACCTATCAAATTGATGTCTCTCCAACTTAGAGAGAAGGATGTCATGTGAGACAGTGTCAAACGCTTTGCACAAGTCTAGGTAGAGGACATCAACTGCTCTACCCCTGTCCATCAGTTCTGTAGCCCCATCACAGAAGGCCACCAGATTGGTCAGGCAGGATTTCCCCTTAGTGAAGCCATGCTGGCTGTCACCAAGCACCTTGTTGGTTTTCATGTGCCTCAGCATGCCTTCCAGGAGAATCCACTCCAAGATTTTGCCAGGCACAGAGGTGAGACTGACTGGTCTGTAGTTCCTCGGCTCATCCATTTTCCCCTTCTTGAAAGTGGGGGTTATATTTCCCTTTTTCCAGTCATCGGGAACTTCACCTGACTGCCATGATTTTTCAAATATGATGGACAGTGGCTTAGTAACTTCATTTGCCAGCTCCTTCAGGACCCGTGGATGGATTTCATCAGGTCCCATGGACTTCTGCATGTTCAGGTTCCTAACATGGTCTCGAACCACATCCTCTCCTACGGTGGGCCCAGGGTCTTCATTCTCACTGTCCCTGCGTCTGCCTTCCAAGACTTGGGTGGTGTGGTCAGAGCATTTGCCGGTGAAAACTGAGGCAAAGAAGTCATTAAGAACCTCAGCCTTCTCCAAATCCAGGGTAGTCAGTTCTCCCGATAGCTTCTGGAGAGGACCCACGTTGTCCCTAGTCTGTCTTTTATTTGCAATGTACCTATAGAATCCCTTCCTGTTATCCTTAACATCCCTAGCCAAGTTTAATTCTAAGTGGGCCTTAGCTTTCCTAACCTGGTCCCTAGCTTCCTGGACAACATCCCTGTATTCTTCCCAGGCCGCCCGTCCTTGCTTCCACCTTTTATAAGCCTCTTGTTTCCTTCACATTTTCCTCAGCAGCTCCTTATCCATCCAAGGAGGTCTCCTGGCCCTCCTGCTGAACTTCCTTCTAGTTGGGATGCAACACTCCTGAGCTTGCAGCAGGTGATCCTTGAATATCAACCAACAGTCTTGGGCCCCCCTGCCCTCTAGGGCTGTATCCCACGGAACCTTACTGAGCAGGTTCCTGAAGAGGCCAAAGTCTGCTCTCTTGAAGTCCAGGGCAGTGAGCTTGCTGCACGCTCTTCTCACTGTCCTGAGGATCTCAAACTCGACCATCTTATGATCGCTGCAATCAAGGCTGCCCTGGAGCATCACATTTCCAACCAGTCCTTCCCTGTTGGTGAGGACGAGGTCAAGCATGGCACCTCTCCTTGTCGGCTCCTCTATTACTTGCAGAAGGAAGTTGTCACCCACACAATCGAGCAACTTCCTGGATTGCTTGGGCTGGGCCGTACCATCCCTCCAACAGATATCAGGGTGGTTGAAGTCCCCCATGAGAACAAGGGCCAGCGATTGTGAGGCTGCTCCTATCTGCCTATAGAGCACTTCATCCACCGAGTCCCCTTGGTCAGGTGATCTGTAACAGATCCCCATAATAATGTCACCCATCGCTATTCTCCCTTTAACCCTGACCCACAAACTCTCTGTCGACTGCTCACCTGTCCCCACACAGAGTTCCATACTCTCCAGCCTATCCTCAACACAAATAGCAACTCCCCCTCCCTGTCTGCTGGGCCTGTCTTTCCTAAAGAGCCGGTAACCTTCCATTCCAACACACCAGTCATAGGAGCCATCCCACCATGTTTCTGGGATGCCTATGATATCATACCCCCGTAGATGTGCACATATCTCTAATTCCTCCTGTTTGTTCCCCATACTACGGGCATTTGCATAGAAGCATCTGAGCCGAGCTCCAGTTGAAGCCGGCTCATTGGCTGGAGCAGCTGGAATATCTCTACATTGCTCCAAACGTTTACTATAGGTGATAGCAACCGACTGGGTGAGTTGGGATGGAATGACGCCCCCCTCCCCCAACACATCTAGTTTAAAGCATCCTTGACCAGTCTGGCAAGCCTTCTACCAAATCCACTCTTCCCTTTCTTTGTCAGATCTGGTCCACCAGCCCCCAGTAGACCTGGCCTACTAAATTGAGTCCCATGTTCAAAGTACCCAAACCCCTGACTATAGCACCACCCTTCTAACCATTTATTAACCTGCCCAATCCTCCTAGCCTTTTTAACGTCCTGCCCTATATCCTGGGGAACTGCTGAAAAGACAATCTGAGCTCCAGAGCCCCTAACCACCTCTCCCAGGGCTCTGTAGTCCTTCTTTATGCTCTCCGAGCTACTGCTATCTATATCAGTAGCACCCACATGGACCACTAGAAGTGGGTAATAGTCAGTGGGACTGACTAGAGCAGGCAGCTTCTCAGCAACATCCCTGATCTGAGCCCCTAGTAGGAAACACACCTCTCTTGAGCCTGGGTCAGGCCTACAAATGGGTGCCGCTGCTCCTTTTAGAGTAGAGTCCCCTACTACTACGGTCCGCCACTTTTTCCTGGCAGCACCAGTAGTGATCTTCTTTACCAGTGCATCAGCCGGTTGTTCCTGGTGGGACCACGGTTCCTCATCAGCCCCCCACAAGACAGCAAAGCGGTTCTGGGTGGGGAGAACAGATGTAGGAGGAAGCCCCTTGCTTTTAATTGTCCTCTTTCTCCTTTTTTTGTTGTTTTTTTTTTTTTTTTGTTACTGTTTCCCAGCTTCCTCGGTTAGCAGCCTCCTTTCCTGCATGAGTGACAGTAGGCACTTGAGGCCCCTGCACACTCTGGTCCTGGAGCTGCCTTCTAGGGCTATATCCCATGGACCCTTACTAAACAAGCTCCTGAAGAGGCCAAATTCTGCTCCGTTGAAGTCCAGGGCAGTGAGCACACTGCGTGCCCTTCCTCACTGTCCTGATGTTCTCAAAATTGACCACCTGATGATCACTACAGCCAAGGCAGCCCTTGCGCATCAAATTCTCAACCAGACCCTCCCTGTTGGAGAGTACAAGGTCAAGCATGGCACCTCTCCTTGGCAGCTCCTCTATAACTTGCAGGAAGAAGTTGTCTTCCACACAACAGATGCACTAAAGAGCCGATGTCAATGTGTCAATTCCTACAAAAAAATGTCCTACGCCTGGGAGATGCAGATGCTGTTCTCTCCTACTCTGTGCCAAGGAGCTGCTCACTTGTAAAAAATTGAAAGGGCCTTTTTTCATCTGGCCACATCACTGTTGTCCCCTGGACCAAACAAGAGCTCAGCATTGCCATTCATAATGGCAATTACCTTACTCGATAATCCACAGTTACAGAGAATAAGAAACAGGGCTCAAGCTCTTCACATGAAACTAAAATTGACAACTAATGCTAAAATCTCACTTGTTTGTTTGTTGTTTGAGGTTTTTTGTTGTTGTTTTGTTTTCTCTTTTGTTTTTAATAGATTCCCTTTTCACTACTGCTTTACTTCACTGGAAAACAAAATACAAGTACTTATATAACACAGATTATGCACTGACACACACTTTAGTCTCTGTACTGTTATTATTAACAAGTATCGATATTGCAAAAATGAGGAGTCTTTGCTACTTATTCTGAACTAATGTAGGGATGAAAACTAAGATGGCTAAATTCAATTACTATCCAATTCCTTGGATATTTTTATTTTTCCTTATAATATTTTTTTATTTTTTTTATTTTTCCTTATAACATCTGCTTTTCTTCACAAGCCCATATTCCACAGCTGTGTGTAAATCATTCTAACCTTCATAACTTAAATTTCATCTAGATTTTGTCCCAAGTCATAAAATTCTAGATTATCCATGATATTCAAAAAGCCAAGAGAAACATCTGTGGATTCTTACACACTGTGCTCTTAAGATTTGTGAGAGGGGAAGGAAGTGGTGATCTCCTAGGATTTCCTGTGGATTCTATCATTCATTCTAAAAGGCCAGGGGTAATGGTGAGAAGGTCAGGCAGGCAGTGAGCCCTCCGGCTGAGGGAGATATTATAGAATCATAGAATCATAGAATAGCAAGGGTTGGAAAGGACCTCAAGATCATCGAGTTCCAACCCCACTGCCACGGGCAGGGACACCTCACACTAAACCATGCCATCCAAGGCTATGTCCAACCCCACCTTGAACACCGCCAGGGATGAAGCATTCACAACCTCCCTGGGCAACCCATTCCAGGGCCCCGCCACCCTCACAATAAAGAATTTCTTCCTCACATCCAAACTAAACCTCCCCTGTTTAAGTTTAAACCCATTACCCCTTGTCCTCTCACCACAGCCCCTAATGAAGAGTCCCTCCCCAGCATCCCTATAGGCCCCCTTCAGATATTGGAAGGCTGCTATGAGGTCTCCACGCAGCCTTCTCTTCTCCAGGCTGAACAGCCCCAATTTTCTCAGCCTATCTTCATACGAGAGGTGCTCCAGTCCCCTGATCATCCTCGTGGCCCTCCTCTGCACTTGTTCTAACAGTTCCATGTCCTTTTTATGTTGAGGACACCAGAACTGCACACAATACTCCAAGTGAGGTAACTTACTTCGAGAGCCACACAAGCCAGTAAGATTAGAACTGGGCTCAGAAAGGACAGTTCTATTCTGTGGAGACGTTTCCCTTGTGCTTTCTTGCCCTCTTCTGACATTTTCACCTCTTTAAAGCAACATCAGGAAGGCAGGGCTGCTTTGAGTCAAATATGCTCCAAACTTGCTGCTGTCCTAAACAACAGGACTACCCAAACTTACCTGAAATATTGCTATAAATATCATTTAGGCTATTCGTTTGAAGCAGAACTGCACTATTCAAACTTCCCTTGTTCCTCCTTCCTACCTTCAAAGCCAATCACAAGAGGATGTCCCTCCTTAAAGCAGGGCTTCTACCATGTCAGCACATCACCAAAACCCAATAGGATGGGAACTTGATATCTTGAAGATCACAAAGACTCATGCTTTGACCACACCACCCAAGTCTTGGAAGGCAGACGCAGGGACAGTGAGAATGAAGACCCTGGGCCACTGTAGGAGAGGATCTGGATCGAGACCATCTTAGGAACTTGAATGTATACAAGTCCATGGGACCGGATGAAATCCATCCGCGGGTCCTGAAGGAGCTGGCAAATGAAGTTGCTAAGCCACTGTCCATCATATTTGAAAAATCATGGCAGTCAGGTGAAGTTCCCGATGACTGGAAAAAGGGAAATATAACCCCCACTTTCAAGAAGGGGAAAATGGATGAGCCAGGGAACTACAGACCAGTCAGGCTCACCTCTGTGCCTGGCAAAATCTTGGAGCAGATTCTCCTGGAAGGCATGCTGAGGCACATGAAAACCAACAAGGTGCTTGGTGACAGCCAGCATGGCTTCACTAAGGGGAAATCCTGCCTGACCAATCTGGTGGCCTTCTATGATGGGGCTACAGAACTGACGGACAGGGGTAGAGCAGTTGATGTCATCTACCTGGACTTGTGCAAAGCGTTTGACACTGTCTCACATGACATCCTTCTCTCTAAGTTGGAGAGACATCAATTTGATAGGTGGACCAGTCAGTGGATAAAGAACTGCCTGGATGGCCGCACGCAAAGAGTTGTGGTCAATGGCTCAATGTCCAGCTGAAGACCAGTAATGAGTGGTGTCCCTCAGGGATCGGTGTTGGGACCGGTCTTGTTCAACATCTTTGTGGGTGACATGGACAGTGGGATTGAGTGCGCCCTCAGCAGTTTTGCAGATGACACCAAGCTCTGTGGTTCGGTTGATACATTGGAGGGAAGGAATGCCATCCAGAGGGACCTTGACACACTTGTGAGGTGGGCTGATGCCAACCTGATGAAGTTTAACCATGCCAAGTGCAAGGTCCTACACCTGGGTCGGAGCAATCCCAGGCACAGCTACAGGTTGGGCAGGGAGGAGATTCAGAGCAGCCCTGCGGAGAAGGACTTGGGGGTGTTGGTCGATGGAAAAATGAACATGAGCAGGCAGTGTGCGCTTGCAGCCCAGAAAGCCGACCGTATCCTGGGCTGCATCAAAAGGAGCGTGACCAGCAGGTCAAGGGAGGTGATCCTGCCCCTCTACTCTGCTCTCGTGAGGCCTCACTTGGAGTATTGTGTGCAGTTGTGGTGTCCTCAACATAAAAAGGACATGGAACTGTTAGAACAAGTGCAGAGGAGGGCCACGAGGATGATCAGGGGACTGGAGCACCTCCCGTATGAAGATAGGCTGAGAAAATTGGGGCTGTTCAGCCTGGAGAAGAGAAGGCTGCGTGGAGACCTCATAGCAGCCTTCCAGTATCTGAAGGGGGCCTATAGGGATGCTGGGGAGGGACTCTTCATGAGGGACTGTAGTGAGAGGACAAGGGGTAATGGGTTCAAACTTAAACGGGAAGTTTAGATTGGATATGAGGAAGAAATTCTTTACTGTAAGGGTGGTGAGGCCCTGGAATGGGTTCCCCAGGGAAGTTGTGAATGCTTCATCCCTGGCGGCGTTCAAGGTGGGGTTGGACATAGCCTTGGATGGCATGGTTTAGTGGGAGGTGTCCCTGCCCATGGCAGGGGGCTGGAACTCGATGATCTTAAGGTCCTTTCCAACCCTAACTGTTCTATGATTCTATGATTCTATGACTCAGCAGTGCACAAGTCTGGCCCAAGATCCTTTCCCTCAATCAGCAGCCAACAATGCAGTGTAAAACAAGCACATCAGCTTTAGAAAAGGACAATTATTTTCCTGTTAATTCCTGCTTGAATGCTCAAATAAAATCCCTTATAAAACTGGCTATGCAAACATTTCAAAGCTCAGTTAGTCCTGCCTGCATAAGCTGTTTTCCAATAAAGGCTGATTTTCTCTCCTCTGATACACTCCTGAGAAAAATGCAAGACTCAAGTCGGATTTGCTATTTCTTTCGTGCTGCAATCCAGTTGTAATATGACAGATGTAATTCCCAGATATGAAAATATTAAGAACTTAGTTGCAGAGTTAATTGAGCTAAACTGCACCAGCTATACAATTTACAGAAACCTTTGCTGCACAGAGCTGGAATTTTCACAGGAGCCCAGACAGTTTACGTGTCTCATAACCAGTGATTCTGAGAGAAAGAGTAATTACTTTCTTCAGGCTGTTTTCATAATCCTATTAATACACACTTTCCAAGAAAACAATACAAAAATTTAGGCACATGATGAATTTCATAAAGCTCTTGAGTTTCTCCCCCTCTCAAATTCCTGATATTTGATTATCTGATTTATAATTTTTTTAATTTTGTACATTTCTATTTTTAGCTTGCTATGATCCTTTCCACTAGGGGAAAATACAGGAAGAAAACAGGACAGTTTCCCTAGAGGACTCTACAAATTTCAGTGCAAAAGCAAAAATCCCAAGCGACTTTTTCATTATCCTTAGAACAGTGCAGCCTAACAGAGTTTGAACCTTTTAATGGCCAGTGAATCCTTAGGAGTACCTATTGAATCCAAACAGGTGAGGCAACCAAAGAGCTCCAGATACTTGCACGTGAAATAACTACCTATCCTGTTATACACAGGACACAGGAAGTCCCCTGTGCAGAAGCACACAGAACAAACCAGCCCAACAGCTGCAAGACCCCTTTCCTAGTCCTGATCAGGGGCTTTGAAACAACCAAAGAGCCAGCCCACCACCAAGGACCCAAAACAGCTTCCAGCACCAAGAACTTTTCTCCAGAAACAGCGCTTTGGTAATCACCCAGCTTAACAGATTTGATACTAGTTTCTAAACTTGCTTGTCAGATGCACAGGATCCTTTATGATCATACAAATTAAGTAAGTGTGATATATGAACTGCTCTTTGCATAACAGTCTTCCGCCACCTAAGAACAGCAAAAAACAATCAGATATAAAAGTGTAAAAACATAGACATGTGAAAACTAAGGCGGAATTCCAGAACTGTCCCTGGACTTAAAAACCTACTCTCACTTTACCTCAGTATGCTCCCTCCTCCTAAATATTTGCATCGTAGTCTATTCCTCTCCCTGTTTTTCTTTATTATCTGTTGACAGTAGAGGGTCTACACAGTGGGGTCTGTTGCAAAATGTTCTAGGCATGTTTGGACAGTGAGTTTTCAAATGAAGTCGCAGTCTCAGGTGGGACATTTGTTTGCATTACTGAGGTACCTCAGTAAGAGAGAAATAAGAATGGAAACAACTAAAAATCAAAACTACTCTGACCATGTCGAGGAATGTACATAAATATGCTTCCTGGCAAGCTGAAGTGGATATATGAATGTACTTTCAGACAGAGTTAGTTGTCTTAAGGCTACTTAAGTGCCTTTAATTGAAAAGCTTGCTCTGTACCGTCCTGTTCAGAGCCACCTTTGAATTACTGATTCACATTACTTAAGCTCTTTGCAAGGTGTCACAGAAAAGAAAATTTACAGAAAGAAAATTTCCCCAGATACACATCAATTAACACATAAGAACCACAAATGAGCAGTCTGGCAACCCACCAATACTGAGCAAGAAAAACTGCACTGTTAGGGGAATGATATTGAAAATAGCCGTTTAGGGCAAAGCATCCTTGCAAAAGATGCAAATTTTAGTCATTCAAAATTTTTCCTTTTAAAAAGTATCTTAATGAAAGTAAGTAAATCATATACGAAAGATTACTGGCTGAAAGTCACAATGTATATGCATACAGCTCTTGGATTCTCTTTGGCAACTGACATGCTTAGGCAGCAAGAGATCTCATGACACACTGTCACTTGGCAAGTCAGCACCTCTCTAAAGTTATTAGAATCCACAGAAACTTGATGTCCCTTCCTACTTTATTCTTAAAAGTCAAAAATTTAGAATCCAAAGCTGAAGGCATAGAAAGAACGACCCACTCAAAAGAAGGAATTCTCAACATTTTTATATTCTTTCATATATGCAATTTTTATTGCTCTTCATGTTCTGCATCTAAATTGGTATGGACTGACAGGTAAAGCTCACAGGAGTAAACCTCACTGTACAGTCTGCTCACCAGGATGGTTGCTCTTTCCTCATCTGACTTCTTCCCTGCCTGTGAAGTTGCTACACTTGAGCAACCACAGCTATTACTACAATCACAGTAGGCCTGGCAGCTAGGTATTTCAACACTGCTATGAACTGAGCCACAAAACATTCATTCAAAGCAAGAAGTACTACACTGCTTTTCAGATACAAAAGAAGAGCACAGATAACTTATCCATGCCTTGGTTCCTTATCTGCCTAATGGGAGAGCCAAAGTTAAAACCTATGAGTTCTTATGCTGCTCTTCTATACTAATGAACATTAAGCAGTTCTTGTGCTGTCTTCAAAAACTTATGACTGCGTGTTCATGTGAAGTAATAGAAGGGTAGAGTGAAATCTTGCTTATGGCTGTACAACTCTTGTTTCAAATCAGCAGCCCCCAAAAAGCAGAATTAGGTCCAGAAATATCAGTATCCAGCAAAACAGAAGCATCTATTCTAGATTCTTATGGGCTTTGCAGCCCGTGCATTCTGGGTTGTTGTGGTTTTTTTTTTTGGGGGGGGGGGGGAACATTATTAATTGTCTTGTGTTAGTCCCAGTTTGGTTTCTTAACAATCAGATGCAGCATACTCTCTCTACCTGGCAACTATGCTTTAATGAGACTTGGGATGTGGGCAACATGCCTTTACGTGCTTCATGTTTATGTGGAAATCGTGGATTTTACAGTATTATTGACATCTGTCCATGGCGTTATTAAGTTCATGTGCACTAAACATAATGGAAGGAATTTCTGACAACATCCCCCTGTCATGTAAACAATGGCTTAGTTTACATTATACTGCCTCTTACCTGTCAAGGAGAAGTTCCAGTACTTCCTTAGCAGAAGCAAAAGCTCTGTATGTTGAGAGAAAGATACTGATGTAGGTAAAATCATTATCCCCAAAAGCTGTCAGAAGGTTCTCCACAAGTTTCTCCAGAGTTCCAGCTTTTATTGTCCTGATCTTGCATGTTTCATATTGGCTGACAGTGTGTTCTGGAGGTAACTGGTCTTCTTCAACCTACAAAGTTGAAAGAAAAACAAAGCACAACAATCAGACACAAGTCAGACCACTGACGAGGCTTTCACAATGAAAAACAGATTAAATTCCATCTTTTCACAGGAATAGTACATCCATGACTAAATTATTTTGGCTCTCCAAACACCAAATGCTCTATCACATAACAGAGACTTTTAGTAAGTTTATCTTTAAGATACTTCTCTGACATGCTCCACATAAGATTTTATAGCCTGACTGCTACCAAGTTATCTTACGATCCTATCCTGTTTTAGCTTCTAAAAGAATATCCATTATCGCACAAAGAATAATATTACTGGAGGGAACAACAGTGGTAATCCGGTGTCTCACTTAACTTCTGAATAAACATGAAAACTGATCACAGCTATAGCACTGGCACTTGGGATTCCCTTGCTGAAAATACCAACTTTGGCTCACCACACAGAATGTAAGGTCATGAACGCATCTGGATGGGAAACATTTCCTGATACTTTTGCAAGGAGTTTGTCAAAGCCATCTTGCAAATGTGCCATTATAACATTTCAATGTTCTTTTACAGTTTCCAGAAGGTACAATATTTGTCAACAAATCTAAGGGCTTGGTGTTGGGTGTGCGTGTGCTTTTTAAGCAGCAGCTGGTTTTAAGGCTTACATCCTGCTTTAAGTCTGAAGTAGCTAGAAACATTCCCTTAAATTCTACCACTATTTAGAGGGCAGCTCAGAAGATGATTTTTGTGAGTAGTTTAAATACTTACTTGTTAAGTAGGTGTGATAAAAAAGCTTTAAATTGGGGTTACAAATGAAAACATCAACAAGAGCAGCCTAACAGAAAATTCCTCTCTACCTTTTGAGTTGGCCATCTCTGGGAAGGAACTTTCAGACCACTGATGTAGGAAAGGCTGAACTCTACAGAGGCAGCATGGGGGAGGTGTGCAGCTCCCCTCCCATTGTTGCTGTTTAGCGACCGATGTACTACATCCTCAGCTTGAGGAAAATGTGCTGTGATGCATCTGCGCTTTTGCCTTGATCCAAATACGTGGCATGAATAATCACTATTTAATCACTATAATTGCATATCACTAGCACAAATGAAACTCCAGTAACAGAAAGGTCCTTTTCCTTCAGAGAAGGAAATGGCTTGAGCCTATTCAAGTGTCTGCAACCATGAGAGAACAGAAAAACCCTTTCAAAAATCCCCAGACATCACTACGATTTATGTAAATAAACTACTGAAAGGTCATCTTAAGGAATTAAATATATTTTTGAAGTATTCACATTTACTGAGTTTAGAAGGTATTTTAAAGCAAGCCTTATACCTAGCTAGGATTAATGGCATTATGCAAAGGGAAAATCAGACCATCATGAAATATTTCAAGACTGTGGCAAAAAAACCCAACTTAAATCTTTTTAGGTTAAATATATCAGAGAAAAATACTACAGGAAATAAACTTGTATTGGGTATGAACACACAGCAGTCTATCTTAGTCATTAAAATACAACCTGCTGTCTGCATTTAACAAAAACACCCTCCAAAAACTACACAGGGAAAGAAAAAACAGGAATAATATCAGTATCCCTCAAGGTTCTTGACTTTCTAACAATAAGTGGGCCCGAATACAGGCATTTTTTGGCAGAAAAGTGCCTCTGTGTCTGTAGGAAACCCTGGAAGAGCAGGAACATCTTGTAGGATCAAGACACAAGGCCCTGTCAACAGACTGTAAAGTCTGTAGACACAGTATGTAAGCAAAGGCCCTATGAAACTTGCAGCAATGTGTCAACTGCAAAATGACATTTTTCAGTTGAGTTTAAGTCACTGAAACAAGCCATGTCCAGAGGCCCTTTTCTGCCCACCTGCCACAGCAAACTGGGCTTAGAAAGCAGCCAAGCCAGAACAGAGACTTTCATTTCACTTGGTTGGGTCAAATTTAACCCAGACTACTTACCCACCCTTGTTCACCCTACAGCTGCAGAAACACACCAGTTGATATAGGGAAAACAAGCTTGTGTGCAAGATGTAAGACAAATTCTGGAAGCACTGCTGATTTACATCTGTTTTGACTGTGAAACTGCAAATTAACTTGGCCTTGTGTCATGAAACCATTAATGCCTTTTACAAATAGACAAGGCAACGCACAGTGCTACTGCACCAAACTCCACTGTTACCCCAGTGCAGCCCCACAGGAAAAGAATACAGTTTCACCACAATAACTTGCAAAATATTATTCCATGGATAGGAAAGCTGTTTTAGAAGTGCATAATCTGTTACATACCTGACTTAAAGGTGTATGTGGAACATATATAATACCACCATTACAGAAATGCTTAAAGTATATGTTACTACCACTATATATCTCCTGCACTCAAATTTTCACTAAGCAAAAACTGATCGGAAAAAAAAAAAAAAAAAAGACCAAAAAGACCAAAAGAACCACTTTACTGCTAACTTTTCATCTTACAATTAAAATACATTTTTGCATTACTAGTTAGACAATACAACCACTTTCAAACAGGGAAGAAAGTCAACACCACTGTACTTAATTATTAATATTTTTTCCAACAGATTGTCCCGCTCACAGTGTATTGACTTACAGCCATATTCTACTCAGTGTGTGCAAAAAACACTCTCATTCACTTACGTGACTGTGTACCAAACAAGGGCAGAATCTGCTTCCAAGATTGACACATGCACAATATTTTCCACTAATTGCAACACTGCAACTTCCCCAAGGCATCGTGTTGGGAGAATGTTTAAAAAGTACCTTTTTTTTTTCTTTTCCTCAAAATCTAAAACTGAGTTTTGTCAGTTAAATTGCTACAAATCATTTTAAGAAATTTTTAGGGATTGTTTGTGTTTGTATTTTAGCAATTCTGCCTGTAAGTTTAAAAGGAAAAAGGACTTGGCAGATGAGGTCAATAACACACTTCCAGAATAAGACATTGTGGGCTGAGTTAGCATGCTAACAGGAAACTGCTCGGTCTGGATTTAATCAAGAGACCATCCCTTCACTGACATAACCAGGCTACCCAACGGCAAGAGAGTTTTAATGCTTGTTTTTGTGCTGTCTGCTCAGAGGAATACTGCTATTAAAGGATGTTTCTAAAGCTCTTTGCAAGCTTTGACAGTGGCACAAAATGACCACAGTTACATTTACACAGTTACAGGTACCAATTACAGCCGCCAGAACTTTTACACCATTTTGTGCATCAGAACAACAGCAAAGGCTCTCCAGCACCCTCTGTTCATCTCCTTCAACATGTCCAGAAGTCTAACAAAGATGTTAGACTCAAACATCTCAGGGCTTCAGTAAGATTTTCTTGGTCCTCCACAAGGCTAACCATAAACAAACAGATATGACATTTTAGAGTCCAAGTCATTTTATATTTTTAAACAGTATTATTTTGATTTTTCAGGCAACAGATTACAGCTTTGATAATCTGCAATTGTAACTAAAGAGCAAATAGCTTCCAACCAGATAGCATCTTTCAAAAGCAAAAGTAGAAAGATTGAACTGAGGTATAATCCTGCAAGTCCTTGTTTTTTGAGGCTGTGCAGATATTGATGATTTAGGGTAATTCTAATATCTTCACTAATTCTCTGCAATGCTGGACCTTAAAAGGGGCACACTTTCACGATCATCTTGCAGCTATGCAGCACAAAACATTACCCTTATATACAGCTATTCCTGAAACACGAGAGCTCCGTGCAGACTGAAACACAGCCAGATTAAAAAGTTCCTTTAAACACAAACTGACTCCAACACCAGCTGCAGATGCCCTGTACTGAAGGAGCTATAATTTAGTTTCAAGCTGGTTATAACCAAGGGACTGACCTTGCCCTGAGGTCTCACGAGAGCAGAGTAGAGGGGCAGGATCACCTCCCTCGACCCGCTGGCCACGCTCCTTTTGATGCAGCCCAGGATACGGTTGGCTTTATGGGCTGGAAGCGCACACTGACAGCCTGACCAATCTGGTGGCCTTCTATAAAGGGGCTACGGAACTGATGGACGGGGTAGAGCAGTTGATGTCATCTACCTGGACTTGCGCAAAGCATTCGACATTGTCCCACATGAAATCCTTGTCTCTAAATTGGAGAGACATCAATTTGATAGGTGAACCACTCGGTGGATAAAGAACTGGCTGGATGGCCACACGCAAAGAGTTGTGCTCAATGGCTCAATGTCCAGCTGGAGACCAGTAACGAGTGGTGTCCCTCAGGGATCGGTGTTGGGGCCGGTCTTGTTCAACATTTTTGTCGGTGACATGGACAGTGGGATTGAGTGCGCCCTCAGCAAGTTTGCCAATGACACCAAGCTGTGTGGTTCGGTTGATACATTGGAGGGAAGGAATGCCATCCAGAGGGACCTTGACACGCTTGTGAGGTGGGCTGATGCCAACCTGATGAAGTTTAACCATGACAAGTGCAAGGTCCTACACCGGGGTCAGAGCAATCCCAGGCACAGCTACAGGTTGGGCAGAGAAGAGATTCAGAGCAGCCCTGCGGAGAAGGACTTGGGGGTGTTGGTCTATGAAAAAATGAACATGAGCCGGCAGTGTGCGCTTGCAGCCCAGAAAGCCAACCATGTCCTGGGCTGCATCAAAAGGAGTGTGACCAGCAGGTCGAGGAAGGTGATCCTGCCCCTCTACTCTGCTCTTGTGAGACCTCACTTGGAGTACTGTGTGCAGTTCTGGTGTCCTGAACATGAAAAGGACATGGAACTGTTGGAGCAAGTCCAGAGGAGCGCCACAAGGCCGATCAGGGGACTGGAGCACCTCCCGTATGAAGATAGGCTGAGAAAACTGGGGCTGTTCATCCTGGAGAAGAGAAGGCTGCGTGGAGACCTCATAGCAGCCTTCCAATATCTGAAGGGGGCCTATAGGGATGCTGGGGAGGGACTCTTCATTAGGGACTGTAGTGAGAGGACAAGGGGTAATGGGTTCAAACTTAAACGGGAAGTATAGATTGGATATGGGGAAGAAATTCTTTACTGTAAGGGTGGTGAGGCCCTGGAATGGGTTGCCCAGGGAAGCTGTGAATGCTTCATCCCTGGCGGCGTTCAAGGTGGGGTTGGACATAGCCTTGGATGGCATGATTTATTGGGAGGTGTCCCTGCCCATGGCAGTGGGGTTGGAACTGGATGATCTTAAGATCCTTTCCAACCCTAACTATTCTATGATTCTAACATAGGAATGATATTTTTTTTGTCATTTTGCCCTTATGCTTTGGATATTGCGTCATTACACACACAGGCTCTCTAGCATAGGCCTTTAATTAACTACACTCATCCCTGGGAGGATGAAGTGTGAAGAAGGGAGGGGGAAAAAAAATAATCAAATAATGGAATAAGCTTCAAAAGCTCCAGAAATAAAAGCATCTATAATGCTAAACGTAATAATTGAAAGAAAAACCTCCACTTATCATGCAGTAACACATCACTGAAAGAAAGTAAGAGGGTAGATGAAACAGAAAAGATGTTCGAAGAACAACCATATTCCGTAGCAAAATCCCCACAGAAAATAGCAGTGACAGGACTAAGCTTAAGTGAAGTCAGAAGTATTTTAACTCTTGCTAGGGAAGGCCCCCAGCTATGCGCATCCATGCTTCCTCTTGCAATCAGTTTGCAATGCTGGTAGTATTTAAAGAGCCTTGCATCCCATCACTGTCCTCCTGCTCCACTCTGCAGAACTGCCAGCCTGGAAAACAGCTTGCATGAGACAGGACTCAATTTAAAGCAGAATTTTCAGTCCAGGAAACAGTGGCTTGAAATGAAGGATTTGGGTGGCCAGAGGTAGCATCTCCTGCAGCCTGCAGACTCCAGGCAGCACAGACGCTTGCCTTTGCGAGAGTGCCTGCTTTTATCGTACAGTACACTTGGAAATGAAATCACTATGGAG
Source organism: Amazona ochrocephala (assembly GCA_039720435.1). Lineage (NCBI taxonomy): Eukaryota > Metazoa > Chordata > Aves > Psittaciformes > Psittacidae > Amazona > Amazona ochrocephala. The sequence goes on from CM077887.1 coordinate 273,895, forward strand.
CTGTCCCCACTTTGCAAATTCCCATTTCCCCATTTTGGATGCTGCTGAAAAATCAGAAATCTGCATGTTGACTGCACCAATCTCAGAAGCCAGAATGGCTTTATGACTTTTCCTATGATCTGACAGCTAGGAGTATTCCTGGATTTCCAAAGCTCCACCCTTCTCCTTTCCTTTCTTGCGACATAAATAACCTTTCTCAGCAGCAACCCAGAGCTTCCAGGATCAACCCTTAGAGCTCACAGCCTGGCTGGTATCTGGCTGAAGAGCTGGCAAACAGTAATAAATGCTACAGGTCAGATTGAGAGGTTAAGAGAAATAAAAAATAAAAAAAGGAAAAGCAAAAGCCTCTTACACAAACTCTGCTACTCAGTTTGAACCCTTTTCCTCGGGCATCCTGCAGCTACTTAAAGCCACTCCGGGAAAAAATGAGAAACAACATGCATACCATGGTGCTGAGCTGTGCATTCTCACACCTTCTGAAGTTATGCAAATTTAGACTCATTTGGATACCAGTGAATTACATGGGACTAGCTCTAAATGAATCAAGCAAAAGTAAAGAAGCCTAATTTACACACCATTTCCCACTGCATGCATTTAAAGGAGTTTAGGCAGCTGCATTAAGAAATTGAATTTTCAAAGTGGTCTACTGTCATGGGTTCAGTAGCAGCAGTCATTTTTCTCCTTCTTGGTAGCTGGTGCAGCACCATGTTTTTGATTTTGGGCCTCGGAACTGCGCTGATAACACCAGTGTTTTCAGTTAGTGCTTGGCAATGTTTTGGTCTGACCAAGGACTTTCTGAGTCTCATGCTCTGCCAGGGAGGAGGGGAAGCCGAGAGGAAGCAGAGACAGGACACCTGACCCAAACTGACCAAAGAGGTTATTCCATACCACAGCACGTCATATCCAGGGTGTAAAAACGGAGAGCAGAGATCCGGAAGGGTGGTGGGGGTGCACTGCTGGGTCAGGCTTGGTATCGGGTGGTGAGCAGTTGTATTCTCTTTCCTTGTATTTGCCTTGTCATTATTATTATTAGTAGTAGTGATAGCAGCAGTGGTTTGTGTTATACCTTAGTTACTAAACTGTTCTTACCTCAACCTGTGGGAGTTGCATTCTTTTGATTCTCCTCCCCATTCCCCCCCCGGGACTGGGAAAGAGGTGGGAGTGTGTGAGAGAGCGACTGCGTGAGTTATAGAGGCTTAAACCACGACATCTACATTAAAATGGCATTGTCCAGCTCTTAAAAACGCTGGAACTTACTCAGCCATGGGAACATATAAATTATTCCTCCGAGTTTGTCCCACTTCTTAAAAGCATCTGAGCAGCAAAGGAATGTAGCCATGTTATTCACCGAGAACCAAGTCCTCTGAGAAGTTCACTATGCAGTATATAAGATTTTAGGAGAGACCAAAAAATGCCTTAACTGCTTAGCCCCAAATCTCCATCTCTACCTATCTTGTATGATTTATGCACTTACCTTCTCATTGCTTCTTACTTACAAACAGTTCTTTCTCATCCTGAATCTCACCTCTCTTCCTAGAAAGACTTTTAACAAAATCAAGACAAGCCTTCCCACCCTCTTCTCTTGTCTGACTTACTCTTCATTGAACCTGAAACATCAGATAACCTAAACTCTTCTCATTTTTGTCATGCTTCACAGTTCTACAGTTCACCACAATCTTGGTCTCTCTTAAACGTGCCAGAGATGTATTATTTTCATAATATGTCAGTATGTATAAATATTCCTTGCTGTGGTTTTAGTCGGACATTGAAGCTTTAGTTTCTAATTTAAAATAGAAAAGTAAGAAACAGAAAGCAGTAAGTCAGGTAAGACGCTTAGCCATGTGTATCTTGCATTTTTTGAGGAATAGCTATCATCAGGTGACATTTGCTAGAAACACTCTTCTAACCCAGCAAACTGTCCAATATTAAATATCTGTCCAAAGCCCTTCTGCGTCAGAGGAGAATTACTTTTGTAAAACTCAGCATCCTCCTCTCTTCAGTGCATAGGAACACCAAATGTCCAATCACCAAACTGAGCAGTAAACAGATACTCTAAATAACAGCTAACTTAATAGAGCACCAGAGCGAAGGCAAGGAAGCAGGTTTTACTGCCCATTTTGGCAGAAAAATCAGCCATTTTGTAAAGTATTTGACTCCTGGAGACAAATGTTACATAGTGTTACACAGGAGACAAGTGTTACATAGTGTCTCCATGTAGGAAAAGCTCTTCACAGAATCTTTGGATTTGCATAAAACAGTCAGTGATTAACTGTCAAAACTAACAAAAGCTTTCACAGGTATGGATTATTGAGGGTCCCTAAAAGAGGAAAATAGGCAGTTGGGGCAGTTCTGTGCCCCCAAAACAATAATTACTGTTTCTGCTAACAACCCTTCTCTTCCTTGCCATGCTCTCACTGCTTCCAGTCTGCCCTGGAAATTCATAGGTGGCAAAGCCTGCTTACAGTTCCCACGTGAGTTACTTACTAGGAACCATAAAGAAGAAATTAAGGGGTGCTGAGCAGGGAAAAACAGTACAAAAAGGTGGCAAACAGTTCAGATATTTCACTTGACTCTGAAACAGTCAATAGCTTTCAGTAATCCTGACTGTAGAATACAGTGATAGGTATACTGTGTCTTTCATATGAGGAATACAGATATTCAAGCTCACAGCACAGCAAATGCTATATTTACATACAGAATGCAAGCCTCGAGTACGATTATCTGAAAACATGGCATGACCAAGCAGAACAACTGTTAACTGCAGATGGTAGAGAGTTTGGCCCTTCAGATTACAGTCTTGCAGGAAGAAGAGTCCCTCCTGGGAGGTCCTCAAAAATGGCTCAAGAGAGTCTTAGCACTCTGGAAATTCAAGCCACAGTGATAGCAGCCACAAATGATTGAGCCATATGCAAGACCTCTGTATAGAACCATAGAATAGTTAGGGTTGTAAAGGACCTTAAGATCATCTAAGTTACAACCCCCTTGCCATGGGCAGGGACACCTCCCACTAAACCATGCCACCCAAGGCTCTGTCCAACCTGGCCTTGAACACCTCCAGGGATGGAGCATTCACAACTTCCCTATACTTCAGATTCTCCATCTATGGAAGGGAAGGTTAATACTGATGTCCTCTATAAGGTACTTCAGAGTCTATGGATGACAGGTACTCTATTACACTAAGAAATATCATGCCTACACTGAGTCCATTAGACTCAGATGCAGAAGGCCACCAAATCAATCCAGTTTTGCTGCACAAAGCAGGTGGCAGAAGCTAAAGATGGCAACTAAAAACATGACAAATACATGCATTCAGCTCAAAAGGCCAGATCCCATCTCGGGTTTTTTTAAGGTCTACTGGAAGCTTGAAAACAAACTGTCTTTTACCAACATGAACACTCCTCCCCAGTTCCTCCTCACCCATTTTACAATCTTTGGAGGAGTCACCTGCCAGTGTCATGCAATACCAGCCAGTCTAGATCTTCGTATAGGGTTGAGAAACCAGAGTGTTCAACATAAGAGACCTAAGAGACCTTTACATGGCCTTAGCTTTTGTACTGTTACCAAGAGATTGCAGAATACTGTCATAAGCCAACAACTAAGGGCACAGCAAGCGAACAGTAGTGCAAACCCACATGTGAACAAATACTTAGAAAACACTATCAAAAATCATTGTGGGATTTTTGTTAAACAACATGACACACAGATATCTATTGCAAACAGCCACGTTGAATACACATAATGGAATTCACTTAGTGTGTAAATGGAATTCACTTATTAGTGTGTAAATCTCCTACACACTAGGAGACAAAACTCTGACAGTATGGCAAAAATGCCTAACGCCATGCCAACTTCCCAACTTTAAGAACATTTCTAACAAATATGAACACACAGAAGTAATAACCTACCTTCCACACTTCAGTAAGTTAGGCTGGCCTAAAAGCACATATTAGTTCCTTTTTGTCCTTCCAGGACTCCTTGTGTATGCAAGTATTAAAGAACTTTATAAAAGGCAGACTGTATAAGCTACAAGTCAGGTTACCTGATTAGGTGATATCTGACAACACTGTGGCCTCTACAAAAAGTACTTTCACCTAATTCAAACTAATCTAGACTTCAAAGGCCTACAACATTGGACCTTTCTCCCCATGCCACCCACATCAATACCTTCCCAGACATAAAAAATACAGCTGCTAAAGTCATCACCAAGGCCCACAGATAACTCATAGTCTGCCTTAAAAGTGAAAGCTTTATCCCTATCCCAAGATTCATCTCATGGTCTCATCCACCTCAATACTTATGCTGAAATAACTACTTAACTGCAATTTTAATATTGCACCCCCTCCCACCTCCCTAATTCCCCATTTTATTGTTAAATGGCCCTTGATTACTTTGGCAAAAGGCTAGACATCATCGGATTATTTCCAGTACAACTGAATTTTTATGCCACTTGATACTGCTATAGTATTAGCCCAATGACATCACCACTGCACTGAAGTTGAAACTCTGCAATTATCTTCATACTTATAAGCTGTCTGAATGCTAAAGACGACAACTCTATACCTAGAATAAGAAATATCAGCAGAAAGTTATTATACAAATTCTGTTTGTGAAACACTGGTCAGCAAAGCCATTTGCCATGCTTCTTTCATGAAAAAATGCTAAAAATATGCTGATATTTTTTATTAAATGCCATGTATAGCAAAGAGAAGAGATGACTGATATCAATGACAGATTTAATATGGCAACAGTCACACCATTTTATGAAAATTATACGTCAACATGAACATACAGACCATTTTCCACCAGTATGCATATTGCTGGTAGTCAAAAACTGTGATACTGCTCCTGTGAAAAGTCACAATATTTCCTTCTTCTTCCAGGAAGGGAATTCAATTGTGGAGCTCATCATCACTTTCTGCGCAGTCAGTAGAAACAAAGAATATCCTGTATGAGACAGCAGGCAACACTGCTGAACTCAAAATGGATTTAAGGATGCTACAAGTAATTATTCTGTTGCACATTACATAACCCAAAATGCTTTTACTCACCCTAATCACATTGTTGGCTTTCTTTTCACACTGTAAAGCTTGGTCAGACAGTACACAGAAATTAAAAATGCACTGACTTGGAAAAGTCAGTGTAAACTGCTACCACACTCAGTGTAAACAACATGACAAGAGTGAGAGATTATAATAGTATGAACAGCTGGAAAACTGTAGGTGTGAGGAGATTAAATGCATTTTGATAGAGGAGAAAATATTTTGCAGAAGACTGATTCAGATTTTAAAATAAACTGAACTTGAAACATACGGTATTTTTGTGGAAGAAAAAATATCCAGGAAATGTCTTACCGTGTTTCATAATAATTATTGTGAACAATCTTTATTGCCAAGATTTTTTAACCTTTTACAAATTCTTTCTTTTATCAGTAAGTAACCATTTTCATGACCACAGCATGAATACATACTTAAGCTGCATTATAAACTTCATTTCAATGGCTGTGCTTTTTACTACCCTTTGTTTTAAAACTAAGAGATCTCTCCAGGGTGGGGCCCAAGTAGAAAATGTACTTATAGTAAACTAATGCTACTTAATATTATGAGTTACCAGTGTGAACATTTATTTAAGTGCTGAAAGAGTCCAAAAATATTAGTTCAATCAGTAGTTCAGGTCAAACTGTATTTCTACTATATTATCTAGACATAACAGGGGACCTCATTAGGAATCTCTTAGGATTCTTCTCTTGTATACATACACACACAGAGAGAAAGGGAGTGTCTATGTATAACATGTCTGTGTGTACACTACACCTTTAATGGCAACATCCTTGTGTTAATTCTATAGGTAGAGTCTCTAAGATAAATTCTGCATGTTCTATGACAAACTGCATAAGCATATGGCAACTAAACATACTGCATACATCCACAAATTTACTGCATTCTTGTAACTACAGCACCCAGCCATTAACCCATTTCTTTTGATGGAGCAGAAAGTACCACAGGTTGCGCGAGTTGGCACTGAGCCCGCTGCAGACATTTAAGAATACCTAAATTGCAGCTGAACTTCAATTTTTAGTCAATGGACACAAATCAAAACACACACATAATTATGTGTAAGTATTCAGTGAGAATACCAAATAAGTACAGCTTACAGGTAAGGGAGGAAAAAAGAGCAAAAAACATCAGGCTGTAAAATAAAACAGAAATTGTTCAGGCTCACTGCCTAAGTTGGTTTTGTTTTGTTGTTGGTTTTGAGGGTTTTTTTGTAAATGAGGGGTTGGTTTTTAATTACTCATCAGTCATTAATAGCATAACTTTGTTGTTCTCTGTCCTGTTCTAACCTTACAGCCACCTGATGTTTTCTGAACAAAATGACTGGTTCTGCACAAAGAATGCAAGCCTCATGGTTAAGTAAGTGTGCAAGAGTTCATTCACATTTTGTATGCTACAGGGAGCCAGCAGACTGAAAGCATAGCCAAAATCAATCTGAATCACTCAATGGGAGGAATGCAAAAGCATAAGATCTGAATTCCAAATGAAATACATTATTGTTACTTACGAAACATTTCCAGCAGCAGCAAAATGGCTGCCATGTCAAAATGGAAGACCATCCCTGCCCTAAAGGATTTCTACTCTGAAAGTACAAAATGCACTGCAGGTAGAGCCAGAGATTATTACAAAACAAACAAACAGACAGAGGATGCGTGGGCCTATCTTCATAATAATTTTCTTGTTGCATTTGCATGCAATATTTACACTGACTTCAAAATGGACCTCAAGAGCATTTAGTTAACTAATCTCTTTCACACTGAGGATAACAGTTAATCCTGAATAGTGTACTGACTTGTCATTTGCATCCCAACACCAATAAAGCTTTGACGTTATGAACCTCACCTAACGAGTTCTATACACATGAATACTATAAACAACTGAAGGACATTCTGTGCTTGATTCAAGTCAAAAAGAGAAACTCAATATGATCCAATGCATGCAAGCTTTTACACAAGTTTGTGTGAGGCATAAACTATATATAAGAGAAAATAAAACCCTAGATAGCTTTTGAGCATGTGACGATCTATTTCTGCTTTGGGATATACAGATACACAGAATTCTAGATCATCGATTTTTAAGTCAGAAGGAGCTACTGATACCAGGAAGTCTAACCTAATAGATGGGATATATCACAAATCTCCAGTTTAAAGCCCAATACCTATGATAATTTGAACACATCTTAAAACTGTCGGACATTACATATTCAATCATTCTGAGACCTTTCAATACAAAATGCCACTTCATAATAAAAACATGTTGCTTTACTCGCACATAGAGCCCATGGACTCCCTAGAAAGGAAGAAACAGTTAATAACTAAGAGAAAGGTTGAGCCTTCATAAGGAGAAAGACAACTGTAACACGGGAGGAGGTGGAACGGGAAAAGAAAATAATTCTTTAAACTGTTTTTATAAGAAAATAATTCTTTAAACTGTTTTCATAACAAAAAGGTGGGAAGAACATGAAAGGGAAACAGATGAAAGAACAGAATATAATAACAGGATCATTCCGCAAAAGCAATTGAAATGCCTACACCTTATTGGTGTCATTGTGGCACAGTAGCTGCATTGCTAGCTGTAGTCCACAGGTCATGTGCTAGAGACCCATGAGGAACTTGAAAGCCATGGCAACCCACTCAGGTACAGCAACTCATTCCTCAAGAGAGGCACTTCTCCACGCGATGCATGGTGCATCCATGGGGTCCTGCTGGAATGTTTTAGGAAGGAGGTAAACTCTAATATCTCATCCAACACCCTTTCTCTTCACAGAACAGACTAGAAGAGCCATGCCTCTGCACCTGTAAGCAGCAGAGTATATTGCTCTACCAGATTTCAACAGTGAAGATTGGATAACAGAATCACAGGGCATGTCAGGAGGATCTTGCTCTGCTACAGAACTTTTCTTGCTTGTCCAGCAGAGCAGAAGAGTTTTCTCTCCCACACATCTGAATACAAAACACAACAGTTTGCTTCGATGCTCCTCAGATCACTAGATCTGAAAACGAATACCGAGTACATTACAGGTGAAAACATTAAACGCCCAAAAGATAAGTTGGTCAGTTTTAAGCTACAGGGTGAGTCACTAGCCAAAGAATACTGAACACAGGACTCCTGACTTGCTATACATTTCTAAATACAGAACCATAATTACTCTTATATTAGTATGACATGACCATTATACATAGAATCATAGAATACTTGGGGTTCAAAAGGACCTTAAGATCATCCAGCACCAACACCCTTGCCACGGGCAGGGACACCTCACACTAAACCATGTCATCCAAGGCTATGCCCAACCCAGCCGTGAACACCGCCAGCAATGGACCAATCACAGCTTCCCTGGGCAACCCATTCCAGGGCCTCACCACCCTTACAGTAAAGAATTTCTTCCCCATATCCAATCTAAACTTCCCCTGTTTAAGTTTGAACCCGTTACCCCTTGTCCTCTCACTACAGTCCCTTATGAAGAGTCCCTCCCCAGCATCCCTACAGGCCCCCTTCAGATATTGGAAGGCTGCTATGACGTCTCCATGCAGCCTTCTCTTCCCCAGGCTGAACAGCCCCAACTTTCTCAGCCTATCTTCATACGAGAGGTGCTCCAGTCCCCTGATCATCCTCGTGGCCCTCCTCTGCACTTGTTCCAACAGTTCCATGTCCTTTTCATGTTGAGGACACCACAACTGCACACAATACTCCAAGTGAGGCCTCACAAGAGCAGAACAGAGGGGCAGGAGCACCTTCCTCGACCTGCTGGTCACGCTCCTTTTGATGCAGCCCAGGATACGGTTGGCTTTCTGGGCTGCAAGCGCACACTGCCGGCTCATGTTCATTTTTTCATCAACCCACACCCCCAAGTCCTTCTCCGCAGGGCTGCTCTGAATCTCCTCCCTGCCCAACCTGTAGCTGTGCCTGGCATTGCTCCGACCCAGGTGTAGGACCTTGCACTTGGCATGGTTAAACTTCATCAGGTTGGCATCAGCCCACCTCACAAGCGTGTCAAGGTCCCTCTGGATGGCATTCCTTCCCTCCAATGTATCAACCGAACCACACAGCTTGGTGTCATCGGCAAACTTGCTGAGGGCGCACTCAATCCCACTGTCCATGTCACCCACAAAGATGTTGAACAAGACCGGTCCCAACACCGATCCCTGAGGGACACCACTCGTTACTGGTCTCCAGCTGGCCATTGAGCCATTGAGCACTACTCTTTGCGTGCGGCCATCCAGCCAGTTCTTTATCCACCGAGTGGTCCATCTATCAAATTGATGTCTCTCCAACTTAGAGAGAAGGATGTCATGCGAGACAGTGTCAAAGGCTTTGCACAAGTCCAGGTAGATGACATCAACTGCTCTACCACTGTCCATCAAGTTCAGCAGCCCCATCACAGAAGGCCACCAGATTGGTCAGGCAGGATTTCCCCCTAGTGAAGCCATGCTGGCTGTCACCAAGCACCTTGTTGGCTTTAATGTGCCTCAGCATGCCTTGCAGGAGAATCTGCACCAAGATTTTGCCAGGCACAGAGGTGAGACTGACTGGTCTGTAGCTCCCCAGCTCATCCATTTTCCCCTTCCTGAAAATTGGGGGTGATATTTCCCTTTTTCCAGTCGTCAGGAACTTCACCTGACTGCCATGATTTTTCAAATATGATGGACAGTGGCTTAGCAACTTCATTTGCCAGCTCCTTCAGGACCCGCGGATGGATTTCATCCGGTCCCATGGACTTGCATACATTCAGTTTCCTAAGGTGGTCTTGAACAAGATCCTCTCCTACGGTGGGCCCAGGGTCTTCATTCTCACTGTCCCTGCGTCTGCCTTCCAAGACTTGGGTGGTGTGGTCAGAGCATTTGCCAGTGAAGACTGAGGCAAAGAAGTCATTAAGAACCTCAGCCTTCTCCAAATCCAGGGTAGCCAGTTCTCCTGATGGCTTCTGGAAAGGGCCCACGTTGTCCCTAGTCTGTCTTTCATTGGCAATGTACCTATAGAATCCCTTCCTGTTATCCTTAACATCCCTAGCCAAGTTTAATTCTAAGTGGGCCTTAGCTTTCCTAACCTGGTCCCTAGCTTCCCTGACAACATCCCTGTATTCTTCCCAGGCCGCCTGACCTTTCTTCCACCTTTTATAAGCCTCTTGTTTCCTTCGAATTTTCCTCAGCAGCTCCTTATCCATCCAAGGAGGTCTCCTGGCCCTCCTGCTGAACTTCCTTCTAGTTGGGATGCATCGCTCCTGAGCTTGCAGCAGGTGATCCTTGAATATCAACCAACAGTCTTGGGCCCCCCTGCCCTCTAGGGCTGTATCCCACGGAACCTTACTGAGCAGGTTCCTGAAGAGGCCAAAGTCTGCTCTCTTGAAGTCCAGGGCAGTGAGCTTGCTGCACGCTCTTCTCACTGTCCTGAGGATCTTGAATTCGACCATCTCATGATCGCTGCAATCAAGGCTGCCCTGGAGCGTCACATTTCCAACCAGCCCTTCCCTGCTGGTGAGGACGAGGTCAAGCATGGCACCTCTCCTTGTCGACTCCTCTACTACTTGCAGAAGGAAGTTGTCACCCACACAATCGAGGAACTTCCTGGACTTCTTGTGCTGGGCCGTACCATCCCTCCAACAGATATCAGGGTGACTGAAGTCCCCCACCAGAATAAGGGTCTGCGAGTGTGAGGCTGTTCCTATAACAATTAATGTGCTCAATATCACCTGGATCAAACAGTTTATTCTCAGTGAAGATTTCACTTTAAGTCAAGGGAGACAAAGGGACCACCACCACAAGTTTCAGTGGTGTTTGCAGTATGCAGTAACTTCTGCACTGATGCAGGGCTGAGTTACACAGAGATGCCCACAAAAATGTGGACATAAATTGGTATTTGGACACAAATTGGTAGCAAAGAAGAACAAGTGAAAACTCCATCAGACTGTAACCCAGTAACCTGACAGAGCAAAAGGGTAATGACTACTACCACACAAAATGGCAGAAAGCTTCACACCTAATGTAGAGGCAGCCAAAGTTTTATTTCAATTGCCAACACTGATAAAGGGTAGCCACACTCTGATGGGCAACAGATGGCTTATGCAACTAAATGTCCAGAATTGTAAGAGGCCCGCAAAAGTCTGTTGAAAGTACTACCCTCAAAGGTCACAGAGTGGCACACAGATCAGAGAAAAGATCTGAAGGGTCAGAGTAGGCAGAAAATTAAATCTTTCAGCACAACACTTGGAAGCAGCAACAAAAAGCAAACAATTCTGCAAAGTATAAATAAAAGGTACCAAAGCAAGTCAAAGGACTTTATTCTTCCAGTGCATAAAAGGTCTGATGAGACCACATGTAGAGTACCATACTCTGTTATAGCTGCCTTATTTTTAAAGCAGCTGCTATGAAGTTGAATGGGGTAAAGCAAAGGGCAACCCACATGATTCCTACATTCACAGAGTCTAAAACAGCAAGGACAAAAGGTTTTGTTTCTCACATACACACACAAAAAAAAAAAAAAAAAACCACACACACACGCACACACCAAAAAAAAAGAAAAAAAAAAAAAAAAAAGGAAGAAGAAAAAGCAAAAGCAGTATCTGAGCACTCAGAGCTCTCATTGACCAGGAGGAGATTGCAGGACTGCTGGAAAACAGGCCCACAACAAACTCTCATACTATGTTGCAATGTCCTGACATCTTATGGACATTAAAGCTCTCATGATTCTTTTCATGACTGCCTGTGTTGAACCCTATTTTGCCTCATTAAATATTTACTGCAAACAAATTGAATCCAGGACTCTATAAACAGCAACACATAATAATTGTCATTTTAAGCTAAACTAGAAGTTTTTCCCTCAGATAATGGCCAGATGCTATAGAGGAAGGTGAAGAAGTAACACCTGTAACACACCAGTCCAAAGGAAAAGACTCTTCTCAGCTGCAGATGTTTGTTTTATACCTAAATCACAAAAAGTTACATGTCCTTTGTTCTAAATCTCATACGGTGTTAATGCATTTGTTCTCATAATTTATAGACATGTCTAATCCTTCCTGAATCCTTCTAGGCTCAGTTGGACTCAATTACTTCTTCCAGGAGTAAGTCCTTCAGGTTAATTACATGCAGCGTAAAATTATATTTCCCTCATCCCCCTTGCTTTCAAAAGCACCAAAAACTCCCCGGAGATAAAGCATCCCTTCTCCACTCGTCATTTTAAATGCCTTCGCTACATCCTCCTATTCAATGCCAGTATCAAGCCTCAATCCTATGAGTATTTAACAGATGTTAAACCTGCACATCAACCCTAGCTGCACCAAGACACACATTTAACAGTCCTCACCTTTTCAGTGTCTTCAAATGCCGGCAATCCTTTCCTATCTGTGGATCCCTTTGCTGGTTTTTTTACCTTTGAGATGAGGGAACATGCATCAGGAATGAGTGAGGTGCTATTGTAATCTCCTCAATAGTATTTTCTATTCTAAGTGCTACTTTTTTCCCCACTTCCCCACTACAGCTTGATATTTGGGCTTGCTTTCACAACTGCGAATGCATGGTTTGTGAATCAGTCCACTCACAGAAGGTGTTTTTAATTGATTCACTTCTGGTCCTAAACTGTTTCAATGTGCTGCTGTGTATTGTTAAGCAGCGGCTCCATGCAGTATACATGTCACGGGTGGAGAAGATACCCATGTGATAGCACTAGCAGCCACTAAATAAATATAACCACGCAACTTCAACAGCTAATTCATCTCTCCCTTTTTCTAATGCTTCAAACTCTTCAGCGACCTCAAAACCCAGCCTTTTTGAAATCACACTGTACCAGAATCACTTTTTTCTTCTCTTTCCCACCTCCCCAAATAAAGGCGTACTCTACCAAATCCCAGGCAACAGCACAGCTGCTGAATTTTAAGCCCCACGCAAATCATACTTTTGTACTATGTTACATTATAACACACTTCACATAGTTGGCCTATGTGAAAATTTGTGGCCTTGCTTTCAGTTATTTGGATGAAAGATGCTGTAAGAATGCAAGATTATTATCATTTCACTTAGATGTTTTTACTTTCCTTCTGGTCCCTAAATTACTGGTGGCATGGTGCTGAACTGGACTACAGTGCAGCTGTATTCAGGCCCTAGCATGAGTTCATTCTGGTCCAAGGTAGAATGATTTCATAAATAGCAAATGGATTTCTATGTCCAAAACATAGAATTCTTCACTATACCTTTAAAATTTCATTCACAAAAAGACAAAAAAAAAAAAAAAAAAAAAAAAGAAACCCATCTCCTCATATCTCTCCATAAAATTCTTATTCTAAAAGGTGCAAAATCATAACACAGACTTTATTATTAGGGCCCAAATGTAAACCTACATCCTAGCGTACCACCCATGAAGAACTACAGGTCACTTCTTGAGAGCTTGTAGGGCCACTGAACATGAAAACAGATCATTTTGAGGGTGAATCAAGGACAAAAGAGGTTCTGGGAGACTGCAGGGGCAAAGCATGACTACTCCTTGGAGATAACTACTGGTCAGCTGCTCATCCCTTCAGGAATGAGGTCTAGATGTATCTGTGTTAACTAGCAGGAGACACAGAAAGTATGCAAATAAAACATAATTAGAGTATCATCCCAAAGCTCAAAGAATGGTCTATCAAACCGGTCCACACACAGTGGACAAAAGCAGTTCTGCTGCTGTCTAAGCAGTCTGCTAAGAATATAACATTTAAAACAGAAGTGGGACACAGTTTTTCTGGTGTTAAAAAAAAAAAAAAAGGAGAGGGAAAAAAAAAAAACAGAAAGGTCTTATACATAATCTCTGATAATATACTACTGGGTGATAACACTAAGACATCACACGTTTTGTTTCTGGTTTAGAACATACTACACACTGGCTGCATAAAGACAAGCAACAGCAGGTTTCACCCTGAGTTAGCATTCATTTACCCCCTTCACATAAGGTAATCCCATTTTCTTCAACCGGCTAGGCCATGATCTGATCACTTTGCGCTCATTTCTTCACACAGCTATATACCCCCTTACAGCGCTGGCTATAGGAAGCTGTTTATTTACAAAATAGATTCCTACGGCGGTAGTAAAAGATGCAAGTTCAAAGCATGCATTTACACACATTTTTAATTAGCTTTCCCAAGATTACACAGAAGCATGACTAACATGCTTGCAACGCTCCAGCCTGTTTCTTAAATGAAACCATCAAAAACCAAACTGTAAAACTAATGGTTTCTCCAGGGCTATTCCCTTTATAGAATCTCAGTCCAGTCTGTATGCTGCTACTCCCAGGCTTTCCGATGACACACAGCCATATTCCTTGCCAACTCTTCTTTAACCCAACAAGTGACCTAGATCTAGCATTCAGAAAGAAAATGCCAGGTTTTTTGCAGAGCCAGGTGATTCTTTTGTTATTCTTTTCACTTCTTCAAAATGCAAGCAAGATAGTATTTGGTGATATTAGCAAGATAGTTAAGATGCCAGAATCCAGGGAGAACCTTTGACATCAAAGCCTAGATTAAAAAGACAAGCATCCTGGCTATCGGAGGAATTTTCAGTGGAGATCAACAATAGCACAGGAAGTCATATATTCCTCTATATCACAGGTAAACTAAAAGTATGCCAAAGGCAAGTTTTAATACATAAACTGGCTAGTTATGAGATTCTGAAACACAGTCACACACAACCTGTGCCAAAACAGAACAGTGCAGTCTCCAACAACTTTTACTCAAGAGGCCTCCCTTAGCTCTTGCTATTCCACTTAATATAACTAGCATTAGCAAGAGATGCCTCTGCACAGCCTTATAGGAAGGAAGGCTACCTGTGTCTTTCTACAGCCTTAACTAAGAGTTAATTACTCTGCAAGATTAAAGCACTGCCAAGCTGTCACCCTTTGACAGCTTGGAATGAGAGGTTTAAACTCAACTGAGAGCATGACACTGTGCTACAAAGCCAGTTACCCTTCTAATTATGCATTTTGTATTTGGAATTGGGAAAGTAAAAGACAGTAATCTTTCAGGCTTCCTTTTTAAAACTCATAGTAAGCTCAGTTTTCATTTTTGAGTGTCTGTTCCACATGCAGTGTCTATTACCCAGCTAATGACTGCATTCAAGACTGCTACTTGGGATATCCTCGGAGCAGAGACCTACGCCTGAACCAGGAAGTAAGGAGAAAAATATTCCATAAGAAGTCATTAATAAGCTATGGTACTATTATGCCCACAGCTGAAGGAAAGAACAGGAGGAAAAGGCCTATGCAAAACCAAAAGGCAAGCTGAATGAGATGCCAAAGCTTCCTTTCTGATAGCTATATACATATCTATAGGTAAAGTAATTTAGTTCCCTCTGAAATCTCGTATCTATCTACTTTGTGGGTCTCCAGTAGTTGACAGGTATCTTCCACCATGCAAAGTCAATGTGAGCACACCCCATCTTTCTTCCTTCTCCAAAACAGTTCCCCAGACAAGACAGCATTTGAAGCAGAAAATAGTATAACCTGGTTTCTGTATGGAGCCTGCCAACTCCTTGGGAACTGCTTTTCTGCTTCTGCCAAACATAGAACTACACCCTGGCCTTGGTCTGGGCAGTCAGGACAGGCTGCAGGAACCTAATTCCAAATAGTCTGATTTAGCCAAAAGGGACTAACATATGGTATAAATTAAGAAATAAAAAGCAAGCTGCAGCAAGGACAATGATCAGTCAAGTCCTTGCTTGCTGGTTACACAGGAAAATACAGTCAACCAGAACATCTAGGACCTCAGAGCAAGATGAAAAAGAAATCACAGAGCTGGCTCAGAAAGGCATGAAGGAGAGCAGGAGCAGGCTCAGAGAAAATGTGAGTTTTTGCATGTTCCTAAAATGTTGATGCTTCCAGACACCATTTAAATCTCAACCCATACTTTAGGAAGTCACTTTGGAAAATAAATAAATAAATAAATAAATAACCAAGCTAAAACCTCTTTTTTTGACATATTGTTCAAGGCCAGGAGAAGGCTAGGTCCTAACTTCTAACAAGTTAGAAGTTTCTGTAACGTTTTTCTGCTGGAACTCTCAAACAGAAGCTTCCTTCTAATGTATGTGACTGCAAAGGTGTTTAGAAGCCAACTTGCAGTCATATGCAGTATGAGACAATCATTCAAAATTTATTTTTAAAACACCACAAAGTTCTCAGAAAAGGCAGTTACCAAACAATATCAGTGTTAAGAAAACACAAAAATATTTAATGACAGATTTGGTACTTTTCAGCTCTTCTACTTTCAGAATTTTTAAAGTATTTAAAAGCACCCTTCTACGGCATTTGTTTATAGTTTGGAAGAATATGTTCTGCTATACACCCAATGCTACAGGATTAAAGGAACCCTGAGACAAATAATGTTTTGAATCAATCTCTGTCTGAACAAACCCAGAGCCAAATGTTCAGCTGTGGACAAACAAATGAAAGCGGAAAACAAAAAAAAAAACCCATGTATCTAAAATCCACTCTTGATATGTAACCAGCGGCTAACTATACACGGCAGCACTAGCTATGAAGGAGCATAGTATTTCTCAGTTCTCTGGATATTTAAGACTCAAAGGAAGAGCAGTCTGTGTCATCCATCAGTAGAGCAAGAAACCTGATGCTTGAGGACTGGCTCTGAACGCTTACCAGTCATTTAAGATGTGGAGATACAGCCTCTATAGGCTTCCTCCAGTGCACATAGGCATGGAGGAACTTCTGTTCCCGGCTGCATTTCCTGTGACCTACCCCAATAACGACTCCAGAGGCAGAGTGAAGGCCTCTTCCTCACTCCTTCTTGAATAAAGGACTCTTATAGGAAAAACGTTTGTAAGCATTACGGAGCCCTACCTGCCTCAATGGCTCATTCCTCACTGCTTCAGTGTTTTGGTGTTTTTTTAAATAGTGAGAGCAGTCAGTGTAAAAGTTAATATCCTAACAAAGCATGTGGAATTCAGCCCCCTGGAGCAGGCTCCAAAGTCCATGAGCAGCCTTCCAAAATGCCACTGTGCCAGCTTTACTTACCCCTAGCCATCTTGCTCCTTTGTTGGCAGCCTGCTGAATCTGCACTCTTTTCAGGGTGACATGGTAAACAGCTCCCTCTTCCACCTCTTCACCCTCGTCCTGAATTGTGCTCTGCCAGGAAAAGGGGAAAGAAAGAAAAGGAATGTTTTCCCTCTTCTGCTAACCACAATCTATACCAGGTGCTCCACTACTTCATGCAGATTTGAGGGCACAAAATAGGCTGCACAAAGTATAGAACAATGGAAGCAATACAGGACACTTTTAGATTGAGGGAACACTGAAGATATTCTTGGCAAGATGTCCTTTCCTGTGGTATCAAGACACCCTGACTTTCCATTTAACTGTTTTTCCTAGACTAGCACATATTTTAAATAGTTGTAAAAAGTCTTTTCTAAAGAAATAGCTCGGTTTTGATTAGCAGTCTTCTCTTCCCTCTCTCTTTCCCTCCCCCTCTCCCCTTTTCTAAAGCAATTAATCTCTTTGGCCTTTCATTTATGGAAGGAATTGCACTTTTTAAAACTGTTGAATTACTTAGGCAGACAGCCTTTCAACTTCGAAGCTAACAACCATCTAAAATACAGGAACCCTTTCTTTCTTTTGACAGGAGGGACCTAAAGCGCTTGTGGTTTGCTCTTCCAAAACCTCTTATTTCAAGCTACGACAACGACAACAAAAAAAAGCTTTCTAGAGTCGAGGCTTTAAAACTCACAAATAATAGAAAGCAGATGGGGAAAAAAAAAAAAAAAAAAAAAAAAAAGTACTCCAAACTTTAACCGAACATTTCCTGCAATGACTTCTCACTTCCTAGGTTATCGACCGTACGAAAGAGCGCAAGCTGCTGCAAGGCGGACAGAAAACATGCATCTGAGTTTCTCTGAGGGGTTACCAACTTCCCCCTCTGGACCTCTCCCTTCATCCTCTGTAAGCACACACACAGAGGTACTCGTGAAGATAAGTATCACTCGGAAGCGAGGAAGAGCAGAAAGGCGATCAACCCACGGCGTTTCTAGCGAAGCTCCGGGAACCAGCGGGCGACGCGCCCGGCCACCCCGCCGACACCAGCACCCCGCGGGTAGGGGAGGGGGAACGGGACAACCGGTTACCATTTTAGCTTTCCACAGCAATTTCATTCTCGATGCCTTCCCGTGCGCCTCGACGGGCCACGCCGCCGCCACTCCTACCTGTCAGCAGAAGCCGCCGCCGCCGCCGCGGGCCGGGCCGGGCCGAGCCCAGCCGTGCGACCCCTCGGCTCCGCGGCGCGGGAGACAGGAGGGCGGGCTGCCGAGCCAGGCCACGCCTCGGCCCGGCCTCGCAGAGGGGCTTCCTGTTTATCGCGGGCAGCCCTGGCCGAGAGGTTATGGCGAATTCAGCAGGCCGAGCGGGGACCCGCAGCGGGCCTGCAACTCCGCGGGGGGTGCCGACCAAAGTGGGGCGTTCACCCAGCCCCCTCCGCGGTGTCCCCATAAGAGGGACAAGGTGCTACTCATCCTGCGCGGCTTCCAGCGGGACGGGGCACGGACGACGCGCCTCCTGCCAGCTCCACCAGCCATCGCCCGGGTGTCAGCCGCGCACCGACTGGTGCCTGGGCACGGCAGAGGGTGAGCGGCGGTGCCCGGTGCCTGCGGGTGGCTGGGGCAGGTGCAGGTGCAGAGAGCAGAGGGCTGCATTTGGAGCTCCCTGCCGCTGCTGCTGGATTTTGAACTGCTCCAGCATACAGAAAAACGCAAATGCACAAAAGGCAGGACGTTTAAGCTAAACTTAAATTAAAAAAGCACAAGCTTGAAAGTAATGAAGTAAAACGTTATGGTAAAACCCGTCACCGCTGCGAGCGGCAGTACTTTACATTGTCGTGGTCCTGCTCCGCAGAGGAGTGAAAGGTCTGTCCAGCGCTCGCCCTCTGGGCTATTCAGGTGGGGCAGACAGAAGCGGAGAGAAGGACCTTTCTCCTCCTGCGCACGCCAGCCAGACTGTGCCTTGGTAGGCCCGCCCGCCGCCCTCTGCAAGCCTATCCTGTGACCATCAGGAGAAAACCTTCCCCTGACAATGACATGCGAAGAGTGGGGACGGGGGATGCGCCGGTGCGTAGCAGCAGATAAGAAACCACTGCTAAACAGTGGAGCAAGGCATAGAGATGTGGGCTGTGCATCACAGCTGTGGAGGTGAGCAGGAGTGAGTTCCTGGTTCGAGGAGATGAGGTCTAGGGTGATGAGAAACTGCAGGCATAGGGAAAGCATTCCAACCCATATGACCTGTACAGCTGGTATTAGGAAACAAATCATGACTCTTTTTACTCATCTTTCCACAACAGAATGACTCTTCTTATTTAAGAAGAAAAAAAAATCTCATACTGATTCTGTAAGCAAAGATTATAGTTATCATATTTTCCACATATCTATTTATATAGATTAAACCCACAATCTCCTTATTTTTATTTCCAGGAGTCCCTTGCTCACAGACAAGCCTGTATGAACCATGACAATCTTCTCTGTACAAGCACTAGCTGCAGACATCAGCATACTAGCACAAGGATCTCAAAGCACCTTAAAAACACTAACTTAAATTGCCTCCTGACTTCTCTTTAGCTACCTGCTTTTGGGGACTTGTAAATGAAGTTAGAGAGGAGTTGATGCACAAATTACTGCACAAGTCAATGAAGGAGGTAAGAATTGAACAGCAGAGTTCATATCCCCCTGAACCTCAGCACTAGCAGCCAGGGTATTAACATATTCGTACACAAGTGTTACTACCAGTTTTCTCAGGAGCAGAGCTGGTTCAGAGAGACTATTCATCACTTGCAGCTGTTAACATGAGGAAGCATATGAAAGCAAGGAGCATTATTTTAAGCTACAAAACCAAGACTGAGCTGTGTTGTTGTGGGTGGCCTGATCTGATCATTTGCCAGGCTGTGAATTTACTTTATTTGTGTAATACTGAAGTAATCCAGAATATGCTGAGGCAGATATAGACTTTAATATTCTGTCTAAAATGTATTGTAGCACACAAGTCAAAGTCTAAATTTTCTGAAGTCCCTTGGCTTCTCCTGAAAAACTGCACGGAGCATTTTAAATACTTCAGATTTTGCAAGCTGGTTTTCCACAACAGAATTTTTAGCTGCAAAGAACAGAGTCTGCATTGAATTCGTGTAGCTGGCCCAGCAGGCGTGCAAGCAGTTTCAGAACAAATTGCTATTGAACAGGACAAACATAGCGTATGAAAATGGATATCCAGCTACAAGGAATATAACACCAAAGCCAAAAAATTACTCTGTATTTATTTCTGTATTGAAATAAAAGCTTTGTCATGGTATGATGTTCTGGTGCCACAGTAAGTGCACTAGTGCCACTACCATTACCTCTGGATGGCAGTCACCAAAAAATTGTGGTTACTTCAGACTGTTTTATTAGAAGAAGAAAATGGCAGCAATTTAATATAGTGGGAAGGAACACATGTATTTGACTCAGTTTAGCTTCTGTTGAATCATGCATTTCAGACTGGATCCTTAGGGATATCCTTGAAGAGATAAGCTCAGGACTTTTCATTCAAGGTCAGGCACAAGCCCTCTCATGGATGATGTTTCTGAATTCTCTTAGTCAGAGGATTTATGGAAGAAGAATCCTCTTGTCAGGATTTCCCTGATAGAAGATCCCTCAGGAAGGAATGTCAGATTAATTCATCCAATTTAGCAAGTATCAAAAATACAACCTTTTTATTAGTTAGATTCGTCATTAGTCCTGCTTAGAGTATTTTCCAGATTACTTTCAGTGAGATACAGTACCCAGACTTTGTAACATTAAACACAGATACACCTTTCTAAAGAAACCCAAATTGAAATCACAGTGAAAGGTTACAGGAGGGACAGTATCAGGCTTATAATTCTGTAGTACATCAAACTGCATCCTACTTTTGGAACAGTATTTTGAATGAACAGGTTGACTTTCATCCTAGCAGACTGCAAGGACTGCACAAACAAGATACTGTATAAACTGCATCACTGGCACATGGTCACACCTGCAACACACAAAAAGCACACAGGGAAATAAGAGGAGACGGAAATTTTGGCTAACGTGATGAGGTCTATATGGCAACAGACACATGTATTTTACTTGCAGTCTTCCAGACTTGAAGGTCAAGTTTCATACAGCCTAAATCACACACAAATGCTAATCTTTACTCCCGGATCTCAGCTCTGCAAACATGCACCTGAGATGGCAAATTGTTACCGAGGTTTTTCCAGCATCATCCACCCTCTGCAGTCATGGGTGCTAAATGCACTTGTGAAAGTAGATATACTTAAGTGGCAGCTGTTTCCTAGCTCAACAGATTCCTCTGTGAGCACGGAAGACAATGCATTTAAATGGGATATTTGGTTCCATAGTGTCCTTAGCCAACTGATCTGGGAGGGAAGTATCAGAATTAGCCTGAAGGAAAAACTCATTGTCCATGCTAAGAGTTATTACTTTTTAAGAATGAGGCAAAAAAAAATCCCAACCCCATATTACAATAGTCTGTCTTTTGTAGAAACCTTCAGTGTTCCCTTGATTGAAATCTTAATCTAGTTACTTTGTTTAGTTATCGCTTAACTTAATTTACATGATTAAGCTTCTAGAAACTGTTTCTATTAACTAGTTTAGCTGCAAGGGGGAAACTGCAAGATGGCCAGGAAAACACGCAATCCAACTTAGTGTGACAAATTAATTTAATCTTTCTTTATCCCCTACCTAGTATGCCAGTTCAGAAAGCCATGTAAGTAGTAGCTTTACTGTAGCATGAGCTTAAAACATCAGAGGAACTAAATTCATTCTTTGATGAGCTGGAGACTAGACCCTGAAATCAAAGTGAATCAAACCTCCATGGGACTGAATCTTCTCCCTACAAGAATTAAATCAAACATGGTGTTGCAAAAAGCCCAGCTATCACATTTGCAACAGATTTTCACTAAAAAAATGTTTATCCAAATCCTCTGCCAATTCTAGTATTTGCAGATCCTTGGAAGCCTGGATTCTATTGATGTAACTGTCTCACTCAGGAAAATGATATTTGTAGGTTGGGGTGGTATCTTTATGAAAGCAGCTGACAGGGGATGCGACAGTGTTTTCCTGCATAGCATGCCTTTCTTACGCCACAGTATTTGCTTGCTTTCCAGCTAAAGAAAGAGGAAAATTCAAATATACTACCTCTTTTAACAGATCTTGTCCATATTTATATCATCAGATATAAACTGTCCATATTTATATCATCAGATCTCATAGTCACAACAATGTTGTTGAATGGAATACAAGATATTTCTCTTGGACTGGTAGAATCTTTCAAACTAAATGAAATACTGTACCAACTAAAAATGTAGCAGAAGGACTCATTTGAACTCCAACTCATGTCATTAACTTTTACCAAAACAGGCATATGTGTGTATGTATACATAACATATATGTATTCATTTGATCTTTCATAGAGAAAGCATTATGCTCAGCCTAGGTTCCTAAAAATCTGCCTTATACCCAAACACTGATTATGTAATACTGTAAAGGAGAAAAAGCATATTTACCTTACATTTATTTGCATTCTAAGACCACTGTGTAGTGTTCAACCACTTATTTGAGACCAAGAGATGGGATCAGAATGCACAGGAAAACATGAAGACAAAGCAGGTTCTGATTAATCTAAAAGATGTTCTGTAAAGCTTTCAAGGAAGCATGAAAAAGAATAAGAACAGTCTGCAATCCTCGGAGCAGCAACTTGCACCGAGGGAGCCTCAAGTCCTCGACAAGGCCTGCCCGGGAGCCTGCAGCTCAGCGGAGGCGAGCGGCTGACTCAGAGGGGGCGGCACCCGGACGACCGGGGCAGATTCAACCCGGGCATCATCGGCCATTTCCGGCCCATTGCTGAGGTGACTGTCTCGCGAGGGGACGACTGCAGCGCCTGATCGGGGGGGAGGCTCGGCGACTACGAGCTTCACCTCGGAGCAGCAACTTGCACCGAGGGAGCCTCAACTCCTCGACAAGGCCTGCCCAGGAGCCTGCAGCTCCGCGGAGGCGAGCGGCTGACTCAGAGGGGGCGGCGTCAGGAGGAGCGGCGGCAGAGCTGACTGGTTAAAAACCTGCCCCAGGGAGCGCGAGCGACCCGGAGCGCGGTGAACAGGGCGGGCTCGAGGGAGTTTGCGCGGGCAGGCGAGCGGGGTGGTGAGCGGGATGGTGAACACTCGCCATACGGGCAAGGCTCGGTCTGGGAGCTCCGCTCTGGCTGCGCCGGTGGTGACCGGTGTAGGCACCCAAACGGAGCCGATGGGAAGGGAGGCTGCAGTGCAGAGCTCGGGGTGTAGAGAGCGCCTGCACTGCTGTCCTGAGGGAAGGGTGAGCAATGGGCAGGGCTGCACTCTGCGCTCCCTGGTGGAGGTCCTCCTGCAGCAGGTGGCTGAGCTGCAGGAAGCTGTTACCAGGCTGAAAGGTGTCAGGGAAGCTGAGGGGGAGCAGCGCTGCTTGCTCCAGGACCAGACTGTTCTGGGGCCTCGAGTGTCTACTGTTGCCCATGCAGGAAAGGAGGCTGCTAACCCAGGAAAGGAGGCTGCTAACCCAGGAAGCTGGGAAAGGGTAACAGAAAAAAACAACAAAAAAAGGAGGAAGAGGGTAATTAAAAGCAAGGGGCTTCCTCCTGCGTCTGTTGTCCCCACCCAGAACCGCTTTGCTGTCCTGCAGGGGGCTGATGAGCAACAGCGCTCCCACCAGGCGCAACCAGCTGGTGCACTGGTAAAGAAGGTCACTACTGGTGCTGCCAGGAAAAAGCGGCGGACCGTAGTAGTAGGGGACTCTAATCTGAAAGGCACAGAGGCACCCATCTGCCGGCCTGACCCAGGCTCAAGGGAGGTGTGTTGCCTACCAGGGGCTCGGATCAGGGATGGGGCCGAGGAGCTGCCTGCTCTAGTCGGTCCCACTGACTGTTATCCACTGCTGGTAATACATGTGGGTGCTACTGATATAGATAGCAGTACCCGGAGACCATAAAGAAGGACTACAGAGCTCTGGGAGAGGTGGTTAGGGGCTCTGGAGCTCAGATTGTCTTTTCATCAATTCTCCAGGATACAGGGCAGGACCTTGAAAAGGCTAGGAGGATTGGGCAGGTTAATAAATGCTTAGAAGGGTGGTGCTATAGTCAGGGGTTTGGGTACCTTGACCATAGGACTCAATTTAGCAGGCCAGGTCTACTGGGGGCTGGTGGAGCTGGTCTGACAAAGAAGGGGAAGAGTGGATTTGGTAGGAGGCTTGCCAGACTGCTCAAGGATGCTTTAAAATAGATGTGTTGGGGGAAGGGGGCATCATTCCATCCCAACATACCCAGTCGGTTGGCAGCACCTATAGTAAACATTTGGAGCAATGTAGAGGTATTCCAGCTGCTCCAGCCAATGAGCCGGCTTCAATTGGATCTCACCTCAAATGCCTCTACACAAATGCCCGTAGTATGGGGAACAAACAAGAGGAATTAGAGATGTGTGCACGTCTACAGGGGTATGATATCATAGGCATCACAGAAACATGGTGGGATGGCTCCTATGACTGGTGTGTTGGAATGGAAGGTTACCGGCTCTTTAGGAAAGACAGGCCAGGTAGACGGGGAGGGGGAGTTGCTATGTATGTTAGGGATAGACTGGAGAGTATGGAACTCTGTCTGGGGACAGGTGAGCAGTCGACAGAGAGTTTGTGGGTCAGGCTTAAAGGGAGAACAGCGATGGGTGACATTATTGTGGGGATCTGTTACAGACCGCCTGACCAAGGGGACTTGCTGGACGAAGCGCTCCATAGGCAGATAGGAGCAGCCTCACGCTTGCAGGCCCTTGTTCTCATGGGAGATTTCAACCACCCTGATATCTGTTGGAGGGATGGTACGGCCCGGCACAAGCAATCCAGAAGATTCCTCGATTGTGTGGTTGACAACTTCCTTCTGCAAGTAATTGAGGAGCTGACAAGGAGAGGTGCCATGCTTGACCTCGTCCTCACCAACAGGGAAGGGCTGGTTGGGAATGTGACGCTCCAGGGCAGCCTTGATTGCAGCGATCATGAGATGGTCGAGTTTGAGATCCTCAGGACAGTGAGAAGAGCGTGCAGCAAGCTCACTGCCCTGGACTTCAAGAGAGCAGACTTTGGCCTCTGCAGGAACCTGCTCAGTAAGGTTCCGTGGGATACAGCCCTAGAGGGCAGGGGGGCCCAAGACTGTTGGTTGATATTCAAGGTTCACCTGCTGCAAGCTCAGGAGCGATGCATCCCAACTAGAAGGAAGTTCAGCAGGAGGGCCAGGAGACCTCCTTGGATGGATAAGGAGCTGCTGAGGAAAATTCGAAGGAAACAAGAGGCTTATAAAAGGTGGAAGCAAGGTCAGGCGGCCTGGGAAGAATACAGGGATGTTGCCCGGGAAGCTAGGGACCAGGTTAGGAAAGCTAAGGCCCACTTAGAATTAAACTTGGCTAGGGATGTTAAGGATAACAGGAAGGGATTCTATAGGTACATTGCAAATAAAAGACAGGTTAGGGACAACGTGGGTCCTCTCCAGAAGCTATCGGGAGATCTGGCTACCCTGGATTTGGAGAAGGCTGAGGTTCTTAATGACTTCTTTGCCTCAGTCTTCACTGGCAAATGCTCTGACCACACCACCCAAGTCTTGGAAGGCAGACGCAGGGACAGTGAGAATGAAGACCCTGGGCCCACTGTAGGAGAGGATCTTGTTCGAGACCACCTTAGGAACCTGAATGTATACAAGTCCATGGGACCGGATGAAATCCATCCGCGGGTCCTGAAGGAGCTGGCAAATGAAGTTGCTAAGCCACTGTCCATCATATTTGAAAAATCATGGCAGTCAGGTGAAGTTCCCGATGACTGGAAAAAGGGAAATATAACCCCCATTTTTAAGAAGGGGAAAATGGATGAGCCAGGGAACTACAGACCAGTCAGGCTCACCTCTGTGCCTGGCAAAATCTTGGAGCGGATTCTCCTGCAAGGCATGCTAAGGCGCATGAAAACCAACAAGGTGCTTGGGGACAGCCAGCATGGCTTCACTAGGGGGAAATCCTGCCTGACCAATCTGGTGGCCTTCTATGAAGGGGCTACGGAACTGATGGACAGGGGTAGAGCAGTTGATGTCATCTACCTGGACTTATGTAAAGCCTTTGACACTGTCTCACATGACATCCTTCTCTCTAAGTTGGAGAGACATCCATTTGATAGGTGGACCACTCGGTGGATAAAGAACTGGCTGGATGGCCGCACGCAAAGAGTAGTCCTCAGTGGCTCAATGTCCAGCTGGAGACCAGTAACGAGTGGTGTCCCCCAGGGATCAGTGTTGGGACCGGTCTTGTTCAACATCTTTGTTGGCAACATGGACAGTGGGATTGAGTGCGCCCTCAGCATGTTTGCCAATGACACCAAGCTGTGTGGTTCAGTTGATACCCTGGAGGGAAGGAATGCCATCCAGAGGGACCTTGACACGCTTGTGAGGTGGGCTGATGCCAACCTGATGAAGTTTAACCATGCTAAGTGCAAGGTCCTACCCCGGGGTCGGAGCAATGCCAGGCACAGCTACAGGTTGGGCAGAGAAAAGATTCAGAGCAGCCCTGTGGGGAACAACTTGGGGGTGTTGCTTGACAAGAAACTTAACATGAGCCAGCTGCAGTGTGCGCTTGCCGCCCAGAAAGCCAACCGTATCCTGGGCTGTATCAAAAGGAGTGTGACCAGCAGGTCGAGGAAGGTGATCCTGCCGCTTTGCTCTTGTGAGGCCTCACTTGGAGTATTGTGTGCAGTTGTGGTGTCCTTAACATAAAAAGGACATGGAACTGTTGGAACAAGTGCAGAGGAGGGCCACGAGGATGATCAGGGGACTGGAGCATCTCCCGTATGAAGATAGGCTGAGAAAACTGGGGCTGTTCAGCCTGAAGAAGAGAAGGCTGCGTGGAGACCTCATAGCAGCCTTCCAATATCTGAAGGGGGCCTGTAGGGATGCTGGGGAGGGACTCTTCATTAGGGACTGTAGTGAGAGGACAAGGGGTAATGGGTTTAAGCTTAAACAGGGGAAGTTTAGATTGGATATGAGGAAGAAATTCTTTACTGTAAGGGTGGTGAGGCACTGGAATGGGTTGCCCAGGGAAGCTGTGAATGCTTCATCCCTGGCGGCGTTCAAGGTGGGGCTGGAGATAGCCTTGGATGGCATGGTTTAGTGTGAGGTGTCCCTGCCCATGGCAGGGGGGTTGGAACTCGATGATCTTGAGGTCCTTTCCAGCCCTAACTATTCTATGATTCTATGATTTAGTAGAACTGCTGTTTTGCTCTTTTAAAAGTCTTTTAAAAGACTTTAATCACAAAACCAATCTGTACCAATGCACCACACTCATGGTCAATATTGTGTTAAATATTTGGTTCTTTCCAAATCATATTTGTATGCAATAACTACATTCCTGCCATAATCAAGCTCTGTGCCTGCCCTTTATACTGAATCAAAATTGTTCCTCTAATATATCTAATACATCTGAGCATATATTTCCTCCCCCTCACAACAAAAAAGAAATACAAATCTACTTGTGAATGCAACCTTACACTTCTCACAGTGAAATGTTATATAAGAAAATACTTTGAGGTCTGGAAAGTTCTCAAACTGGAGGTCATTGACTACTTACAGCCCAACAAGAACTTGCCAGCTGTCCACAGAAAAATAGTCACAGAGTGATTATTTTTGTTTGTTTTCAGCTATTGCTACAGCTGGCATGCAGATGCTTTCATGAGAAGACAAAGCAAAAGACCTATAAACCAGCTGTAAATAAAGAACAGCCAGTCTTACTGCCTCTGCTAGGGGCCTCACAGAAGGAGAAGAGGAAAACAAATCAGAGATACCCAAATAAGGAAAATATTCAGAAGGGCGAATTAAAAAGACAAAGTAATCAGGTGATGTAAGAATCATCCCAGACAGATTCTCTATGAGAAAAAGGCATCACACAGCCTAAAAGGGAAGAAGCGAGGTACAAGAGATGTGCATGCAAATTATTTTCACTGGGTAAGGTTGCTCAGTGGAAGATAGGTAAGAAAAACACACAACTGTCTGGTTTTTGGTTGTTTGTTTTTCTCCTCAGAAAAGGGTAAACACTTCTTGCATTACAAAAATACATAAGTTAGGCCGTGTCTTCAAGATGTCCCTTACAATAGCAGTGCCAGCTCAAGCAGTTTCAGAACTGTCATGGTTTAAGCTGTAACTCACGCAGCACAGGCAGGTGTCCCAGGTGTCCCTGCTGAACCCAGGACACAACCCCTGGCGCTTGATTGGGCCAAGAGCTAGAATTGCTTGCATGTTGGATACACTAGACATTTCCTAATGAAAGGCAAACCATGCCTTTGCATTATATGTTTTTACAATAATACCCTTTTTTTTTTCCTCTTGTTTTTCTTTCCTTTTTTTTTTTTTTTTGGTTTAGTTTGGTTTGAGTGTGCTTGGTTGGCTTTTTTTTTAAGAAGCAGTGGCTACCACCTCATGGGCACTATGTGTATGTGTGCAACTGTTAATTGGAAGAGATTCCACAAGGCAGTCTGTTTATCCTGTAGAAAATACGAGATTCTTTCGTGTAGAATAAAGCCTGTCTGAAAAGACAGCCCAGCAATGGATGATGCATTAGAAGTGTATGTTTATAAAAGGAAATAATTACTGTTTCTATTAAGACTATGTCATTAATTATTATTCATCTGGTTCCTATATAAACACATCTAGTTCTTGCTTTTTATGTATGAGGGCACATGCCCTCATAACAGGAGCTGCAGACTACAGTTCTTGAGACTGAAACTATTAAAAAAAAATCACACACAGATGAGCCACAGAAACGACAGAATGCAAGCACAAATCAGTTTTATATTGTGTTTTAAAGCACAATATAAATTTAAAAGACTGTGGACTTTGACCTGTAGCTTGGTTGCAGAGAGCTCTTTACTACGGTTACCATGTGAAAATCACCTGGTAGGATTCCTGTACACTGTGCACACCTGAGTTGCTGCTTTCCACTCAGATACACAGTTTGTCAGGAGTGCTTTAGATCTGCTTAACATTCAGTTCACTACAATCTCACCTATGCTGAAGGTCCTTTACAGCCCAAAGCACCTCACAGGCACATAGCCATTTCCACCAGTACAGGGGCAGTATTTTGCACATGCTGAGAGCTGATGTGGGTAACGGAGATGAGCAAAGTCTTCCATCTTCCTCATTTGGAAAGAAATTAATTTGAGTATTCATATTCTTAAATGAATGAGATGCACTGTCACTACATGTCAGCTAGTAAGAAAAATTGTTTGGATCAAAAATTAAATTTGAATTGTGACAATGCAGTAGCAGCTCAGTGAAGAACCCATTACACAAGTTCATCATTATCTGTCTTCATTGACACTAGAACTAAATAGAGACCTTCAAGGAGTTGCAAATATTAACCAGCTTCATTGTAGAATGCCAGAGGAAATAAAGCAGAGCTCCCATACATAAAACTAAATAAATGATTCATAAGGCTTCATAGTTAACAATGCTAAGTCAAAAAATCATGTAGTTAAGGAAGCACATCCAGCCTTTGCTTAGCTTCTCATTACACATGTGATTGCAATTAGATAGGCATGCACTGTTTCACAAACTGTGCTGTCCAATAGGATATGGTATGCTTTTGTGTAATCTCAGATCTAGGTTGGCATATCTCCTTCAGGAACAGCAAGTCCTAAGACATCCATTTGTTAAGACATTAAAGCAGTGCTGCTTGCAAAACCCCATTCATATCATCGATAAACTGTTCCACCTTCCACATCAGATGGAAAAACAATGGCATATTTTAGTTTCTGTTGCCTAAGCATTTCGACTTAAGACTAGTGTAAGTAGAGCTGGTCTTATACCTGCCCCCTACTCAGTCTGAAGAAACCTCTCTTCGTTCTTTGGAAGTGACCTGTAGGAGCAGAGAAGGAAGGTCCTAGGAACTTGAGTCTCAGTTGCACATATTGCAACACCAGAAACTTCTCTTAGGCCATAAGTGCTTTTACAAGGTCTCCTGACCTTTTCCAGTCCCATGTGTCACTGCTGCTTCAAAGCAGTATCTTTCTCTAGTTCTGTGCTGTGTGGCTATTCAGATGTTCACAGCAAATGCTCTTGTCTGCACCCTTCACAACCTTTGAAGGAATAAACAAAATCCTGAAGTGCGCACTGAGTACGCTGTTTCCCGAGCTCGTAACTCAGTCAAATGAAAGCCAAAACTAAGACACTTCATAGTTATGGCTATTTCAATGCCAAATTTTAGCACACAGGTCTCTGCAACTCATGCTGAGCTGTTCAAAAGAAGGCAGCAAAAAGTCTTTTTGGAGGGGAAAAACAGCTTTCCACTCTCCTCATACACATGGATGAAAAGTTTTCAATCAAACTTCCCAAAAAATTCACCTCTGAGGAGAGTCCAAGAGCTTCATTTGAACAATTTAAAAACTTTCTGCAAAGAATAAATACTTCAATCATATAAAAAGTCATTGCTCAACTACAAATTTAACTGTGGGTAATTCTCCTAACGTCAATTCCATTTCTCTCAATTTACACTGTCATGATACCAGAGTCAACCGCTCTGCCTATGCAGAAATAATAAAAATTATTACTTCTTTCTCCAACAGAAAGTTGTAGAAGAATGAAAAGGCTAATATATCTTGCAAGCATTACATACCTGTAAGAACAATGACAAAAATAGCAGCACCATAAAAGAGCAGAGAAAAATGCCTACACCTTTAAGCTTCGTTAACAAAATCTTCATGTCACAAGCTGAATGAAAAATGGCAGGAAGGGAGATCTCCAGAAGCTTCTGAGGTGGAAGAGCACAATGGCTCCCCATCAGTTCTCCCAGGACAAGGTCAAATGGAGCTGGCCTTGGCATACTGCAAAGCTCCAGGACAAGCTGGTGACTTCAGCCAGATGGAGACTTGGATCCTGAGGCAGACGCTGCACCAGCACAGCCCACATCTTGCTCAGCTGGTAGTTTATCACAACGTTGGACCTGAACAGCCTACAAGTTGCGTGAGGTTACTAGTCTTTCATGGCAATTGAAACATCTCACCAAAAAAGAAAAAAAAAAAAAAAGAAAAAAAAGAAGAAAAGGTATCTACTATCTCACAAGGTAATGTTATTCAGCAATTTGTTTTTATAAAGATGATACAAAACAGCTAGAACAGGTCAAGGAGAAGCAGTGTCCAAAGCACTCAGGTACTGCACAGTGCTTGAAACAAGACAGTGTTAGGGGATAGCGGGGTACTAACGAAGTGAAAGTTGCTTCTCCTGTTGAGTTTGCTCTGTTTGTAAACAATGGGACTGTGTTCCTTTATCTTATGATTTCTTCACAGAGGACTAGGCAAGCGTGCACAGAAAGGGGAAGACAGGCGGATGGAGCTTACTGAGTTTTTCAGTGAAAGGACTCATTTTCCCATCTTTTACGCACATGTACATGCACACTTCCATTTAGTATCATCACTATTGTAACCACCAAGTTTTCTGCCACAGCTTCTAGACTGCGTCAGAAATTAGGTCCAACAGACATGAGAAAAGTCTTATGGACATTGTGGTATACATGGGTCATTTTGTTTGCATCAGCTGAATTAAGGAAAAGAAACTCCTCTTCCTGATTTGTGAATCTAGTGGCTGTCACATAGAAGTGTCACTCAAAAGATTGCCTTCTCTTAGTTGAAGATCTTTCTTTTCTTTATTTTTTTGCATGTAAGGAAGGTGTAATAATTAGATCGGTCGTGGCACAAACAGGCATTGGGTTGATTTAGCAAAACTCTTGTTTCCCCAGCTGTTCCCTTGTCCCCATAAACAGGCTGATTCTCCATAACAAGCTTTTTATTTTCAATACATTTACAAGTTTGTTGTTTTGGCTAGTTGCTACTCAATCCTTCTCCTCATTCCCAAATTCCTTGCCATAGTTCATGTTCTTTTCTAGCAAACTTCAGTTTCTACTACAAGACAATTAACTATTTGATTAAATAGCTCTCAAAACTTGCCATTTACAAACATTCTTTTTCCCTTCTGCCCTGTTTCATTTTGCTTTGGTTACAGATACATTGCACATATGCCTTTTCTGGCCCTGTTATAGGATGCTTAAAAAGTATAAATCTCTGTTGATTATGAGGATTTTAATGTCTTTGGGTTTGATTCTAGGCTCTTTTTTCAGTATCTCTCTTGAAAAAGTAATATTTCCTCCCCTAGAAGTCTGTAACACTCTCGTGTCCTTTCAGCCAAGCACTCCCCAGAGGACTCTGGCCTTAATAATTATATCAGATTGTCTATTATATAAAATACTGGGAATATTTCCCACTCTACCTGGGACCTCCTGTTCCTCTGA
The DNA here is from genome assembly GCA_039720435.1 of Amazona ochrocephala. NCBI lineage: Eukaryota > Metazoa > Chordata > Aves > Psittaciformes > Psittacidae > Amazona > Amazona ochrocephala. The sequence goes on from CM077887.1 coordinate 306,286, forward strand.
GAAGACTTTTGCTAGCTAGCTCTGTATTTATATGTAACTAGTTCAAGGCCCAAGGACTTTGTCCCTCCCACCCACTGAGTTATAATCAGATGGCATGTCTTAAGTTTAACTCATTCACTTCATGCATACATAGTTTCCAGAAAGAGTAAATGAACTTTCAATTTAAATGCTGTTCCTACAACTAATTCTAGGAATCACATTTTCAGTAGCATTATGTATGTTTGAGATTACAATTAAAATGTCCAAAACTAACTCCATCGCTTAGATTTAAAACATGAGGAAAATCTGCATAAAGCAATATTCTGAAGTGAAAATCCAAAAGCAAAGTTTGGCATTTCTGAACATTGTGCATAAACACAACACCCTTAACCTCCAAGGGGTCACTAAAATAACAGGGATACAATAATTATAAATCTTTGTATTATAGAATCATAGAATAGTCAGGGATGGAAAGGACCTTAAAATCGTCTAGTTCCAAACCCCCTGCCATGACCAGGGACACCTCTCAGTAAATCATGTCACCCAAGGCTATGTCCAACCTGGCCTTGAACACCACCAGCGATGGAGCATTCACAACTTCCCTGGGCAACCCATTCCAGTGCCTCAACACCCTCACAGTAAAGAATTTCTTCCTCATATCCAATCTAAACTTCCCCTGTTTAAGTTTTAACCTGCTACCCTTTGTCCTCTCACTACAGTCCCTCATGAAGAGTCCCTCCCCAGCATCCCTACAGGCCCCCTTCAGATATTGGAAGGCTGCTATGAGGTCTCCACGCAGCCTTCTCTTCTCCAGGCTGAACAGCCCCAGTTTTCTCAGCCTATCTTCATACGGGAGGTGCTCCAGTCCCCTGATCATCCTCGTGGCCCTCCTCTGCACTTGTTCTAACAGTTCCATGTCCTTTTTATGTTAAGGACACCAGAACTGCACACAATACTCCAAGTGAGGCCTCACGAGAGCAGAGCAGAGGGGCAGGATCACCTCCCTCGACCTGCTGGTCACACTCCTTTTGATGCAGCCCAGGATACGGTTGGCTTTCTGGGCGGCAAGCGCACACTGCAGCTGGCTCATGTTAAGTTTCTCGTCAAGCAACACCCTCAAGTTGTTCCCCACAGGGCTGCTCTGAATCTTTTCTCTGCCCAGCCTGTAGCTGTGCCTGGGGTTGCTCCAACACAGGTGTAGGACCTTGCACTTGGCATGGTTAAACTTCATCAGGTTGGCATCAACCCACAAGCATGTCAAGGTCCCACTGGATGGCATTCCTTCCCTCCAGGGTATCAACCAAACCACATAGCTTGGCGTCATCGGCAAACTTGCTGAGGATGCGCTCAATCCCACTGTCCATGTTGCCAACAAAGATGTTGAACAAGACAGGTACCAACACTGATCCCTGAAGGAAAACAACTCATTACTGGTCTCCACCTGGAAGTTATTATTATCATAGTGGTTTTTTTAATTGCTTTTCTGTTCGTTTTTATCTCCTCTACCTCTAAAATATCCCATAATCTAATACAACAGTCTGTACACCAGTGACTTGCCTTCTGCTGGCACCTCTCAGGTAGGACACTCCTTTTTCTTCCACAACATCCTTGAAGACACATGCACTTCAAAAAGAAATCCAGGAACTATTTGGAGAAAGCAGAAAGGCAGTTTTGAAATGTGGATAGCAATACATTTGTTTCAATGTCCATTATATTTCTCTCCCTTTTGTGAAACACAACAATTGGATACAATCATTACACAGATAAGGAAGATGCTCAGTGATGTGTGATGAATGCAGTGCCAGCCACTCGCAACCAGTGGCATGGTTACAGACACCCAAGCTCTCTTCCTAGATCCCTTAAATTTCTGCTTTCTCTGACATTAGAGGAAGTATTGCTATTGCAGTGGTGTAAACCAGTAAGCTAGAAAGCATATCGACTTCTCCCTCTTGACTGCGGTGTATATGTAAGTGCAGTGCTAAGACTTCCTCAATCAGCACAGCTCTACATTAAGAAAACGTGTGTTAAACATGTTTCTGGAAGTAACCTGTTTTGCTTTGGGAACCAAAATTTCTTTTACCCACCTAAGTAATCTCCAATCTTTTCCCCTTTATGTTTTTATAACTCTTGACTTCCACCTACGGCAAAATCTGAGCTTTCCAAAGCCCATATTCCTACCCACCAGACCAATCAGAATGGAGCATCAAACTTTCTTCCTCATTCAGTCATTTAATATTCACTTTGAAGATCCCTTAGAACTTCTCTCTTCTAAGTTCCCTTATTTTTGTCCCTTAGAATCCTCTCACCTCTGCTAATGCTTCTTCGCACAGATCAATGCCTGCCAGAAGCTCCCAATAGTAAAGTTCACTGGTAGGCTTTTTGATTTATACACTACCAATATACACTCAGTAACCATTTCAAACTGATAAATCCAGCTTTGAGATACACCTTTATTCTGATGCCAGAAATGCATCTGTAGTTCACAACAGTGACATAAAAATCCTGTGGGACATAAGTAATATTTCCTTTAATAACAGAAGTTCAAATGATTTACAGCCTGCAACTGATGTGTATCACTACTTATCTGTAATTAGTTCCCCTCACTGGTATTTACCTTCGTACTTTGCCCTACATCCTTCCCATTGTTCACTCTACCTGTGTTCTGCATTTTCATTTTCATTCTGTACTTTAAGACAGACTTCTACCCACTTGCAAATGTTCCAGGACAAGATTACCTAAACCCTACCTGTGACCTTTAGGCACTATCACAGTGCAAAAATAGATTATATGATGGATCCATAGAGTACAATATCCAACAGTCATGCCAACTGATGCCACTTGGATGTACACTAATAGAGTACAACCCACTTGAATGAATATAGATCAACAATTACTAAAAGTTCTGTGAACCTTTGGGAGCAGTATGCCTCAGCATCCTTAGCTAAAAAGAAATCCTTCTTACTACTTGTGCTCTTGCTACTTGGCTGCTGCTGTAGTCCAAATATCACTTCCTTGAAGAAGTGCTACTAGTGACTTCAGTGGATTCACTTGCAAGGGAAAGGTGACAGGATTAGAACCACATGCTGTAAACACTTGGATACCCTCTGGGATTACGTTGTTTTATCATTATTGGTGCACTGTGCTCAGACAGTGCAAAGCCATTAATTTAAGGATACTAGTTTCTATTTCCAGCTGTATTGCATCTATTTTTTATTTGAGCTTATTTAAAGACAACATTATCAACCCAGAAACAAAAGACAGGAAGGAGATTGAAGTCCACAGTGCTTGAGACTCTAGACAATGACAGGAAATGGCCCGTGTTTTGACCGTTTCCCCAGTTCTCTTCCAGATGGTCTTTACTGAAGAATTAGACAAAGTCCAAAAAGCAAAATAAAAACATGAACAAAACTCTGTGAAGGGGAAATCCTCTTGTATTCAGATACCAGCAGAGTGGAAAATTTTAGGTAGAATCCAGGTCTATAACACTGTGTTAGAAAAAGTTTGTCTGGATAAAAGTAATAATAGAACAGTGACATGACAGTAACAAGATGGAACAAGGACAAATGATTCCGTGTTCCACTTGAAGAAATCCCATTGAATGCCTCCAAGCAAAATTATAAACAAAAAACCAAAACAATCATTTGGTGTCTTTTGTGATGGGTGTATTAGCAAGAAATTTGACTTAGCTATTTGCAAAGTACCCACCTGTGACAGTTGAACACGGTACATGAATGTTTGATGTATATGAAGCTTCACATCCAGTCCACTTCTGAGATCTCCATAAGCTCAGACAAGAAATGTCCTTTAGCTTATATATGCCTTCTTAATATACAAACCTAAAACCCCATCTCTATTAGGAAAAAGTTAAGAAAACCTACCAACAAGCAAGCTAGACTGTAGATCATTTTCTGCTATTCTGAACAAGCATCTAGCTTACTGGTAATGGAGCATTAGCAAACTCAAACCCTTTCCATTGTATCAGGATGACATTGCTAAAGGTATATTTTGAAGTTTTTACACAAAGATCAAGCTGACGTCAAAAATACTTTCTCCTCAGTAAAAAAGAAGCAAGAACTTCAAAATTGTTCAGCATTGAACATTGTAACATAACAGTTCAAGCCAAAGTCTTGGAGTTTTGTTCTCCACAAGTAGCTTGAAACACACCAAGAGACAGGATGGACAATACTCTTTTCAAGGGACCATTATAAACAGCAAATTAATTGTGCAATATGTTGCTGTTCTCGGAGTGATGACCTGGATTGGAAATCTAACCCAGAGTAGATAATAATTACACAATTATATTAAAAAACTCTAAAATACACACAAAAAAGTCAAAGGAATATTAAATTCTTTCACTCTGGGTTTTAAGCTGAACACTGACAGGATCCATTTCCTATATGAAGTTACTCAATACTTGTCCACAACTGAACTGCCAGATGCCTTCCAGTGTACAGGGATTTTGCAGCATCCTCAAAAAAATGAGCTAAACCATATGGTATTTCAACCACAAATAATTTCTTACCTGAAAATGCCTTGCTAGAGAGGACTATTCCAACTGCAAGACAATTCTTTAGTAATACTGCCAGCAAGAATCCCAGAAAGCATCAAATACAATAAAGGAGTTTATAAAATTGTCACCAGTGCACTGAGGACCAGAATAAGCCACCTTATGCATTCCCCATCCCAGACAGCATCAAGTCACAGTATATTTCAGTCATTATGCATTTGTCTTGCATTAAACCTGCAAGCAAGTGAAATGACTGTATCTCCCTCTTCCCTCAAATATAAGTCTACTATTCTTTATAGCTTCTTACTTAAGCTTTCTTTTACAAAGCAAAAAGAGAGCAAAGAAGCAATATATTTTATATTTTGTTAAGAAAAGAAAAAAAGAGAATTTAAGCTTACTGCAAACCACAGCCAGACACACATTTATCACCATAACGTGGCATGATGTGTCAGCTGATAATATGACGCCCACTTAGGAGAAGGAATTCTGCTAATTTTTTGTTCCACTAGCAAGTCCAGAACTAACTGCAAAGTTGCACAATCCATCCAACTTCGTTGGAGAAGCAATATTCAGAACTGAGATTCACAGAAGAGGGAAGGGAAAAACATTTCCAGTCCTCTTTTCTGGGTAAGTGGTTAGATATTCAAAAGCAAAATTTCACCAGAGAAAAATGCTGCTCTTCTGCTTTCCCTGGCAGGTTTCTTGCTCTTCCAACTGACTCCAGATTCCATTTATTTCTCTCCCTCCCCCCAATCCTTGATGATAGTATTTGGCAGGAACTTTTAATTAAAAAAAGAAAAAAAATCCAGACTGCCCTTGTGCTACCCCAGCAAATCTCTCTGGGGATATGATGTTCTTTGCTCAGCAATTCCTGTTCATCACAGAGTGCCAACAACGAGGAAAACAGCTGGAGTGACTTCCTATTCTCCATTCAGGCCTGGCAGCCTAGGAACAAATCCCTACAAAAAGAAACAGAGACTGAACCAACAAAGAATCATTGACAAAGAAATGCATGATGACTTTTGTAAGATGTTATTTTCAGGTTTGTTTCTTTTTTAAATGAATATGTTCAATCAGCCACAATAACACAGAGCTCATTAACAACCTGATCCAACTACCACCAAAGTTGTGGAAAAGCTTCATATCAAGTGGCAACCAGAACTGCAACTTTAATGAAGAAAGCAGGTCTGTTGTAAAGACTACACAGCAATGACCTGAGAAATGGGCTTGAGCAGCATTTACTACAACAGTCTGAACCTGGACACAGTCTCCAGCACTAACAAATAACATCAGTAATGCAAAGCAACAGATATATGTTCTGTATCATCACCCAGTGAATGCACTAAGGCTGGATATACATTTTCTAGGACAAACATGTCCTAATACAAGTGATCCAGGCAGCAATCTTGCCATACATCATGATTTTATCTCATTTAGCATTTTCCTTGAAGAACCTTCCTTCTGTTTACTCCCCAAAAAATCTTGCCTTTCATTTACACACAAATAATTTTCTGTTTTCCAATACCTCAGTATGGCTCCCACAATAACTCCCTTAACACCCAAACCATGAAGATAATGCAAGCATTATTACTTTTTGGGGCATGTAGTTATGCCGTACTCATATTGGGGAGGGAGGAGCTTGCCAGAAGGGATTGATACTTATTTGGCTGCAATCCTAACAGCTGTCATCCAGACACATAAGGATATCATCCAGTTTAATCTGAACACCAAGAGACTTACTTTAAATCCCTTTCCACTGTGTAGAAAAGCAATACTAACTATGCAGCTATCATCACATCACCCCAGGTTTCAAGATTATTTTGATGGACATTATTTTTTTGCTGAAAAACACTATGTCTGTTTCCATGTGTAGAGAAAGCCAACATTTAATCCAAGGATTACAGCCATGAAGTCCTTCTATTCTAAATCTGCCTGCTTCTTGGGCTTTAATTTGAAAATCCATATATTACTTGCTAACTTCTTTACATTTAAATCTCAAAATGCAAAGCATCTGACATCATAGCTGAATTCTGGAAGAGACCCAGCAGGTAAATCTCCAGGGAAGTCAGGCAAGGCTGAAAATTGGGTTCAGACAAGCATATATATTTGGGTTTTTTTACTGCACTGATGGTAGATAACACTCCAGCCTTGCATTTCTCCCTTTTTTTCAGCTTTGCTCCTTTCTTCCTTTTAAGGAAATGTGATCTTTTTAATTGCCTCTTATCACTAGTCACATCTAGATAATAGTAACTAACTAACTCTTTACAACAGTCTGGCTACTAATGATTTAGTGGAGGGGGAAGGAAGAGAGAACAGTGTTGCACCTCTAAGGTGATAGACTACAAATTGAAGTTCTGCCCTTTTCCTGAGGCTGTGTCATCACAACACTCAAACCGATTGCATCTGAATGACAGGATGAGTCCCCTTCCTCACCTCGCCACCTCTTTTTTTGTTCACTGCAACCTTGTAACCACAGCCTACTCAGTAGACAAACCACGAATTCCGCTGGTTGAGTCTGCATCTGCGGGATGAGGGAAGCAGTTCTTCAAACAGTATTTACAAGAATGGAAATAAGTATTCCAAAGTAATATTCAAACAATTACACAAATATTGATTAACATAAAACTACGTTAAAACAAAGTGCCCTGCATGTAATGTACAGGGCATACAACTTGTCTATTCCTACGTGTTAAATCAAAAGACTTAAGAAAAAAAACCTCACAATGTGTATCATATTCAAGTTATGACTAGTTTCAGGATCAGAATAGAGCACTAGCTATCTCCCATAACAGTCATATGGCAACAAACCTTTTACCTGTGCTAACGTGTCCTCCATAATCTTTGCTGGTCTCCTATGCTTATACAGGAACAGAGTACAACACCCAGATCAAATGCAGCTATTAAACTGGTACGCTAAAAAACAGTCCACAGCAAAGATTAGTTAGTCTCCATGGGAGGCAGACACAAGGGCCAGTGAGTTACAGGCAAGTCTGGGATTCTCCAAAGTGGCTGAAAGTGGTGTTTGTGGTTTTTTTTCAAATGTGATGCTGATCTAGTCAGAGTTCTTTGATCTGTTTCTATAAGGGCTGAATCTGATGGGATGTGAGAAAGCTACCAATAATGTTTACATCTGGCTTATGCTACAGCACATCTGGCACATGCAAGCATCGGGACACTAGAAGAAACTGCTGTTCAGGGGAAAGTTAGTCTTGCTGCTGTCACAAAGCTTGAAAAATCTTGATTCTTTTCCTGGCTCAGTCAGTAACAAACCTGTACCTCAGTTTCTTGCTCTATACACTGAACATAAAGGGTTTTCTTCCTGTTACGCTAAACACTATTGGTACAGTGACTTCATAGATTTAGCTAGCTCAGAGAAATGGGCAGTCTACTTCAGTGATATTTATAAAAGCGTTTTAGAATTCCTGAAACAAGGGTCATATAGCAGAGCAGGGCATTGATACTTTGAAAATAATTTTTAGTCATGTTCAGAATAAAGAAAAAATAACATGACATTCCTTGCCTGTAAGTCTATCCATCTAAAAGACTAGCAAACATTAAACCTCCTGGAGTGTCTGAACTATCTGGACAAAAATAGCAGAACAAGGGATCTGAGGTATTTTCAACCAAACCAGAAGCAGGAAGGATCAGACTGCAGACCCATGAGGTTTAATTCGAATAGATAACGTCAGTGCTTATCTGATCTACCTCTGCAGTCTGAACCTTCATCCACCACCACTAAATATGGACACCAAGCTGACAACACAGGAAACCTCAACCAATTTAGTCAAGAAATCACACAGGCAATAAAATGAGGTCATGCAAGTCTTGCAGTTTAACACTGGCACAGGGAAGAAGGGGATAGAGAAGGAAGGGAGAAGAAGTCTACTATACCATAAATGCAAGGTACTCCATAGCCAGTAATATTTGCATGGTTTTCTGTTTGTTTCAATCCACTTTCCTGTTCTACTTTTCCCCTTCCTCACACAATTATCAGTAGTGCAACTAACATGAAATATCATGAAACTCAAACTTCCTATTGTCTTAATGCCATCAACTATACCAGGAAATGCCTTGTTCTTGCCCAAACGATTATGATGAAACCAGCTTACATGGTACCATGAACACATCTAGAAGTAAGATTTCATACTGCGAATTTTACTGGACCTTGAGATGACTAAAGGAATTTAGGTAGTTTACATAGGTTTTAATGAGACCAAATAAGGGACTTCAGTGCTGAACACAGAAATGGCTTTCCCTATTCAACCAGCAAACATGTAGAGCTGCCCTAGACATTTCAAAGGAGTCTACATGAATTCCCATCATCCATACTGAATACATCACTTTATCCAACCATGACATAAAAGAAAAAAGCTGGCTCTTTTCTCATAAAAAGGAAAATAGCAGTACTCTGAAATCACGTCTTCTAGGCAGCTTCCCAAGCGCACTTTGTTTCCATTGACTAAAACAATGCCTAACAATAGAAATTAAAACCAGACTTTCCTACACTATAAAAAGTCTTATTCTATTAGAGACAAGCAGACCTTAAATCATGTTATTTAGCTAACACTCATCCCTGCATAGTGAAAGACCACAGGTCATCTAAATAGAGAAATATTAGTTATTCTTTCTCTGCTCTTCTACCGTTTTAATGAGTAGATCGGAGATATAACTAGCCCAAAACAATACTTTGAGCCCCCAAAAACCATTTGGAAATGTGCACCACATAGTCCTTTTTATTGGTTCTCTGATGACCATTCTTGTAAATAACCCCAAAAGTCTCAAGGGCTGTAGAGGTTATTTATTCAGACAGAATAGGATTTTTTAAAATAATCAAAAAGCAAACAAATTCCTGGGTTACTTCACCTATAATTTTTCCTTATACTTTTCACTGTTCTAAAATCTAAATTGGTCACCCTGCCTATGATGGTTAAGTATTCCTTGTCATTCACCTTAGAGATTGCTTGCTGCTATGGGACAAATCTGCATTTCAACACAAGAGATTCCAATACCTCTCTCATGTTTCCAAGATGACTAATGAGGAGACTGCCCAAATTTAACATCAAACAGAGGCAATACCCAGTCTAAGAGCCACCGGGAGGAGAGAACTCACATTTCAGGAAGAGGTGAGTAGGAGGAGTAGGAGAACTGCTCGTAGAATCATAGAATCACAACAACTGGGAAACAAGCAAACAAGCAAAAAACAAACAAACACACACCTCTTACCAATCTCTGTCCAGAGAAATCCACATTCTTTTCAGAATATTTGCTGCAAGGCTGTCCTGGGTTCAGCAGCAGCAGTCATTTTTCTCCTTCTTGGTAGCTGGTGCAGCGCTGTGTTTTTGATTTTGGGCCTGAGAACAGCACTGATAACACCAATGTTTTCAGTTAGTGCTTGGCGATGTTTAGGCTGGCCAAGGACTTTGTGAGTCTCATGCTCTGCTAGGGAGGAGGGGAAGCCGAGAGGAAGGAGAGACAGGACACCTGACCCAGACTGATCAAAGAGGTTATTCCATACCACAGCACATCATGTCCAGGATGTAGAAATGGAGAGTAGAGACCTGGAAGGGTGGTGGGGGTGCACGGTGGAGGGTGCACTGCTTGGTCGAGCTGGGTGGTGAGCTATTGTATTCTTTCCTTGTATTTCTCTTGTCATTATTATTATTAGTAGTGGTGGTAGTAGTAGTGATTTGTGCTGTACCTTAGTTACTAAACTGTTCTTATCTCAACCTGTGGGAGTTGCATTCTTTTGATTCTCCTCCCATCCCTCCAGGAGCGGAGGCAAGAAAGAGTGGGGAGTGAGTGAGTGAGCAAAACTGTGCATGGCTGAGAAGCTTAAACCACAACAAAGGCCATGAAATAGGATTCTGATAACTAACATGTTGAGTTTCCACTCTGCCTTTAATGCCAATAGCACATATTATTCAGCAGTCTCCAGTTAAAGAGCTGCGTGCAAATTCATGAAATAGAATCACAGAATCATAGAATAGTTAGGGTTGGAAAGGACCTTAAGATCATCTAGTTCCAACCCCCCCCCCCCACCACAGGAAGGGACACCTCCCACTAAACCATGCCATCCAAGGCTATGTCCAACCCCACCTTGAACGCCGCCAGGGATGAAGCATTCACAGCTTCCCTGGGCAACCCATTCCAGGGCCTCACCACCCTTACAGTAAAGAATTTCTTCCCCATATCCAATCTAAACTTCCCCTGTTTAAGTTTGAACCCGTTACCCCTTGTCCTCTCACTACACTCCTTTATGAAGAGTCCCTCCCCAGCATCCCTATAGGCTCCCTTCAGATATTGGAAGGCTGCTATGAGGTCTCCACGCAGCCTTCTCTTCTCCAGGCTGAACAGCCCCAATTTTCTCAGCCTGTCTTCATACGGGAGGTGCTCCAGTCCCCTGATCATCCTCGTGGCCCTCCTCTGCACTTGTTCCAACAGTTCCACGTCCTTTTTATGTTGAGGACACCACAACTGCACACAATACTCCAAGTGAGGTCTCACGAGAGCAGAGTAAAGGGGCAGGATCACCTCCCTCGACCTGCTGGTCATGCTCCTTTTGATGCAGCTCACGATACGGTTGGCTTTCTGGGCGGCAAGCGCACACTGCCGGCTCATGCTCATTTTTCCATTGCCCAACACCCCCAAGTCCTTCTCCACAGGGCTGCTCTGAATCTGTTCTCTGCCCAACCTGTAGCTGTGCCTGGGATTGCTCTGACCCAGGTGTAGGACCTTGCACTTGGCATGGTTAAACTTCATCAGGTTGGCATCAGCCCACCTCACAAGCGTGCCAGGGTCCCTCTGGATGGCATTCCTTCCCTCCAATGTATCAACCAAACCACACAGCTTGGTGTCGTCGGCAAACTTGCTGAGGGCGCACTCAATCCCACTGTCCATGTCACCAACAAAGATGTTGAACAAGACCGGCCTCAACACCGATCCCTGAGGGACACCACTCGTTACTGGTCTCCAGCTGGACATTGAGCCATTGAGCACAACTCTTTGCGTGCGGCCATCCAGCCAGTTCTTTATCCACCGCGTGGTCCACCTATCAAATGGATGTCTCTCCAACTTAGAGAGAAGGATGTCATGTGAGACAGTGTCAAAAGCTTTACATAAGTCCAGGTAGATGACATCAACTGCTCTGCCCCTGTCCATCAGTTCCGTAGCCCCTTCATAGAAGGCCACCAGATTGGTCAGGCAGGATTTCCCCTTAGTGAAGCCATGCTGGCTGTCACCAAGCACCTTGTTGGTTTTCATGTGCCTCAGCATGCCTTCCAGGAGAATCTGCTCCAAGATTTTGCCAGGCACAGAGCATACATGAGCACAGTATTTTTCTAGCACAAAAGAAAGAGGTATGTATGTTCCGAGCTTCACAAACTGCAGATGCAACAGCCTTTATGGAGACTATTATACAGGAGAATAAAACAAACCTCTCTCATTTACTGTACCCACATGGTTCCCTGAAACCTGAGCACATGAATATCTGGTTCTGATCATTCATACATGTCAGAGTGTGTAAAACATACCTATGCAGGAAAGGATGACCCCTTTCTTTCAGTAACAGGGACTTAACTTTCACTCCAGACTCATGAAGTGCTGAAGGTTGGCAATGATACCAGTGCTAATCTTGGATCCTAATTTATTCAGGGCGTACATAAAGAAATATGTTATTTGTAGCTGCCACAAGACATGTATTTCTTCTAACTTTTACATTTTTTTCATCTAACCACATACTGATCCAAATTCATATCCATGACAGTAACAGCAGGTACCAATTTGACCAGTTTCAAACAACGTTAACCACCACCCTCAGCAGCCAGTAACTTGCTTCATACAGCAACTAAATAAGCTTCGACAGCTGTTGCTGTTTTAGTCCCATGCCCTGCAAAGATTTACACATCTGCTTAACTTTATCCATGTAAATAGTCCCGGTGACATTAGCAAGAGCCCTCAAGTTTGTTAATTTAAACTTTGCAGAATCAGGGCATTGCCTAGAATTCTCACAAGCAAGTAAAATCTTAGTCTGAAATAAATATGATAATAATTTCTTCACTTTTTGTTTTCAGGTTCCCATTTTTCATGACACCTTCTCAAGTGACCTTAGATTCAAATACGTGTCTCCAAGCTGAGAAAATCTTTCAAGGGCTCTTTTAGACGTCTGCCTGTCTACGAGTAAAAGCCATCAAAAGGAACAGCATGATTCTTTGACAAGAAAACACTTGAGTATCAGTTATGACCATTTGCCTCAAAAGTTTTATAATCATGATGAATAGTGACCTAGATAGACTATTTAAACTAAGTGAACCAAAGGGTAAGTAAGTAGCCAGTCTAGCATATTGCATATCTATTTTTACTAAACTTGGTCTAATTCAACAGCAAAATTCTAGTTAATGGCCACCAGCACCCACCTAATAAAAACCAATAATAAATACTGAAGTACAAGGAGTGGTAGAGATATCAGTTAAGACTGTTTGGTCTTTGTGATTCAAGATCATGCAGTTTTCAGTTGTAACTCTCCCTTGGCCATTTATTCTACTGCCCATGGTAGCTGCTACAACTAATAGCATATGAGCTAAAAGATCGTTTGCGTTTTGTTGCAGTCTCCAAGATTCATTCTCAACAGGCAGAAGATTTTTCCCTGCTTCATGCCAAGCTGAGGAGGCCTAATTTTCAATTCCTCTAATACAGGAAATATAGAAATAACACAACTGAAGTGCATAAATACGTCGTATCACTTAACGGGCCTCTGCATATTACAGTCCCAGGCCATAACACCTCCATGGACATGCCATTTGGCTCTCACTAGCTTACATTTTCAAACATATTCAATTTACATTCCACAGTTTAAACTTTATCCCAACTAAAGTTCATGGACATAGTAGGTGAATTTCTGGTATAAAGAACAATTCTCTGATGAGTTTACCTATGTACTGCTACAGTACCAAACAAATCAACACCACCTTCAACAAGAATCAGCGAAGTTTCCATTATTTTTCTACTTTTAGCTTTCTTAAAAATTTAAGGCAATTCATGCTCAGACCTTCTGACTCAACTGGTATAAAATAGGACTTTCTCTTCTCTTTTTTTGCTGCTTCTGTATAGTTATTAGCCTACAAACCTAGACTAACAAAGCATATGCAATCCTGCTGTCTTTCTGCTCTATCCTGTGTGATTTCTGAACTCATTGACTCACTTGAACCCATCAAACCCAGATGAGAAATGAACAGCGGTCACCAACCTGCTGGGTTCCTACTAACTTCTGCAAAATCAGCAGACAGAGACAGAAGAAAATGACCCCACTAAGCAAAATTTGTCAGTGTAGTTTGTCTGATACCTGCTTGGCTTGGTGCCCATCAGGCATAGCTTCACAAGTCCTCCAAGATTACTGACGGTTTGGGTATAGCAGAATGCTCTGCATGCCCATCAAGGATTTAATTTTCCTGATCACAATTAGCTGATCTACATGCCAACAGAAGTGGAAGGCAAGCTGCTGTTCATTATGCTGTTTGTTATCAGAGGCATCATAAATTTATCAGTGGATGAAAGTTTTCAGAAGCAGTCAAACTTCATGTTTTTAAATTCTACTCTGAATAGACAGACAAGGGAAAAACACTTCTTTTTAGATGTAAAGATAGAAAAAGGGAAACAAACAAAAAAGAAGTGGAGCCCTGGAAAATCTCTGGAAGTGAGGTGATAATTTAAATCACTTTGAGGCTGGACAAGACAGGTGAGGAAAGTTTGGTGGAAGAGTTTTGTGAACGTCTGACTTTCACATGAGCTTGAGCAGGAAATGTTTCAAACTTGGGACCTAAATCCTTGCTAATCTTTACAGCACAGTGGCACAATGCAAAATATCAGGGTTCCACTCTGGAGCTGTGAGCCAGCGTTCCTGCAATACTAGATATCCCAATCTCATGTGTCAAGTGAACTTGAGATTGTTGAGTATGGAGGCAAGCTATGCCACAACAGCTCAAGTTTAAATTGTCCATATGAATATGAGACCTTACTTGGAGTATTGTGTGCAGTTCTGGTGTCCTCAACATAAAAAGGACATGGAACTGTTAGAACAAGTCCAGAGGAGGGCCACGAGGATGATCAGGGGACTGGAGCACCTCCCATATGAAGATAGGATGAGAAAGTTGGGGCTGTTCAGCCTGGAGAAGAGAAGGCTGCATGGAGACCTCATAGCAGCCTTCCAATACCTGAAGGGGGCCTATAGGGATGCTGGGGAGGGACTCTTCATGAGGGAATGTGGTGATAGGACAAGGGGTAATGGGTTAAAACTTAAACAGGGGAAGTTTAGACTGGATCTGAGGAAGAAATTCTTTACTGTAAGGGTGGTGAGGCACTGGAATGGGTTGCCCAGGGAAGCTCTGAATGTTCCATTGCTGGTGGTATTCAAGGCCGGGTTGGACATAGCCTTGGATGGCATGGTTTAGTGGGAGGTGTCCCTTCCTGTGGTGGCGGGGGTTGGAACTAGATGATCTTAAGGTCCTTTCCAACCCTAACTATTCTAAGATTCTAATATGGTTTTTAGCAGTTATGGGTAGCATTCTGCTTCTTCCTTCACATCCTTTACTTCTTATTGTGCTTAGGATTGAACAAGAACGTCAAGTCTCTGGCTGTTTGAAGGACCATGTGACTCCTCTGTACTCTGAACTCAGATAAACTTCTTACTGAATGAAGTCATGTGTAAAATGCTTTCCAACAGAGATTATTTTGAACCAAGCTGTACTAAGAAATGCAACAGAATTTCAACACTCGTATTTCAGTAGCAAAAAGGAACCATTCTTGTACTGAGTGCAGGACTTTGAGAGGAAGCACCAGATCCCCTCACATAAACAGAACTACATTTGTACTGGATTATGGAAGTAGATCATATTTCAGCTTGGGGAATAAAAAAAAAAAATCATCATACTTCCACATAATCACGTCAGGAAAAAACCCAGCTTTTGCCTAATCAATGCAACTTTGCTTCCAAAAGACATCTTCATAAATGACAGTATCCCAAGTTCAAAACCAGTATTAGACCCAAGCTGCCCACATGGATGGAGCAGAATTTCTGTGTGCTTTTTAGCCTGAAATGATACCAGGTTTTAGCTAATATTTGGATTAAAAAAAAATAAAAATCACAGCCCTGATCATTATGCTTTTTTTCCCTATGAGCAGAACATATGGCTTGTATCCTGGCTGACTTCCAACCTGAGTAATTACATACTGACCACATAAGTTTCCCCTGTGGTTTTACCTAGATAAAGCATTCCTCTTCAGTTCCTCCTGTGAACATTTATACCTTGTTGTGGAGCACTATTAACAGCTACTGCCTTCCGCCCCAAAGATAGCTGCATTTTACTAATAAGTGAAACATTTTCGGAAAGTTATAATTATATCCCTGACCCCTCCAAATACAGTTGTGAGGCACAGATATACAATTATAATTTCAAATATAATTGGGGAAGACATGAATCCTTTAAGATGCATTTTGAGTTCCTAATCATATCCACTAGACATGATTTAATACAAGGATGATGTTTTCATGCAATGAAATTGATAGACGGAGATGTTACTTTTCCTAACAACTTCAAGTGTTAAAAGACCTAGCCTTAGGTTCATTCAACATATTTAAAATTAAGCCTTTCTGAGGATGTGGAACAGTCTGTGAGCTCATGAAGAGCTCTGTGTTGAAAAATATTAGAGAAGATCTGGGCAAGCTTTGTGCTCAAAACCATGGAACAGCTAGACAAAGCAAAAGAATAGTTTTGTTTGGATTTCTGGCTTTTATACCAGGGCATTAACTGTTTTGATTGGTGTGTTGCATTTGAAGGATAAAGAGAATAAACCAGAATAAGCTTTACACAACACCTCAGTCCACCACATATCCTGAAGATCTCAAAGAATTTTAAACCATTTAGTGCCAACAGGAGATACTGGAGACAAGCATTAGGAGAGCCATCTTACAACGAGCTACAGAACCAAACTAGGTACCCAATCAGGTAAAATCCTGCCTCCCTCCCAATCAGGATTGCAAAAACTTAAATCAAGATGAAAATTACCAAAAGGGAGAGGGCATCTTGAGTACTCTCATTTTTTATTTCCCAACCTGAAAGCATCTGAATTCCAAATTTCCAACTTACATAAACTATCAGCTTTAGCTAAAGTCCACATCATTTACTACCTCTGCAGATACATCAGGATCACTGTGACAAATCAGACACCTTGAAACTCAGAAGCCCCTTCAGCAATTTCCCCTGCACAGGATTGATCTAATTGACACTAAGCAGCAAAAATACCAGCAAGAGAGCCATTTAGACCAATGTATATTTTAACCAGTTGGTCTGATTTGTAAACTACTTTGAAGATGAAAAATGCTACTAAGCTGTTCAATATTACTAAATAAAATCATGCATGGGAGCGAAATTTTCAAATATGAGCGTTCCGATTAACTGATCAATCCACACAGGTGTACATACACACACGTCCATATGTACGTGCATACGTACATCAGCTTAAGAGATCTTGCGTAACACATTTCCAGCATGTTTTCTACTTCAGAAAAAAGCATGCAAAGGAAGAAAAACCAACTTTCTGCTTTCTCAAAAACCAGAAATGGGTCCATTCTGAGAACATCGTGAGTGGTCAGCTTGCTTCCATTTTGCTCGGCTTTGTAAACATCCTTCCTCTTTGTAAGCCCAAAATGATCAGTTACAGGATTGACATACATGGCAAATGAGAAGCCTCTGCCATTTATATTCACAGATTCACTGAGATTCTGTTCCCCGGCCCTCTCTGCTCATCAGAGCTGGGAGAAGATTCAGACTGGTGGGAAGGCTGGAGCCCACAGAAGCAGAGCCAGCAGCCCTTGTCACTGCAAGCCTCAGCAGGCTCATGGGGACACTGCTGGCAAAGGACCCAAAGGCTGGTGCCGCACGTGCAGAAATGCCCTAAGGTTGCGGGAACACTGTTCCAATTAACCCATCAAATTGGGCTGTGGCACTATTAATTGTGAAGACTATATTTTTCCTACGTTTTGATCAGGCCAAACCAACAAACTAACAAAAAACGCAAGTTTTACAGGGAAATACAAAATTGTAACACCTTAAACACACTGAAACAGAGTTCAAGCCATTGCCTCTACCAACACGCATAAAATGGGATATATCTCTGGCGTAGAACATTGCCATCATGCGGCCATTCCAGCTCTGCAAAAACACCAACTGTGACAAAGAATTGGAACTTTGCCCCAATTTGGAACTCATAAAATTGTATTTAATAATATTGGCAACCTACAGAAGAACTGATGAGGTGGTGATAATTGTCTCATAACACCCCTCTACAAAGAAATGCAATCCCTTCTTCAGACCTGCTCTTTTTTTATGCCAATAGCAAACGTATTTTTCATTTCCTGAGAAAAACTGCTGCCACAATTTTGTTGCAATGCACAATATGGAGTGCAACCAAACATCAAAAATGTAAAGAAATATCAAAAATGACAAATGGAGCATTCTTGATGTCAGGAAGCCAATCTTTAGAAGTAATCTGAATGAGAACAGCACAATGGCCGGGATCAGGAAAGAGCTGCAACACAGGAAAATACATGGAAGCTGGCGTAGAGTCAGAGGGAGAAAACAAAGCAAATGAATTAAATTAGTAATTTACAAAGAAAATGAAATACTGAGAGTCAGAGGGCAAAACAACATGGAATGCAAAAGCAAGCTGTAATAAAGTATGCAGATGGAAAAGTTGTACATAGTCAGAAAATAGTAACAGAATTAAACCAGATCCAGGGATGATGAGTGGCTCAATTAGAGCTGCAGTGAAGAAAAGTAATTATCAAAAGTTGTTCATCTACACAAAACTTGTGTTTCCAGTCATCTGGAACCCTGCCCAAGCAAAGCAGGCCTGACTTAGCTCCTTAAATAGCCCACTGCTTGCTTGAATTACAGCTTCAGTGAGGGACATACACACACTTCTTAAAGAAGCAACAACCTTTTTGCCTTCATACAAGAGCATAAGCACAACAGGCGCTTTCTGCCCAGCTGGCACAACAGACAAATACAGAAATAACAATCACCTGGAAACAAATTCGGTAACATCTCTGTTAGAAAAACATCCATCTTTCAGATATAAAAATCTTATGCTAAAACAGTGCTAAAGAAACAAAGGAAACTTAATCACTTATTCCAGGAAACAAATATTGACAGGCAAAGAACAGAGGCTTAATTACTACAGGTGGCTGGCCATACAAAAGAAGATCCTGTTTGTGTTCTCGTCTCTTAGCAGCTGGCACCTGTAAACACCTACAAGAGCCTGCCTGCTGCCACCATTACACCTGGAGCAAAGTTACGGCATTAGAGAACACTCGTTCACACAGCTGAACTGCCAAAACTGGGTAACCAGGTAACTTTCTTCTTCACCACATAATTTTGCATAGAAAGCTTGCAGTATCACTAAAGTGGAAACTTTGAACCAATCCTAAAAAGCCAGTGAAGGAAAATACAAATATTTACTATTACCCCAAGCTGGAGCTGCTGAGACGGTAATTATAACTTTTCCTTTTTTGTTGGTGTTTACTTGTTTGTTTTGCCAGATTGCATAAGGCTCATCTGCTAATAGATTCCTGAAAAGCATGACTCTTTCTTATGCAGTTTCTCCTGCTGGTGTAAGAGGGCAGAAGCAAAGTTTGTCACTTAAAGAGAGCTTTGTTCTCTGTGCCATCGACCAAGTTTCTGTACACTGCTACAAACTGCAGTATGTTTTTCTAAGAGTACATTTTGCTGTTTAAGTGCAAAGCCAATTGAATTAATATTTTACTTTCCTTTTCCATTCAGGACTGTCAGCTGGACAGCACATAAACACAAATTTTTCAATAGATCATGAATCCAGGAGAGAAAACAATCTTCCAAGAATATCTGACAAATCAGGGGACAGTGGTAAAGCCCTACTGCTGGCAGAGACAGAACCTACCACAGGTGTCCCTACCACACATATGGACTGGGGAAGAAGCAAGAGTCCCTTATGTAGAATTTCACAGGGTCTTTGGATTCCCATACAGGTCAACAACTGCCCAAAACAATCACCTTCTCTTCTACGAACTGAGGAGTTTCTCAGGCAGAGTAGTCCAAAAAGGCCATGCTACAAACTGTACTGACCAAGACAACCATCCAGAGTCTATGCTGTTTGAGGTGGGTGGTTATCTGGATGCAGTTACAGATGCCTATGAAAACATCGGATGCATCATCCTCTGTTCAAATTACTCTCCTTGTAATGAGGCTTACCACTGCTGTGTAAGCAAAATCTATAACTTCTTGCTGAAGTATCAAGAAGTCACACTTAGCATCCATTTTTCTCAGCTTTATCACACTGAGAATGATTTCCCCACGGCCATGTGGAACTGTGAAGCTTTGTGGAGACTCTCCAGCCTGTGGCCTCGGGTGACTCTGCAGAGACTGCCTGGGGGGGCATGGCATTACCTCCTCTGCAATTTTGTGTGTGGCATCCCAGGGTCAACACTTCAACTCGACCATCAAGAACCTCAGCAGATAGACAGAATCCACATCAGATTAACAATTTGACAGGAATGAAACCATATTTTAGGAAAGCCTTTCCACAAGCAATCCAGGGAAAGCCTGCTGTGCTGCAGAAGTTAAAGGCCCTTTCTTCTCCTAGCCCAGCCTCTCAACAGCCTTTTCAAATGGTGAAAAGCAGTCTGCTACGTCCGATGTCTCAAAGCCACTCAGTGCTTTTCCCAGGCTTGTTTCTGCCCTTTCAGAGGGAACAGCTATACCCCAGACCTAAAAATATCATAAGGCATTTAAAAATGCCAAAGGAGTAATCCAATTAAATTCCTGATTTTCACACGTTTCCAAGCAGCAGACACCTAGTCTGAAGTCGATACAAACTCAACCACTTTTAGGCTGCAAAACTGAGATCATAGATGGCAAAAGACCCTCATCAATAAAGTCACCTCCTACAAAAGTTAGCCCACAGAATAACTGCGCATCTCAAATAATTGATTATGAAGATAATATGCTTTTATTTTAGTCCTATACCTTTCAAACATAAACCCATAGCAGTGAAACCAAAACACTGGTATCTTTTGATTACCTCTTGTGATTATTTTATTTGTTGCCCTTAAGCCAGTTTCTACGAGAAAAATGCAAGCAGTACCACAAGCAATAACCACAGCTGCAGTGGACTGTGGCTTCCCAGCGGAGGAGGATTGGGTGGAACACATGACACATCCAGAAGTCCTCCTCCATCAAGAACGTGGCTCCCCAGGTAAGGTTGACACATGAATACAATTTTCCTACCACCTGTTTCCTTTATAATAGGGGGAATTACGGACACAAAGATATGCGTGCGTTTGTGGGCGTACTTTTTCCCTAGGGCTGTTGCCCTAGAGCAACCTCACAAAGCTGTGTAACTTTCTAATAGGAAGAAATACCTAACAGGATAATGCGGATAGCACAGGTCTACATAGCCCGAGTGTAACTTGAAGCAGCAAAAAACGCTTCTACCCTTTTGAGCGGTGTTTTCACTTTGTGATTCCATATATTTGTTATTATACTACAGGTCGCAAAGAATGGGGCAACCAAATTCCAGAACATATCGCTCCCTACAGGAAACAGCGCTCCCCCCCGACACAACAGCTTCTCCCCACCGCGCCTGCGCGGGACGCGCCCCCGGCTCGCGCGTGCGCGCGGCTACGTGCGCGGCTTGCGCGTGCGCGCGGCGGCGGCAGGCGGGTTTGCCATGGCGAAGCACACGGTGTCGTCGGCGCGGTTTCGCCGTGTGGATGTGGACGAGTATGACGAGAACAAGTTCGTGGATGAGGAGGAGGGAAGCGACGGGCAAGCGGGACCCGACGAGGGCGAGGTGGACTCGTGCCTGCGGCAATATCCTTCCGCGGGGGTGCAGGAAACGTTCCCGTCAGGAACGGGCGCGGCACCGTGGTGCGGAGCCGGCGGGGAGCGGGCGCGGCGGTAGCCGGGGCTTCCTTTTACGAGGACATCGTACCCGGCGCTTCTGCCGAGGGATGGAGACGGGCGGCCGAGGCTGGTCGGAGGAAGGCAGCCCCGCTTCCTCCTTCATGGTGGAGACGGCGGTGTCCCTTAGCTGCGGTGTCGCGGGGTGTCTGATGGGGAGATAGAGGGGACGGAGGTAGGGGGTTTCCTACGGCGGAAAAAGCTCCGTGTGTCCGCTCCCACCTCCGGCTTCCCGGCCGCCCGGGTCGTGGAGTAGCTCTTCCCAAGGGGCTGATGTGGGGTTGCTGGTCTGGAGGCTGTTGGAGTGGATGTGCCGAGCTGAGGCCTAGTCTCGAGGGTTATCGATTGCAGAAGTGATGGAGAATAATGTCACAATTACACTAATTCGTGCTATCTGTTGAGAGAATCGCTGCATCCACTGAACCTAAGTATTTTCAGCCATGCACGAGCCAGCTACAAGTATCGCTGTCCTGGGGCTGGTTTTGCTGCTTTCCAAATACTCAGTGTTTGATCCTTAACCATCTGGCACAGGGAACATGATGGCTGCACTACAGGCGGCTTTGAAGAACCCTCCTATCAACACAAAGAACCAGGCAGTGAAGGTGGGTTACTCTTTAAAAATCCTTTCCTGTTTCTGTAACCTGTATCCCACCAACTCTGCCAGATATGCTTAGGGGAAGCCAAGGAAGCTGGTTTTCGGGTATTCCCCCAAACAGTCATGATCTCTGGTGTTTTAATCTTGTTCAAAATACTATAGTTTGGATGTCATCTGTCCACATCCCTGTAACTTGGTGCTAGAGCAGGTTTTGCGTGTTTTCTTACCTGTGTTGGTTGTGTATGTGTGTCCTGGCTAACTCCACATGTCACCAGGTGCCCATGTGTGATCCAGACCTGGCAGCACACAGAGATAGTTGGTACTGAACAATAGGGGAACCATAACTGCCGTAGTCACCTCTGAGTAATGAAACTGTGCTAGCACAGCCAGACTGAACCTACAAAAAAGGAAGAACTGATGGTTACCGCATCCAATCAAAATTAAGCCGTTAAAACCTCAGAAAACGCAAGCGCTCCCCCTGTGATAGAATGTAGGAGCCTGCTGCATGTGTGTATTTCTGAACCTCCCCAGAATAAACCTTGAATGGCTCATGCTAGCGGTGGCAATAGGAACAGGCAGATAAGATGTGGAACTGCCCAGATGGTGAGTGCCTGCAGATGTCTGCTCTCCCTCCTTAAGGAGAGTCCCACTGGAATGTTTCCATGCTGCTCACCAGGCCACCAGTGGAGATTATTTTACCTAGCCACAGCCCTGTCCTGGTGGGTTTCACAGTATTTTAAGAACCAGTTGTTTTGTTACTGATAGTGCTATGTAAGAGATTGAAGAGCTTTGTCCTCATGTTAATGAGCCGTTTCCATTAGCTCTGTATTGATGAATTTAAGAATACACTGTGAAAGGTAGTGACTGAATTTTATTGGCTGTCTTCATTTTCAGTTGATCTTGTGGAACTTTTGTTTTTACTTGGAGTTCTTTATGTGAGAAGTTTTGCTAAGCCAAGCAGCTATGGAATATTACATTGTGCAAGAAAACTGACATCCGTAATTTCTGTAGGAGGAAACTGCTTGAAATATTCGTGGAATTACTCGAAAGTCCAACAAACCTGAAACCTTTTTCTTCTACTCTCCTTCAGTTAGTGATGGATGAACAGGAAGAGCAGCTTTTTGCAGATTACATGGCTAATTGCTGCTTGCAAGCATGCCACACACATTCCTGGGACTGAAGTGACATCCAGATCAACTTGCAAATGGTTATCAATGCAAAATATTAATGCTGCCAGTATGCTGCCAGAAGTTGACTGCTTTCAAAACACTGGCTTCCAGCAGTCAGCTCTTTCAGTCTGGCCAGCGGCATTTGCATGAATTATAATAGTTGTATCATGTTAAACAGTACAAAGGCATTGAAAAGGCTCTGGTTGGAAGGGAGGCCAAGACAAGTACTTATTTATTACAATTCTTTTGGAAGTTGCTAGACCTTGAGTTTTGATGTGAAAATCTATTGTTTAGCCATAATTTAGTAAGTGGAGAATTGCAAACAGAGGCAGAAAACCTAGAGCAGGACAAACACATTAAACTTTTATGCTCTTTATAATTGGGAGGACATTATCTGTTATTATCATAAGCTCCCTTCATAAACTGCCCTATCAAAGCATATTTTAGAACTGATAGGAAAACAGTCTGGTTCTGTTTGAGAGATGAGTACTGTTTGTATGTACCTTATATGAGAATGAGTGCAACTGTGCTTTCCTTTTTTGTTGACAGGATCGCGCAGAAAGTATTGTCCTGAAGGTCCTCATCTCTTTCAAAGCCAACGATATTGAGAAGGCAGTGCAGTCACTGGACAAGAATGGGGTTGACCTGCTAATGAAGTACATCTACAAAGGCTTTGAGAGCCCTTCTGACAACAGCAGTGCTGTGCTGCTGCAGTGGCATGAGAAGGTGCGTTGGGCGGGGAGGAGATTCAGAGCAGCCCTGCGGAGAAGGAGTTGGGGGTGTGGGTTGATGAAAAAATGAACATGAGCCGGCAGTGTGCGCTTGCAGCCCAGAAAGCCAACCGTATCCTGGGCTGCATCAAAAGGAGTGTGACCAGCAGGTCGAGGGAGGTGATCCTGCCCCTTTACTCTGCTCTCGTGAGACCTCACTTGGAGTATTGTGTGCAGTTCTGGTGTCCTCGACATAAAAAGGACATGGAACTGTTGGAACAAGTGCAGAGGAGGGCCACGAGGATGATCAGGGGACTGGAGCATCTCCCGTATGAAGATAGGCTGAGAAAATTGGGGCTGTTCAGCCTGGAGAAGAGAAGGCTGCGTGGAGACCTCATAGCAGCCTTCCAGTATCTGAAGGGGGCCTATAGGGATGCTGGGGAGGGACTCTTCATTAGGGACTGTGATGAGAGGACAAGGGGTAATGGGTTTAAACTTAAACAGGGGAAGTTTAGATTGGATGTGAGGAAGAAAATCTTTACTGTAAGGGTGGTGAGGCCCTGGAATGGGTTGCCCAGGGAAGCTGTGAATGCTTCATCCCTGGCAGCGTTCAGGGTGGGGTTGGAGATAGCCTTGGATGGCATGGTTTAGTGGGAGGTGTCCCTGCCCATGGCAGGGGGGTTGGAACTCGATGATCTTGAGGTCCTTTCCAACCCTAACTATTCTATGATTCTATAGCATATGCTCTTGCCTGGTTTATCCATGGTAGCAAGTTCTTGGGTCTGAGGCACGCTCACTGAGCCTGGTAGGAACCATCTTTCTCTCTGGTAAAACTCAATGCCGTATTTCATGGTGGGAGGAAGGTATGGTCCTGTGAGCTAAGAAATGAGTTATGTCATGTGCCTACTTCTTCTGACAGGGTGCTCTGGGTAAAGATTCTACCATTAAAATTTGGTTTTCTGTTAGACCAAGGCAAACAAAATGGATCAATCCAGTAATTCCAGCGGATGGAACTAGGATTTCTTTCCTAGAGGGAAGCAGATTTGCAACTTAGCTATGCAGGGAAATAAAAGCTTGTTAAATAGCTGTCTTTAAAGGGATTGTGGTGATTCTTCCTTGACACCCTGAGTGCTAGCTTTTCGCTCTTAATGTAAAGGTAGGGGAGATGCTCATTTAAAACACAATTGGGAAGCCTTTCTAATCTGGCCTGTAGCTGACTTGACCTCGTGTTAACTGCCATGTGTATCTTTTCAGGCCCTGGCTGCTGGAGGAGTAGGGTCCATCGTCCGCGTTTTGACAGCCAGGAAAACGGTTTAAATTCAGCAGCAAGTGGTTGTCTGGCATACACAATGTGGGAAGTGCTGGTACAAAACCCAAACAACCAAATGCCATTGCTGCTCTGTGGGCAGCACCTGTCTCTCAGCTTGCCTTCTCACTGCTTCTTTCATACCTGACAAATAATGCATATCATGTCTTCTTTCTTGTTAAGTTCTGGAAAATTATGAAGGTGCAATTTTATTTCTAACAGGAATAGTTGGTACTCACAAACATTTCAGTGACACAGTAACATGTACAACTTCACATTTAGGTTGATTTGCATTTGTGTATAATTATGGCAGATTTGAACTTGACTTTCTGAGCAAGTGCTGAGGAACACAGGGCAATGTCTTAATTCTTTTCTCTAGCCAAGCAGCGGTTTGAGGTAAGATCTATATTTGAGAAGTGGGGCAGCTATTAATATAGGTAACTGGACCATGTTTCCTTTAGTCAAGCTCTGAACCTACAGCCTTGAATAGGACAGAAATCAAAAGTTCCTTTCCATCCCCAGTTATCATTCCAGAGAGCTGAGTATTTTCCTTAACCTCACAACTCACGGCCTGTTCAGGTTCCTTGTGATCAGTCAGATGCTGGGTCTGCAGCAGGAAAGTCACAATGGGCTGAAGTTGTCCATCATGCAGTGTGGTGGAATTTTGAAGGTTGATGCCCATTTACACTGGAGCCCAGCCCAGTGAATTCTTTTTATTTTGGGGAGCAAGGATCCTGAAGAGAAGAAAAAAGAAGCAGCTTTAACACGGCAAATCCTTTCAGCAACTTGAAAGCGATTCTGTCAAGCACAACAATGTGGCTGCCAGGGGTAATCTGAGAAATGCATGCTGGTACCTATACCATCCTTGTAGAGCTCCCATATTTTGTTTTCTAGGTGTATAGGGTCTTAAAGGATATCTGACAATTCACATTCTTGTTGCATTGTGCCACAGTGTGTTAGCTAGTGAGTGAGTCAGGTTCTCAAATGAAGAGTAGTTTAAAAAGAACTAGGAAAGCCCAGGGCTTCCCAGATCACCGTTGAAGGTTTAGGCCCAGGGCTGAAATTACTTGTATTTTACATCCACCAATTTACTGCCGTTCAGTTATGTGAAACTGTTGGGTAACTTGTCAAATCTTTGCTGTTTTTTGATATTTGCTTTTTTTTTTTTTGTAATAAGGACCAGACAATAAATTGTCACTGAATATTTACATGCTGTCTGAAATGTCTTGAAGTTTCAGCAGGCTGTTATTCTGGGAGGTACAACAGTAAAAAAGCAAGCCCTAAAACTTCTCCCGTCGGCTAGGCTTCTCCCGTCGGCTAGGCTTCTCCCGTCGGCTAGGCTTCTCCCGTCGGCTAGGCTTCTCCCGTCGGCTAGGCTTCTCCCGTCGGCTAGGCTTCTCCCGTCGGCTAGGCTTCTCCCGTCGGCTAGGCTTCTCCCGTCGGCTAGGCTTCTCCCGTCGGCTAGGCTTCTCCCGTCGGCTAGGCTTCTCCCGTCGGCTAGGCTTCGCCCCTCGGCTAGGCTTCTCCCGTCGGCTAGGCTTCTCCCGTCGGCTAGGCTTCTCCCGTCGGCTAGGCTTCTCCCGTCGGCTAGGCTTCTCCCGTCGGCTAGGCTTCTCCCGTCGGCTAGGCTTCTCCCCTCGGCTAGGCTTCGCCCCTCGGCTAGGCTTCGCCCCTCGGCTAGGCTTCGCCCCTCGGCTAGGCTTCGCCCCTCGGCTAGGCTTCGCCCCTCGGCTAGGCTTCGCCCCTCGGCTAGGCTTCGCCCCTCGGCTAGGCTTCGCCCCTCGGCTAGGCTTCGCCCCTCGGCTAGGCTTCGCCCCTCGGCTAGGCTTCGCCCCTCGGCTAGGCTTCGCCCCTCGGCTAGGCTTCGCCCCTCGGCTAGGCTTCGCCCCTCGGCTAGGCTTCCCTTTTAGCCATTATCCATACCTGTATGTAATGGTGATACAGGTACAGCTTCATCCAACTAAAACATATGACAAAAATATGACATTATTTTAGTGAGATATTTAAACAGCAAAAAACATTGCAGAACAGGACTACTAGAGATGTCTCTGCCTATACTGAAATTGTGGCCAAAGAGCAGGTTCCTCACAACCATTCATGTTGGATGCTTTCTCAAAAACAAAAGGAAGAGGGTGATGGCCTAGCAGGGTGGTTGTCTGGAGCAAAACTGACTTCACAGTTGGGCTTTTGTTTTTCTCTCTGCCTGCCCAAGCTCCAAGAGCCTGAACAATTAAGCACTGGTTTTAATAGTAATTTAAACACAGATACAGTCCTGGGCTTGTCCTGTGGGTGGGGTGCCTACATCATCGTTAATGGTATATGTACTCATTTGTGGAGTGCCTGAGCATACAAAAACCTGGCGTTGAGCACTCCAACATCGGAAGGACATTGCATATTTGTTACTCAAGTCATTGCTTTGGAAAAGGGGGACCTAATGCCTTCAGGTAGCTCAAGCCCAAGTGTTCCTGGTGCACCACATTCAGGAATCAGTATAAGCCTTTTTTCACCTCCATCAGCTTCCTCAGTCCTGCCACATCTTGCCGCAGGCAAGGACAGGCAGCCAGCCTGGCAGCAAAGCTGGAGCAGCTGTGCCTTCCTGAGCAGGGCAGCACAGCCCTGGCAGCCAGCCTGTCTCAGCCGCTCCCCAGGGGTGCCCATGGGGTAGCCCGGGGGGCACAGCAGCCCATGTCCTCAGGGCCTTGATGCAGGCAGGAACCAGCTGCGTGGTTACCACTCAAACTGTCTGGTGCCCTCCCTCCCTTTCTTCCTAGGATGCTTTTGCTTGCTTAACTCCTTCAGAAGAACACAGGCACAACCACAGGAAGCACTGGGCACACAAAGTGGAAGACCTGGCCTTCTTGAAAAGACCAGAGAGGTCTCAACCACACATTTGCAGAGAAGCCTCCCTCCTGGGCATGTCAGTGAAGGTTCCGTCTTCACAGCCCCCCAGGAACTGTTGTTTGGCTTCTCAGTTTCCTTTCATTCATCCAAATTGTTTAAGACATCCATCAGTCCTAATTTTTTTAAAGAACACAACAACAACAACAACCCACAACAAACCAAACTGTAATCCCAAATTCAGTGAAAAATATTTTCCAGAACAATTGATGTTAAAGCAGGCCAGCTACCTCTAGGTGGCATTACACAAACAAAGGCAATGACAAAAGCGATCTCGAGGTCCTCCATCTTCCACTCAGGTTAGGCTGTGATGTGTTCAGAAACACAATACATACACATCTGCATTTGTGTTCAAATGGGATGTGCCAGAAGACATGCAGCGAGGTGGGGGCAGTAGTGCAAGATTTTCAGGAAGGCATCTCTTCTGGTAACCGGTTGACTGGAAAGTAAAAAGTACATCTACTTTAAAAAAGAAATAAATTGTCTCTTTCACCCACATCCTGCCTTGGTCATATTCTTGGACTGTACAATTTCCATAGCAGGGAGCAAGCCCCAGCTGTGCCAAACAGCAACCCATGTCTAGGTGCTGCATTCACCTTACACAGGAGCCACCATCAGCTGAGTGAGTCCAGAGCAGCATCAAATCATCTGGCACTGGCTCTGCAGGAAGAGGCACATGCTCCTGCTGCCCTCATGGCAAAGCAGAGCCTGAGCTTGGTATCCTGGCAGGCACACGGTGAAGGGCACCAAGTGCTCCCGGCACACCCAAAATCCACTGGCACAGCATTAACAAGACCTCCAGGAGTGAAGGGCAGGTATGGGGCTGGCCCATAAGATGGAGAGGAGCTCACTTACGGGATTCACTTCCGGCTAGCAGCTGCCTTGTAGCAGTTGGGGCTGGTGGAGACTGTCCTCAGCTCCTGGCCCCAAACCCCGCTTGTCTCCTCTTGCTATGGCAAGCAGCTGTTTGTATGTACCCAGGCAGGAGGGGTGTTCTTATCCTTTGAGTGACATGGCACAACAGGTTTGTAAGAGGAAAACAGAGAAAGATGGGCAGGGAAGAAAAGTCCCTAAGCAATTCAATTTTGCAAAACACATTTCCCTTTTTGTTATAAGAGGGAAGTCTTCAATGACAAATAATCCACATGCAGATCAGACACACTCGAAGGGGACAGCATTTGCAGAGCCCTGCTAGGAACCCTCGGTGCTTCTGAGGCTTGCTTGTAAACCTCCCACCGCTGCCTTCAGCTTTGGCCAGAACATGTGACAACAGCACCTCATCAGTCACAGCTGCGAGAAGCTGCAGCCACTGCCAAGCCCTGATGGGGCTTTGAATCATCCATCACTTTGCCAAAGAGTTCCTGTGGGCTCTTGCCTTGCTCCCTGCCACTGCTTAGGGAGTGAGCCAAAGAAACCTGCCTTCCAGGAAAGGATCTGCATGTGCTCAGTCTTCTCCACTCCTCCTGCATTATAGATCTTCTCCCAAAGAAGGTCAATCCCCTTTGTCTTTCCTCATACATAATGTTTTCTGGTGCCCAGATCAGTCTCTTTCTGGATCTCCTCTCCATAGATTATGATAAACTTATGCATATTGTGCTACACAAACTCAAACCAACTCTGTCACACCAGCTGGATTTGGGGCATTTATATGTGTTTCTTACCTGTTTCTGGCAATCTGCTTTTGTGCTGGATTCCAAGAATCTCCTACAGGAGATGTCACCATCTCTGTTACTCATTTCCTCTTGGACATTGTCATAGAAAAAACAAGTCCGCTTACTAAATCAACTTGGTAAGAGAAAGAGGAAGAAGAGTCTCACTCTTAGTGCATTTATTGTAGCCTTGAAATGACTTGAATGTTACATTAAAAATAACCAAGCAGAAGGACAGCTGCTGTGAGCATTTGCTGTGCTTGCATCTTTCAGATCCCATCTTTCTGTGAAACACAAGGAAAAAAAAACCCAGATACTGTCATAGGGGTGATCTCATGTCCTCCTCCAGCTCCCTTTGCACTGGTTTTTGGGTAAGCTTGACCCTACAGTGCACCAATTCAGGTAATTAAACAAGCAGAAAATTGTCCCTACAGTAAGTTGAACCGTTTCCTGCCAGATGGGGTCTCCCATTCCCCAAAGGAATGAAAAAAGGCATCTCAGAAGTGTTTTCATGCTCACGGTGCTGTTATTCCCACCTCTCTCCTTCAGCATCACTTCACCTGGTGGCATTTCCCTCTGCTTTTCTGGAGGTCAAAGAGTCTCCTCCATGCTCCTGTAGGAAGCCCATGGGAGTCAGCTGGGCACAGAGGGATGCCAAGGGCATACTTACAATTGGAGAATCAAAAAGAGCTCCAGGTTCAGAGATGTGCTTGGTCCTACTTCTGGTTAAAATCCTTGCTGTTCAGCAGCTCAGCTTTCTTGCCAAGCAGAAGTCAAACAAAAGTGTCCTCCACAGCCTCCCTCCCATTGCTAGCATTCTGTAACTGGATGGGGGAGTTTCAGTAACGCACAAGGGACAAGTCTTGCTGATGTATTTTAAGCTCTTAGAAAATACACATCACATGGCTAGTAGATGCGGCAAGGTCCTTCCAAAACTACTTGGAAACCACATGTGGAACATCCAGCTCCAAACTGAGTCAGCAGGTCAGACCCTTGCCATCACTACCTCTGCAGCCGCTACATGCTCAGTGTCCCCCTGCCCTTCCTGCAGCGTTCCAATGCCAGGTTACCCTCTGCTGGCAGTCGACCACCTCAACAGAAGGGATGTTGGGCTAAATGTGAGTTACCACTGCTGCCAGGGCTCAGCATGGCACAGCCGCTGCCCCTCAAAGCCCATCTTTGGGCAGCTCCACACGCCCCCAGAGCCCCTCACTGGGGCAATGCAGTGGGAGATGGGCAGGACAAATGATCTCCCAGGCTGTGCCTTGGGCTGTACTTCACTTTCCTGCTTGGGCCAGCAGGTAGGGTAGTGCCAGCCCAGCTGTATGCAGATGTGCCTGCAGAAGCCATTTAGCAACTACCTCCATCAAGGACCAGCTTTGGAGGGCACGAGGGGCTCAGCTGCAGTGCTTGCCCTGTGGCTTTGCAAGCCTGAATTACACCTGATCAACCACCCACGTGACAAAATCCATGTCTTTTCCATTAAAAACCTGGAAAAGCAAAACCTGATGAGGTGGGGATGGATTGGCTGAGAGACAGGACCTGGGGTACAACCCACAGCAGAGCAGCATGGAAACCCGCGGCCTCTGCCCCGCTTCCTTGTTCCGGGGCTGCGTTCACTGATGTGAGTGAGGCCACTTCCTGCCGGGCTTGCGACACCGGCAGTGCGGAAGGCAGAAATACAGGCAGAAGGGAGCGAGGGAGAGGGCGAGCAGCACCACACGCAAGGACAAGTCGAGGGGCGAGACACAGCGCAGCCGAGGACGCTGCTTCCTGCACTACCACACCATGTCCCTGGTGGAGACGATCCGGCTGTGGCAAGAAGGAGTGTGTGCAGCGGACAGGAAGGAGTGGAGGGCAGCCCTGGATGCCTTCACAGCCGTACAGAATCCCCCTGCCAAAATCTGCTTTAACATTGGCTGCATCCGTCTTGTTCTGGGGCAGCTGGCCGAGGCGGAGGAGGTAAGGTACAGCCTTCTACAGCAGCCACTGCTACTTGCAGGCACCAGTGAGTTTGCACAGACCCGACAGTGGGATGGATGCAGTGGGTAAGGAGGAATCAAGGGCCA
Organism: Amazona ochrocephala; assembly: GCA_039720435.1. Lineage (NCBI taxonomy): Eukaryota > Metazoa > Chordata > Aves > Psittaciformes > Psittacidae > Amazona > Amazona ochrocephala. The sequence continues at coordinate 338,156 of CM077887.1, forward strand.
CGGTCAGACAAAGGGAAGGATTCAGGGCCTTTAAAACTCGAGTGAAGGGTGACACCCCTGGGCTGGTCTTACTGAACCTGTTTTCCCAGTGAATTGGAGTCAAAGCAGCAGAAGAGGTGCACAGCTTGCTGCTCGCCCTGCCTTCTCTCGAGAGGTGACCACAGAGGCACTAAGCTGCTGAACAGGCTGTGACAGATCCCAGCTAAAAAAACTTGGGAACCTGGTACACTGCAGGAGACACAGCCACAGAGCCCAGCTTAGGCCACTTGGCTAAAGCAGGACAGATGTAACTGCTCTACAACTTCAGTTCTTTGAAGGTCTTTCCTTTTTACCTCCCTTTTGCCCTATTGCTACCTCCATGCAGGCATTCACCCGGAGCATCGGCTGCGACAAACACCTGGCAGTGGCTTACTTCCAGAGGGGGACAGTGTTTTACCGGAGGCATGAGTGAGTGGAAGGGTTTATATTTCATTTTTGCTGCTTGAAGAGATGCCAGCCTTTGGCTGAGGACAGCCCCAGGCAGGATGATACCGCAGGGGCCAAACTGCAACCCCTCAAGGTAAACCAGGCTTCTGTCCATCAGCAGTGCACTCAGGATTAACACCAGTCTTGGAGCGTCTCTTCTCACCTGGGAGTGTCCAAAAACACTGCAAGGAGATGGGAGAGACCCAACTTAACTCATACAAGCGTATACAAGGACTTCTAGGCAAGCAGACTGCCGTCACGAGGTGGTAATACCCTTGTCCTCTGCTCCACAGCCATGAAAAGGCCATTGAGGATTTCAAAGAGGCACTGGCCCAGCTGCGAGGCAACCAACTCATTGACTACAAGATCCTGGGGCTGCGGTACAGGCTTTTTGCTTGTGAGGTGAGAAATACTTGACCTGCAGTTTTGATTCCAGAGGTCTCTTCACCAGTGCAGGAAATCTAAGGAGAAGACAGCCAACCTCTCTCTGTGCCCCACAAGCAACCAACTGTGCCACTGCCCTGCTGTCCTCTCCTTTATCACCCTCCTGGCAACCATCTGGCTGCTCTAAGAGCTCGTTTTCTTGCTCCCATCCCTTTGGTAGATACTCTACAACATCGCATTGGTGTATGCCACAACGGAGGACTGGAAGAAAGCTGAGGAGCACCTAACATGGGCCATGAGCATGAAGACTGAGCTCCAGCATAACAAGATTGACAGGGCAATGGAAGCCATCCTGGTAAGGAGGAGCAGGTCCCTCAGCCACTGTGTTTGCTCACAGCAGCCCTGCAGGGAGGAAGGAAAAAATGCCAAAGAACATACCTTTTAGCTATGGCTTTAGCAGAGCAGGAGAAAAACACAGCAGGCCCGAGTGTTGTAGTGAGACACGAGTTGGTGGGAAGAGCTTTGGGTCACTGGGGAGGCAGCGACAGGAAGATCAGGATAAATGAACCACGTCAGGAGTGGAGTTTTGACTTTATAGAGCGAGACCTTAATCCAAGAGATAGAAGGAAGGGGACATTCAGCAGTCCCTGCTCTCATCTCTGAAGAGCTCTCTGACTTCTCTGTGCTACAGAAGCAGAAGATCAGTGAGCTGGTGGCCATGCCTGCAGGGAAGCTGTTCAGACCAAATGAAAAGCAAGTGGCCCAGCTGGAGAAGAAGGACTACCTGGGAAAGGCTATGGTAAGAAAGAAATATCTTAGTTGAGCCAAGCCTGTGGGCTGAGGAGTGCTGCTGATCACCCCCTCACCATTACTCTGAGCTGCTATCTGCAGCATCAAGGGCAGCCAGAGATATGAAGCTGGTCCATGCCTCAGTGATTCCGCCCCCCCCCTCGCCCCCCTCCCCCCCCCAGGCATGGAGGGAGGAATGGCATGGAGGGATCTCATAGGGAACAGGGAAAGAATAAGACAGAGAAGCTAAATAGCACGTTTCTGAAGAGCATGGCCTATTTTCAGTTTCTTTCCTTAGTGAGAAATGAGGGACAGTCAGTCAGCAAGCCAAGAAGCTATTGACATCTGACACTCACAAATGACATCCAGTTCTCCTGCTCCATTTGAAAAGGGCTTTTCAGCTCCCATAAGTAAGCAAGCTTTTCTCCCATGACTGTGCAAAATCAAAGCATGAGGATATCACCCTTGGGCTCAGGTCCCGGGCTCCTCCAGGAAGGGAACCTTTGGCTGTGCAGGCACTGGTGCACTCGGCAACTGAGAGCCAAACAGCTCCTCGGGTGTCAGAGGAACCCCAGAAACATGCACACAAACATCTGTGAACTTCCTATAGTCACCTATAGGAAGTAAGGGCTTGAGTTGGACATTTTGGCTTCCTTCAACATTTGTGATTAAAACATAAAGGGAAACTTTTTGGTTATGACTTTATCTGGAGTAGCAGTGAGGCTAAGAGCTGAGAACTTACCATAGCTGAGAGGTGAGTTTCAGTGCCAGAAGTACTCAGTCTATAATCCAAGATGCTTAGCCTAAAATCACAGCCCCTCTTGAACCTGAAGCATCCTGAAGAACTTGACTTGGCCAACAGCCAAGGAGGAGGGTGGACATCAGATGTTTAAGAGAGGTCTGGAAGCATCACGTTACTACCTGTCTGGCTTTGGCTCTAGGTGGTGGCATCTGTGGTGGACAAAGATGATTTTTCAGGATTTGCTCCTCTTCAACCACAGGTAAGGCACCACCATTGAACAGAATCCTTGGTGAAAGTTCAGGAGGACATAGGGGTGGGTATCATCCTGCACCCTGCTGTGGTTTGTAGCTCACAGCGGGGAGCAAACAGCAGCATCACCACCATGAACTTTCTGCTACTGCCACGGGGAGGAGGAGGATACTGCCCCCCCATCTCAGCTGCTCTCTCCGTCATCAGGAAGTGCAGCCCGAAGCCACGTACATCTGTGGTTGAGGTTAAACTGGTTCCCTGAACAGGGAATTAGTGGTGGGACAGCATATCCTCTGTCTCCACCACTGCGCAGGGTGATGGCCTTTAGCACAGAGCTGTCTCAGATCCTCCTCATAAGATTCATTAGGGTTCATCTGTCTAAGCTGACATGGAGAAACAAGAGCAGTTCTGCTTTCATTCTCCACCCTCCTCCCTATTCTCTAAGCCCCTTGCATTTTCTGTGCCATTTTCCTGATGCTGTAGCAGCATCTTTCCATCTTCAGAGGTGCCTGAGAGTTTTTTACACGACCTTTGAGAGGATTTTGACAGGGAAATGGAGCTGCTGCAGCCCACAGCACTGGTAGGCAATATAAAATACACCACTCAGTACAGCCAAGTGTTGACACCTCACTAGGGGAGTCAGGCCTATTTCAAGTTGCTTCTTCAGAGGGTTGATAAAATCCACCAGAGAACTTAAATTCCTACGGCAGGAGAGACAGTAAAGCACTACAATGGCAGCAGGGAATTTTATAAGCACAGTAATGAGAAGATACAGAGAAGCACAAATTATGCCAGTTGGTCTTAAATCCCCGGTCTCAGCCCTCTGTGAGCTGAAACCAGAATCATGACTGAACACAGGACTGTGCCTCTGAAAACCAGCTGCAGGTGGAAGAATTTGGAAACTACTCCTTAGAGGGAGCAAAGCCAGTGATAATCCTCACAGCACTTTATGTATCAGGGTGGCAAACAGCTGAAAACCTACTTCAGCTCGCTGCAAAGCAGCGAAAAGCTCCCTTTCGGTTCAAAGCATCTGACCTGCCACCAGCACAGGGAGGAAGGAACCATGTAGGGGTAATAACAGGCATGGTAGAAGCTGTAGGATATTTCTGAAAAGCAACCAAAATCCTCCAGATTACTGATAATTTCCTTTTTGTCTTCTTGTTGGCAGGCCTCTGGTCCTCCACCCAGGCCCAAGACTCCAGAAACCCTCAGGTAAGTTGGATGAAGGATGGACATCACTGCTAACCCATGCATCCATGTCCAACTCCATCCTGCACCATCACAGCCAAGCATCCAGCCAGAACCCAAAACTCAGGGGGAACAGAGGCTCATAGGAATAAGAATGCAGAGGTCTGGGTTCCCCATGCAATGTCACCCATCTTCCTGACCTATCTACTGCTCCTGCACCCAGGGCCCTCGAAGGGCAGCCACACCGCGTTCTGTATGAGTTCATCCCTGAGACCACCGAAGAGCTGCAGGTCCTGCCAGGAAACATTGTCTTTGTCCTGAAGAAAGAGAAGGACAACTGGGCTACAGTGATGTTCAACGGAAAGGTAGCAGGGGATGGGACTTGCAGGCAAATCCTTACTGCGAGCAACTAAATGAGTTTCCAACTTAAGTCCCTTATGTCCACTCTGGCTTAGGCTATAGGGTTTGCTGAAACCCATCCAACCTGCAGCAACTAATCTTCCAACCTCAGGGACTCTCTTGTGTTCAGGGTAGGGCAAGGACAAGCTCAGTTGCATCTGGCAGCAGTGGGCTGCCTGCTTGCCAAACAATCACCACTCATCTCTCCTTTCCCTGCAGAAAGGGATTGTTCCCTGCAACTTCCTCGAGCCTGTGGAGCTCCAGAACAAGCTGCATATTCAGGTGAGGAGACCCAGGAGGAGATGGTGTCCTTGGGAGGGCAGATCCCCACATATTCACCCACCACCCATTCTGGGCCTTCCAGCAGGACCTATACCCTCCCCTTCATAATGCTGGGCTTGAGCTCAGAGACCTGCAAAATGTAGGAAGATGCTGTGACGATGCCCCCCAGGTGGTGAATGGCAATGCCAGGGGGTAAGGGATAGGGAAGTTACCCCTCCCTGGTTCAAGACCCCAAATAGACCTTGGGAATATAGTGGGTTGGAGATCGGGCTCCATAGGGCAGCAGCACCCCAGCTCCCTTAGGAAGGGTGGGACTGACAGCACTACCTACATTCCATCTGGCACAGGAAGAAATTCCTCTTGAAGCAGAGATCCCAGAGTCACCCAGCTCCACCGCTCTGGAGAAACCGCGGCGGCCAGCACCAGGTCAGTGAGGGGGAGTTGAAGGGACAGGGGTGCCTTAGGGGCGAAACCCCTGGCAGCAGGTTTGAGATGGTTTCCTCAGTTCCATGTCCTCACACTCTGATACCAGGGCTAAGGCCTATTTCATTCCTAGACCCACTCACAGCCAAGGATGGGGGGACATTAAAGCAGGAGGCAGAGACAGCAACCGCAATGCTGAGGGTGGAATAAAATACAGCAGGTGGGTCCCCAAGGAAAGCAAGTCCCTTAGTGCTCTTAAATTAGCACAGCAACTAATGGGTAAAAGGTCCTAGGGATAGGAATGAGGCACATAACCCAGTTTGTCCAAGCTTGGAGTAGAAGGTTCCTTATAGGCTCCTCCTTAGAGCAGGGCACCTGCAATGTTTTTAGTGCGGCTGTGAACTGGGCTAGGTGTGAAGGAGCTGTGGTGGTTGCCCTGAGAAGGGCATTTCTAGCCAGTGCTACCCAGTGTCTCATGTCCCAGGCCTGGGGCAGGGATGGTAGCACCAGGACCACCACATCACCCTCAGCACAGCTGGCTCAGGGTGCTGGGAAGCTGAAAAGGGCTCTGCTGTCTGCATCTGCACTGCTGCAGGAGTGCTTAGGTGCACGGTCCTAAATTGCTGTTGTTGCGAGCACGTGAGAACGTGAGCTGAAAAGAAGAGCAGGGAGGAAGCATTGAGAGTTGCCCTCTTTAGAAAACATCATGCAGTGCTCGGAGGTAGGAGCCTGCAGCCAAGCTGTGAGCTCCACACCACTGCAGGGAAAACCCATTTGGGGTAAAAAATATCAATGTGCAGAGACTGTACCACATGGGTATTAACCTGCTGCAGCTTTCTGCCAGGGTTTGCGTCCCAAGCAGAGCAACCTGAAAAGCAGTCTAGTGGCAAAGCTGATATAGAAGACGACTACAGCTCATATGAGTTAAGAGCAAACAGCTCAGGGACACAACCACCTCAGAGAACATCTTTATAGTACCAAAAGCCAGTGGAGATTTAGCAGGGGGACTGCAATCAACTGCATAGCACTGACTCTTCCCATAACAAGCACAGTTGTGTCAAAACACTGACAAAACACAGAATAGATCCTTTTGAAGAGACTTAAACCAGCATGAAAGCACCATACTTGGAGGTCTAAATTTAGCTCTATGACCCCAGTGAAGCATGGGGATTGTCTCCAGTTTCCAGTTTGGACCTAGAGAGATCAGAAGAGCAAAGACAGCTCACATACTCATCATTATTAAAATCTGCACAGGAAAGACCTTTAAAACTCCCATCCCTATGAGAGGGAAGGCACAGAGACTAAACCTTTGCTTGGTGATTACATCTAAATCTTACAGATGAACCCCATCATAGCTGATGTTGCATTCACTCAAGTGACCCACAGTGGCTCCAGGGCTGGTTGATATTGCTACAGATAATGATGGGCTGCAGGAGATCTGAATGTGTATTTAGGCACTGAGCAATAATCCTTACCCTATTCCAGTGCCTGAGCCACCTCTTTCTTCCTCTACAGATAGTGCTCCCGTTACTGTGACACAGCCAAGAGATGCAGCAAAGGTAACATCTTGTGAACATAGACCCCAAGGTGGTGTTAGTATTACAACTCTGCATTTCCTGCATGTTGAAAGGTGCTGGCATGCCCAGGAAGCACCCTGGCCCTGGAAGCACTCTAGGTTTTCATCATTCATTAGCCTCTCCAAAACATAACAGGCTGAAGGGCGAGCAGGTCATCAGGACCCAACCAGGTGACTACGGCTACTTTTTGGGGGTTCTCTGGTCTACTCCACAGTGGACCCTGCAACTGTCAGCAGAACCTTTGTACAACTCCCATCTTACGTTGACCCGTAGCACTTCAGAAGGGAGAAATGAAGAGAGCTTGGCTGTAACGCACACACTCCTGTGCAGGGTCAGTGCATCAGAAAGTCACACTGCGGAGAGAAATGGGAAAACACAGCAAACCCAACTCAAAAAAAAAAAAGGGGGGGGGGAATGAGGGGGTTGGATAGTAGACACACCTCAAATTTGGTCACCCAAAAGTCACCATTTGTTTGCTAAGTGACTGATCTATGACTCTGCTCTCTCCTGGGACAAGCCCAGGATAGCTTGTGTGGCACAATCACTGACCTGCCCTGAAAGAAGTACCAAAGGCTACACACTCTAGCAGAGATGTCTCCCTGACCAGCAGCCAGCTGATACTCCACAGCTCAGATTTGACTCAGGCACCCATAGTTTCTGTATCCCAGTCCCTCTCCCCACCCTCACCAAGCCACGTTAAGCTCTGACATCCAGTTTACCACCCGCAGGAGACAAAATCGGCCACCTCCAGCCCCTGCATTCTCAAAGTGCATTACAAATACACAGTTGCCCTGCAACTTGAGACAGGCCTCCCCTACATGGAGCTACTGGACCTGGTTTGCAAGAAACTGGAGCTCCAGCCTGAGCACACACAGCTGAGGTGAGACACTGCCCGCTGCAGGGAGCTGAAGTTGTGTTTTCAGGGCTCCCACTCTTACACCATGTCCTCTGCACATGCAGGTACAAGCCTGTGGAAAGCCAAGCGCTGGTGATTCTGAGCACAGAGAACCTGGAGGCAGCTTGGAGCCAGAACAAGGACAACTGCATGACCGTCTGGTGTGACATCACGGAGGTCAGTGACAGCTAGGGGTGGGAGCCACCTCTTCTGCCTGCTCCTGGCAAGGAACCCAAGCAGATACTGCCTTCACTTTCCTTGTTGTGAGTGCAGGCTTGTGGCTTTCAAAGCAAGCCAGTGACCTGTTCAAAGGCAGATGAGCAAAGAGCAGGTGAAGAGAAGCAGAGCTTGTCTCTTACCCTGGTGCAAAGAAAAAGGAGGATCTAACAAGGTGTCCTTACCAGCTTATTTCCTGCCCTAGGGAGAGGGGGTTTTACCAGACAGCAAAACAGAGGAGCTGCCACAGGAGGCAACACCGGAGGAGACAGGACCAACCCAAGTTGTAGCACAGTACAATTATGAAGCCACCCAACCTGAAGACCTGGAGTTAAAGGCAGGAGATGTGATACTTGTTCTATCCAAAGGTAATTGTGCTCCTTCTGCAACAGGCAAGGGAGCTTCCAGCTCTGGTGAGAGCATGGATCTGAGCCTGAGATGCCAAGTGCCTGCAGCAGCTGCTGCTCAATCCAGTGGAAGTTGTGTTTCCAAATTCTGACAGTTGGGCCAAAAACTCTCGGGTATTTGGTCAGACACTGGATGCACATTCTTCAGTGGAGATTACAAGCTTCACTAGGGACCTTGATCTCTTTCCCCAAATCCCCCGTCCTCTAAAGCAAACTGTTTCATGCTGGAAACCTGCAGAGCAACAGCCTATAGCTCAGGTAGCCTTCACTGATAGCAAACTTCTGCAAGTTGCAGTTTATCACCATTAGATGGAAAACAGGCTGCTCAGATTTCTGCTGCAGGGCACTCTGAGAAAGCTTGCATTGAACTCTTAGCACTTTACAAGACATTAGAAAAGAAGCTAGCAGAGATTATATGTGGTGGCAGGTGGAAGCCAGGGGTAAGGACAACCTAAGGACACGTACAAGAGTTACCCTCCTTCACACTGCTAAGAGCTGTGTCACCAAGCTTCCAGCCTCCAGATTCACGGAGCAAATCTGCTCCATCCCCACGGACAAAAGGCAGGAAAAAAAAAAAAAAAGCAGTACCTAAAGTCTGTAAGATTGCTTTCTACAGGTGCCTTCTTCCACAGCAGCTGCCTCATGCTGTAGCTGCAGCAGAGCTCCTCCAGCTCTACCACAGGCTTCCCACCCCAGTGTCTTATACACACCACTGACAACACATTTTCATCACACCTGTTTCTGCCACCCTCTTCCCCAAACACTTTCCAGATGAGAGGGTTTCACTTGAGTTGTGTTTAAGCTTAGTGATCACAGTTTGTTTTTAAAGGAGATGCCTCATTTTGTGGACTGCTCCCACAATGGCAGAATGCTCTTACTCCCACCTCTCTTACCTGGCACCTTTTTCTGTCTGGTTTTGGTTTTAAGCATACTCTTCCATTAGCCTCAATCCCCCTCAGTATTAGTCTTTGGTGCTTTTAATGACAATAGAGGCTTAAATACAGAGTAAATAGTCTAGTACATGTTTTTGAGTTGGACCCTTTCAAACCGGGGCAGAATGTGCAGGATGGAGGAAAAAGTTACCACTGTGCTTCAGCAAAAACTGCCAGTGAACCTGTATCAGATGAAGAATTACATACAGACCCTGCACAGGGCATCTGTTTCCCTTTTCTGCATGAAATCAAAGCGTCAGAAAGTTTTAAAGACAAAAAAACGATGTTATTTTCTGTAAGTAGCTCTATCACTGATTTGGCTGGTTGACAAGTGATCATAGTCCACCTCTACCACTGTACAGGTGAGGTTTTGCACCATACATTGATGACTTCTCCCACTCCAAAATTCTACTGTCAGTGCTGAACTAGATATTTCCCACTAAAAAGCTCGTTCTTACCTCCTTTGGTTCCCCCACAGCAAGAGCTTTCAGAGCTCCTAAGCTTTACTCAACCCAGGGCAGCAGAGGCTCTGGGGGTTTGTTTTGGGTTTTTACTTCACACAAACATGGAAGAGCAGGTTAAAATGCAGTTTAGTTAGCATCTTGAAGACAACAGCCCAGGGTCTCAGATAATTTGCTCTCCATACTCACTTTGTTTCCACTGTTTTCTGTTCAAGGGAGTTTCTAAGCCCCCCAGTTTCTATCTTGTTCTACTTTTCCTACCTGCATTCTTTCATACCTTGTAGGCTTGCTCTCTACCTCATTCCTCCCCAGCCCCTTTCATCCACAATCCTCTCTGCACCAGGCTTTAGCAGAAAACCTTAAAAAGGTGATCTAGGACCTGTCTACAGCACAGGGAGGTTATTGTGCTATATATCCATACAGTGACAAAAATCATGTTGGTTCTATCTTCCAGTGAATGAAGACTGGTTAGAAGGCCAGTGCAAAGGGAAGATAGGCATCTTCCCATCTGCTTTCGTTCAAAAGTCTAACAGTAAAGACCTGGAGATGTGATTTCAAAGAGCTTAAAGTCGTGGATGTGGAAAGAAATTAAGAATTCAACCACTGCAATTAAGGAGTTTCTGTATTAATCACTGCACCTGAAAATAAGCTTTAAAATATTACTACTACTTGTATTAAAAGCTTTTATTTTACATTTTGCATTGTTCTCTAAAACAGGTACTTACTAAAAAGCTGCTAATTGTCCTCCTGTTAGGAATGCATTCAGTTGCAAAACCTGTGCTTGCCAAGAGACTTCCTCTGTCCCACCTGCCCTATCCTTAACAAAGCTTTCATGCAGACACACCAGCAGCTGGGAAAACCCATGAGGGTGGTGCCTCTTGCACTCACAGCCCTGCCAACAGATCCAGAAGCGGAACTAGTGTTCAAGAAGTTACAGACCAGGAAAGGCTGAACAGTGTTTGCTTCCTTAAAACATCACTGCCAACCCCAAGGGCTTAAGAGACACCATGCAGACTCACCCTGCTCCAACTGACAATTCACTTCAACATCATGGTGACTAAACCTCCCCCCAATAAAAGTATATGCCTTTAAAAAAAAAAAAAAAAAAAACAAAACACAAACAAAAACAACAACCCAAAAAAAACCAACTTTGGGAGCTGTATCTCAAAGCATTTTTGCAGCAGTCAGAAGAGACAGTAATTTAGAAAGACACTGCCTGGAATCTCAGTAGGTCATACAGCAGCAAAGTTGCCCCCTTTATAAAAGCTTACACAACACTGATGCCCTCTTCCCTGTCCAAGAGGTTTACCCCTCTCTGCCCATGGCACTACTTTCACAGTATTACTGGTCCTTCTTGCTGACAGCTGCTCCTCTGGCATTTTAAAATGATGTACCTCAAAACACGCAAGCTATAGATGAGGCAGCGACCCACAGTTTTGGGAGTGCCTTGCTTCAAAGGTGCCAAGGGCAGCGGTTTGTCCGCTTGGAATCCTATCACGCAAGTTCTGGACAACCCCACTGTCCCAATACCCTAAATATCATAGTTATTTTGAAGGGAACTTATTCTGAAGAGTTGCCTGGTTACAATGAATGCCTGTCATTTCAAAACCAGATCATCACTGTAGTTTTGACACATTTGGAAGTATGCTGTTCAAACACTGGCTGCAAACAGCCAACACCCTGATCTGCAGGCAGGTCATTGGCAGGAGGATCTGTGTCCTCCACCTCCCACTGGAACTTCAAACCTTTTCCTGACTTCTCTAGAAAAATATGGCATCTTTAAAAGCCTGCAGCCAAGTTGCACAGGAAAGAAACGCTACACACAGACCTGCATGGAGAGAACATGTTTTAATTAAAGGCAAAGCTGATTTCAGCAGCTGCAGTTCTTGCACAGACAGACCAAAAAAACACAAAAAAACCTTATGACACAAACCAGTTTCTGTTAGGGGCCCCTTTCCCTCACTTCTCCAAGCATTGGAGGGCAGGAGGGGTGTGCCAGCCGAGAGCCGGATGCATTACCAAGGCCAGATGCTCATGCACAAGTGGAACAGTGTGGCTGGGACCCTGGCACTGCTGGAGTTAAGATGGCGAACCTGGTTAGCTGTCTACGGTGCAAGAGTCAGTAACAGTTCAAACACCGGAATGCCACAGCAGCTTGGGTACACAGCTCAATACACAAACTGGGAGGGCTGGAGGGAAGTAGAGGGGTCATATTACCACTGGGTGGAAACTTTTAGACTTTTAAAGGAAATACAGCTTCGAAATGCAACAAAGAACAGTAATGTTGCTAAGGTGGAGGTCGTGGGGGAGCTGCTCGTACCCCTGCAGAAGGATCGTGTCTCCTTCATCTTCCCTTTTTTTATTCTTTGGGGCTGCCCAGACTCCAGTGTAACTCCGGTTCCTGCATGTGCTTCGCTCTGCAGCTGACTTCCAGCTCAGAGATCCTGAATCACCATACAAATCTCTACGGCTAAACACAGCAAACGGACTTTGAGATTGTTTCCATAACTTCCCTGGGAAACCTAACAAAAATGCTGTCCTTTTCTTTACCAAAGTTTGCAGTCTTCCTTCCCTCTAATAAATAGCAAATAAAACATTTTCCTGTACCTTCTCATCTATGAACAGCACTATGCTTTCTTCTGTGTGTGGGTCACTCGTGTGTCCACAGGTGCCTTGAATTTCATTCTGGAACTGAAAGTTTGGGGCTGCAGCTGGGGATGGCAGGTACAGGGGGCAGGGGAAACAGGTTTCTGCAGAGCTGATGTGTGCCTGTGGGGTGCACACACTCTGCACTGTCCAGGCTGACTGGCAGCTTCACTCAGCCCTGCTGGACCCCTGATTATTTTCTGCAAGATGTTGCACATTGGTAATGAAACTACTAGCGTCCAGCGAAGACGGAAGGATGGAGAGAGAAAGGAAAAAAAAAATTCCACAAAACAAAAACCATTGAAAGCTTTCTACCTACCTATTAAAATGAGTCAGGCTGTGAATGCACAGACTAGCCTGCCCTTTGTGGGGCTAGCCACTATGCTACAGTAAAATGTACAGGAATCAAACATTAATTCAAAACCCCATAGTAGTTAACTTGCTTGTCCAGCAGAGTGCTGCAATGCCCCACATCACCAATTATAGCTCAAACACCTACTGAGAAGAGGGCATTTCATGCTGGAGTTTCTAAACCACCCATGGGCTGGCCAAAGCCTTTAGGTGAAAGGTAAAGTGGTGTCAAGTGCCAGACTCTCCTTCATGAAACAACTTTGCTAGCCCAAGAGACAGAGCTCCCCTGTGCCACCAACCACCTCTGACCAGAGCAGCAACTGGGGCTTTCATTGCTACACACTGACTACGAAGCACGTCTGTGTACAGAAGAATTCAGTGTGATCTTACTACTGAGATAGTAATAAAGATGTTTAGGAGCAATTTCAACTACATTCTCAGTCAGTAAAGCAATCATTAATGGATTTGTATTTTATCTCCCCAAAGAGAGAAAAAGGATTGAGAAGTCCTCATTGGCGTCTCCCATCTGCCCTTCATTCTCAGCTTTTACTTCCCACGTGGCTGGGGACATGCACAATGGAGAAGGTGAGAGGCGGTGATATCGGGTTACTGAGTGAGACAAACAGCAGTTCCTCTCTCCCTCCAGAGGGCCCAGGGATGGGAGAGTTCCTGATGTTGTTTTCTTGCACTGCAGGCATTTTGTGCACACTCAGTGGGTTGGTGGAGCACTTACGCCCTCCTGACAGCAAGGACCAGAAGAGAGGGCTGCCACCTGCACAGGACTGTGTGGGCCAGTCCTGCAAACCCAACATGCCATGGTTTATGGAGCCTTCGTTTGCAAGGGTTGCCACCTTGGTCTCAATGCGGCGGGTTCATGGTGCTTTGTCCACGTTGCTGCTTCTGCTTCTGCTGCATTAACAGCTGCTCCAGAGCTGAGGGTCCAGGGTGCATCATGGAACTGGACCAGATGGACTAAAACCAAACAGCCAAAAATAGCACCTCCTTGCATTAGACAGCTCCCCCCCTTACAGATGAGAAAGCAGAGACAATTTTTTCTATTCTACCTCTTTATCACTTGTACATGGCTAATCATAAAAGTTGTGTAGACTTCAAAGAAGGCATTCCAAAAGGAGACTCCCGGGAAGAAGCTTATCATCCTCCAGAATCCTCATTACCATAAAAAAATCATCCCATGTTAACCATTACTCATTTTAGAATAGTCAAAGCAAATTTTATAATTTCTTCTGGTCCTCCTAGCCTGGTCTTGTTCTGCAAAATACTCTAAACCAGCAAGGACTGGAAAACTGTGACATCTTCCAGCACTGGTCACACCTCCCACATTGCCTGCATAGGTGAATCTGCAGAAAAAACAAGCACCCATTCCTAAGCACAGTTTCAGTCAAGCATACCTTCAGGCTCTCCATAAGCACAGCTGAGGAGTCCTCCATAGCCGGAGGGCCTTGGGCTGCCCAGGTGCCACTGGGAGTACTCGTCTGGTGCCAGCTGCTCTCCGAAGATGAGGATGTTGCTGGAAGGTAGTCCAGGCCAAACCCTCCCATTGCTAAAATGGTAGAAAGATAAGTTCAACCAAATGTAGCAAAACCACTGCAAAGCAAACACCATCGGCCAGCATCGCGCAAGCCTGGAACCCAGCACTTGCCCGGCTTATCTGTTTTCCAGCGGTCTGCAACCCTCCTGTCTCTGTTGTCTGGAGTCCCAATAGGTCCGAAGTTGGAGAAGGGAACAGAATTGTGGTTATGGGTTGGAGGGGAGCTTGGCAAGCTGCTGGGGTTGGAGGAGTGAGGAGACTGGCTGGCTGGCGTCGAATGATCTAGTGATGACAAGGCAAGAGGAAAAAGGTCAACACAAACAGGAGGAACCTCCCATTTTGACTTTTTTTTAGTGCTGCTGCAAATGCTGCCATGGCCCAGATTTCTCCAGTGTGGGAGGTCAGCAATGGAGATTCCCTCCATTACGCAAGTGTAATGCAAATTCCTAGGTTCTAAGTGAAAATTTTTGTGCATTGACACGAACAGAATGAATGCATTTAATACATATATGTGCTTACCAGAAAAACAAAAACCAGGAAACCTCAAGAGGGGTGGCTAGCCAAAGTGAGTTTTCCCAATATTTCTTGAAAAACTTCTCTTAAACAAAAAAATTCTCCCTCCAAGCTTGACAAGACAAAAAAAAAAAACAATAAAAAACAACAAAAAATATTTCCATTAGACCTTGAGGAGTTTGCAAGTTTACAACTTGAACTCCAAAGTCTATGAATGCTTTAATCTTGTATGAGTTTTAAATCAGTTTAGATCAGAACACAATACTGAGAAAAAGTGAGAGCAAGCATGAAAAAGCCTATCTGCAGGCAGGAGAGAATGATGCCTGAAGCAACACAGCATAGCAGGATGGCAGGAGACTATGTGGTCCTGAACGAAGAAGTGAAGGGAGAGAAAGCTGAAGCCATGTGAGCCATAAATCCTCCTAGAATAAAACCACTTCGAAACTCCTTCCATTTCACCCACAACAGTTATTCCTGCTTAGTCTCAGTGCAACCAAAAATCTCATTCAGTGCAGATGTTATTTAAAATTCATTAATTTCTTAGATTCAACTTAATTCCTCTCACACTCGCCTGGATTTTTAATGAGAATAAAATCACAACAAAGCATTTAAAATATGATATGCTTCTAAAATAATTACTAAGGAAAAAGCTGGTTTGCTTTATAGGTGGCTTAATAAAAAAAGAACAATACAAAACCAAACCACACAAAAAGCCTAGTAATATTTTCCTTCACACTTTTCATTCATATAGTTTCTTTCTGTATCAAATATCTACATTACGAAATTCAGTTCTTCCTGCTTTTTCCAAAGAAGCAACACTGAATGTATGCTAACGTTTGAAGTCTCACTCCCAAATGCTTGTCAGGAATGCAAGTTAAAGAGATCTCACGATCTTTTATCCTACTTAACTACTTCAATTAAAACCCATGTTCTTATGCTACATTAATTACAGAATCCCCTCATATTTCTAGGATAAAGAAAACCAGAAACCTTCAGACACCTTGTCAAGCAGGTTTATTTTTAATGTCCAGTTACATTCAACTTGCACTATGTTCAGAATTAATTCAAATCCTCTTAAATCACTAGACACAAGAAAAAACACACCAGGATTACCTGAGCTGGCTGGAAGGGATGGAGACCACGGTGTCCCTTCAAAAAGAGAATATAGTGAAGTCTCCTGATGAGCAACTGAAGGGGTGACTTCTGTTTTTGTGCTGGTATTCATGTTTTTCCCATATACCTCATTGAACATGCTGTTATTCGGGTATCTTTCCTGAAGAGGAAAAAAAAGAAAAGGGGGGGGGTGGGGAAGAGCATTTAGTTTAGGCATTAGATTTATTTCAAACACTGAGACTGTACAAAGGAAACAATTACAGATCAAAATATTTTCCTAATTCCTTCGTCATCCCCCAGCTCCCCAGCCTCTTCTTTGACCATTTTATTTAACATGAAGACCATCGCATTCTGAATCAGGATAGATTTCTCCTGGCTGGACTGCAAAACCTTCACAAAAATCTTTTAAATTCCCAGTACTCAGGAAAATTGTAAAAGATCCTGCTCAGTTCTCTGGAAAATGATGGGTAATCCAGTGCTCAGGAAAAAAATACCCTACACACCATAACACTTTGAGATGCACCTTTTCAGCAAACTTCCATAATTTTACTATGAGCAAGGGGCCCATGAACTCAGCAAGATACAACAGTACGCCTGCAGAATGCCAGCTAGAATGAATTTGCGAAGACAATTGAAAAGGCAGAGATAATCTCACTGATAGAGACTGAAATTAGGCACACATAGAGATTTCTTTTATGTTTTCTATTGGTTTGAACTAAAGGATACCCACATATTTCTGCCATGCTACCTAGTTTAATGGCATGCTCAAAGAGCAAAGTGGTGCAGACTCCAGTCCTCACTTACCTGATTAAGAGAAAAGCCACTCAGGGACAGGAAAGACGATGACTGAGACATCAGTTCTGATGGTTTTTCCAGCAGGGACTTCTTTAGAAACCAAAAAGGGGAAGAAAAGCAGTTATTGTTCAGTGTAGTGAACAGGAGGAAAGTATGCTATCAGAAACTGCCAAGGTGGTTTTGGTCACTTTTAAAACTTTCCTTGTTTTTTGGATCCAGCGCCTTGGAGAATAAGAACAAAACTAACAAATGCACAAAGTTTCCCTGCTACCTGTAATTAATATCTAAAAAATGAACAGCTGAGTCTTGGGCAAACCCCACTGCCAGAACAGCTTCCCAAATCCAAAGTGTAACACTCTGACACATCTAGAGGGGAGATTCCTGAAAGAAAGAAGATCCTTGTACAAATGAGACCAGATCATTCCCAGTGATCAGAGTACTCCCTCAAACAAGATCAGGCTCTTGCATGCTGCTACTGACAGAATATTTTTCAGTTTTGAGAACATCCCCGCTGTACAGACGTTCTTACAAAGAGCAGCCAAGTGCTGTGATTTTTTAAATTGGATTATGAAGTCCAAGTTTAATTTAGTGCTCTCTCATTTTCATCATAAATGACTGAATTAAAACAAAAAAAAACAAACAAACCAAAAAAAACCCCAACCAAACAAAACCCACAAAAAACCCACCAAACCAAACCCACCCCAAAAAAAGCCCAAAACAAAACCCAGTGCTTAAAACAGAGGTCCCAAAACTTCCCTAGGCTTTCATGGTAAGATACTACGGACCGTGTGACCCGATGATTTTCCACCATCTGTGGCCACCCTCCCTCATATAGCTGTTATTTCCAGCATAGTATTTCTCAGCTTTCTTTCCAATTCTTACTATAATCAAACAGTGGAAAATAAGTGTCTCTGAAACAAGCCTATTTAGGGAAGAATTAGGATCAGTTATCATTGATACAGAAACCAAAGAAAAATTATAAAGCTAGGCTGGTGGACAATTAACATCACCAAATTCAGCATCAGGATCACCAAGACATAGAAATAGTAAAGCCATAAGTAAAACTGTGTGTGACCCAGAATGAAAGGTGTAGTCTTGTTCCAAATAAAAGCCCTCTTGCACTCATACCAGCTCAGGCATGTCAGATGTTTTAAAAATTACTGTTCAAAAAACCAGGAAACCTGAATTAGCGTCCCCTTCTCCTTAACATGGTCTCAGTATCTGGAATATATTTGCTTTTATCCTGTAAACCTAAGACAAATAGCCTCATTTTCTTCGCAAGCAGCTCCTAGCTTGTTAGATTTTCAAAGTGACAACTCATTACTTTGAAAGTACATTTTAAAAGGCAGACAAAATTCACATTCTACATATGCACACAGCTTGCACAGAGAATTTCCTTCCATTTGTCAGCAGACAGGAACAGTAGGAGCTTCAAAGGAAGCTGCTGAAGAAGCAGCTATTAGTTTCTTAGCAGAGGGATCTAATGAGAAAGAAATGGGTGCCTATTTTGCTACTGGCTCTTTGGGATGGTGTGTAACGTAAATGAGGAATAGACTTGATCAGAGATTTTGAGTCACAAATTACTTTTCTTTGTTACTGCTACTAATCTGAAACAATAATACTTAATGAACATGCTTGTAGCCATACCAGAAAGGTGCGCTGCATTTTCAGAGGCAATTTACAAATTCAGCAGCTCTAAGACACTGCAGCTAGTAAACTAGGAAGGCTTTAATACATAAATGTAGGGAAAAAAATAAAGTCTTTCAGTCTGTCAAAAAGGACTATTTCTATAAGAGTTATCGATTATTTAGCCACTTGCTTGCAATTTTTTTCCAAAGACATTTTGCTCTTTTACCATCTCTTATCCATTTAGTACAAAACTCTTCCCCCTGCCTTTGTGGAGTTTTTATACACAGATTATAATAAGCCATGCTCTTTCTGATGACTTCCCACAGCTGAATCTGTATTCCTCCTTGCCCTTACTACTAAGCCCATACAAGTGCAAAAGAGCAACTGCATTAAATGCTGCATCAATGTCTCCTGAACACCATTGCTTTCTGATTTCTGAACAAATTATCAGGCCTGGATTCAGCCCAAGAGTTATAATGTGGGCCTCCAGCTCGTCTGAGCTCTCGCATGAAGAATAGCTCGAAGGTGAAGCAGGGAAGTGGACAAGAGAGATGGGAGAGAGAAAGGCATTTCACATTTCTTATAATTTCACAGAAGAAAGAGACGCTAGGTAAGAGTGAGAAGCAGCATTATTACATCAAATACATACAAAGAGGCTTCGTCCAGGAAGAGAGGCGAGAGGTCCCAGCAGAGCTGGGTAAAGATCAGGAGGGTTAGAGAAAATCAGCTCTTCCTCCTCCTCCAAGGCAGCCAGACTCTTTAACAGGTCCGGAGGAAGCAGAGGGGAGCTCTTGGGGTCCTAGTGACAGAAATGAGCACAGTGAGACAACAGAAGGCAGAAAGGGGAACAGTAAGAGACAGCGAGGGGAGGCTAAGGCACAGTGGGGTGAAAGAAAACAGCAAGAGAAAAGCAGAAGGCAGCATGCAGAAGTGTGAGGTGAGAAAGTGGTGCAGCAGAAGTGTACTGAGGTACACGGAGAAAATACTGAGCAGAAAACGTAACTAGCCACATTGCCTAACACATGCTGGGAAGAGCACTGAAGCATCAAAATGGTGGGCAGCTAGTTTTAATTAGTGGAGCATGTGCTTCCTATTACATCTATGCCAAATACTGAACCTGTTTTTACATTCAAGGATAAGGAACATGAAATCATGACATTACTCTGCTATAGCTGACCTGTGTGCAATTTAGGTTTCAAGTAAAATTACATTTGTATCTTCTTTCCTTACCTATTTGTGGAGTTCAAATCCCACAAGACTTATTTTTGCTACTAGTGGCAGCTATGCCAATGCACAGCTGACCAGACATCTGAGCCAAAAAATTCCTGCAAAGTGCTGGTCAAACTCCAAGTCTTGGCTTTTGTGAGGGATGTTTACACAAGCATCACGGGTGCAGCTTCTGTTTGTACTGCACTGCGCCTCCATCAAGGCAAGGTTTCCCTTTTAGGGATGAGAACAAGGCTTTGACCTTGTTTCCATCTAAAAAACACAACCTGACATCATAGATGCAGACACCTGTATGCTGTCTTGCTTTTCTCTCTGAAGAATAAGCCGTGTTCTCAACTGACCTTCTGAAAATCTGGAGTGCATTTACAAAGGCACATCTGACCAAAGGTTTGAAGAGACCTCTGTTTAAATTTCCTTATAAACATCACCAAAAGCACTCACAGACAACTCCAGGACTGTTAATAAATAACAATGATTTCAGGTTTTATAAAACAGCAACGTGAAGCAAAACTGCATGAACAGAAGCAAAGTATTACTATTAAGCGCAACCAAGAGCTAAGGAAGTTATTCAGCTCTTCTCACTGCATGGTGGAATTTGCAGGGAAATAAAAAAAAAAGTAATCCAAGACAAGACTTCTCCTGCCATCTCCAGTTTCCAGCCTTTATCTCCCTATTGAAGCCTCAGCCATTCAACGCACTTAAGATACTATATGGGCAGCAAGAGTTCATCTAAAGGGTCATAATTCAACTACAATTATTTGGATGGCTTTTATCATTTTCATCAGTTGCCAGACAAGAAATTTCCCCCAAAACTATGAGCTGCCATGTTTCTCTACCTGACAGACACAGTGTAGAGATTAATGTCACATTTAAACTGACCAAGACTTACACTTGAAATCAAATCTTCAAGAGCCGTATCCCACACACAGCCAACCAATAATGGAGAATTCATCACTGTTTGCTGGAATCCCATTTAATGATACCCAGATCCCTACTAAATGAAGACCTACTTGGAACTACAGAACAGTTTTGAAACAGGGAAACTCCTAGAGTTGTCACAAATATTAGTGTCTCATTGGTTTTCACCATTTATAGCATAGATCTTTACCTCAAAGGTCATCCTGGAGACAGCATCCTGCTCTGGGCGGAAGACTCCTTGCCGTTTTCCCCTACGTTCCATGTTAGACTGCTGTGCCATCACCCTATTGTCAGCCATGCCATAGGAAGAGTCCCAATAATATTCTGGCACCTTGACTTCTGAGGGATTCTGGTTATATGGCTCCATTGGGAAAGGCTTCATTTTTTTCTCCAGAGGCTGCTGTTGCATCACAGGAGGCTGTAATGACTGTTCAAATAATTTTAGAGGGTCCTGGGTCTGCAGGTAATAGGACTGCTTTACAGGCATGATCTTCCCCAGTGAGCCTTGGACTTGAGATGGATTCCAGAGCTGCTTTGACGAGTCCATCTGTGGATACTGAGGCAGAAACATATGATTTCATCAGCAGGTAGGAACAATTAATGTTAACTGAATGCCTAACTCCATTCAAACTGTCAGTCTGGCTCACTTGTGATAAACATTCCACATTCTGATTTGCTATGTGTCACGGTTTAAACCCCGCCAGTAACTCAGCACCACACAGCTACTTGCTCACCCCTGGGAGGAATGGAGAGGACAATCAAAGGAATGTAAAATCCACCAGTTGAGATAAGAATAGTTTAATAACTACAGTACAATATAATACTACTACTACGGGAAGTAACCAAGGGAGAAAATACAAAATTAAAGGGGAAAGGATGACCACCTGCCCATTCCAGAAATACCTCCCCTCTCAGTTACAGGATCATATGTTCGCATCACGAAACTTCAGCTCTTCTACAAATTTGCCCAGAAGTTCACAGATCAAAATCCCACACCAAGGTCTTCAAACACAGTTTTGAAAATGTAATCCAGGAACTTAAGCCTTGAATCATAGAATAGTTAGGGTTGGAAAGGACCTGAAGATCATCTTGTTCCAACCCCCCTGCCATGGGCAGGGACACCTCACACTAAACCATGCCACCCAAGGCTATGTCCAACTCAGCCTGAACACTGCCAGCGATGGAGCATTCACAACTTCCCTGGGCAACCCATTCCAGTGCCTCACCACCCTTACAGAAAGAATTTCTTCCTCATATCCAATCTAAACTTCCCCTGTTTAAGTTTGAACCCGTTACCCCTTGTCCTCTCACTACAGTCCCTAATGAAGAGTCCCTCCCCAGTATCCCTATAGGCCCCCTTCAGATATTGAATGTTGCTATTTATTTTTAAATGAAGCTTAGCTCACTGCATTAATCAAGTTTACCTGCTGGAATCCGGAGTGGTGTGGTGGGCTCTTCCCCAGACCCTGAACAGCTTTTGTAGGGGACTGCTGCTGGGCCAGAGCTTGGGCCTGTAACTGGCTTGCAGACTGTGCTGCTGCCTGAGCTGGTAAAGATGAAAGGGGCTGCTGGGAAGGAGGTGGTGTTTGCTGAGGTCCCTGGGTCATTGGCCCTGGTCCAGAGGGCCGCTGCTGGCTGTAAGGAATGTGGGACTGTTTCCCACCTTGCACCTGGTTTCCTGCAGGTGAGTGAGCTGTGGGCTGAAGGAAGGTTCCTGGGACAGAAACACCACCTGGGAAGGTATACCCTGTGCTCATGGAGAAAGCCACAGGAGGGGGGACAACATAGGTTGGGGGTGGAAACCCTGAAAAAGATGAAAACACATCTTTAATCACAATTTGACAGAGCAGACAGTTCCTCCAGAAATCATTTTGTGAGGTTTTCTTCTTCCTATTTTGCTCATTTTGACCACAAGGACAAGAAACACCAGTTTACATACTTGCACTATAATGTCCTTTCTCATCTTTGCACATACATGGCTGTGATCACAGATGAATTCAGAATCCATTTTTGAGTTTTCTTGCAATATTCCAAGCACTGATAACAGTCAGCCAGGGCAGTATCTGGGAAAGTCATGTTTCTCTCTTCAATCTTCACACCTCAATCTCCCTGATTTTAATTCCCCCACTACCTTTTTCTTTCACCATTCTGGGGTTTTGATGCTTTACCTCCTGAAGTTCCTTCCCCCTCAAACACACACATTTTCAGGGAGTAACTTTGGAACAATGGACGGAAGCATTCAATAAGTCTACTGCCTCCTCCTAAAGGATCACCAGTCCCTGGATTAATTTAGAGACAGATGGTAAATAAACAAATCCTCATATCCACAAGATCAATTTCTTTCTTGAAGTTCACACTGAAAAGCCAGGTTTAGAAGATAAGTTTTAATTCCACATCTCACAGGCCATATTTTATGCTGACACTGCACAGGGAAGATGACTCTCTGTCTTACATTGAGCACTAGACATACAGCTGCAGGCAAGATGCAGCCTCCAGCTATTTCATGAACAAACATGGACAACAAGGTATGACAGGAACATTCCACAACAAAATGGGAACACACAATGCAGCAACAGCAGCAAAGACCACCACAGAAATTACAGCCTAAAACATGAGCAACACTACAAAAGAAACTGAGCTTTAAAGAAGAAAGCAGTGTGATTGATCTTTTGTAATGGAGTCTGATGCACAGAGAATACTTCCTCCTGAATTCCCAGAAGACTTTGTCACATTTTGACAAACTACACAAACAGCCTACTATGAAGTTCCTTGATCTCACACCCGCTAACCAAGAAGATGAAGGCAGATTTTATGACAGACCTTGATTCCAAAGCATAGGAATTTTATCTTGTTTCAGTTCTACTGTGCCCCTTCTTTACCCCTTTGCAAGATTCTCAACATGAGAATGCATATTCATTAAAACAGCTCCTACCTTCACAGGCTGTAACAACCACTATTACATATTTTCTTTGCAGTCAATAGTAATCACATTTCAACAGAATGATGCAAATTACCTGGCCGGCTAGGAAGAGGAGGGAAGGCTCCTGGGTGATGAATGGGGATGAACTGAGAACTGCTGGCCTGACTTGGAGTCTGAGTTACAGGTGTTTTCCTTGCCTCAGACACTGGAGTCTTTCTCATCTCTGTCTGGGACTTCACCTAATGTAAAAGAAAGTAAGAAGAAATTAGATAATTTTTCCTGTAATTACCCACATCGTATCTTAAGACAAAAAATGAAGACCCAGATTGTCTGAGAGATTATTTCCTTTTCCCTAAGTAACTGGAAGAGGTTTAGAACAAAGGAACCCAGTTCCCTTCTCTGACCGCAGACAGTCCACCCTGCTTGTCCTCAGGTACTCTTTGCTTCACAATAGCACTCTAAGGATATCTACCCAAAAGATGCAAAAGGCTCTTTCTCTAGCAAGAAGAGTGGGAAGTGGACACAGTATCCTCAGACCAAACAACACACTTCTGCTGTTCAGCTGCAGTGCCTTAAAAAGAGAAGTGCAGATGCTGTTATGCTTCTCATAGGGCGCTGCTTCAAACTAACATATGCTACTTACCTTCAGCACCTTAAAAACCACACACTACCACATTCTTCCTGGGGAACTCTTTCAGCCTAATCCATATGGTGATGTATATGCACAAATTCCTGCATACTATGAAATTCTTTTGACTAGAAACATACAAAACATAGCAGAAATGCTTAACCTCTTTCAGTTTACTGTGTAACTGCTGTATGTTCTGTTAAAAGAGCTGCACCAGTTAAAGGCAGAGAGAAGAATGTAATGTAATGTTTACCTGATTCTGAGTCTGCTGCAGTCTGGGTCTTCCTGGAGAGGAAGACAGAGGGGAAGACTACTTTCCCTTTCTGTTCAGCTCAGCAGAACTGCCTGGAATGCAAGATGGAGCAGGCAGGAAAATGACAGCAAGCAAGGAACCTGGGCAATACAGAAAGGGCCCAGGAACAGACCTGACGCCAAGCCTCAAAGGTGATTCAAAGAAAGGGTTTTATCGGGGACCAAATTAAAAAAATCCAAACCAACCAACCAAAAACTGTGTGGGGTTTATTTCAACATTTACTGATGATGAGTTGAAAGGAGTTAGAGCGCAGGTATTTTCTGCCAAAATAGAGTAGTAAAGGGGTAGATGCATTCAAATGCTTTTCCAAATAAATCTAAATTTTCCCATTTAAAGTTATGAGAGTATAGCTTATTTTTTGCATTTAATTAAAAAAGTAGACTGTAAAACTGGGAGTTTTGGGTGTATTTTTGATCTCCCAGTAGATGAAAATCAGGAGAAAACTACACCTCAAGGTTATGACTGATGCTAAGCACAACAAATGATGCAGCCCCTGCTCTTGCTGTATCTATTCACTGACCATCTTTACCCTTTGTCACATTCTATGTATTCAACTTACATTGTGTTGTCCCTTTTTTCTCCACAATAAGCCAAATATTTTAATAACCAATACCAAGAGCTATGCATTCTTTTATAACAACATTAGAGAATTCAAACACACTCTTCCTGCCATGGGATTTCAAAACATGAGCTCTGGTCCCATCCTAAATTCAAAGCTGCTGTAACGCATTTCTAAAGGTCGCTTTCAAAAGCACTCCCCCACACATCCCACATGATTTACAGTTAACTTTCAAAAATCTAAATAACTACAATTGATTAATCAAGACAGACATATTTCAGTTGCTTCCCTGCTTCTACTTGATCTCACCTCAAAAGTATCAATACTACAAACTATTTACACCCCCCTGTGGTCCTAAGGGCTCCTACGTGGTACTTGAGAGAAGCACCATATCATCACAGTGACCTCTTACATACTTTAAAGACCTTGAGTAAGCCTGCATTAAACCTTCCTCAGCACCAAACTCTGTTTTCCCTAGGGAGCAGAGATTCAATCAGTGTGACACTTTGTGACCCTGTCTGAACATGGAAGTTTTCCACTTATCTGTAAAACAGAACTGATTACCTTTGTATAATAGTCTTAACATTTTTCCCAAGTAGAAGCTGCAAAATTTGAAGCATTTAGGCTTCTTAAGGCAATGAACTATGGAGGATAAAGCCTGAAATTTCCAGGAAGGCCAAAGCAGAGCACAAACAGACCACCAATCAGTACAAAACCAGCAGTGGTTTCTAGGGGAGTTGAGAAAGCAAAACCTACCCATACTCTGGGTAAGTCAGTCCACCAAACTGTATGAAACAGAAGACATTTCATTGGGATAGCTGTCATAACAAATATAGCTGACAAAACTAAAAAGTCAAAATTAATTTCTATACAACAAGAGATGAAGAGTAACCAATCACATCAGAAAAGATTCTGCTTCAGCTGAGTTAGAAATAAGTTTTTCTTGGGTTATCTCTCAATCTTAAGACAAGCAAATTTCTGATAAATCAGCTGGGTTAAAATTAAAATACCTTCCCTATCAAAAAAAAAAAAAAATACACATACTTCTCAGAAAATCCGGTGGATTTTATCAGCTTCAAGTCCTTATTTTGCAAGACAGGGGCACAAACATCAAAACTAGGAGTTCTGCTCAGGCCTGCAACCACGTTCCAGACGTTTTCAACAAATACATAAACTTGCTATTCTAACTCACCTATGTTGGTTTTCAGATACCAGAATCTTGTCTGGTCACTCACAATTGCCACACACTTTGTGTAGGCTACTCGCCTTTACCTCCCTTGGTAGGACCCCCTGGCAAACCCAACTGGCTAACATTACCAGTTCTGGCCGTCCATTTCATAATGATGATTAATAGCAAATAATCAGGAGGAAAACAAGAATAATCCAAGGGTCCTAATGACACAAGCTGGAAAGACTGAAAGAGCTGGTTTGCTTAGCCTAGGCAAAACAAGACAGGTCTTCAGAGCAGTTGCAAAGAGGAAAACTTAATTTATTCTGCAGGCCTGTCCTGGGAAGTAGTAATAGACTTACACAGAAGCAAGGAAAATGAAATGCATTAGGAAATAATTTCCACTTGCAAGAACAGTGAAGAACTGACATTGTTTCTCCAGGGAAATAATAAAGAGTCTCCATCATATCATTAAATGCCTCCAGATGATGTGAGAGAACGACTGAGATGCAGTCAAACTATCCAGGTGCAGATCAGATCCACCCTGAAATTCTTCACTCTTATGTGCCTGAGCACATGTTTACAATTTAAGAGCAGTGTGGCTTTCCCTATTCCACAAAGGGCCACTTGACTGCACACACAGTACAGAAGATCTTACTGCATATTTACAACTGCTGCTTTTGCAATGTGTTCAACTTATTGAATGTGCACAAGTCAACTGAACTGAAAATGCAGAGTACTAAGTTCCTTCACAACAGACTACAGCATGGGTAAGAGCAGAGACTACAACCTGGTCTTGTGAACTGCCTTGGTAGCCTGAAAAATCTGAGGAACAGCAGGTAGAAACCTGGGTTTTAAGACAGTTAACACAGCAAAATCACCTTTCATTGTTCCCCTATCTTTTCCTCCCCAACAAATTGAGACAGCATCAAGAAAAAGGCCAGAGACCCAAAGATCACCAATACCTGATCTTTGAGACAAATGTATTTGTATGTTTCTTGTGCATTAGTGGTACCTGCAGGGTCCACAGCGATACCTTGACTCTACCGTACTCTATATAAGCAGTGACAGTCCTGACAGAAAACACTGTACCACCTAAGACAGTATCCCTTTGATCTAAAGGCTTACCTGAACTGCCACATTCTGCTTTCCTGCTTCTGGCATCTTATCCAAGCCGCATTTCTTGGTCTCATTCTTTCTTTTATTGTTATCCTTCTTTCCATCATTCTTATTGACTACTATTCCTTTGCTATAGTCCCGTCTTTCCCTACCTACATCTTTAGGGGGATAGATTCGCCCTTGCTCTCTGTTAATTTCCCGTGGCTTGATGTTCTCTTTGAACGTGACCATTGGTTTTTCTCCTGAATCACAATTGTTGTTCAGGCTTCTGCCAGAAGACAGAACTGATTTGAGTCCAGGGCTCCCATCTGTAGATAGCGGCTCTACAATAGATGCTTCTTGCAAGGCGAGATTCTCTTTGGCTTCGCTAGGGTCCTCCAGTAATAGTTCTGGGATTTCTGTCAAAAACAACAGCTTTCCTACCTCATTTTCACACTGAATCAACCTGAAAAAGACAAAAAGGAATTGAAAAGCAAGAACATTACTCCAAATACACTCCTTAACATAATCAGCCTATGAAGCAATAGCACGCCGCAGAACATTTTATTAGCATTGTCAGCATCTTATATCTATGTTATATCTAATCAGTGTGTTGGATAGTGAGAAAAGTAACATTTATAACTAGCACCTGCATTACAGCAGCAAGTGAAACACAGAGAAGCTACCTGCAATTACCTTGGCTGGTTATCAGCAATCCATTTGCCTGTGAAGATCAGACGCTGTTGCCGTATTCGACATTGTTGCCCTTCCTTATCTCCTGTAATTGCCTGGTGGCCTTTGGAAAAATCCAAGTTCCTAGAATTGACATAGAAGAGAGAATAATATTAATTACACAATTACTCACTGCAACATCGTATTTCTTTAGAAATACAACTGGTCAGCATTACTTTATTATAAACTCTGAAATTCGACCAGACACTATTCCAAACATGACTGTTACACATGTCTGATTTACAGATGCAATTCTCTTCTAGAAAGATGCATCTACATTAAAGACGCACGGTGCTTGAGCTTTGTTGTTTGTTTTCGTTTGTTTTTTTTTTGTTTGTTTGTTTGCCTTTTTTTTTTTTTTTTTAAACAAAAGGCCAAAGACTCACCTGTGTGAAAATCAAATAAGAAATAGTTGAGTGAGAAAAAAGTCTAATAGTCAGCTTTTGTGCATGATGTTAGGTACAGGGATACAGTTAAAAACAGTAAAAACCAATAAAATAAAAACATATCAAGCAGTTTTCATCTAAAAGTATTCCTTTCCTCACTTCTTACATTTTGCTCTTTCAGTTTACTAGTCTGAAGACTACAGAAGAAAGCCAAAAATGTCATGAGCAAAAGAAAACAAAAAAAGCTTAAGCCTATGACTTCCCTTAGAGTTTTGCTACATAGTCTGTTACAGTTGTTTTGAAAAGATACCTACTTCAATCCATACTGTTGTAAGTATTCATAAATAAGATACTGTAAAGAACATGCCAATGTCTATCAAAGTAGTAACAACAGCAAAAGTACAGTCTCCCTTTAGCTGTCACCCACCTGAATGAGGGCCTCAGAGCCAAGAATCCTTGCAACTCAAATTCTTCTGGAAGGGGAGTTGCTGGCAAATAGACAGTAAACAGCATAAAGAAAGCATGAAAGCATTGACGACAGTATCCTAAGTAGATACCTCAGCCAGGTCACTATACATAGTAAAGCTTTTTATTAACACGCTCAACTGTTTTGGTCCACCCTGCAATTTGAGGAGCTCAGGAATGATAAAGTAGAGCAAAGTCTGCTCAGCACAAGAAAGCAGCATTTGCAAAGTATTCATATGCACTAACAGAATCATAGAATCATAGAATAGTTAGGGTTGGAAAGGACCTTAAGATCATCTAGTTCCAACACCCCTGCCATGGGCAGGGACACCTCCCACTAAACCATGCCACCCAAGGCTATGTCCAACCTGGCCTTGAACACCGCCAGCGATGGAGCATTCACAACTTCCCTGGGCAACCCATTCCAGTGCCTCACCACCCTTACAGTAAAGAATTTCCTCCTCAGATCCAATCTAAACTTCCCCTGTTTAAGCTTGAACTCATTACCCCTTGTCCTCTCAACTACAGTCCCTAATGAAGAGTCCCTCCCCAGCATCCCCATAGGCCCCCTTCAGGTATTGGAAGGCTGCTATGAGGTCTCCACACAGCCTTCTCTTCTCCAGGCTGAACAGCTCCAATTTTCTCAGCCTAGAAGGCAACTAGCTTCCTTGTTTGCTCTTCAACTGCAATTCCCCACACCATCAGAAAAAATGTGATTTGTTCCCAGTTCTTTAGAGCACAGACTAGAAGTTTCTTTACCATTATTACTGGATAGATCTTCTTCATGAGGCTGGAAGCTGTTTAGAAGTGAAATCAGCCAGGGCCATATGCTACAAACCAGAAAACAGACAAACCATAAGTAAAAACTACAAAACATGGAAACTATTTGCCTTCGCAAGAAAACACTGAACTCTGTTACACAGTCACGACTTCTATTAATCTTTTGATTTCCAAGAAAAGGTAAAGTTTCTCTCAAGTGTCAGGGAATAGACTACTTTCTTGAAAGAATATTTATAAATCCAATCTAAAGTTACCAAGGCTCTCGCAGCACAGTCTTCATTATCCAGCAAGTTAGAAAGCCTGCTATGGATTTAATTTGACAAACCTGTTGCATGAGCAAACATTCAGAGCACCTGTTTGCAATTCATGTTTTCCAGCACAAAGCAGACTACTCTCTAGGCACAGTAAATTAATCAGTGGGAAACAAAACAATCGATCAAGATACAGCAGTTCAGAATTATTTCTGTTCTGTGAACACAAACACTGTACTGTAGCACTGAAAACAGCTGCCAGAAAGGAAAGAAGGTCTAAGTAAGGGTGGCACTGAGTAAGGCCATTAAACTAGAGGTTAACTTGGCAGTCTCCCTGCCTTGCAGTGGCAATACCAGTACAAGAAATGACTGGAAATTCTTTACAAAGGCCCTGGAGCAAACAATTTAAAAATCACAACAATCACTACATAGGTGATTAATATTTAACTGCCACCAAGAGGCTGCCTTCCATTTTTTTCAAAGCTCCTTCTGCTTTAGTGATGGGCACCAAAAGTCTATGGAGGCAACAGAAAACTATTTTAGGAAGGTGTTTGTTCACTGTGCTTGGTGTGAATGAAATGAAACCGTCCTCCCTCAGTAAGTCTGTCCGTCACCATCCAGTACCTGGATTGGAGAACACAACGTGCACCCGAAAGCTTGAGGTCATCTACTTTCCTGCACCATTGCAGAGACTGCAGTCATTACGCTTATGCTTATTCTCTACACTACACTAAGCAATAGCTCCTTTCCATGATGACAAGGAACAGGAGAAGGAAGAAAAGGAAAGTGCAAGCCTGTTGCAACCTACAGTGAATTGCAGCCTTCTTGTACAATATTTGAAATAATGAGATTCCATAATAAAAGACTCCTAAAGAAGAGCGAGGTAGTGACACAAGTGAAAATCTAGACCTAATGTGGCTTCCATGACGCAGGTTTGCAAAACTCATTTCCAAAGACGACACACTAGTATCGATACAGCCATTTCTGTCCTCAGCCCTTGCCTTCAGATTCATCTACTTCTCTAGGTAAACATGTTCCCTCCCTCTTTCAGAGGCTTGCTCAGTTTGGAGTACGATTAATTATCCACAGGAAAATTATGAGCATAGTGGGGAGAAGTGAAAGTTTAAGAAGGTGTAAGGATTATTTCTTGAATCAAGAGCACAATTACATATGAACTCAGAGTAAGGAAGATTTTCAATATGAAACAGACATAAGGTTATTAAAGAGAAGCTAATAAAGGTGTGTGTGTTTGTGCAGTCTGTAAAGAATTACTTCCCTACGGATCTTCCAATAGAAATAAAAAGAAAACTCATCCTCACAAATAATGGAGAAGATGAACAGATCTTTTAAGAGCCAACAAATGTAATGGCTACTAACGCCCATTTTGACAAATCTTAGTAGTACCTATCTTTCAAGTTCACTTACAATTTTATCACTGTCAGAACCTACTCTGGCTAACTAAAAAATATACATTCACATGTGAAGATTCATTTTGATACTCCATAAATTACTGCCTGCATCTCCTCTCTGCAAGGACTACTTTGAATCAAGTAATTATCTTTCCTGTTAAAAAATAAAAGTATAAAGTCTTCCTTGAGAATATGCATACAGTAATACTTATTACCACCTCAAAACAATTTGTGAACTACTGTTTTCCTTATCTTGTCTTCAGGAACTCTGAAACTTAAGTTCCCAAAGCTCCAGGGTTTTAGGCTTTGCCCACATTTCAGGGAGTTTTATCACTCATTTAGCAAAGCAAGGTTATAGGGACCACTGCTTTGCATATGTCAATGTACAGAAAATGTGAGCTTTGAGCTAGAATGGCATCTTACAGCACACACTGCCAAGAGAGCTGAAACCACTGTGGCACATCACGCAAGATCAGCTAAGCCAGCTAGTTTTGC
Organism: Amazona ochrocephala; assembly: GCA_039720435.1. Taxonomy (NCBI): domain Eukaryota; kingdom Metazoa; phylum Chordata; class Aves; order Psittaciformes; family Psittacidae; genus Amazona; species Amazona ochrocephala. The sequence continues at coordinate 369,510 of CM077887.1, forward strand.
ACTCTTTTCCTTATAGTGGCCATCACAGGAAAAATACTCACCCAACTGTGTCAGTAACAGTCATTCCAATCTGAAGAAACATCTTACAGGTTAGAAATACCTTACTGAATTGTTATAATACATGAAAAGTTAACAGGCTATGAAAAAAGTTTGCAAGTTATGAAATACTTAAGCCTAAACTTATAAGATTAGCAGCAGAACAGAAAAATCAGAGTAACAGTCAGGAACAGTAATGTCTATGCTGACATTTAAAGACGCCCTTTACTAAATTAATTCATGGATGAGGAGCCAGCAAAACCAGATTCCAGTACTGCCCAAGAGATGGCTTAATGTATGAAATTAATGGAAATATTCTCCTGCCACCTACCTCAATAAATCTGAGAAATCATTACAACAGGTTAGACTAAAGCTGCACTCAGTAGTTATGCTGAAGTCAGATGTTATAAAGTAGATCCCTCTGATTTTAAAAGTTACATGCAAACCTAAAGCTAATTAAAACACTGAATTTGCTCATGTACTCCACAAATCTCATGCTTTATTAATTTTTTAGAACATCCGCTTTCTATCATTTTGAAGACTGTAACAATAAGTTATATGATAATTTTCCCCATTACTAATTTGGTTATCATCAGTTACTATTAATTTATGCAATCAAATGTATCAAAAGAAAGATGAACACTCACTACCGTCTTTCATCAACCACTGCCTCCTGGAAAACACTGGGCCTAAGTTTCAGCCAGTCCATTGAAACCTTCACAGCTGGAAGAGGATATGCAGCCCCAGAGTCCTCATGGTAGTCATTTTGTAAAGGACACTTGCACAGAACTCCAAGAAAGGACACTAGAAATGGGATGAAGGGGACAGGGTGGGCAAAAACAAATACAAACAATACAGGAATGACACTTTAAAGTTGACCAAATAACCCAAACACATTCCACCCGTAAAATCACAGAATCATAAGGGTTGGAAAGGACCTGAAGATCATCTATTTCCAACCCCCCTGCCATGGGCAGGGACACCTCACACTAAACCATGCCACCCAAGGCTATGTCCAATCCCACCTTGAACGCCGCCAGGGATGAAGCATTCACAGCTTCCCTGGGCAACCCATTCCAGTGCCTCACCACCCTTACAGTAAAGAATTTCTTCCTCATATCCAATCTAAACTTCCCCTGTTTAAGTTTGAACCCATTACCCCATGTCCTATCGCTACAGTCCCTAATGAAGAGTCCCTCGCCAGCGTCCCTATAGCCCCCCTTCAGATACTGGAAGGCTGCTATGAGGTCTCCATGCAGCCTTCTCTTCTCCAGGCTGAACAGCCCCAACTTTCTCAGCCTGTCTTCATACGGGAGGTGCTCCAGTCCCCTGATCATCCTCGTGGCCCTCCTCTGCACTTGTTTCAACAGTTCCATGTCCTTTTTATGTTGAGGACACCAGAACTGCACACAATACTCCAAGTGAGGTCTCACAAGAGCAAAGTAGAGGGGCAGGATCACCTCCCTCGACCTGCTGGTCACGCCCCTTTTGATGCAGCCCAGGATACGGTTGGCTTTCTAGGCTGTGAGCGCACACTGCCGGCTCATGTTCATTTTTTTATCGACCAACACCCCCAAGTCCTTCTCCACAGGGAGGCTCTGAATCTCTTCTCTGCCCAACCTGTAGCTGTGCCTGGCATTGCTCTGACCCAGGTGTAGGACCTTGCACTTGGCATGGTTAAACTTCATCTGGTTGGCATCAGCCCACCTCACAAGCGTGTCAAGGTCCCTCTGGATGGCATTCCTTCCCTCCAGCATATCTACCAAACCACACAGCTTGGTGTCATCGGCAAACTTGCTGAGGGCGCACTCAATCCCACTGTCCATGTCACTGACAAAGATGTTGAACAAGACCGGTCCCAACACTGATCCCTGAGGGACACCACTCATTACTGGTCTTCAGCTGGACATTGAGCCATTGAGCACAACTCTTTGCGTGCGGCCATCCAGCCAGTTCTTTATCCACCGAGTGGTCCACCTATCAAATTGATGTCTCTCCAGCTTAGAGACAAGGATGTCATGTGAGACAGTGTCAAACGCTTTGCACAAGCCCAGGTAGAGGACATCAACTGCTCTACCCCTGTCCATCAAGTTCAGTAGCCCCATCATAGAAGGCCACCAGATTGGTCTGGCAGGATTTCCCCTTCTTTAGGAGCTAGTTCCTTAGAACAAAGCAGCCAAATTACTTAAAGAATCCACCAGCAGATCAGAACATTTTTTTTTATCAATAAAGAGCTTTCTACCATGAAGCAGAATCTTGGCATTTTTGCCCCCCTCTCCTTTTCAAGTGTCATGAGAAACCATTTTGGTTAACAAAATCCAGTGAGACAGGCCCATTAATAAATAAAGAACAAATATTTTTGTAGAAATTACCAACTCAACTATCTACCTGCATTTTATCCACTTCTCCAGTCAGCAGGCACACAAATCCACTGAGCTAGCTCTGCAGGCAGGCACCCATCTCAGGCTCATTAGAGGATATGAGCTGAGAAGCAGTAACTACACCATGGTGACCATGGTGTTTTCAGGCTCAACCCCAGAACAGAATCTGGAGTTCAGCTATTCAGAAATTTAGGTGTTTACAAACAAGGCCAAGCTGATCATGCACTGGATTAGGTTAAGGAAATCTGCATTATGTGGCTAGAGCCTAAAATGCTCTGCATTCCCACTTATCTAGCTAATGTTATCCAGAACACAGAAGCACTTGAGGTCCTAATTCAGTCATCTCCAACTTCAGTTGTGCTGAATCAGAATTAGCTCCATTCAAAGCAACTCAAACTGCACTGTGGCCAACAGAGGAGTAGCTCCCCAAGTGGTGTATTGCCCATTGCCAAGCTGGATCAAACTTTACACCCAAGTTAAAATGTTCTTTCAGAACCAGGAAAAAGATGCTGAGTTCTGCAGGACTTCAAAGCAAGTTAAGTCCCTGGCACATAAATCCTGTGTTAGCCAGCACTGCTAGACATAAACAATCCCTTCGCAACCATCTTCTCTCTTCATTTTCTTCCATAAGGTCTATTCTCATTACTTACCTCACACAGCCACTAAGCTAGGTGCTGACAGCAAATTACCAGTGGATTCCATACAAAAATAATAATAATAAAAAATAATAAAAAAACACACCAAAAAAAAAAAAAAAACCACCAAAAAACAATCCACACAAAAATTGATTAGCTTCCATACGTACTGAAGAGAGCCAGTAACTGTGTCCAGCAGAGCTGCTCATCCTGGCTGTAGCTGTGCTGCTCCGTTTCATTGCTGAAGTCTCGCAGGTGATGTAGTTGAAACAGATTGATAACAGTAATATGTACTAACTGCTGGGAATTGAAGGCTTTTTGGAATAACAACCTCTGTAACAGACACAGGAACAATATATGTATTTATATACGTAAAGCACACACTTGAAAAGATTAGTAGTTGCTACTTCACTGCTTGACTAATTCTTCTGCCCTTAAGGCAACATTTATTCTAGATTTTATTTTCAGTCATCCCTAGTAGCACAGCACCGGGCCTCTCAGGAGGACGTGGACAGATGCCCACTGTTAAGCCCAAGGGTTTTGCTCACACACCAACTAATACGTATGTACAACAGATCAACATCCCCTTGGACATGGTTCTCTTTCAGAGCAAGTGCAACCTCCAGGTACAATCACAGCACTGCAATGCAACTGCAAGATCTGCAAAGGCATGCATATCCACTGTATCTGCAGAAGAAACAGCAAGGACAAGGTGACACTTTAAAAAAATGCCCCAGGAAAATTTAACTACTGTGTGGTTATGTATTAAAGACTAATTCCACATCTGACTTCATGGGTCATGGAATGCCATGGTGGATTTAAATAGCAGAAGCTAGTTACAAATGCATTTCAGTAACTATGCTGTAAAAAACACCTTTCTCAGAGCAGGAAAAGAAACTTTAATCGGTTTTTTGAGCATTGTGAAAAAAAGGACATATCCTAAACTACAATCAACTTGTCTTCAGACACTGTCAGGGGAGCAAGCGGATTAACCAGCATAAGCACCAGGAAAAGGTTTGAACTCCGTGTTCAAGCTTGATTTTTAGGTAAGCCAACAACTCAAACTGGCAGGGCTCTCAGCAGCAGAATCATGAACACTCCTAACTCTATGACAGCCCTCATTCTGAGTTAAAATCAGCCACAAAGTGATTATCTACCATACAGCCAATTTCACATTCAATCCACTTAAGTCAGAAGAGCTGCTCTCTAGTAAATTAAGCCTTATGTTGCACAACAAACAAAAAAGTAATCTAAGCAACAAAGCAGGGCTCAATTAACTCTATTTTAACACCCTGGATCAGCTCAGAAAAATGCTCCACTGTTTCACATGCCTGAGCAATGCTCATAATTATTGATTAGAAGCACTGTGGAAACAGCAGTACTAGTTCAACAGTCAACATCACACACATAGAGATACTATTATTTAATTTTGAAACAACTTTAAATCCAAGTGTTCAAGCAGCTTGCAGTCAAAACTAATACAATTCACAATAAGTTTTGTGGGTTTTGGGGGTTTGTTTCATTTTTATTATTTACTTTAAAGACAGTTTGGACCTACCTATAGCAGCTCAATTCAATGCAAAATGCAAAAAGACACTGTAAAGAAACACTTGTAATTCGTTTATATGCTAAGACCACCTTCCCCATTTTTAATTTGGAAAGACACCAATTGCTGTATTGAAGATATCCATACTACCTGATCATTTCCACAAATGAAGATGCTGAAGCAGATCAGTTTCCCAAAGGCACCTAACAGTTACTACAATGTCCTCTTTGAAATTGTACTATCTTGTATAAATACCTTACAAAATAGTCTTTGTTTTAATCTTTGCTATGTTGTCCAGCTTAATGAGCTGGCTATATAATTAATAGGTACTCCTGGATTTTCCAGAGGAAACATGTTCTGAAAGTTCTTGCTACACACAAATTAAGCTTGTACTGGAACACTTTTTAAAGGCAAACTGCTGACAGGAGAGCCAAGTTGCCTGAGGAAGATTACAAGCAGCCTTAACTAGTGGGAGTGAACGAATACCATCCAAAAACAAAGTTCGCAAAATTCCTCAGGCAGCTCAGCTAGACCTTCTCAGATGAATCAAGTTCTTTTCACAAGTATCCAAGAATCATCCAGGTTAAAGAGCAGAGAATCAACAAGGGTCATTGATTTTTCCTGTACCTCCACTAACAACATGCAACATGTCAAATGGGAAAAATCCCTACTGTTTGCATAAGTTCAACATCTGGTGACTTCAGAATCCAGTGTTAAGCTGCGATGCAAACCTTCCACAACTGGATACTTGGGGTTCCTTTATTTTAGTAGGTGAATAAGTTACTACTGGGCTATAATTTCAGAATTCAGCTGCTAAAAATACTCTCCTCAATATGCTAATTAATATGCTGTTAGAACTAACCTTGAATTGTTCTTCCAGCTTTTCTCGAAGAGGGCTCAGCTTCTCCAAGCTTTTACTTAGGTACACATGGCCATGGAATTTAATAAATGCCTTGATGAAGTCAGACACGCTCCATCGAGTCTTCACCTCATCACGACTACATTCAGAACAGAAATACCTGACTTCAGTCTCTGGAATTAGACACAGCTGTATATAGCATTATATACTTTTTCTGTGACGTTCAAGGAAGAAGGAATGCCCATGCAAAGATGCTTTTTCATGTTGGCACAATAAACTTCATTTCCTGCATTCACTATTCACACTCAGGAGCATCCCAGATACAAACCATTCTTTGTTTCATACATGTGAGGATGTTCTCACTGGATGGGGGGGTCAAGGGACTTCTGTTTCTGCTACAGAATATGAATAAATTTTGGCAAGGGAGGTACATCTGGATGAAATCTCCTCCATCTTATCTGATCACAAATACATTACACTTAGTCTTACCTCTCCAGTGCTTTAGAAAGTGCTTTTTGTAAGTTAGTGGAGGCAGCTGGGAAAGGAAACTTCACAGCAATGCTTCTGCAGTAGTAGAAAATAGTGGTCAAGTGGTCTCCTTTGGAGGAAGCTAGAATAGCCAACTGATTATAAGGCTGACCTAAGGGAGAAAAAGACATTGTCCATCAAGTTGTCATGGAATGCATGGAGTGAGGCATGCTAGATTTCAGGGTAAGTGGAGTCTCTTGAAAAGCAAATGCAGAGTTGGTTGTTCTTTTTTGTTTTGGTTTTGCAGTTTGTTTCTTTTGTTTGTTTGGGTTTTTTTTGTAGAGAGGGGAGGAAGGGGAAGACAGGTCACTAGTGGAGTTGTTTTGGGGTGGGGGACTGGGTTGGTTTGCTGGGGGCTTTTTGGTGTGGGTAATTCTACTGTTTGGGCTGAGGGGTTGTGGATTTTTTTCTTGGTTTTGATTTGGGTTTTTTGTTTATTTGTTTGGGGTTTTTGTTTGTTTTTGGTTATTGGGTCTTTTTTTTTTTTTTTTTTTAAACCACACATCCTTTAAATCTAAATAAGACACTGTCAAAACCCAGCCCAGTTTTAGGCAAATTTAACTGTTGGGAGTTTTTTTTTTTTTTGCCTATACAGTAAAAATTTCTATAATTAGGATACAAAGAATTTTTCAGTTAGAATGTAACTGGCTACAAAACTGAATTATTGGTTTCAGCAGCCTGGCTCAAAAAAAGATTTATCCTTCTCTCACCATCCCTACGTTTTGGATCACTGTATGCCAACAGCTAAAAAACTAGATCTCTGAACTAAATAGGCTCTTAACTTGCATGAGCAACTTGAAAAATCTGGTTTTAGCTACTGACCTTTACAAATTGTCAAGAGAACAAACAATCTAAGAAAAAAAACAAAACCCCAAAGGCTGGTGGTAGACAATTTTTCATTAATTGTAATTTATAGTGTATGAATGTAAGAGAGCGTAATGTAGCAGCAGTGAAGCCTCAGAATGAAGCTGTATATTACCTGCTTTGTTTCTACATCTTCACAAAAAGGAGAAAAGTGACACAGATCAAGCAAATGACTATTGTTTAAGTGAGTTATCAAAGGGAAAGGCTTTGTTGCACCAAGTTTCCAACTACCACACGAGAAAAGCAGTAGCCCATCCTCCTTCAGAATTATGAACCTAAAAGGTATCCCAGACTCACCATTAGATGGGACAAGCTGAGCCGCATGTCTGTAGTAAGACTCTGCCTGGCTGGTCTGATTCCTATAGCGAGCTGAGCAAAGAAAGACCAAGTTGAGGCATAAAATTCAACTCTCCTGCACTTACTTTAATGTAACCAATTTACCTAAAGAACATTTCATTACTATTTTAGAAATATGTCAGAACATACAATTACACCAAATAGCACGAAGATTCAACTCATTGAATTGTGAAGTGGCTTTTCCTCAGATCCTATGTCACATCTTATCAGTTCTTATGTAGAAAGACGCTGTGCCAACAGCAACACATCCAGAGAGCTACAAATATTTTTCATACTTCTTTGCAAAATCAGCAACTAGATCTACTTTTAGGTTGTTCCAAAAGCAAGTGCAGATTCCTGAGAAAAGAGAACTTTCTACAACAGATAATTCTACTCTAATCAACAAAGAAATAAACCTGTTGAGCTTACATAAAAAAGAAACCTCATTTATGAAAGGCTGGATTTCTAAGTGATGATTTTGTAAAAGATTTAAGAGTAATGTTCTGAAACGGAGAAGTATGCTAGCCTGCTGCAACAAGCTTTTGTAACAGCTACAGGTTTCAACATTTCACTTTGCCTACCAGCTATAACATAATTAGTATGCTAAAAGACAGATTCTAGCAAATCACTAGAAAGCTAGTGATTGACTGTCGCCATGTGTTAACATGTAACATGCATTAGAGAAATCTAACAGCATTACTTTCCAGACCTTTCCTCCTGCAGCAACCATCAAACAAACAACTACCTATAAGCTACTCATCTGGAGCACACTTAGTCCAGCAGCCACCCATGGTATATACAAATCCCTCTAAATGAGGGGTGTATGCAAAGTCGCACCTCTTTTTCCTTCAAAAACTCACCAATATCTCCAAGATGAACAAGGCAGTGCTGGCAGATGTAAGAGCAGGAGCTAGACTGCGGCTTGACTATGGCGCTGGTGTGCGTCTGTTTATTGCTAATGATTCCAAGCTGGGAAGACTTTACACGACATGGCAAGTCTACATTAAAAACTGTGCATAATTCCTGTAATAACTATAAAAACAGGCCCAGTTTAGTAGCAGATAGAGACATTAATCAGCAAGGCACTGAAACAATTGATAAAACCAACAGAGCATCACTTGGAGGCACAGCTTAGCTAAGTGTATTTGAAGTGAACAAGCTAAGTTACTTAAAGTGAGACTTTAATTTACATTCACCATACTGAAGTCATTGAACCTCATGCTGCATTATTCTGCCCAGAAACAAAGTGTTTTACTTCTTTTCTCTAAGAAATAGCTGTGCATCCCAAACCAGTAAGCAATGCAATTCCCATGACACTTAAATTACCAAGCATGCATCAGTACAAATCTTGTTGGGATTTGTTTGGTTTGTTGGGATTTTTAAACAGGACATTCAAGAGGAATGGTCTTTTTTTTTCATACCTTGATGAAGCAACACCATTCTCTGAAAATAATAGAAAGGAATGCCACTCAACCTCCAAAGCAGCTTGTTCTAACACAAGAAACAGGACTACCCTGACAAACTTTAGAGAGAAGCCAGAACGAAACAAAGTTTGTAGGCAAGGCAATAGTGGCTAACAGCTCAGCAGCAGGGCTGTGAATAAATATTTGTGCTAAGCTAACAGTGAGACTCTTCCAAAGAACAAGGCATCAGCTACTTGGTCAAATATGTGAAAAGCTGATTAAAGGAAAACCTGAACTATGCCATTCTAATTAATGCTTTTCAAGTTTTTCTTAATGGACTCTGGCAAATACTCTGGAAAGCAACAGTAACAACATGGTGATTGAAAGTATTGCTCCACTGCGTTGCAGGGTTAAAAATGTGAGAATTGATGGACTGTCTCTCAGGTGGGAACATACTCAGTCTCCAAATAAAACAGACCTGCAGCAGAGTTCCACTTCCAGCTAAAGGCATATAGAAAGCCCAGGGCTGACAGAGATGTGCACTTCACTCCATCAGCGGCTAAACATGCAACACAGCTCTTTTGTGCTTGCTGCACAAAAAGATTTGCACACCTCCCTCCCCTTTTACTCTTTTATCCCAAAGAAGGATCTCACAGATGAAAGGTGGATAAAAGAGAGAAACTTGACATCTTCCAACATGGTGAATTAGGAAAAGTCAGGCTCTCTTTCAAAGGTATCATTTACATGTGCTTCACAGCTGGAGAGCAGATATCTTGCCTAAGCTAGATCTTTAGACTACAAACGGGACAATTAACATCACAGCAAACAAAGAAAAATGACCCAGTCTGTGGTGTCATACACAAAAACAAAATTTCCTGATACACTGAAGGGAAAAACAAGGTTTTTGCAAGACAAACAATGAAGACAGTAGAAAACTCTAGGCAACCATAACACAGCCTGTCAAAATGACTGCTACAAATAAGAAGCTTTCCAAAACACAATGCGGGTGGAGGGGTGGGGTAGGAGGGAGGGGGAAGGAAGATAATCACACAGATTCTGGGAGGTGGGAGAATGGAGTTGCCTTGCAGGTGTTCAGAATCAACCAGATGAAATCCATACGCGGGTCCTGAAGGAGCTGGCAAATGAAGTTGCTAAGCCACTGTCCATCATATCTGAAAAATCATGGCAGTTAGATGAAGTTCCCGACGACTGGAAAAAGGGAAATATAACCCCCACTTTCAAGAAGGGGAAAATGAATGACCCAGGGAACTACAGACCAGTCAGTCTCACCTCTGTGCCTGGCAAAATCTTGGAGCGGATTCTTCTGGAAGGCATGCTGAGGCACATGAAAACCAACAAGGTGCTTGGTGACAGCCAGCATGGTTTCACTAAGGGGAAATCCTGCCAGACCAATTTGGTGGCCTTCTATGATGGGGCTATGGAACTGATGCACAGGGGCAGAGCAGTTGATGTCCTCTACCTGGGCTTGTGCAAAGCGTTTGACACTGTCTCACATGACATCCTTCTCTCTAAGTTGGAGAGACATCAATTTGATAGATGGACCACTCGGTGGATAAAGAACTGGCTGGATGGCCGTACGCAAAGAGTTGTGGTCAATGGCTCAATGTCCAGCTGAAGACCAGTAATGAGTGGTGTCCCTCAGGGATCAGTGTTGGGACCGGTCTTGTTCAACATCTTTGTCAGTGACATGGACAGTGGGATGGAGTGTGCCCTCAGCAAGTTTGCCGATGACACCAAGCTGTGTGGTACGGTTGATACATTGGAGGGAACGAATGCCATCCAGAGGGACCTTGACATGCTTGTGAGGTGGGCTGATGCCAACCAGATGAAGTTTAACCATGCCAAGTGCAAGGTCCTACACCTGGGTCAGAGCAATGCCAGGCACAGCTACAGGTTGGGCAGAGAAGAGATTCAGAGCAGCCCTGTGGAGAACGACTTGGGGGTGTTGGTCGATGACAAAATGAACATGAGCCAGCAGTGTGCGCTCACAGCCCAGAAAGCCAACCGTATCCTGGGCTGCATCAAAAGGAGAGTGACCAGCAGGTTGAGGGGGGTGATCCTGCCCCCTCTACTTTGCTCTTGTGAGACCTCACTTGGAGTATTGTGTGCAGTTCTGGTGTCCTCAACATAAAAAGGACATGGAACTGTTGAAACAAGTGCAGAGGAGGGCCACGAGGATGATCAGGGGACTGGAGCACCTCCTGTATGAAGACAGGCTGAGAAAGTTGGGGCTGTTCAGCCTGGAGAAGAGAAGGCTGCATGGAGACCTCATAGCAGCCTTCCAGTATCTGAAGGGGGGCTATAGGGACGCTGGCGAGGGACTCTTCATTAGGGACTGTAGTGATAGGACATGGGGTAATGGGTTCAAACTTAAACAGGGGAAGTTTAGATTGGATATGAGGAAGAAATTCTTTACTGTAAGGGTGGTGAGGCACTGGAATGGGTTGCCCAGGGAAGTTGTGAATGCTCCATCGCTGGCAGTGTTCAAGGCCAGGCTGGACAGAGTGGGTCATTGCCTTGGGTGGCATGGTTTAGTGTGAGGCGTCCCTACCCATTGCAGGGGGGGTGGAACTATATGATTTTAAGGTCCTTTCCAACCCTGACTATTCTATGATTCTAAGAATGGCCTACTGTGCATGTTGTAACCTGAAGACAGTGCAAACTAGCCATGACAAAGTCTAGTCAGACCACTACTTGAGATACAGGATTCAGCAGTGAATGTTGCTGAAGCAATACACCAAACAAGGAAAAAAGGAAAGAAAGACAAGTTATCTTTATTAAGGCTATAATCACACACTAACTCTTATTCTCCATAATCTACATGCTGAAATCTATATTTGAAAAAGTATGAGCAAGAACAGGACAGTAAGGAATAAATACATGAATAGGGATCACACCTCTTTCACAACTAACTGAAAACCTCACAGAAGACATTTAGGTCAGGAGCAGTTGATGATACAGTTTTGCTTAAGGAGAAGAAAAGTTACTATAACTGAAGTTTGCAATTCTATGCAATTAAGACATCACAGAATTAGGACTGAAGATGGGCATATAAGCCTGGGAGTCTTAATCAAAAAGCCAGAAAGATATTGTATGCTGTAGACACTAAATAATACTCTTGGGACAACCATCCTAGTTAAATGTAGGACTGTGGTGGGCACAAGTTCGGTACTATTCAGAAAACAGTTGTTGGAACACATTAACTCAGTGCTTACCATCGGTGTTTAGGAGTTGCAAGAAAGGAACAAATAACAAAGCACAAAACATTAAGCCATCATATATCCTCAGTGCATCTGCATTTTTCGAATTCTGCACATATTTCTGTTCTTAAATAACTGAAATCAAGAGCAAAACTGATTACTTTTGCTTATTTTTTGCTATATAGGGAAAGTGTAACATTTTTCAAAATGAAAAATAATAACAATGGCCCAGAAATTCAAATGTAAAAATGAAAAGGTGAATGGGAATTTCTAGAGAAATAGCAAGGAAAAAAAAAAAAGAAAAGCAAGAGTACTATGAAATCATCAATTAGCAAGTTTATTGGGCTTGTGCTTTTTTGTGTCATTGTAATTCTTAGAATTTACAATTAAAATACAGAATTCTTCACCACAGACCACTGCAGAAGCCAGAGTAAATTTCTCCAACAGGGACTGGAGAGTCAATGAAGGACAGACCTCCTAATAGCTAAACAATTCAGAAACAAGTTAGCTCAAGAAGGCTGTACAAATGCACAGCCAGAAGCTAGAACAAGGAGGTTTCATTCTACATTTTCCTGCTGCTTAATGTTCACTCTGAGCAACTACAGCAGACTACTGTAAGAGACAAAATCTGCTGCTACATGGACCTTTGATTCTAACCAAAACAATGAGTCTTAGGCTTTACAGCACTTTCTGTTAGAAGAGAACTCAAGTTGTTGTTATATTTATATGAAGCACTGAGACAAATACCAGATTCACAGAAGCATCAGATGAAGCTGAGGCTGCAGCTAAAGATAAAAAAGCACATCACCAGCTTTGTAGACATGTTTTACTGAGAGCACCAGTGTTACTAAGGTATACTGCTTGATCAAGTATAGCAAGAGTTTCCTACACTAAGGGAAAAGAAGAGATTTTACCTACCTAAACCCAACTCTCCTGCCCTTCCTTAAAGGGATGACATGCTAGCATGATATTGGAGCTCATCTCTCATAAGCAATTACTGGAGTGGTACACAACGTCTGATAGCGAAGCTTTGTAAAGGACCCACATACAAGTAGCACAAGGCTGAAGCACGTTTACTTCCAGGCTGTGCAAATATACCATAGCCAACAAACTTTTTGCAACTCACCTGTGTGTAGAAGCCACTAGCTGCCTCTAAGAACAGAGAAAGGTTTGCCTGAACTTCACTCCGATTTGGATTTGCTCTATTTTTCGCCTGACCCTGTAGCGTCGTGATCTGATTTTTAAAGGCATGATTCCAACTGAAAACAACAGAAGCATTTTACTTTTTACTTTGGAAGTGTCTCATACAGATGGCATAAGCAACAACCAAGAACTGTTTAATTACATAGCATCAGACATGGAAGTGAAGAATATTCAAATCCAGGCAACATTCAGATTCTAAATGTTAAGTATGGAAGAACTACCTTTTCTTGCCCCTTTACCTAGGGAAACAGATCCTCATACAATATAGCTAACTCTGTAACACCGTTGAGATTTGCTTGCAATTGCTCTGTTTTACACAGCATAGCACTCCCTCCCCAAACCAGGGATGTTTAGTGTAGAAAGGATGTGGGGTATAGAAACCAGGGTTAAAATTCACTCAGTAACTGAAGACATGGGCAGGACAACTCAGCCAGCCTACCCATCTTGCTTCTCAGCGCTGTAAGAACCACATGCTTCTCTTAACTAAGCCTGTTACAACCCAGTTACAACCCACATCTGCATCTTAAATCACAGGGAATGGACTGAGGGCATGGATAACACATAGCAGGATCTTCCCCTGACTCTTAATGAGCCACGAGCATCCCCTAAAGTTCTCTCCTGATACTTGTCCTTCTGCTCAGCCCTATCTCAGAGGGCTTAAAATGATGGTCTTTAGCTCCTGTTGGACCTTGCTCAAAGCTCCAGGTGATTGCACTATGCAAATTTCCTCCCTTCTGGAAACTCCAGAAACTTCAGCCCCTCCCTGACAGCACAGAAGATGGATGTTTCTTAGTGTTCTCCCATCCATCTGGCTTACCAAAAACCACTCCTGCATGAGATGGCTGCTACTAAATTGCCAGAAGTAAAATATAACTTACTGAATGTTCTTCATCAAATCTGCAGTGGATTCTCATGTTTTGCCCACAGCACAGCTCTCATTTTCAAGGAAATAAGACAGCCATTCCATAGGATACAAATACTTTCCTGGAAGTCTCAGGGTTTCCTGATCATCAGCCGAGACTACATATACTGCATAAAATTACCTACAAATTTATTGAGGTACTTACAGGTCCTGCTCCACTTTTTTATCTAAAGCGTATTCCAAATCGGTCACTAGCATTTTCTGATATAAGTCCTGTAGAGCTTGTCTGGATGTCCAGACTTCTGCTGGACCCAGCTTTGAATCTGAGCAACAAAAAGAAAAAAAAGAGACACAACAGTTTTTGTAATGCTCAAGTTTACAGTTACTCTGATTTCTTCACTCACCTACCAAATGAAAGGACATAGCACAGTGTAAGACATCCAATGCCAAATAACCACTCTTATCACAGATTCATCAGAATAGTGAAACACAAGAACTACATATGGGCTGAGGACTAACTGACCAGTCTTCTACAACACCAGAACAAGGCATGACCAAAGGCAGCACCTGGCAAGTTGGAAGGAAAAAAAAAAAAAAAAAAAAAAAAAAAAAAAAAAAAAAACACCAAAAAAAGCCCCACCAAAAAAAAAAAAAAAAAAAAAACACAAAAAAAAAAAACCTAAAAGAGATAAAAGGAGATGATTCTCTGTAAGTCACCGAACTGAAGAACTTCTTCAGAAAAATTTCCAGGGCAGCCTGGAAAAAAAAAAAAACAAAAACATCTGAAAAGAAATCCATCAAGGGATGCTAAATAGGAGCCAGCGCTGTTGGTATTTAGAGCATTGTGGGCAAGTCCTGCTACATGCCTGCCATTTTCTCTTTGGTAGCCATCTGCTTTCTATCACTGAGGGTGAAAGCAAACACTGCTCCTTGCTATCGCAAGTAACAAAGTTGAATTTCCTATGCCATGTAAAATCACTTGAGCTGGGACTGCCAGAGTATAAGGGATGGGCTTCACACCTCAGGGAAATCCTCCTGCCAATAGTGTAACCACTGCTACTGGGTTAGATGGATCTAGGCACTTCATGGTCCTACAGGGACTAAACCAACCTGCTACATGTACTACACCAAGGTGGTAAGCACAGCTGAGCTAGATGTGCTTTATGCTAGATGCTTGTACTGTGTGTCTGATACATTAATATAAACCATTTCCTATAAACATAGCTTGTAGCATTTCATAACATCTATGGGCTGCACTTTCATAACACATGTGGTAGTGCTCAGATCAACATTTCCATTACCAGGTTTTTCAAAACCATCAAGACCCTTGCTAATCCCAAATACACCAGTTCCTGTGGTAGTCAGGACAGGAGTCTCTGGGAGAAGAGGTGCAGCTTAATCTTAATCTCTAAATGCTTTAAAACACCCAAAGTCAACTTTAAGAATACATGCATGTTAGATACAGAGAATTCTCAGGAACAAAAAACATAAGGAACAGGAATCAAGTATTAGCAGCTAGATCAGCTGTATAATAAAGGCAATTACCTGTCATTTCAGCCTTCAGGACTTCTGCCTGCCTGTAAGAAAGCAATAAAACACTAAATTAGAAACAGACTGATCAAAAGAATTGAATTATGCTAAAACACATCCATGCAACAGTGAGTAGATAAAGTAGGGCCAGCTCTGTAGAGGCTGCCTACAACCTACACTGCCAGAGTTTACCCCATGCAGTATGGATTTGAGTTACAATATGACTGCTTTCAATTCATACCATCACAAAAATCAACTGTCCACTTTTCCCTGCTTAGCCTAAATCTCTTCCAGAAAAAAATATAAACTAAAACACTTATACTATATTTTAAGCTTTACACAGCAGCAGTGTCCTGCTGACATTAGTGATACCTGCTTACCTGTAACTGAGAATTTCATATTAACTTTGTCACACATGAAATGCAATAGCCAACACAGAGCAAAGCAAACTCCCACCAGCACACAGCTTCAGCCCTCCTGCCTCCCCCATGCTGCACTAGCTTCTGAAGAGGTGATAAGAAGACTATGTCTTTCTCAATTACCTCTCTTTCATTGAGCTGCCTCGCTGAAGTCATAGTTTGATCATGTTTCCACAACCACCATACAGAACATACAGAAAGAATGGCAACCACAGACCATCTATCACTTCTTTGCTGAACATCCTCTACAAATCCACATTGCTCGTAGAGGCTGGCAAGTAGTTTCTCAAATAGAGGAAAACCAGGACACAGCCCTCAAAAAATATTTACAAATGGTCATCAATGTCTGGATGGAGCAAGCAATCGAGATGCTATGGTTAAGCACTGTGTCAGCAGTACATAAAAATTGAAGGGGCAGCACTGCTGGCCTGTTTGACCAACACAGAACACAGGATAGGCAGAGGCAGAAGGGGCACAAGGCTGCCTGGTTTGGCTGGGTTTTGGAATATATCCCCTTCCTTTAGCTACATTTAAATGTTTACATATGTTTGCAAAGAGTGCAAGCTTTCCATATCAGACATGGAATTCTCCTAGCATACGAACTACTCGCTTCCACCTGCCTCCCCCAGCAGAAAGATGGAAGTTGCACTGTGACCAACATAAAAGTCAGATGCCAGCTTGGGAAAGAATGGAGAGCCAGGAAAAAGCACTGCCTAACCAGTAAAGAGGCTACAGAAAGAAGTATCTACTTTTTCTTGCCAATGTGAAGTTGTGGTGATTATAAAAATAGTTTTTCAGGTTGTTCTGGGTTCTATCTACCGGCCACAAGTTATAGGGAAGGTTTTGAGACCTACATCAGGATTAAAAGATGTCGTAACAGTGTCACCATTTCACTAGGAAGACGTATACTGGCAAATACCTTCAAAAATTTTCTTTTAATAAAAGCAATAATTATCTAAAGTAACTCACCATAGTGAGCACAGTCACCACAGTGTACCATCCAAGAAGCAGCAGGATCCTCCAAGAGCTTTAATTAAGATCTTAACTGTTGCCAGAAGTAAATCTGTACATTATTCACCTGCTTCACAAATTAAATCTTTTTAAAATAACTTTTTTTTGTTTACTTATTTCAAGAAGGTGTTACAACAATTTTTTTCAACTCCTAACAATAGGGAACACTATAAAAGATAGCCTATAATTACTGACACAAAGACAAGGAAAAATTTAGATATTGTGTCACAAGAAAGCTGAAAGCCCAAGAAATACTTCTGCTTCACCCACATGGAGATAATGAAAGGCACCTAAGCAATGCCCCCCACCCACTGCTACAGGTGGCAGGATGGGAAAGTGCAGATCTTTTCCCCCACATAGCAAAGAGCCAACAAAAGACAGCTATCTTCTCTGCACGCTGCGCACTGGAAGCCTGTAGGATGCTGACCTGCAAGTCTAGTCCAGCACAAAGCTGGGTCAATTCCGAGATGCTGTCACTTGGCAGCTAGAAATGCCACTGCTCAGAAGGAAAAGTTGACTTGCTCAGGTGCTGAAGTCTCTCTTTTTTGAGCAGCCAGCCACGTTAATACAGTTTGTCTCACACTTTAAATATCTGCCAGTTGTGCAAGCTTCTTTGAGCCAAGAACACGATCTGCACTGCCAAAGCCTTGAATCCTACCAAGAGGCTCAGCGTGAGCAGGACGTGCGGTACTGCTCCAGCAAACATGAGCCCAAAATTCTCCTCCAGGCAAAAAGACTCTGCCCTTTAAAAGCCAAGAACCGCTTCTCTGAAAATTACTTGTGCAGAACTACCTTCCACCATGCTAATCTTTAAAGGGGGAAATACAGACAGCACCACTAGAAAAGCCTTCTACAAAGTTCTGACTAGCAGATACCTGCAGAATTCAGATGAAGCCTCAACACCTATATTAGTGCAACTGCTGATGGATGCTCTGTAAATGCATAGCCCTAACAATATGGCTGGACCTGAACTCTTACCAAGATGTTTTGGGGTTTTTTTTGGAACACCTTTTTTGGAAGGGAATACTCATGGGCTTACAGAATGAGAGCCTTTAGTCACAATCTCTTCACCAGCCATAAAGCAAACTGCCTTTTATAAGCTTGCAACAAGCTACACTAAGGGGATTATCACTTACACTAAGGGGATTTTTAATAAAATGTATATAAGTTATTTCAATGCTTCCTAGAGGCCAAAGGAATTAGTAAAGTATGTCTAACATTAGCATGCTCTGTTTCTTATTTCCACCTAAAGCCAACTTCTACTTAAAACAGCTGCATCGACCATGGCTAATCCAGGGTAAGAGAGGGCAGCCTGGGTACCAAACTTGCTCTGCATCTGTGGCAAAATATTAGCATTTTGAAGAAGAAATATGCATTGCCTGTTCCTTGAACAGACCTTACAAAGAGCTTTGGCTGGGGCTGAAAGACTCCTAATGGTCACAAACTGGAGTTCACTGATAACAGCAAGAGTTGCTGCAGTACAAATGGCTCCTTACATTGCTAAGCATCTTTTAAAAAGCTTTGTAGTCCGTATATTTTCTTGCTCCACCTCATATTGAATTTGCACTAGAATTACTCATTGTGGTGCAAAAATATGTGGCCTGCCAGCAAACTTGGTACAACTTACTTACACATTTTATAATTTTAAGAAAAATTAAAAATTATTAAATATAAATCTAAAAATATTCTCAAGAACCTTCTTGCCCAGTTGGACACAGCAGTTCAATCTTCAAGTTAAGTTTCCCTGAATTTGCTCATCCAAATTCAAATAAGCATAAACCATAGTTTAAAAATAAGTGTATTTCAAGAATCTTCACCAGATGATGTATCATCTTGACATATCGTGGTAGCTACTCTTTATAATTTCCTAATCAAATGTATATTCAGCCCTGTCCTTTAATCAAACCTGAAACTCAAATACAAAAGCCTTCCACTCAACTCAGTAAAACAGTCTGACAGCTAAAGGAATTTTCATTTTATTCAAATACTTGAAAAGCTTCAAAACTATAAACCACAGCAGTCAGGACTTTCTTTTGAAGTTCTGAAGGCATAAGTTTTATTAAAATTTAAGTACCCAGAGATGACAAAGGTAACTTTTCTTCTCTTAAGAACCTGGCAGTATATAAAGTCCTGTTCTGCTGTAAGGGGAAGTCAGACACTACATTTAGCCTGAATGAACCATCAGATTTAACAATGGAAGAAAAGACAGATGTGTTTTGGTTTTCCATTTTCAAGTTTTTACCATTCTTCATCAATTAGGCTTTCCCTAAGCAGAAAAAGAAAATAAATTGTTCTCCTTAAGCTGGCAACCAGTACAGAAAGGAAACCCCACAAATACAGGGATTTCTCTCTCATATACATTTTCAAGGGTTCAAACCATCACACTGAGAGACTGAAAGGTACATCAAAAGTTCATATAATCTGACCTATCCTTTTACACTAGAACAAGCTTGCTTAATTTGCTTTTAAAATCCTACAAGGAAAGATCATACAACCTCACTGGTTAACTATTGCTCAGTGATTGTCCAGAAGTTTTTTTTGAAACTCCAGCTTAAGGTCCCTCTTGCTCACAGCGCACCCAGCTGCCTCTGTAACAGGGCAATGTTAGTCCTACAGAAGCACAGTTTTGTTAACAAGGCTCGTTATCAAGCATAAAAAAGCAAATAAAATTAAGCCCAAGTTTTTAAACCAGCAGTCTTGTGTTACCCAGCTAACACGCACTATTCCTGAATGTCCAACAGGTCAAAGTCAAGTGTCACTTACACCACACTCCTTGTATTTACACAGCAAGGATAAGCCACACACAATCTGCTATGGCATGACAAGTTGTATAAAAACTGTGGAAAAAATCCAGACCTCACACAAAAACAAAAACCAAACAAACAAAACAAGCAAAAAAAATACCCACATAAAAAAAAAAAAAAAAACAAAAAAACAAAAAAACCAAAACCAAACCAAACAAGCAAAATAAAACCAAACCACCTCTCGTGGTTTAAGCTTCTCAGCCACAAACAGTTTTGCTCACTCCCTCACTTCCCCCTCTTTCTTCCCTCTGCTCCTGGAGGGATGGGAAGGAGAATCGAAGGAATGCAACTCCCACAGGTTAAGAACAGTCCAGCAACTAAGGTGTAACACAAATCACTACTGCTACCACCAATAATAATAATGACAAGAGAAAAATACAAGAGAAGAGTTTTTTCTTCCCCTGCCCCCCCCACACTCGGAACTCCCACAGGTCAAGACAAGAACAGCCCAGCAACCAAGGTACAACACGAACCACTGCCACCACCACCAATAATAATAACAACGAGAGAAATACAAGGGAAGGGGACAGAACTGCTCACCACCGGACGACCGAGCTGTGAACTAAAACCACACCTCCTCCGGGTTCCAGCCCCCAGTTCTTTTTCATCCTGGGCATGACATGCTGTGGTATGGAATAACCTCTTTGGTCAGTTTGGATCAGGTGTCCTGTCCCTGCTTCCCCCCGGCTTCCCCCCTTCCCTGGCAGAGCATGAGACTTAGCAAGTCCTTGGCCAGCCTAAACATCACCAAGCAGTAACTGAAAGCACTGGTGTTATCAGTGCTGTTCCCAAGCC
The DNA here is from genome assembly GCA_039720435.1 of Amazona ochrocephala. NCBI lineage: Eukaryota > Metazoa > Chordata > Aves > Psittaciformes > Psittacidae > Amazona > Amazona ochrocephala. Next base: position 389,943 of record CM077887.1, read on the forward strand.
CAAAATCAAAAACACAGCGCTGCAGCAGCTACCAAGAAGGGAAAAAAGAAAAAATGACTGCTACTGCTGAACCCAGGACACCACCACACAACACCACAAACCCAACACCCAAAAAACCACTACCACCAAAATCCCCAACACGAAACCAGGACACTCTGCTTTCTACCATGCCTAAAGGAGAACTTCACTCGGTTTCCCCCTAGTAGCCCTGAAGAATCAGCGTCTGTATCAGTTCCCTTATCCAATCTCAGTAACACAAAACCCCAGATAAGGAATTGAGGATTTACTGCACTAAAATGGGTAATGAGTCCAGGCAACTGGGCTTATAAAAGCAATCAGAATGCAAACACTTGTTCTGTGAATACTCCACAAACTAAAAAAACATATGAAATGGTCAGGTCAGGGTAGTTTCACTCAAGGCAGCAATATGTATTCCTGCACTTCTCTTTCCTGGAGGTACATGCAGGAATTGTACCACAACAAAAAGTGCCCACAGCCTAGCAAGCCTTAGCAGGAGGTGACTGATCCAAAAGCTCACCAAGAGTACCACCAGAGATTTTTCCTTTTTATGAAAGGGAACAAGACGCAGAATGTGTATAAAATAAATGTAGGAAATCTTTCTTTTTGGGTTGGGAAGGTAAATTTTCTACGTTAGGATACTAAAAGGAAAAACACTTCCTATACACTTAGCACTTAAATTATTGTTCTATTTTAATCATTTCAATACAAGGCAAGGCTCATACCTAGAAGGAACTCCAAAGCAACACCCAGCAACTACTATTTTAGATTTTGCTCAAAATAATAGTTAACTTCCAACAAAAATTTTTAATGGTTTAATACCTCAGTGTTTTGGAGTGGTCTGGGTGTTATTTTGTTTGTCTTAAAGTATGCCCATGTCAATTTAGGGTAGGGGAAAACTGTAGAAAACACTACCAGCATGGGCACTTAATGTTTTACAGCAGATTTAGGGGAGAGTTGGGTTGCTCAGAAGCCCCTAAACACTGTACACAAGACCCCAGCATTCACATCTGAAGTTCAGTGCTGAGCAAAATTACTTAGTGATTGCCAGTTTTATGGGAAATAAGTAACCACTAACACCAGCTAAAATATAAAGCTTTATTAGCAGTTTTTAGAGACTCACTGGGCACTAATCCTTTACAGCTGTTACACTTTGCTAAGGGCTGGATTTTGAAAGATACAGAAATAACTGACTTCCCAGAACTATTTTGTAGACAGCAACTGTATCTCTAACTATGATCTGTCAAAGGGAAATACTGTTACAGCAATCTTAGAATTATGTACAAACTCATATTTTTGTACCTGAATAACAGTAGCAGGGAATCTGTGGATAAACTTCATCTTTAATATTCCTTTATCTATTAATTCAACATCCCCTAAATATATCAGGCTTGAGACAGCAGCTCCAGTTACAGCCTCACATTTCTTTTCCTGAAAGGGTAACTGGGTGCAGACAGGATTTTGCAATAGTATAGGGAATCCAACATATATTTTATTTATTTATATATAGACTTTACCTACTTGTGCATCAGATATATATATACTGTTCAACAAGGGTTTTTTACAGATCTTTATCTTGATGGAACAAGTTCCTAATGTTCTTAACTTGCAAGTGTTGCTACCTAATTTAAATGGACCATAGTTTTTATAAAGTGCTGAAATCACTTGCTTTGAGAACAGGCAGGTTTTGGTGATGTCAGCTCTTACTGACCTAGCAAAAGATTTTCAGGCCATAAGTCATAGAGTTAAATGCTCCATGTGCCTTTTACACTGAAAGGACATTCTTCACAGATACAGCAACAAAAGACCTTCAACAGTACAACCTTATTTTCAATTTTGAGTGCTAACTAGTTTAAAGCTTACTATTCCTGTGACAGGCAGCTGAAAACAGGGTACAGCTAATTTCTTTGACCAGTGACTTTATGAGATTGTAGCCATAGATCAAAGACACACAAACAATTAATTCAGCATCAGTGCAAAATTGCAAGTAGAAAACACCTGACCTGCAAGAAGATGCTAAAGCAAAGCAATCACCACCTGAATACAAACTCCCTCCTACAGGGAATGGTGTGATGGTGAGAAATCAGGCCACAGAATAGGATTATTTTTTCTTTTTTCTTTTAATCCCATCTTTCCCCTTTCTCCTAGTCCTGGCTCTATCAGAAGCAAGTTATAATAATCGTCTTCAAAAAACAACCACCAAAACCAACTCTTTCCACGTTTGATCAGAACTGACAGTCTTCCTCCTTGGAAAACAGTAAAAGTATGCTTGCAGTCAGCTACATGCAAACTTTTCTTTCATCCTTAAATTTCACAGAAGTAAGTTCCTTTGTCTCCATATTTTTAGAAAACGATGTGTCCAACAGACAAAAGCTATCCCAAGGGAAATTTAGATGTGCTTACTCTCCAGGTTAGTCAACATGAAAGGAAAGACAAGGCTCCTACCCTGCTCAGCGTTCAACTGTCCACCCAAGCCCCTGCTCTCCCTCTTGCTGTAGCCTGGAACTCACGCCAAGCACAGGAGCAAGTCTGAGCCTTATTAGAAGAGTGGTGCTGCAAACCTGAGTTAAACGCCTCATAGGCAGTCATTCACGATCAACAATGTGCCTGTGTCTATTCCATAAAGTCATAAAGTTTAAGTCAGGAGAGTAACCTGCAAACTAAATACCTAATACATTTAAATTCAAGCAAAAGTAGACAGGAATAAATGTACAGCATTAACACTAGCTCAGGAAAGCTCAGCTGCATTTTTCAGTCACTAGTTTGTATTTTGAAAATATTGACTACAATGTTCTTTAACTTTCTATCTTGACATACCAGTTACTTGGAATTTTACTGGAGCCGTGAGGGAGAAAACTAACTTCTAAACAGATGTTACCCATTAATGATGATGCCATGTTTAGTGTGAGGTGTTCCTGCCCATGGCAGGGGGGGTGGAACTAGATGATCTTTAGATCCTTTCCAACCCTAACTATTCTGTGATTCTATGAAAGAAAAGCACAAAAACTCCAGTCACCTTTACCTCGTTTACCTTCCAGAAGCTGACAATGTAGCTCCACAGGTAACCCTGACAGTGTTTTCAGTATAGAAAAATTAAGAGTCAATTACCACAGGATTAAACAAAACAAATACATATATATATAAAAATAATACCTATTAAAAAATAAAGCATGCTCAGGAAATAATGAATGGATAATTAATGATGTGTAGTACATCATAACATGGCTATCTTTTATATGTTGAGGAATATCTTTAAACAAAAGTTTCTAATAGCAAACAGTCAACAAACAAATGCTCTTATAGAATACTTGGTCTGCTTATCAGCATCCATAGAGTAACACATGTACTGCAGTGACCAGCAATGCATCAGCTTTGCAGCTGACTCGAGAACAAGTCAAAGGCAAAAGTTTCAAGATAGAACACATTATCTATTTCCTTATTCTTTGTACCATCTGTTGGACAAGCTAGTTTTTTTAAACTGAAGCAATTATACAGGTGTGAGGACACAAAACTTCTTCAGGATCACCTTGCAATCTACTCAGAGCATTAGCAACCCACTCCTTTAAAAAGATCTCAGAGAAAAATCAGAAAGCTCTGCTCACTCACTACCCACAGCAAGTAAATTCTGGTAAGCACACAGAAGGGTTATTAGGTCTTACGACCACAGTGCCAGGCAGGATGTGAGAGGTCTGCAGCTGAACCACCTTACTTCCCATGGTAATTCCCACCAGGTTTTGAGATTGAGCAAGGAAAAGCAACAGAATTACTTTCTGAAAAAAACAAACAAACAAACAAAGGCAAAACAAAACAAAAAAAGAAAAAAAAAGGAAAAAAAAACAAACAACAAATTATGCCCTTGTAGTACCACTACCTTTTGTTCTTTCAAATCCACTCTGATTTGAGAGCACACAGTATCCGATTTCAGTTGTGATAAATACATAGCAACACCAGTACTCATTTGTTACATTACAGTTCCTGACTTTGTAAAATTTTCATCTGTGTTAAGGGCTGGAAACTGCAGACAACAGATATTAAAGTAAGTGATCATTATTTAATTTTTTTTTTTTAACAGCTTCTGCATTATGAAAACCATGTCCAGAATTATGGAAGATTCAGAAATCTGAGCATCAAGGTCAGCTTCAAATGGACATCATGAAATCAGGTTCAGAAAGTTATGCTGCTTAAGTCAGCCTAGCAGAAGCCAGATTAGCTAAGGCCAGACAGCAGATGCTAACCCTCCCTGGACATTGTGTGAGATCTCCCAAGCAAGTATACAGTATTCAATTCAAAGGCTAGTAATTATACAGTCAATTTAGTGACACACTTTTGCAACATGGATAAAATATTCCTGCTTACCTGTGGAGCTGGAGAGCTGAGTGCCTGTAGTTAGGAGGTAGTTACAAAGGTGACATACATTTCCCCCTGGGAAGTCCACCTCACTTTGCATGAAGAGGGTAATACCTGCAGACCTCTAAATTCTGACTTTCAGCTGTAGCAGTTTCCTGTTACCTGTAGCCTCCACTAATAGACTGGGATTTAAAACCAAGATACCTTGCTGATTTTCAGTGTTTTCTGTGAACTCTCATCCTCTCAATCCCAGCCTTTGACATTACTCCTTGCCCTGTGGCAATCGATGATCTTCATGCTCAATAAAGCTGAGAATTCACACTGACACAGAAGGTAATGACCATTAAAAAGGAGTCAGTTATTGTCTTCCCTGCTAAGTAGCAGAAGAAGCAAGACTAAGAGGTGGCAAAAACAAAGGTAACACTCAGACTAAATCTGAGTATGATCCTAATGGCAAACTGCATCTTAGAAATTATTTTCAATTCTCCATCTTGAAACTAAATGAAAGCCACACTCTGAAAGCAGAGCAATGGTATGAAGGCCAAACACCAGTCAGGGAGAATTATACAGTCCATTTACAATAATTAAATGGGTACTCAATGCATCACTGCCAATAGTTTACAGGAGTTTCATTAGCTGCTCTCCATTCTCTATCAGAAACACACAGGCAACACTGTTCTGAAACATACTTGTTTTTCAACTTCAATAATTATTTCCCAGAAAAAATATGGAAGAAAGAAAGAGGTGGAAACCACAAGTTCAATTAATGCAGCTCTATCAAATTCAGTATTCTAATGGAGAAATAAATGAAAAATAGCATGATCACAAAATTCTGACCTCAAACACACAACCAGCAATATTTACTGTACAGGGGGAGTGCTGTAACACTTGACTATCTCAGTCCCCTGCTGTGGATCTCCTCAGTTCAGGAATGGCTCATCAAGATGGGCTGTCAGTTACAACACCCAAGCGTCCACCACCAAAACACATGTACTCCTGGAATACGTAAAGTTACTCTCTCGTCTGTGTTCAGCTGAAGGAGAAACCTACGAACAAACCAACCAGCTCAGATCCAGCAAATTTTATTAGTTCAGAAGGAGTAAAGCAGCATGGATATGCTACTACAAGATCCGCCTCTCTCTAGGAAGGGTGCAACTTGAAGCTTCTGAGCCCTGTCGAACACAAATGGGTCTGGAGGAAAATCAACCTGGCTGAAATGGTACAGATCACTTGGCCAAGTCCAGCTGACCTCTGCAGCAACGCTTACAGCAGGTCCAAACTGCCTCAAAAAGGAGCCACCACTGCCATTGCCCAGCGGAACACTCCCAAGTACAGCCAGTTAACCAGTAACCTACCTTTCCATTTTACAAGCTAATGAATTCGTTAGGAGCAAACAGCTGAGCAAATTTACAACTTCCAAGGTTAATTCTGCTTTGGATAATTAAATGTTTTCATATAAATAATTTTATTTCAAATTTAAATTTAAATTTCAATACCTTAAGACAGAGTCCTTTCTAGTTCTGTCTAGAAAAGTTTACATGACATTCGGCCAACTACAAATCACTATCTGCTTTATAAATCCCGCACAGAAAAATTTTGGGGTTTAGAAAGTCTTTACTAAACTCTGTAGGAAACAAAAATCTGCATGCCATTTTCCATGCTGCAGTCTCCTTTTCAATAGTTAGATCAGACTTCTGTTACACTCATTTTACCTTCTGCAATGACTGAGGAAAAGGCTCCATAGCAATGGACTAACACATCCAGCCTGAAGATCAAATCTTGAGGCTTGAAAGGACATCAGAAGGTTACAGCAGGGACAGTCCTCACTCAGTTAGACCAAGAAGACACTTTCTGAACCTTTGCTGCATATTAAGCAAGAAGGGATGATGGTGAAAAAATATTCAGCATGTGACTACACAACTACTTGTTACTAACTCAGGGTGCACAAGCCAACTCAGCCCTGGCATTTCACTCAGCAACCACAACAGCCTGGATCTCATGATCAATTGTTTTGTATAGGATACCAGCACATCCAAAACAAATTTTAGAATAATTTTGGCATTATATTTCAGCATTTGACAATAAAGCATGGAGACTGAGCAAATCACGCTGCTCTATCCCCAAAATCAGAAATATGTATATTTAACAGCATTGTCAACCACACAAATAAAATCCCCTGCAGCAGAGTCCTTTCAGACTCTAATGAAGATCCCAAAGATCTTCATGTCTTTCTGATCTCTCATTCCTAAATGAAGACTCCTAGGTCTTTAGGACACTCTTTGGCCACATCACTTAACCCACCAACATAGCAGTTTCTAGTTCTGTAGTCCTCAGAATTAGTTCAGGAATTAATAGAATAAGTTACACGTGACAGAAAAAGTATCTTTTTATAACCATCTTTAATGCAAAGTGTACAGAATTTTACCTGATTTTGAGAGTATCCCAAAATTATGACTACATAATGTAATGTTAGAGGTAGACACATCATCTTTTTTAGTGTTCACTTCTGCCTAGCCATCTATGATGAAATCTACCAAAATAGTCTGTAGTTGAGCAAGCAGCATCAGCAAGCATTTCATACCTTCATCAGAAACACACTGGAAATATTTTTCCAGATAGTTTCAAGGTTTAGAGGTTATTTTAGTTTTTGATATCAAAACCAGGAGTACTGCCACTAAAGCTGGACTGTACACCCAGTAAACCATAATCCCATACAACTGTCTCTGCCCAAAGACTGTAATTCCCAGAGTTTACCTCCAAACAAAATAAAACTCTAAAATTAAATATTCAGGGTATGTTCAAACTGGGTGGAAAACTGCCAGACGTTTATGCCCTAGCATAATCTATGCAACATGCTCCTAAATTAAGGCTTATTAATTCAAATGAATGTTGAATTTATGACTTCTTTTCCAGTTAAAGACTTACTATATGTTCAACTTTATGCATATTGATGGTATTAAGACAAACTGAAATGCTTTCTAGATTTTTATTGCAAGTTTACTCTGCATCTTTTAATAATTTAATTTACAACCATTAACTCATATAGAAATCTCACCTTTTTCTTCATATCAAAATAACATTTCCTTTATTTTACTAGTAACCACAGCTGAATGTTGGTGCTTTAAGAGCCACTCAGTTTTCATGCTTTATACACTCTTGGCAGTTTGGGGTTTTTATTTAATATGTGGCTTAAATCCTTTGGACACTACTTTTACTGCTACTCACAAAAACCAGACCCACAAGTAGATCAACATTTTCCAGGGAGCAGCTGGCTAGATCAAGCCTCTATGCTCAGAAGTTTTGTCACAGCACTGTCCTCGACAAGGATTTACGCTACTTCAAGACAGATAACTAGCATCTATACAAAAGACAAAAGTTTTGTCCTATTCTTTTTCCTCCTCTTCATATGTAGAGGTAGTCAGCATTTCTATTTTTGGTTATTATTAGGCTAGTCTTGAAAAACCATCTTAAAAGCCCCCTCAATGTATCTTAAATTAAGAGCACGCATGCTCAAAAGCACTGCCAAAACCCATACTGACTGCAGAAGGAACTGAAGTCTGTCAAAGGTTCTTTGTTGGCTGTAGGAAACCCTGGTTTAAAAAAAGATTCTCACACAGTTGCAGCTGTTTGACACACAGCAATATCCACGTGCTTTCTTCAAATCACAGTGAGACCAAGACAGGACATAGCAAAGTAAATACCAGGAGACTTTAACTGCAACAGAATATACAGCAGCAGAATTTATAGGATTATTATAAAACAAAAGGGGAGGAAACGGTCTTCTGAATGAATTCGTCAAAAATGCATTTCTTTCTATTCCTGGCACCACATACAGGGAAGTTAACTGTGATAAATAACACAGCACAGACCACTGGGGAGCCCAGAAGGCCCTAGAACAGGCTGGCTCCAAACAAACTTCCTTTTGCTGTAGACTGATGAAATGGGAACTATCAAAGCCTCATTAAATCAAGGAACACTAAGTAAGTCTTGAATAAAGACTCTTGATGACAAAAGGTTTGTTTTACTGCATCCAAACAATAAGCCTAATTTCTAAGTTTCTTTAAAATAATTCAAGAAATTTTCCCTGCATTCATTTGGCAGAATCAATCTTAAAGATTTCACTGGAAATACTTCCAGTATTCATTTCTGATTTCATAAAAGCTAGAGAGCAGCTCTCTGAGATAATTTAGTCACATGACAAGTGGGGCCCAGACTCAAAACAGACAATATCTCAGAGGGCAGGAGGAAAGAAAACAAAAATTAGCTCACATAGATCAATATTAGGTGAAGCAGAAAACTGTTCAATAGGGCTGAGCACTAGAGAGTACTTTCAACACCACAGACAATGAAGCATGAGAAACAGACTCCCAATGTATTCAAAACACCATTAAGTACTTTCAGAAAAATTACACTTCTTTTCCCTAGAAGTGGAAGAGAAAATTAACTCTAGCAGGACTCTGAAGTACCTCAAGGGTATCTCTGATTTGAGTCCCATCAGTGAAATTCAGTCTGTCACCCACAGCTGTATAACAATCCTGAGACTCCTCAGCCTTCTGGTTCCTTATGATAATCCCTTGAGCGCAGAAGCCAGTGTGAATAATCAGAAAAAGTCCTACTGAAATAGAGAAAGAAGAGAAAGCAGACCTAATGTTACTCAAAAGGCTCTCACTCTACCCCAACTCACAGCATTACATTGATCTGAACAGGTAGCTGCTGATTCAACTTGGAAGAATACACAATATCGGAACACTGATTAATCCACTTCCTCCTCATTTGGTTGCCTTTGAAGTCCCCAAGCTTATGATCAGTTATTAAATTCAAATGGGGAAAAAAAGCAGTGGCCAGACAAGTCTAGAAATGTGGCCTAAAGGCTGCACAAGCGGAAGGTGGTGAAAAAGCCAGTACAACTGTAAAGCTACATTCAATGAGACACTATATGCAACAACATGAGTTCTGAAGGGGCACATACAAAAAAATGCCACCAGCCCTCCCCCTTCTGTGTGAACAGTGAGAAACTATGGCCCATGAGTCAGCTCCACATCTCCTCATGTCACTCCACAATAAACATTGTTAGTCCTCTGCTCTTTTCACTACAGCAAGATGGAGAAATAGAGTTAAGATGCCATAGCCCTCCCTAAGCATAGGAAATCTTATGTTTTACAAATTACCACTGAGATCTATGACCTCTCAAGTAATACATTAATTAGTACAGGACCAAAGTATGCAATTCTGCTAATGATTTTAAGGAAACAAATCTGTGGTTTTACTCCCCTTCTGCTTGACAGTAGCTGCGCAGTTTTCAAGTGAGATGAGGACAAGCCTCAAGTTCAAAGTAACAGAAGCAGTAACTAAGGTCTGCCCACTTATGCTCCTTACACATTATAGCTGCATTCCTTAGCTGCTTTTCCACCATTCTTTACACTAAGAGCGTGATTCTACTAGTGAATCTCTACAAAATGAAAGACTCTTAAAACCCTACAGTTCCCAGCAATTCCTCACCCAGTAAAATCAGACTCCGCAGCAAACTATCCTCTCTTCCTTCCCCAGTCACCATGCACTTGAACTGCTATTACTACTCTGATTTTTGCAGGCTGAGCAGAGCAGTAAAGATGCCAAGGCATCTATCCATCAAGTCACTGTCTTCTACCATCAACCCAAGCAGCCCTGAGCAATGACTTCAGCCAGCCTTTTCTTCTCAAGTGGAAAGCACCAAGATATCTGAAAATGCATGCAATAGCCGATGTGGTAAACTGAAAAGCAGGGCAGCTTCACGTTCCATATAGACTGATTTAAATAAAGCTTTAAGTTGCTTAATGTAAAAGTTAGTGCTACAATTCAGTGTCCGGTTTATTTGGAGGCAAAACATCTCATTGCAGCAGGCTAGGGTTACTTATTATGAAACTGCTATGTGGAAGATGCACTCTTAGAAAAGATGATTTTACAAGCAGCTTAAATATCATGGTATACTTTGTACTGAGTACTTCAATAAAACACCTAAGCATCCACTAAGCAAATGTATCTTCTTACCATGCAGTGAAATGAAGAAACACAGCAAAGTGAAAAAAAAAAACAAAACATCTCCATATTCAAGGAAGGGAGCAGCCTTTTCAAAATGCTTTGGTGCAGCTCAAGTGCCCCATCAAAACTTCAGATAAGCATCACCTGGCTTCACTGCACAACAGAACCTTCTTCTTTTCAACAAAGATCAAACAACATAGGAATATGCAAGTTAGAACAAGAAGTAATTGCTACAAGAATAATCCCTTCCATCAAAAATAAATAAATAAACACAGCTGTAACTTTACTTACACTAACCTGCACTTCTAACGTCACTGGAACACTGTTTCGTAAGTAACCTCAAGCACAGCACAAAGAAACTGCAAGCTGTATTCTGCAGCAAGGAAAAAAAGGGGAAGACACTCAGCCCAGACTGAAAACTGGGGTAGTATTAGTGACAGTGATACCAGTTACATTTTACATATATATAACAGTATATTTTCATATTCCATATATAGCTACCACTATACTCTAGGAAATGGGGCATTATTTACTAGTGTTACGGGTTAGTGAGCACTTTAATAATAATGAGCACTATCAATAGAAGCAGCAGCCCCACGCTGACTTTACTATTAGGGCCTTACCCCTGTGGCACACAACCTCATCCCTTTTCTCTGCACATGTCTGATAACATGATGAATGGGATCAGGAAACCAAGTTAGGGAAAACTCCATGGGTCAAAACTAAAAGGCAGTTTTAACCTAGCATAGTTCCCTAGTCCAGTCCACTGAAGACCTGGCCATAAACTTTCGCTGTCACATCAGGGCTGAGGGCGAGAGAAACAACGAGAAGTTTCTGTCAGGAGCTGTTCAACTTTAAAACATGCCCTTTGCCTATATGGCCAAGCTTTTGCCAAGTACTAAGCAAGTAGGGTCAAGTTCTCTGATTATTGCAGCCCACTTTCCTCTGGCACACATGCATACACAGTCACCTTCCTGCCAGTCCCTGCAGCAGACAAATGTGCCCACCACATGCTGAACTGTACATGCATTCAAATCCTCAGTATTTACTCCATACAGAAGAGCAAACTTAAACTCCACACACAGAGAAGCACCCACTGTGGCTGACATGAAGCTCTGCATGTGGTGATTTATATTGGCTGAGCATTACTTGTTTCTCTTTCAACAGACAGGCTCATTTGGATCACTCTTCTATCCAGCTAACTTTCCTAAAGTTGATGGCGACAATAAACTTTGAAACTTCTATCCCTCTAAAGAAGACCACTAAATTTTGCTAAAGCTGCCTGAGAAAAGGACGAAAAAAAAAGCGGTAAGCAGTACCTTTGCACAAGCCTTGCTTCCTTGGGAATTTATACATGAAAAAGTATCAGAGCTATGACTGTATACCCAGCCAACTTGTGACTTCAGCAGAAGTTGTTCATGGGTGGCAGGAGGATGCTCAATAATACAAATCCCCGTGACAAAAGAAGGGAGCAAGTAATAGCTGCCTAGAGCCCAGAAGTGCATGTCCTGGGGCTCTCAGCAAGATTAATTTTCTTCAGCAGAAAGCTCAAAGGAAAATTGCCTGACACCTCTTTATTGTAATTTTTTTTTTTTTACTTCATAGCTCACCAGAAAAAGCTTGTTGATCAGTAGTAAGTAGTAATCATCAATCTTATCTGCTTTTTAAAATCATTACCCTCACTCTTAAAGAAGTGCTGCTCACACTAAATATTAGCAGCAATTCTAGTTATCAAATGCTGAAAACACCTTGTATGGAGAAGAGGGAGGAGGACAAAATAAGAAAAGACACTTTCCTTTTATGTTCCCCCAAAGAAAACACTGTGCTACGAGGCATCTTCTGAAAGTCCAACGCAGTTATTTGATCTCTCAACTACTCCTCCCCTGTTTAAAATTAATTCAAGAGTAAACAATGTATGAGAAGAGCATTAATAATTTCAGAATATAAAAAAGCTGGAGGGAATGCTTTCCAAGACTGACTGGTCTTGTTCAGATACCAAGATAAATCAAGAAAGACATGGAACAACTGGAGCGAGGTCAGTAGGGCCCCTCAGGGCAGCCCAGGATGGAGCACTTGCACATGGGGCTGGAGGAGAGACCATGGCAGTGGGGCTTGGCCAGCCTGGGGCAGGGAAGGCTTCAGGGCACCCACAACAGCCACATGCATGCAGGAAGGAGATTGAGAAGAGTCGGGCTCTCTGCCATGACATATGGTGGGAGGATGACAGACGAGTGGCGTAAGTTAGAACATGAGAGGCTCTGTTTCAAACAGTATCCTGTTTTTTGTCTTTTCAGCATCGACAAACCAACTCTACATCACCCTGATCAGGAATCAGTACCAGAACATGCTCACATGCAGGGAATGCAGTACTAAATTACCTCTGCTCTACCCTCCTTCATTAACAGTGAAGAAACACTGCAAGAAGTACATCATGGACTAGGAGACAACAAAGGACCAACCATAAAGAGACATGGGAGATGCAGAAATTAATGGAGCTACTGTTGAGCCTTTGAAAAGAGCCACAATTTAAATTATTAAAGCAGTCAAGCCTTTAATGAAGTTGGTTACAGCATCATCATAAGGCTACAGGAAACTACATACCAGTTTGTCAGCACTAGAATTTCTAAGCAGTGTCTAAACCCTGTAATTCGAGCACTTCTATTCTATGTTTACAGAGTGCTAAAAGTCACTATTTACCAGAATAATGCCACATTCAACTACTGAGTTCACATCTTTATGAAATGCAATTGAGACAGTGCTAAACTTTTCAATCCAAGTTAACTATGTTTTGAATATTATAAATTTGAACATATAAAATTGGCAATGAACATAATTTCCTTAATGTAAGCAAATGTGAACTGAAGCTTGGTACTGTCTTATAAAAAGGATGTGTTTGGAAGTTTCTGTGGTATTATGCTAGAAATCATATCAGTAATGACATTTTACTTATAAATTACTTCTTCTGTACCTAGCAGAATAAACGAAACATTTACTGTATGGCAACTGCCCCAGGAGATTACTTTGATTTATGGGGAGTACTTGTAGATTCCCAAAGCAGGACAAGTGATACGGATATAAATTTTGAGCCAGATGAGATAAACACATTCACCTGAACAGACATGAACCATGCCTCTTTTTCCAACAAGCTCTTTTAAAGAGCCTTTGGAAAGGTCTACTTGCCTGACCAGATGCAATTCAAATCTTTGGGAAGTGACTCAAACAATGACCTGAGAGAAGTATCTAGCAAACTTGATGGAACAGAACACCCTGAGTAATCTTGAAAGGTGACCTTGCAAAGGATAATAAGACTGAGAAAGCAAAAATCCCAACACTTTCTCACAACATATGAAGGTAACTTAAAAACAAACTCCTGCAACTTTTAAATGATTCAGTACATGAAGTCTGACCTTCTTTGTTCTTTCTGGAAGACTTCTGTAGGAGTCTTAGGTGTTTCCCAGTTCTCACACTCTGACTGAAGTGGAACAATCTTTTAAGGACAGCATTTTAAAACAGTTGATTCATATACATCTATATAGAAAGCAAAAGAATGGTAGTGGAGGAGTTAAGGCAGTCCAGCTAGAAGTCCTTTCTTTCCCACTCATTTTTTCAGCATCTCAATTCTTGCAGAGTCATCATTTCACTAGTTATTCAACCATCATGTGGTCACCTTAGAAATTCAGCCCTCTTCTGTCTAAACTTCAAATACAGATAAAGATTTCTCACTAAAACTTTTATGTCCCTCCTTAGTTTTAAGACAATGGAGACTAGCAGAGACTAATTGTTCCACATCTTCATTTGGCACAATTTTTTATTAAGATGCCCCAGCATATCATTATACCTTTGCCCATTTATTCCTTCATCATTACACTCAGATTGAGCCTGTAATACTAGAGTAAGAAGAAGGATGCCCTCCTCCTTAAGGCAAAGGACTAACAGAACTGGCTCTGAGAGTTTGAGGCTCTATACCCAGTTCCCTTTATGAGCTTGGGCTTCAGTAATCCACAGCTCAATTTCTGCTCTATGTAAATCAAACAATATAAATAATATACTCTGTGGAGATAAAAAGCAGTTCACAGGTTTCAAGAAAACCTTCCCTAAGCTTACCTTCTATACAAAGGAACAAACCCAAATGCTCTACAGAGAGAAGGTGAAGATTACCAACTTCAAAGTGCTTCAAAAGTTTGGGAGGGCGAGTAACCTAGATATTTTTTTAAGGAGGAGATAAGATTCTTGGTGACAAACACAGGAGTCACTACTTGTAATACATTAGTGCTCTGATGCCTCAGTCCCATTGCATTAGGCAGAATACAAAAAAGCAGTGAAGAAAAAGCAATAAAGGCTCAGGATAACGTACTGTGTTGGAGGAACAAAGCTAGGAGAAATAGGTGATTAGTGCTTACATGCTTGTAGACAAGGAGGATCTCCAGCTTGGTGCAGCAGAATACAGAATGCTAAGTCTGGCAGTGCAGCAATATGACTGAGACAGGACAAGCATGACTTTCACAGTACCACCTTGTAATGACGCAAGACAGCCAAAGACTTATAGCCATGGGGACAGAGGGGAAAGCAAGAGGTTACAAAATTAAGACACATACTACAACACAAAAGCAAGTCTTTTACTAATAGAGAAGCGCAGGTAATAAGACATTTAAGAGATTTTACCATAATGCAATGGGAAAGAATAAAGAAGTCTTTGAGACAGCATAGGCAAGCAGCCTGGAAGAGAAGAATAATTTTCCTCTTCTCTAATAGCAAGTTATTGCTATTAATAACAATAACTTATCAAATAATAACAAGTTATTGCTATTACAGGAAAAAATAAACATACATATACATATATTCATTCCTTGAAAAGATAAACTTGAGACAGGATCTGAGCTACCTGTACCAGAAGGAAGCAGACAAAGAAGGACTTGGAGGTGTGGGTTGATGAAAAAATGAACATGAGCCGGCAGTGTGCACTTGCAGCCCAGAAGGCCAACCGTATCCTGGGCTGCATCAAAAGGGGCGTGACCAGCAGGTCGAGGGAGGTGATCCTGCCCCTTTACTCTTCTCTCGTGAGACCTCACTTGGAGTATTGTGTGCAGTTCTGGTGTCCTCAACATAAAAAGGACATGGAACTGTTAGAACAAGTGCAGAGGAGGGCCACGAGGATGATCAGGGGACTGGAGCACCTCACGTATGAAGATAGGCTGAGAAAATTGGGGCTGTTCAGCCTGGAGAAGAGAAGGCTGTGTGGAGACCTCATAGCAGCCTTCCAATACCTGAAGGGGGCCTATAGGGATGCTGGGGAGGGACTCTTCATTAGGGACTGTAGCGATAGGACATGGGGTAATGGGTTTAAACTTAAACAGGGGAAGTTTAGACTGGATCTGAGGAAGAAATTCTTTACTGTGAGGGTGGTGAGGCACTGGAATGGGTTGCCCAGGGAGGTTGTGAATGCTTCATCCCTGGCGGCATTCAAGGTGGGGTTGGACATAGCCTTGGATGGCATGGTTTAGTGGGAGGCATCCCTGCCCATGGCAGGGGGGTTGGAACTCGATGATCTTGAGGTCCTTTCCAACCCTTCCTATTCTATGATTCTATACAAGACAAGATGAGGAGGAAAGGGAGGATCTGGAGAATCAGTAAGGGGAGACAGCTCATGGGTTTCAGAACCCTGGATAGAAAGTGTTTCAGAAATGTGAAAACCTCCTTGAATTCACTCCTTAGAAATCCTTCCCAACCCCTGGACTCTTCAGAAAGAAAGCGCATGACCTTTTGGCATACCTACTCCTTTTCCATAAGGAGCTCTGGATGGAGCAGGGGCAACACATCACAGACAACACAGCATTTAGTACTTTACAGCTATGGAAAAGCCATTCATATCTCGCAACGCTCCTTTCCAAAATCACTAGAGAAAGCACATTTCATACCCGAAAGATAAGTTTACCCAAAAGCCTATAAAAGTTTTCCTCATATCAGCATGCAGCATCTAGTGCTCTTGACTTCAGGGACTTGGGAACATTTCCGTTCAGTGAAGCGTTTCAAAGGCCAGCCGTGGCTGACTCCCTTCTCTCCCAAACCCTCGGCTGACAATTCCCGAAACCGGTCAACTGTATAAGCTGCTAGGCCTTTCAGCAGGCCGCGGGCTGACCTGCTGAAGGCTGAGACACAACTCTTTCTACTCCTGTTCTCCCAGAGCACCTCACAGGGCTGCGAGCGCAAGTTACACTTCACTGCTGCGATCAAACTTCACAGTCATTCCGCAGCGGCGGGTTATAAAGCATCTACTTGAAAGACGCTGGAGAATTCCGGCAGAGAAGCCGGCATGGGCTCCCCTGCGCTCCCCGCGGCCCTAAAGCACCAGCCTGACCTTGCTGAGGAGCCCTCGGCGCGCAGGGCCACTCTCTCACGGCTCCGTCCCGCCTCAGTTCCCGCCAGCCATGCGGAGCTCGGTAATGTGGCGGCAGCCCCCCCCCCAGTCACATCCTCCCCAAACCCGAGCTCCTCGCTGCCGCTGTGAAGCCTCCTCACGCCTGAGGGAACAATGTGCTCCAGCTCCCCGCTGCATCCAGAGCCGCTGGCCGCAGCATTGCCTCAGAGCAGGAGACGGACCTCCCCCCCGCCGCCGCTTCCCGGCCGGCTCTCACCGGAGATACTGCGCACACAGCAGGCTCATCCTCCGCTGCTCGACGCTCTGTCCCGCCGCGGGTCTCACAGCCCGGGCCGGCCTGCCGCGCCCGCGCCGCCGCCGTTGCTGCGGTCGCTGCTGCCTCCGGCCGCCGCCGCCATCTTCCCGTGCAGGGCCTACCGCCGCGGGGGAGGGGCGGCAGGAAGGAAGGGGAGAGGGTGTCCCCGCTCTGAGCTCCGACCCGGCAGAGACCGTCTGCGCCCCGTCAGTCCCAGCAGCACCGACCCCGGGAGCCCCAGCGGCCCCGGCAGGCTCTGGCAGCAACCGCCACTCACTCGCCCACGCCTCCGCAGCCCCGCTGAGGTGCTCGGATCCTCCCGCCGCGCCGGCCGCGCTTCCGGGCCGGGCCCCGCCCCCGTCAGCACTTCCGGCGGTGCAACCAGCAAACCCTTCCCCCGTGCCTTCCCCCCTGCCGACCCGCGGCGGCACCCGCCGATTGGCTCGCCCGCTGGCATAGCAACCGAGGGGGCAGCGGGGCGTCGTCACGGCAACTGTGGCGCCTTCCCACCCGCGGGGGCCGGGCGCTGCCGTCTCGGCGTTCTGCAGCTGTCCCGAACCACGCCGCGCCGTTCCGCGGTAGCCCGTCTTACCAGATTCCCCTTCACGGAGCCCGGGGGCGGGAGGGTCCGCTGGCGGAGAGGCGGTGGGCCCCGGCGCTGCGGGGGAGCCCCTGACCCTCTGAACGTGGGCGGCAGTGCAGCCCCACGCTTTCCTGGCGGAGGTTTTAGCGGGATCAACGCTAGTAGGCCTGGACTGCTCACGTGAGTCAGACTGCCCGATTCCTGCCTGCTTGCTTGACCACACCGAAGGATTCCCAGGGTTTGGGCACTCAGGTGTCCAGCCGCGAGGATCACCCCAAAGTGTCCCAAATGGTCCTCATCTCAGATTCCCTCCATTACCCACTTCCATTGCCTGGGAGGCAGCAAGCTCAAGCACAGAGTGGGCTCCTTGCCAGGAATGCAACCTGCAGCACATGGCCCCAGAGTCAGCGCTGCAGGCGGCACGTCTCTCATCGTGAAGCCATTGCATGGGCATGTTAGGCAGTAACCTTGCACCTTGGTACAGCAGTCTATCACATCTAAATATTTGCACTTTTTACACTGTTTACACCATGTGATGCCACTTCCTGTGCCTAATTTGTGACTGTTCTATGCTCAAATGTGGAGACTTAAGGCACAGACCCCGTTTCTGGTTACAAACGAAATCGTTCATTTTGCGTCTGGCATCCCTTTTATAGTCTACTAAGTGCTAAGCAGTAACTTTCCACTCTCTCCCTTCCTTACCATCCCGATTCAGCAAAACTACTAAGGGTTACAAATATTTACATCGTTTGGTTTGTCTTTGAGATGCACATCCTGCTTTATCTTGCAGACTCTCTGCTTTGTTTTGCTAACTGATCTTTACCCTTCATTGTTGTCTTTACAGTTCCCAAGGCTTAGGCCGGACCAGGGCAATAGCACCTGGCGTTTTCTTCGTTTTCTTCGCTGTTCCCTGGGTTTAAGCCAGACCAGGGTGATAACTCCTGAATCCATTTCGTTAACTATTTCTGTCGCTTCACCCACACTCAAACCTGTCTGTTTGGCCAGGAAAATTCCCACTGAGTTCAATAGCCATCTGACCAAGTGGGCCAGCTTGAGGAAAAGAGGCAGGTGACAGTTTGGGATCAGATGCACACCAAAGAGGCTGGCTAATATCATTGTGTTATTTGAGCAGGTAAATGACTCCAAGGGCAAAATGCAAGATCATGTTTTGAAAATAAATCCATCACATTTTTTCAGGTTGAAACGAGAATGTGTTTAGGGAAATTATTTTCAGAGCGCACATGTCTAAACAGAAGCCTCTCAAGGCTGCAGAATCGGTTTCCTAGTTTCAGTGCAGTCAGGGCTGGGCAGTGAGCCATGCCACCAAACCTCCATTGAATCTTGTGCAGCTCCTGGGGCAGACATTGCAACAGGGCTTGAGGCTCTGGGCTCAGCCTCCACCCCTTCAGTCTCTCAGCTGCAAAGCAGATGCAAACTGGTTCAGCACTGGGCAAACTGAGACTGCTTCTGCCTGCCCGGAGCCTGTGGAGGCTGAGTTTGCACAGCTGCCCAGGTGCCCTGAGGTTGTGTCTCCTGTATCAATGCATAAATGCAGCTCTCAGAAGCTGCATCTCTCAGGGCACACTATCCAAGACTCTCCCAGACCCTTCACGTTATCCACATGATCTGAAGCCATCCCTTTGGTTCCTGAGCTGGCATGCTTCAGGGACCCTGCATCACCGAGGAGGTGCTGCTACTGTTGCTGCTACACTACTGTGCAGATATCTCAAGCTATTTCTGCTCTTCCCATACTTTTCCATCCATTCCTTCTCCTTACAGTGGAGTTGAATAACCCAGATTTTGAAAGCAGAAGGACCTTAAGCCACTGTTACTTTCCCTTCCACCATCCCCTCACTTCCACCCGCTATTTACAGCCAGGTCCTTCTCCAGTCCTGCATTGACAGTATCCACAGCAGTGGAGCAGTGCCATGAGAACAGTTTACATTGGCTTAAGCAGGAAAAGCCAAAACCTTACAGGAATGCAGGCTCCCTGTGAGCCTCCCTACCTCCCACACAGCTGACCTCGGATTTTCATGCCAGTTTTTTCCATCACTCTTCTCCCAAGGACTGTTCCAGGGACTCCCCCACCCCTCTTTAGTCTTGGCCAAACAAACTTTATTTTACACCCTTTTATGCTTTTATTTTTCTGCTGGAAAGGATCACGTGCCAGAGGCTTCCTCCCAGACAGAATGGTATCATACAACCTGGCTATTAGATAGCCACCAAACTGCAAAGAGCACTCTGGCACATACTCTGCTTCATGCCTCCTTGGCAGCAATGTTATTGCTTAATATAAAATGCTTAAAATAAAATTGCTGTTAACCTGCATTGCTATTGCTCAAAATAATAAGCAGTTCTTAATTTTCCAGTCCACTTTAGCACTGTGCTGGGCCTTAGACAAAGTCACTGGAGCACAGGCTATTGTTCTCTGCAACTGCAAGTGCACTTCTGAGCTCTACAGGTTGGATCAGTGAAAACAGAATTTTCTAGGGCTGCCTCTTCTTGACCTGTGCATTTGCAGTGTGGACAGGAGAGGGAAAATCTGAAGGTAGAAACTTGGTTTGGGATATTTTTGCCAGGAATTGGGTGGCATGTTCTGGCTTTCTGCAGCATCTCTTTGGCCAATGAATGTAGGTTTTACCCAGGAGGCCATGAATTGCTCCTTTGAGGTGTCACACTCATGCCACATCATGAACAGGCAGCATTGACTCAGCAGCTGTCTTGTTTGGTCTTGTCTGCGTCCAGTCCACTTCCACAGCCACCCCAAAAGACTTGAGAATTTCACATAGGGCAGAACTGACTTCTGAGTCTTGAGCACTGGGGAGCAGGCAGTCCTAGCTATTTTCAAGAGAATCTGATGGGTTTTGTTGCCGGTCTTATTTAGCCTGTTTAATGACAATATAGATTGCCAAGTGGAGCCATAACTCTGGGCAGCTATGTCGGGGAAGCTATGGCCCATTAGGGCAACCTGCCCAGCCACAAAGCCCCCCTTAGTTCTTTCTCACTCCTCTTGAATATCTTCCAGACTCAGAAGCAAAGGATGTCAGAGCCTTTGCAAGTTTTCTGGTTTTCATTGCATTTCCTCTGAATCGTGGGGTCTTCCACTTCCCTCTGAGTTTCTATATTGTCAGAACATATCTGTCCACTAGGACAGTGTGTTCATGAGTTTCTCACTCCTGTCTTCTCTTCTTGCCTCTCAGAGAGCTCTTCCACATCCCTGTGCCTCTGGATTTGGCCTCAGTTTCTCCTGTGCAACATTTTTGAGGACATGGTGTTGCTGCTGATTGCTCTGCTCTGTTTCCTGTGAAATTCTTCTCCAAACCTTTTGGTGTACACAGTAAGGGGGATAATTTCCTTCCATTTAAGGGGAAGCCACAAGTCAATCTGCCCTTAGTTTTCTTCTAAGAGATTTGTGATAAAAGCCTTGTCTTCAAAGAAACGGATTTCCCATAGAGGTCAATGCATATTATCATTTTTGTCATTATGGGTCAATAGCTGTCGCCTACCATTTTATTAATTACACAGCATCAGGAGGGAATTGATCCCCAGATGAGGACAGTAGACCAGAGACACTGTGAACACAGCAAATAACCCTGACCCTCAGCCAGCAATGCAGCCAAAATGCCCAGGGGTGAAGCTGCTTGGCTCTCTAGAGGGCAAGTCTCATAATCCCAAATGTGAATCTGTTTTGCATCCTTTGACAACCTCTACTACTGTACAAGCTCAGCATTTAACAGACCTTGGGCATGTTTATCCTCAAAACATGAATCTAGCCTGCTCTAAGAGGAGAATGACTGACCATTCCCACTGAACAGATAGAGGAGCAGAAGAGATTTCCTTGAGGTTGTTTAAGACAGGAATGGAAAGGTGGGCAAAATCAGAGCCTGCTCCCATCCTTCTTCATTAACATTAACATCTTTAGTTGTCCAGGCATATCCTGTGAGTGTTGCAAACTCCACAGTCTCCCTTTTGTTTGCGTAAACTGTTCCTCTTTTTTCACATAAAGATGTGAGCGCTGGACAGCCCTCTGTCTCAGTACCAAACCTTGGCTTTTAGGTCTCTGAGACATCACATTTTCCTGCTGCTTAGAGTCAAAACCTGGGATCAAGGAAAGATGAGAGTACAGCTCAACAACTGAATGATGAAATGCCAGATTCTCAGCCGGCTCAGTGATTATTTCAATCTAAATGCTGTGAATGCAGGAAATTAGTACTCAAAAGTAATTGAAGAACTTGAAGGAAGGAAAAAAGAATGAAGTTACTTAAACAATCTTAATTTCTCCCTGTATTCATCCCTCTAGTAAATACGTTACTGTGATTAAAATGTATTTGTTTTCATCCCAGATGATACTTCTGAGATTTTTAATTGTTAGTGACGAAAGCTTCATCCTACCCCAAATATAAGCACATTTCTCCAAATATAATTTATATGCAAAACTTCAGGGATTTTTATTCCATAGAAGTTTGTCAAGTATTCATTGTTCCCTTGCAAATATCACTCAGAACAATGAAATAATTGTAAAATAGGCTGTATCTCCTACAGAAATCCATTTTAATACTTAAATTCATTAAGTATCTAATGGATTTACTTTTAATTCCCTGAGAGTAATTGCCACACATTCTGAAAAGAAGTACCCTTTTACATTAAATAAAAGCTAAATCCCCCTTGGAAGGGAAAGAGAAAGCAGCTGTTCTGGGGGAGCCATGCCTACTTCCTGTGGCTCACACCTCCATCCTGTGCAGACCCAGGTCAGATTGTGACCATACAGATCTATCCATCCTGCATGCCTGAGCTGTAACCTCAGACAGAATTAGAGACATTAAAATGCCTGCAGAGCTAATTGTATCTGTGGCTGATTCTCAGCTGCTGAATATGGGCAAGAGAGAAATCTGTTACCAAGTTGACCTTCCTGAGGAGGTATCTTGAGAAGTCAGTCCAGTGTCCTATAAATGCTGCACAGCTTTTGGGATCAGTTTGCGGAGGCCACCACAAAACTTTGACACATCTTCAGGAGCTCATGGGAGCTTTATCCCACAGCATACTTTGGCAGCCTGTTCCAGGACCTGAGGAACCATGCCCTGAGAAAAGCTCTTGAGCTGGAAGAAGCAGTCACTGGCTGGTCCCTGGCTATGCTCCCTGGGCTACTCATGAATTTTCAGACCTTGGTTGTAAGTCATCTCTTTCACTGCCTGCTCTTCAGCCTTATTTGAATGTTTGCTCCTACCTTGGGTCATCAGAAATGAAAGGTTTCTCCCTTTGGTCCAGGCTGTCCCATCTCACGTGGCCTCAGACCTCGTTGCTGCAGGTTTAATAGCTCCCTCCAGCTCTACCAGGCTCATGCCGCAGCAGCTAGCCCTGAGCCATGCCTGTGTACTTCCGTTTACTGCCCTGTGTGGTTGCTCCATGATCAACTGGTTCAGCTTGGCTGGTCCAGCCTGGCCCAATCTGCCAGTCCAGTTTGGCTTCCTTGCATTTGCGAATCCTTGCCCTCGCAGAGGATGGGTTTGCAGGCATGGGCTTTGTTTAGATACATTCAGATTATATCTCAAAAATGGGTGTAAATTAAAAACCTGCTTTTGTGGGAACCAGGTAGTTTATTCCACCTGGGATCAGCCCATGGGGAAAGGAGTCAGGAGAGACATGAGGAATATTCTCAGGCTTTCCATCCTCTGCTTGAGAGACTTTTAAGCTCAGGTTCCTGCTCTCCTGCCCTTGCAGAGCAGCGCTCTCCAGCTGCCCCTTCACCCCCCAGCAGGAATTGCCCTTTTCTTCAGTAGGTTTGGGTTGATTTTGAAAGTTTACAAACTGTCAGTTTAAAAGATTTAGGCTGGAAGGTTTCCCTTCCTCTTCCTGAGCCAAGGGGAAAGACAAGGTGAAAGACAGTGCTGGGAGGACCATGGTCCCCCCGTGCCTCACCCCAGTGAACACAGGCATAACCTTCCTGCCTTCTGCTGCACAGCACCACTGCATGTGAGGCCCGTCCATCTGGAAAGTGAAGAGCTGGACAGATGAATGTGCAGAAAATACCCTTGGTGTGAACCACAGGCAATGTTTCAGGTGTGCTTAACAGGTCTAGCTCTGCTTCTCAAGTCCCGCAGGCAACAATTTTGCAGTGCTGCTACAAGCTGTCTGTGTCAGGGTAGTCAAGTCACTGCATTTCTCCATGCTATTTCCTTCCTCAGGGAATAAAACCAAGCTAATCAACACCCTGCTCTCTATCCTGCTGTACCAGCTCCACAGATGGCTGCCTGCTGTCATGGGCTGGGTTGGAGCCCAAATCAGCTGGGGGGGCTTGAGGCCCTCTGGCAATGCACAGCAAGGGCTGGAAGGGAACATCTGGTTTCTCTGGCTATGGGTGCTGTCTTCAACAGTGGGAAATTTGCACCCACATTTTCAGGGAAAGCAGCAAGGAAAATAAAATAAAGGCTGCCTTGAAAAAAGACTGGGGGAAAAAAAGGTGAAATAACCTCTGGCATACATAAGTCTGTGTTGGAGGTGAGTAGCCTCTGCCCCTGCACTCAGCTCCTTCTGCAGCTCAGTCTGTATCAGGCACTTTGCTCTGGGTGTACATCTCTGTGTGCTGTGCTGTACTTGGGCTGGCTGACCCTCCACACAGCCTTGCAGGCATTGCTCCCGCGCCAAAACCCACCACTGCTCCCAAACTGAGAGCGTTGCTAAGTGACAGCTGATTACCACATCACTTACCCACCCCAGCACACAGCAGGAAAGCAGAGGAAAACGTACAGGCAGCACTGGCCATACCTTATCCCCACCGTATCCAGGCAGTGCCTAATGCACATCTGGACAGGCCACACTAATCTTTCACTATGTGGTGCTTACAGTCAAACCCCAACATGAAATGAAGCAGGCAGAGAGATTTGTCAGGGCACACCAGGAACCGGCAGGCCTGGTGGGTTGCAGTGGGGATCACCAAACAGCAGGAAAACTCAGCCACGTGTGGTCTTCTCCATTTGTACCTCCTACTGTAACAGCAGCACCTGGTGCTCCTACAACTGCAGGTGGTGCAATCTATGGAAGGCTGAGGGGAAAACATGCCTCCTGCAAAATTTCTTATGCAAAATCAGTGGGAAATGGGGCTAGGATTAACAAAAAAAAAAAAAAAAAGTTAAGTTTCTCACCTGAGCTTGAGTCTCTTCTGTATGAAAGGAGTCTTCTTGTACAGGTCAAAACCCCATGTTTCGTATTGGTGCAGAGTATGTACCACCCCAAGGGAAAGGAGTAGGACACCATCATGGGTGGGAATGTACAAGAGAGAAGCACCATGTTGTGTATTGTCAAGAACCTCTTGAGCTCTGGGCTGGAGCCAAACCAGTGGTGTTACAATGCCATTCCCATTGAAACCTGTGCTGACATAAACGAGGGTGAGCCAAGGAGATCTGGGCTCATCACCAGAGGAGATGTCTGAACTAAGATGAGCTTGAGGTCAGCTGTTGTGCAGGAATTGTGGTGGCTTCCAGCTTGTTCCATCACGTCACACAATCGCTACCTCTGGTAGAGACACTGGAGGCTCTTCAATGGCAAACAAACACAGTTATCCCCACCTTGCCAGTGTGGGAAAACAGCTTACCCAGAAATATCAGGTCTCCCAAGTTTCCCAAATGAAAAGAGGTTTCTGTCCCTCAGTGTGTTAGACTCCAGTTTTTGAACTTGTTGTCTATCTTTTAACAAAATTGGAGAACAAGTTTTGTGAAAATAGAGACACAAGCACATGCACACAGTGGACCAGCATGCGTGTGACCAAGGCAGGCTTGAAGAATATTCTCTTTTTCTGCTATTACCCTAAGGCTTATAGATGCTAATCAAAGCTGTGTTTTTAAAGGCAGCTTTATACCAAGCACAGCGCTGCTGATAAACTGCAGAGAGCCACAATGTTTCTTAAAGCAGCAAGTCTGTCCCTTTCACGATAAGCGTGGGGGCAGCACAAAAACTGCTCAACACAATCCCTAAAATCTCATCCCGTTGGATCATCGAATATCCATAGAGAGCTAGTAGGAAGGTAGAACACCATAACTCTACTGACTTGATGTTATTTCTTAGTCTATTCATTGCCCTACACAGCTGATGGAAAGAGATGGATCCGCTTTCCCTGGCTACTCTCACAGCTGAGCAAGCAAAGGTGACACCGATGTTTTTAGGACCCATTAGGACACTTCTCATGGGTTAGAAATAGCTGCATACATCTAATGCACAGCTGACCCCGTCTAGACTTTCACCTGGGTCACACTGCCACTGGGATGTGTTTTGGCAGGGGTCAAGGGAGCTAGCTATGGAGGCAGCACCTGTACCACCCCAGCCGGGCAGTGGTTGGGCTGCTGTTCTACCTCATTCCCCAACTAAGCCAGCCTTGCAGCCAATATGCCATGTCCATGCCACCTACCAGCCTGTTGTCATGCAGTTTGTTTGGCTTTGGGACTAGCACCTAGAGTGAACCTCTGAGAACCCAAATTATTTTGTGTTTGTGGCAGCGAGCTGTCTCAGCATGCCTCTCCCTCAATGACAGCTTAGTGTGAATTAAAAATTGGCATAAAAATATAACCCCATGGTGCCACATATCCCTGTGTGGTAAGAGAGACCACCACTAGCCATCAGTGCTTGCTCCCCAGAGTATGACTGCAGATAGGGTCTCTGTAACAAGGATTTAAGGGTTCCCTGAGCAAACAGACTCAATATCCTCTTGGGTTTGCTCCCCAGGGTTCTTGCTCCTTCATATCACTCAGCAACAGGACCGATGAGCATCCTAGCATTCAGCTGAGCTGGCAGGACAAACGCTTGCAAGCAAAGTATTGGAAGTAATTTGTCTTATCAGGACAGCAAGAAATATACCCCACTGCTGCAGGCAGGGCTGAAAACCACTAGCCCAGGAAGGCAGAGGGTAGATAATGGCGGCTGAGAAGCCCTCTGTCTGGTACCTCGTAAGGACAGAAGGAGGAGGACCGATGAAGGAAGAGAAAGGGAAACCCTTTGGTGGCAGGTTTATAAGCAACAGGCCAGAGACACTTTTGTGAGGTGGGTGAAGGCAACTGCCCGCAGCTCTGCTTGCCATGGCTATGAGCAGAGAGGGCTCTGCAGGCCCTTTCTCAGAAGAGATTCTTTCGTGGAGAACAGCAATGTTGCAATCATATAAATAAGAAATGCAGACAATTAGTCCACCAGAGTTTGGTACTGGTTTACCAGACCATAAAGACTGGGTTTTGGTGCATCCGCAGCACCTATTTGATGTTCACTTCCTTCAGACAGTAAAATCTATGTATCGGGGGAATCTCAGGCCCACTGAGCCAGTTTCTTCATGGGACCCTTGCACTAGTGGTGAGGCAGCTGAATGGCCTTTGTGGGTCCTGGTCTGGGACTGCAGGCACTGGGGTCTCCAGGGTCATCTGCGCAGGACTGAGGGGCTCACAGAGCATAGCTGCTCTTGAACACTGTGCACTTGTGTGTGCAGGTGTGTGTGTGTTGCATCTCTTCAGCACTGGGGATGCCTAAGTGTCACCACTGCTTGGGGAGGGGGGCACAGCTCCTCTGTGTGTGTACAGCATAGAGGGGTGTGTGTAGGCCACATCTCCCCAGCACTCTTTGGAGGGGGGAGATGTATCTCTGTGCGTGCACATGTATGTGTGTGTGCGTAGACAAGGGTTGTGGATGTGTGCCCATATGTAGGTGCATGTGTATGCATATGTGTGTGAGTGGTCACAGTCTCTGCAACTGTGCATGCACGTATTTGTGCCGGTGTGCATGTGGGTGTGTGTTCGTGTGCACATGTGTATACATACATGCAGGCGTGTACGTACCCAGCTGTGTGGCCACAGCTCTCAGCCCCTGGGTGGGGGCTGCACAGCCAGCCTGCATACGTGTGCATGTGTGCCACACCTGCGTGTGCTCGCCCGGCTGCGTGTACGAGGTACCCTGCCGCCTGCCCGTGCAGTGCAGCCGTGCGTGCCCCGGGCTGTGCCTGGCGGGGGCGGCCCCGCTCCCGCAGACGCGGCACCGCCCCGCTCCCTGCTTCCCTCCCTCTCTGCCTCCTCCCTTCCCTCCCTCCCGCCGCCGCCGCCGCAGCCGCACCGAGACACAAAAAGCGGCTGGGCAGGGCCGGGCAGGGCCGGGCAGGGCCACGCCGGCACCATGACGGAGACCACCAAGACCCACGTTATCCTGCTGGCCTGCGGCAGCTTCAACCCCATCACCAAGGGCCACATCCAGATGTTCGGTTAGTCCCGCCGGGACACTGGCAGCGGTGCGGGGAGGAGAGGGAGGGTCGGGGCTGCACCCCGGGTGGGGGTCAGTGTTTGAGGTGCATTTTGGAGGGTTCAGCCCCGTTCCCGGGGGACCACAGGGGGAGGGGGGCGGGGGAAAACCGCGGAGCAGCTCCAGCCGGGCGCTGTCCGCGGGGAGTGGTGCTGAAGGCTCCGCGGGAGGAAGTCGGCCCGGGCCTCGGCCCGGGCCACACCGATACGCCATCAGCAGAAGGGCTGGCATCCAGCCTCGGGTGATGCTTCCCTTAAGATAGCTGGTTCTCCCCGCCTACACTCACCTTGTTACGCTCCCGCCCCCACAACCCCCCGGAGTCGGTCTTGGCAGGGGCTGCTGGTGGTGTTTGTAACCTACCGCTTGCCCGTTTGGTCTATGAGTCTGTGATCGCTGCAGCACTTCAATATCCTCTGTGACCGGCGAGAGAGGGAGGGACTGGGCCAAGCAGCTAATGACAGGTATGGCAGAATTGAACAAAAATACAGGCAGTTAATTGAAGTAATGGAGTGCCCACCCTTTAGATTGATAATAGGTCAAAGGAATCTGAAATGCTCATGTGAGATGATTGATATTACTGGGCATCTGTGAGATGATCCAAATGATGGGGATGCTACAATCACTGCTACAGCCTGTTCAGGCAAGACAAGAGGGAGGGAGAGAGGAAGGGAATGAGGGAAGGACGGAGAGGGAGAGGGAGGAAGGGCAGTCTCCATTAAAGGCAGTCCGACATGCCATAAATACTGACAGTTCAGGTACATCTTGAAATGCCTGGAGTTCCCTATGCAAACAGTGACTCACCTAGCATGGGAAGGAGTTCTGTGAGGGTGAAGTGTCCCCTGCAGACCACAGAAAAAAATGAGAGTACAAAGATCAGCTACTCTAATATCCCTTCTTGGAGTGCAGAGAGAGGAACCACCCTTGACGTCTGATAAGAGATTTGAGGCTGGGGAGCAGATGCTGAAGGTCTCGTGCTACAGCTGGAGAAGCATCCCTGGGGTTTCTAAAAGCTGTACATAAATTTCAAGGCACAAAAATAATTGAAATCAGCTTGGGGTATTTCCGCGTCAGACATTGTTTTCGTAGAACATAATGAGTTGGGCAGCAGGCTAGAAAAATGATGGGTTTTTTGGATGCAAATGATCACATTGTTATTCCACTTCATAAGTGCCAGCAAAATGTAGTCCTGAGCACTAATACACCAGAAACATTGAAAAATCCTATCCCATAAGCTGAAAAGCTGCAAACAAGAAATGAAAGGAACTATTTAAAAATAAAAATAATATTTAAATGAAGTTACAGGGACTTGGCTGATAGAAGCCACTATTGATAAAACATATTTTCTATAATTCACATTATTTAGTCCTAGATAACATTTTGATTAAGAAAAGTAATACTAAAAATATCAATGTGGCCCATATTCAGTGGACTAAAAGCCAGTATCAAGATATATTTTAGAAAATAAGGATCAGTGAGATATTGATGTCCAGTGGGTGTTTTTAGTAGACTCACAAAGAGATATTGTTTCTTTTTCTCAGTACTGTTCAGTATCTTTGTCAATGACCTGGAAGAAAATACATAATCCCTGCCAATGACCCCAAAGCATGTAGAATAGCAATTAATGATGGTAATGAATCAGTTGTGCTGCCTGATTCAGGTTGTTTAATAAAAAGGACTTGTTCAAACAGTGAAGTCAAATGCAAAGTCATATGGTCCAGCAAGGAAGAACGCTTGTCAAACATAAACAACAGGCAAATGTCTTCTGCCAAGCAGTGACTGTGTCAAGGACTGAAGAGAGATTGTACATAGCTCACTGAATACAAACTCTGTGTGATATTGTAAATAAAGCACCAAATGCAATCCTTGTAGATATAAGCAGGGAAATATCAAGCAAAAGAAGAAAGGTTGTATTATATTCATGTATAGCATAAGCAAAATCCTTTTTAGAAGAACAGTAACAAGAATTACCTTAGCTCCAGAAACCACGCTTTGTGGCAAGAATCTAGAAAGGCTCGGTCTAAATCTATCCTTAAATGTGTTAAAGATCAACTTGATCATGGCCTTTAAGTATCTGCTTTAGGGAGGGATATGTCATATGCGATGGAAGGGGCCTCCTTAATTCAGCGGGGTAAACACTAGTGAGATGCCAGCAGCAGTCTGGATACTGCAGAACATCAAACTACATATACGGTTTGTGGTTTTGAGTGAAGATAATCAAGTAGGAGGACAAAGTACTTGGGTACCTGATGGATCCTCGGTCACCTGAAGGTCATAAATTAAGACTCGAGTATCTTTCAGGAAGATACGTTTTAGCTCATAGAGAATGGCTTGATGTAGAAATTTTGCAGACATATGTCCTGTAGACATGCTGGAATATAAGTCTTGAAATACCCGATGAGAAAAAATGAGTCTTTCACAAGGAAAGGACACAGAATTTAGCTTCTAAATCCCTGTTCAGTTTTGTCTGAGGAACACTTCCCCTCAAGTCTAAAGGAGTAATCAGGAGAAGCCATGGGAATCTCAACCAAAATCTGTGTTACTCATTTAGCTCTATGCTATGAGTCCAACCAAAACAGTACAGCATCCTGTAAATGTTGCATTTCAAACAGCTGAATTTCCGCAAAAATATTGTCTTTATCTTTCGGACAAATATGTGGGCTTTGTGATCCTGATAGGAGGACCCAAGGCTCTGTCCAACCCGGCCTTGAACACCGCCAGCGATGGAGCATTCACAACTTCCTTGGGCAACCCATTCCAGTGCCTCATAGTAAAGAATTTCTTCCTCATATCCAATCTAAACTTCCCCTGTTTAAGTTTGAACCCGTTACCCCTTGTCCTGTCACCACAGTCCCTAACGAAGAGTCCTTCCCCAGCATCCCTGTAGCCCCCCTTCAGATACTGGAAGGCTGCTATGAGGTCTCCATGCAGCTTTCTCTTCTCCAGGCTGAACAACCCCCACTTTCTCATCCTATCTTCATACAGGAGGAGGTGTCCCTGCCCATGGCGGGGGGGTTGTAACTAGATGATCTTAGGGTCCTTTCCAACCCTAACTATTCTATGATTCTGTGATTCTATGATTTTTTATTTTTTGTGTAGCATAGAGAGATACGATTTATCTATTTAACACGTGGCACTAATTAAGCCAAAAGGAAGTATAAGATTTGCACTAGCATACCACTGTAGACATACCACTGTATGCCAACCATAATTTTTCTTAGAATGGTTCTTACCACTTTTTATGTAGGCCAAAAGCCAACCTTTTACAATAGGATTTTTGCCTCAGTAGGAGATTGGTTAATTATTTGGAAGTCTCTTCTAGTGAGGGAAAGGTTTCTACTGAGTTATTTTTTCCACCAGTCATGTGAATTTAAGACTCTATGTCATCATGATCCTAGGGTTTCCAGAAAGCTGGTATTCTTCTTACAACACCAGGCTTGCAACTGCAACTCACCACTGACCCTTGCATCTGTGCAGAGCTGAACATACAGCAACAGGCTCCCTCTGTCCTCTGCCAGTTACAAGTCTGGGTAACTAGGACTCACCAGATGAGGTTGATTCATGCCTCTGTATATAAAATTAATATCATACATATACACTAATACTTAAGATATATAATATATAATAAAAAAGCAGGTGAGATATGGTGCTGTACAGCCATCCATACCAAAGGGTTGAGACAAACGCCCACATAGCCCTGAAAACACTCTGAGTTATTTGTGGTATCAGATGTGCTTTGAGATATACTTATGTTCTGAGTCACAAATCTGAGTTGTATTTTCTAGCTTTATGTGGCTGTGAGAAACAGAATGCTAATGTGGTGGGGAGGAAAGGCAGGAGGAGAAAAGAGGGCAGAGGTTGTTTCTAAAGCTTGACATGAACATTGGTGGCCTTTAGTCTGGAATAAAACTCCATTTATAGCCTAAAGAGGTACAGAGAAGGAAAAGCAGATCCCACACAAAAAGTTTTAATAATTGGAGAAAAGTAAGATTCAGAACAAATTCCTGTGTAAAGCAGCATGAAAACCCCACCACTGGTTGGTGCTGGGAACCTCAGCTGCTTACCTTGGCTGTCATGGCTGATACATACCCAAACTCAAATCAATTCACTTTAATTTCCCACTGACACTCAGAACAATACTGAGCCTGGGATAGATGCTTCACCCACCTCTCCTGCAGTGTTTGATATTGATTTATTTTTCCTGTTGTCTTTTTATTAATTTTTCTTACACTGAAGAAGAAAAAGACTCTCTGTAAATGCCCACTTTGCCCATTTTGGCAGGTTAGACATTCTTTCTTGACTTTTTAAAGTTCTGAAATTCCTTACAACCTGGTATTTCATATGCAAACTTCTGGTTTTAGGGAAAAAGTCTTGTTCATGAAACAGTTTTGTTTCTGCCCAGTACTAAGAGTAGCTTGACACAGGTTCACTTCCAGGGCTTGGGTCACCTGTCAAAATCAACCCTTTCTGACACATCTCTGTCCCTCTTCATACCTCTGCTCATCAGAAATGTCATTCAGATGTGGCCTTCTCATAGGGAGTCTTGGTACCTTAGGTGTTTCAACTTGCTTAGCCATAGCGTTTTGCACCCATTTCATTTCAAAGAGTGCTAGGACCTGGACGAGAACACAAAAACTTAGCTTGTATATAGGGTGACTCCTGAAACTCATCAAATCTCCACTGTTTTTCCCTTTCCCACCTTTTTTGTCTAATTAGAATTAATTTTTCCCTATATCCTGTGTGCATGTTGTTGAAGAGAATTTATATCCCAACCGGGAGCTGGGCAAAAAAGCATATCTGATGGAAGACAATGAAAGAGGACTCTGCCATCAAAAGTGAAACTCTCTGTTGCATGGCTTCTTAAGAAAATTTGAGCAATTAAAAATCCCACCAAGCTGCTTTTTGATTATTCAACACAGCCCTTCTAGAGGAGCAGCACTGGGGTCTGCTGCATCACGTAAAGAGGGTTGTGAGACGAAGGGATGCAGTTTTGTAAGTAAAAAGGTAAAGAGGGAGGAAGAGGCAGGAGCTGAAGCTTTTTTTTAACTGTGTGTGGTTTTAATACCCTGAATTTCCAGAATTTATTTTTCTTGTTTTGTTGAGATGACTGAGCTGCAGAGCAGTTAAATGAGAATATCACTGCCTGGGACATTGCTGGGAGAAATGCATGAGCAGAATGACAGCTCTCCCTTACCACCTCTTTCCTCTTTTGCTTCAATGCCGATGTATCTGTGAATGTCCAGAAGCAAATTCTTCCCTCCACCCTATCTAGCAAAAGCCCATCAGGAGCTTGAGAGAGGCTTTGCCTCTGCCATCTGCAACATGACTAAGAAGTCAAAGCCTCTGCAAGGCTGCCTCATGTTTCCATTTTGTCTCCAGCCTGAAATCTGAATGTGTAATTAGCTGGAGCGATTGATGGAGTGAGGGGTGGGTAATGGGATTCTGAGAGGACATGACAGACAGACAGGGCCTGATTGAGCCACAGCTGTGCTCTGCATTGCTTTGGCATGGATCAGGGAGCTCAGGCAGCACAGGCAGAGTGGCATTGGAAGGATCAGACCTGGGGCAAACCCAGAACAGACATTATTTGTAACACCCTGGTTCATTTATTGGACGTGGGTAGTTGTAGCACCCATTCTTACCTCTCAGCAGTTTAAGCTGATGCTGGACAGGCACTGCAACACACAGAGGAGCTTCCGCTGACACCCAAGCTGCTGAAATCACAGCAAACAGCCAAAATCTTTCGCAAGTGCAAAGGGTCTGGTAGGGCCCAGCCAAGTGCTCCTGGCCCCAAGTGGTGACAGACAGCAGAACCTGTCAGCCCAGCCTTGTGCTTTGGCTGGTGGGTCACCGACACACCTCCACTCCCAGCACTTGACCAAAATGTGCTGAAAGTGCAGTTTCTTGGGTGCTCTGCCATGTGGGCAGAGCAGCACCAGCAGGACTGCAACACCCATGGCTCTTTTGGGTGCTATTACATACCAGTAAATGTCACACTCCCACCACTGCACCCCATACATACATGGTCTTTATTACCAGCTTCTTACATCTCAAGCATCTCATCTCCTGTTTATGACCCAAAGAGAGGAGTTTTCCCAAGCATCAGATTAAACTCCATCAATAACTACTCAGGGATTCTTTTAAAATATTTATAAGCTCTTAAATATTTAGCAGTATTTATTATGGTCTGTGAGACATTGTCTCTGTGACAATGCCACCTCCCAAAACATGTCACATACCTTCTCTTACTTTCACCGACTACAAACAAATCCTGCCATGAGAAATCCAGTCCTACAACCTCATTCAAGAAACAGGGGCCCACTTTTATTTAAAAACTGTTTTCACTTGCTAAGATGCTCGTGCCTCCTGCATCCTCTTCTCTGGTACTTTTTCATAGCAACTGTGCAATGCTGAGGGTATCAATTACCTTAGCGTTAAACATCAGCAGTGGCAGCCCATTTCTCTCATGTGACCTTGGGCAAGTGACTTTATCCATCCCACTGGTGCAATACATCTCGGCTTTCCCTACCAGGCTGCTGCAGGTTTGTGTCAGGTACTGTATTGATGCAGGACACAGGTAGAAGCAGCCCATGATTAGGCTGATCTTCATGCATCTGAGCAGCAGCTGCCCCAAAATAGACATCCTCATGCTTGCATGTTCTGGCCTTCAAAATGCCTTCTGGCAGCAAGGCAGGGGGCTACAAGAGGTCCCTGAGCTGAGGCAGAAGGCACAGGCATGCATTGGAGCCAAGGTCAAGACCACGTACCATCGCTTGTGGCCAAGAGGGCAAGGGGCAAGCAGAAGCAGTCCAGCTGTGTTGAACGTGCACCAAAGTAACCTGAACCTTAACCCTAAGCCTCACCTTAACCCTACCTTCACCTGGGACCAGGGAGCCAGAAGCAGCTACAGAAAGACCTGAGAGAAAAATTTTCCTGTCTTTTTCTAAGACAGAAAAATCAGCCTAAAATGGTGAGAACACCAAGGCTCCTCTGGATATTGAGATGAACATGCCTCCTCTGGCTTTTATAACCCATGAATTCCAGCTTTCCTGTGGTACCATAAGTGCCCAGCCAAGCAGGGACAGATTTTCAGGGTGCCTGGCATTTAGAAAGCTGGGCAAAGTCAGTAGTGCCCATCGCAGCCCTGAAAACAAACCGGGGCCAGGGCACAACTGTGGTCCCTCACAGGGCAGCTTTGCCTGCATGTGTTGATAATGTGCAGTCATGACTAGAGAAGATAAACCTCGGTCAGGAGCACCTTTTTCTTTTTTTCCTCTCCCTTTCCATCAACTGATTTCCTTCAGTAAGCCTGAGCTGTTGGATGTAGCTTGGTCACACCGGCAAAAAACTGCTAAATCCACATTTTGGGAATAGAAAAATCTGGAGTCTTTAGAAATACATATTTTCAAGAGCCACTATAGGGCTTGCCCCACAGGAGAAGAACTGGGATAAGTCTGTTTTGGAGCTGAAGTAGGAGGCAAATGTAGAGGAACTGCCCATGGGATGGGTGGAGAGCCCATCTCTGAGCCAGACAAAGAAGGACTTGCTCAGTGATGGCTCAACAAAGGTTTCTACTTTCATTGAAAATCCAGCAGACCCTAATTGATCTTAAGCCATTCCTGAGGAAATCACATTTTACTAGGGCTTATTGGCAAGAGAAGTAAGAAAATCCAGTTTTCCCAGAGAAATCTCACAAGCTGTGTTGGGGATGCCAAAAGGCATAGCTTTGCTTCTGGTGCCTTTGCTCTGTGCAAAGGCATTGTTGATTTTTCTTCTGGGGAAATGGGCTCTCAGGAATAGATCTATGAAGGAGAGTGTTTTGCTGAGCCATGCAGCCAGGCGAGACACAGCAGTAGGAACGGAAACATGAGCACCACGAGGCTGAGGTACCACCTTGGCTGCCTTCACCACTCCATGCAATCACCAGCATCCCCCGGCCTTTCTGCATTTCTGTAGATGGGATGTTTTCTGCCTGCACAGTCCTGGTTCAGCCAGTGCAGACCCCTGCCAGGACCAGCGCCTTTGGATGCTTTACCGGCAAAGACAAACCATGGGTCAAACTCACAGCACAGGGATCAGCCCCATGTAGAGGCAACCCAAGACCAGCAAAGAGCCACTGGGCAAATGCTCCCCATCTCTATTCCATTGGGAATGAAGGACTGTAAATCTGCCACTTCTGGTAAGGTTATGATCCTGCCATGCATCAGCCTGAAGGAGCAGCACAACATGCACCAGGGTGTACAAAGCACTGCCTTTGATGTGCTACAACAGCTCGAAAATGAAAACAGAGCGCTTGCACAGGGAAATTAGGGCAGTGGAAAACAAGCGTGGAGGGCTTTTTTATTTATTTATTTTTATTTTATTCTTCCCTTCCATTGAAAAAAAAAAAAAAAAGGCACTGGGTGACACTGATTTCCCAGCTGGTGGCTGGCTGAGATGGTCCTCTTCAAGGAAGAACACTGAGGTCCTGTCCTACTTCAGATGTGTCACCTACATCCTGGTGGAAGGGAAACACAAAATCAGGCAGGATAATGAAAATATTCACCAGGGGCCTTTTGCTGCTACCCTTGTCCTGTTTGACTCTGTCTATGGGCCCAGAGCAATAAAAACCATTTCCAAACAGAGCAGTCAGGACTATTTGGAACACCCTCCCCCCTGCTTGCCAAACAGTTTATTTTTGCTCCTGATATTTAGATTCTTATCGAAGCTGAGATACAGCCACAGAATACCAACTCCAGGCCAGATTTGCTTTGCGAATTGATGTTGCTTTACTGTGGGTGGCACGTTTACATCACTTTACACCAGCTGGAGAGCTCTTAGCCTTGAAAACCCTAAAGGAGAGACAAATTTCAGCTGAAATCACTGCAACTGCTTTCTCCCCAGTCTATCTGCAATGACGCTTATTCCTCTAGTTTGTAGTTAAATAAACTCCAGTGCTCAGAGGGACATTTATACCTAGGGCTGGCAAATGCACCTTTTGGCACATTTCTCTCTAAAAGTCTAAGGAAAGTACTACACTGGAAGAAGAAAACTTACTCCACTCCACCATGCTACAGTGTGCATGCTGTACTCCTTGCTGACTTTTGGAGTGGCCAGCTAATGCTCCAGCCACAGAACTGTCCACTTCAATGGCATGAACACAGGCACTTGTCTTACCTGGAGATGCTTAATCACTCTCTGAGGGCTTCTAAGCAAGGTGCTTCCATGCTGTTTTGTAGCAGGGAACTCAAAAAATATCCTTCTTCAAATGAGGTCTTCTTTGTCCATTTTTATCTGCTAAGAGTTTTTACCAGGATGCTTCCCTTTACCTCACCAGCTGAACACCTTGAAGATGCCCAGGCAGCAGATCTGGGTGTCAAATACCAGGTGGAAGGTGGTCCACTTTGGCAAAACTTAGATGCCCATCCTTCAGGTGAGACCCAGTAAGGGGCTGAGCATGTTCCTCCTTTCCTTGTAATGCCAGGATGGAAATCCCTGGGCAATAAATTATGTCACTTTTCCGTAGAAGTGGTGAGAGTGACAACACTGTGCTTGTCACTTGCCTGACAGAAAAGTAGATTCAGTCCCTACCTGGGAGAGCTGGGGGCAGCTTCAACTTGAGAAGCAGCTGCCCATAATTGTCCTCATGTTGCTCACCTGATAGGTATTGCCTGCTCCCAGCTGCTGCACCAGAGCAGGGTAGGATTCTCCAGGGGACAAATGCACTTTGGCTTGGATTACTTTTCTAGACTCTGCCTCAGATGCTTCTTTTCAAGCTCTGGGGCCTGGAGAGTTTCTTCCTGGGCTGCTGTGTGCCTTCTCACATGGACCACCCGCTACAGAACTCCAATTGTCAAAAAAGAGGGAAAATTAAGATGCTTTTTTAAATTTCTACTTCAATGATGTAAAATAAGCTTCATTTGGAAACCCAGATCACCTGCAACCACGCAGGTCCCCTGCCCAGGCCCCTCTTTGTTGGGTCTCCAGTGAATGCTTTGCTATTTTTAGGTCAACTCATTGTGACTCAGGCTTCAACCTTTTTTGTGGTTTGGGGTTGTTTTTTTTGTTGTTTGTTTTGGTTTGGTTTTTTTTTTTGGTGGGTTTTTTTGTTCATTTGTTTGTTTTAAACATTTTATCTCACTTTTTCAGCCATGAAACCATGAGTGGTCAACAGATGGTGATAGCATGAGTCCTGTTAGTCATCACTCAGGTGGCTCTCAGAGTTGGATGCTGGTGGAGAGCCTCAGTGGGCTGAGAGGTTGGAAGGTCAGATGCTGCAGTGTCAGCTCTCCAGGGCCTTTCATAGCATCTGCTTCCATGAGGATTTTTGAGATATTTGGTGGCCAGTGCTTTTTTCAGCTTATGAAAAGCTATTAAAAGAAATGTGCAGCAATGACTGGAGCCATTTAGCATGGAAGTCCCTTCCAAATTTGTTACTTCTACAGTGCCTGAGTGCAGCTATGGGCTGACAGGGTGGTGGTGAGGAAATGCGTGACAGATCAATTAGCTCGGAGATGAAAATTATTAAGTATTAGGGGCTTAATGGGATTTTTCTAGCAACCAAAAGTCTCCTGGAATCTGACTGACATCATCTATGAGGCACTGAGCTTGAGGTAGGACACGCTGTTTGGGTCAGTGGGACACTGGTAATCTCCCCAGGCTTACCTTGAGAAGGGTCAACCCCATGATGAAGAACAATTCTCTCCTCCTCCTCTGGATTCCTCCCAGAAGAAAAAACTTCCCTGAAGAGTGGTCAGGGACTGTTCTTCTGGTAGAAATGTTGTCTTGTCTCTCCAAGAAGTCCAGAGAATGGAGTGCCAGTGTTTTCCCCAACTCCGACTGAGGTGCAGCTGTAGTTGAGGTGTGGATAAAGACACTGGTTGGGGCAGAAAAAGCAGCCCTGGGGTAGGGAGAGCTGGACTCTGAGATGAGTACATCTCTGATTAATACGTTCTTGATTTGGCATTCAGAGTTATATATATATGATTTGGGATTTATATATGTATATATATATACACACACACCACTTAATTAGGCTGAGTTTAACTGCTGGATCCTTGCCCGAGTTGGGCTTGGGGTAGGAAGCAACATTTAGGTCCTGCAAGTGCTGCTAGCTCGAGAATAAAACAAAGTGTGCTGGCGTATCTGGGTCACTCTCCCCTGCAGGAGAAGGTATTTTAGACAGCAGGAAAGCGCTTGCCTTGCCCTTGGCACATGTGGCCGCATCCCACCTCCCATCCAAGGATGCTGGAAGCCAAATTGCTCAAAATGAAAATGAGACATCAGGGAAATGGTTTTGCCTTCTCCATCACTCATGGCTGTGCACCCTCCTCTGCCCTGGTTCTCAGAGAGCAGTTTAGACCACAAAACTTCCTTGCCTCACTGCCACTTCGTGTGTGTTTTTAGAGAGCTGGTGAAGAGCATGAGCAGGCGGCAGGCTCCCCCCTGGGGAGAAGGGCATAACTCAGAGCTGGCTGGCAGCATTCCTCTGTAAAATAAAATATAAGTAAAAAGAAGAAGGAATTCTCAGCAGTGTAGCTGAACCAGGTAGAAAAGCAAAGCAAACACAATTTAAAATTACACCTTGAAAAATTGAATGTGAGGCGTATTTGATTCATTAACATCAATTTAGGTGATGGAGCAGTGCCAGAGCAGCTGAAACATTGTGATTCTATACACTTGCTGAGAAATGCCAAAGGGAAACATCTTTTAAATTAGCACTTTTTTCCTATTTGGGAAGCAGGATGATATTTTTTCATTCAGTCTGGACAAAATCATCACTTACCAGTTCTGTAGCCCTGGACTGTACCCTCTGACTGGCTTTCCCCACTGTTGCATTGCAGGAAAGTGGTAGTGCCGAAAACATTTGAAATGCAGTTGCAGGGGAGATGGAGCAGCAGCGAGGTGTCACCGGTGCCTGGGAAAGGTCTGAATGTCACCTCTGTCCGCTCCTCAACATTACAAGGCTGATGTCAACCACCAGCTGCCTCAGAGAGGCTCTGCTGGGAGGCATGGAGCTGGGAGCTGTGGCTGAAAGGTCTCTACTACACAAGCACACTGCCAGCGGGCTAATGCACATCTTGGCTAGGTCCATCACTGGTAGTTTATTTATGTCAACAATGTTTAAAAGCCATGCAGGCTGTCTGGAGCATTAAGAACAACTTATACCGGAAAAGAAACAAGCTTTTCTCTTCTAATCCAACATCCTTGCGTTGGTGTTGCAGGCTATAAAGTGCTCATAGAAAATGAAAATACCAGAGGGTGTTTTCTGAGGTGCAGTGTTGTTTCTGGACGTCATAGGCAAGAAATGGTCCAGGAAAGGGCTGGGACAGAAGGTTGAGCTCAGTGACAACAAATTGGTCAGAAATGCAACAAACCAATAAAGAAGCACACTGAGACTCCTGAGACTGATGGCTTTTCAGACCAAAATCTACTCTTTCCCAGGCAAAAATCTTTGCACAAGCCAGGAGGTGGGAGGTGGGGTAGGGGGAGGGGGGAATGTCAGGAGCTGCATAAACTCCTGAGTGTAAGGAATACAGATGATAAGAGGAATACAAAACTACTGCAGTGTGTTTGGCATTAGCCATGTCTGCAGGGAGACCACGAACCTCATTCCCACAAGCAGCATCTTTTGCATGAAAGACCCCAAAAAAAATAGTACAAAAAGGTCTTTTTTGAGAACATGGACTTAGGGATTTGGAGGAAGCACCACACTATCAGAGCAGCCACAGCAGTTCAAAGCTATGACCCAGAAAACCTAGTTTCCCATTTCCAGAGACCCAGAAGAATGACCACTGCCGTGCTTGGGTGTGGAGCTCCTCAGCTTAGTCTCATGCCATGCATTTCCCTGCTTGCTTCATGTTGGAAGGCTCAAGGACAGCAGAAGACCTGAGGGCAGAAGTCCCAAGGGTGGCAGGAGACCCAAGGACATCAGGAGAGTACCCTCTTTGTCCTTTCTGTGCCAGCCATGACTTCCATTCTGTCTCCCTGCCCTTGCTACCCAACTTCTACCTGCTCCTCACACGGGACCACATTGCTGATCATCCATCGTTTCAAGGTGCTGAGATCCACACCTTCTCCTGCACATGCCAGGAGCACATGCCCTGGCACGAGGCATTGCAACTGCAGCCTGGGGTGGGGAATGAACTACCAGCATCCCTGGGGTCTCTTACAAGACCTAAAGCCATTTTATTTTGCCTTGTACAGACGACATGACTCAAGGCTTGATGAGCTAACACATTCTGACAGGCTTAGCTATGGCTGCTTGTTGCCCTCTCCATTTAGCCACGGAAGACTGTGTCAGTTTAAGAAGAATCAATCTGTAGGAAAAGTAAATGAAGATTTAAACACAGCATCATGATTGCAATGTGGAAGCCCCTAGATGCTGCAAACTAATGCTGCAGTCTTGTGGCTGAAGCCATGGTTGGCTGAAGCCTTCCCCAGATTCTCTGCCCCAGCAGTGAGGGTGGCTCTGCGGCAGTGCCAGCCCTGCTAACAGCACAGCTCCTCTCCAAATGGTATTTGAGATGTCCTTTAAGAAAACACAATCTTTTTAAAGGCTTTTGCTTTGAAGTAGATGTCTGTGAAGGTCTGGCTTAGATTATGATTACATGAACAAACAAGCCAGCAGAGCCACGAGCGAGCCAGTACAGTTACTCAGTGGATGCAGTCCTGCAAGCAAATGGATGTGCTCTGCCCCAAAAACAAACGAGTATGGACCAGTTTTGGATATGAAGAGATGCTCTGCAAGTTATAGGCAAGGCAGGACCAGAAGGCAGGTCTTCCCATTCCTGGCTCAGACCTCTGTTTGCCACACCATAATACTGCTTTATAGCCTGCACATTTGTCCAAATACTTCCCTTGCAGAGATTTAATAGGTTTTTCTGTTTCGTTTTTGTCAATGCATATTTAAGTTCTGTTTGGTATTTCTGATGTAGACATCAAGCTCTTGAAAATGTGGATCCCAACTTTTATTTGTATGCTTCGCAGAGCAACATTGTTTTCACAGGTTTCTCTAAATAATATTGTGTAGGTTAAAAACCAAATGAGCAATTTTGATGGCAACGCTGGGAGCACCAACGTCCACCTCCTCCCAGCAGCACATCCCTCTGAGCACTGTGAGGCCAGCGACACATCAGCATCCCATAGGATCTGTCCCGCTGAAGCTGTTTACCTTGCTGTAGAAACAGGCAAATATGTTTTCCACCTGCAGTCCCAAGAGTTATACAGGTTTGCTTGGGTTTCCAATCCTTTACATACATATGTAAGAAAGAAGCTGTTTTCTGCAGCAAAAGATGTTTTATGAAGGCAGGCAGTTGTGGTGGAGATTGGCGTGAACTCCTGAGAGCCAGAGCTGAGGTGATGTGCTACCTGCATGGATTACATGCCCTGAAGATCCATGCTTGGTGCTGGGGTGTTTAAATACAGAACTTGAGAAATTGATAGGCAAAATCATTGGCTTTTGCCACCAAAATTCAAGGCAAATGAATACCATCAGTCACCCTTGAGACTGTGGAGTTACGTGTAAGGAATTCAGCTTGTCTAAAGAGGGAACTTTATAAAGGTGCCGTACAAGGCATGGAGATAAACGAATCAGTGTTTTTCATCTTCTTTAGACAAGCAAAATCAAGTCAGGGCAAAGCAGGGATAATGAGATGATGTGTTCATTTAAAACACAGTGGCATCTTTTTTGTTAGGGAATTTCCTTTTTATTTTGATTTGCATTTTAAATTGCATTACGATATAAACGTAAATGGTGGCCCACTGATACTGGCTTCTCTGCACATCCAAAACCACAGCTCTCCTGTGAGACAGCATGCATCAGGGAGGATCCATTTTGGCTCTTCCAAGATCATACCTGGATTTTGTCCCTGCATGGTGGCAGCTGGCTCCAAGCATTCCAGTTGTCTTCTTGCATGCGCTTCCAAGGTGTTCACGATAGCCTTCCTGTGAACCTCGTCTGCTTGTAGGCTCATCCAAAAACAATTCTTCACTCCTTTTAATTCCTCTTCCAACATCATAGCTCAGTTCTTTATGGTTTTTTGGGAGGTTTTTTGCTGTAAATGTCTCTCAGTGATGTTGTCTGTAACTTACACCTTTTTCTATCAATCTAGAAGAGGTCCCGGAACATGATTTGTGTGAAAGATGCCAGAAAAAGCAGAATCAGGGAAAAAAATGGGTTTTTTTATTCTCTCCCTCTTGATTGATTAACCTTGAAGGCACAGATGGAAAGGCCAGTAACGTCCGTAAAGGCGAGTGCAGAACATTGGAAAGGGAGAAGTGCTGCAGGTACGCCCTGATTCTTCTTTTTAAAATGCAGAATGGAGAAGAAAGAGGATTTTTTTTTCGCATTTGGCTTTCTGGGCAAGTGGTTACTGAGGGCTGCCGTGGTGGGCTGCAAAGGAAATCCCAACACCCATGGAGTTTTATGCTTTGATTTATGGTGCTGGTTCAAACCTTCTTGTGCATGCAAAAAAAAATCCCCAGAATACTGTATTTTTCTGTGCATGCTCCCCCGTAGGGTGCTTTTCTAGGTACCACTTGAAGCACTGATAATCATAGTCATGCACAGGGTTGGGTTAGGTCCCTTCACTGCACCAATGAAACCCGCTGACAGATACAGGTGCTCCCACACAGGTCTCAGCAGATAAATAACCAGCAAAAATGAAAAACTATGGTTCAAACCAAACTGCTGGAGTTAATCCCTTCGAGCTCAGGATTTTGAGGGCAGGGAGGAAAACTTTCAGTATGTCTAATTCAGGCAATTGGATTTTAATTCCTGCACTAATCAAATGATACTAGCCAGTGTTTCTCTCTCTTGGGGCTGGCACGCTGAGGGCATGAGAGCTGGGAAGGAAGCCAGGAAAAGGATTTCAGGTGAGTCTGAGGAAGAGGTTTCATCGAGGCTGGCAAATCCAAAGGCTGTCACTGGGGCCTGAGGCTGCTCAACATGCTGGGAAGGGGGTGGGAGTCCACGGCAATTATAATTCCTTTGTTGACTTTTAGCTGGCCCAATAGCTGAAAATATTCATAGAGGAAATTTCAAAATTTGGAGGAAATAAAATCATTTCACCCAAGCAGTTCCCCAGCACCATCTCTACCTCCCTGCCCTGCTAGACCCTCTCGCCTCCCTCAACGCACAAGGGCTCCTCATCCATCCCACGCTGTTGCAGAAGAGCTCTAAATTAATTTTAGAGCTGAATTTTTGTGCTGAGCATGCCCAGGAGTGAGGGCATGGGAGCTGAAGAGGTGCATTGCTGGGAGAACAGTCATTTCCTAAGCAGCACAACGACATTCACACCACCGTTCACAATCAGAGAGGATTATTTGACCAGGAAACATGCAGGAAAAAACATACACAGTGAGGTACCCATGGAAAGGTCCCTTTCCCCACATCTGGACCCACCAAGATGTGCTCTCACCTGCCTGTTGTGCTGAGCTTTGGCTCAGGGCTCAGTCACCACTCTCACATGCTCAACTGCTGTGCCCCTGTCCATCAGTTCCGTAGCCCCTTCATAGAAGGCCACCAGATTGGTCAGGCAGGATTTCCCCCTAGTGAAGCCATGCTGGCTGTCACCAAGCACCTTGTTGGTTTTCATGTGCCTCAGCATGCCTTCCAGGAGAATCCGCTCCAAGATTTTGCCAGGCACAGAGGTGAGACTGACTGGTCTGTAGTTCCCTGGCTCATCCATTTTCCCCTTCTTAAAAATGGGGGTTATATTTCCCTTTTTCCAGTCGTTGGGAACTTCACCTGACTGCCATGATTTTTCAAATATGATGGACAGTGGCTTAGCAACTTCATTTGCCAGC
Organism: Amazona ochrocephala; assembly: GCA_039720435.1. NCBI lineage: Eukaryota > Metazoa > Chordata > Aves > Psittaciformes > Psittacidae > Amazona > Amazona ochrocephala. The sequence goes on from CM077887.1 coordinate 434,625, forward strand.
TCCTTCAGGACCCGTGGATGGATTTCATCAGGTCCCATGGACTTGTATACATTCAGTTTCCTAAGGTGGTCTTGAACAAGATCCTCCCCTACGGTGGGCCCAGGGTCTTCATTCTCACTGTCCCTGCGTCTGCCTTCCAAGACTTGGGTGGTGTGGTCAGAGCATTTGCTGGTGAAGACCGAGGCAAAGAAGTCATTAAGAACCTCAGCCTTCTCCAAATCCAGGGTAGCCAGTTCTCCCGATAGCTTCTGGGGAGGGCCCACAGTGTCCCTAACCTGTCTTTTATCGGCAATGTACCTATAAAATCCCTTCCTGTTATCCTTAACATCCCTAGCCAAGTTTAATTCTAAGTGGGCCTTAGCTTTCCTAACCTGGTCCCTAGCTTCCCGGACAACATCCCTGTATTCTTCCCAGGCCGCCTGACCTTGCTTCCACCTTTTATAAGCCTCTTTTTTCCTTCGAATTTTGCTCAGCAGCTCCTTATCCATCCAAGGAGGTCTCCTGGCCCTCCTGCTGAACTTCCTTCTAGTTGGGATGCATCGCTCCTGAGCTTGCAGCAGGTGATCCTTGAATATCAACCAACAGTCTTGGGCCCCCCTGCCCTCTAGGGCTGTATCCCATGGAACCTTACTGAGCAGGTTCCTGAAGAGGCCAAAGTCTGCTCTCTTGAAGTCCAGGGCAGTGAGCTTGCTGCACGCTCTTCTCACTGTCCTGAGGATCTCAAACTCGACCATCTCATGATCGCTGCAATCAAGGCTGCCCTGGAGCGTCACATTTCCAACCAGCCCTTCTCTGTTGGTGAGGACGAGGTCAAGCATGGCACCTCTCCTTGTCGGCTCCTCTATTACTTGCAGAAGGAAGTTGTCTTCCACACAGTCGAGGAACCTCCTGGATTGCTTGTGCTGGGCCGTACCATCCCTCCAACAGATATCAGGGTGGTTGAAGTCTCCCATGAGAACAAGGGCCTGCGTGCGTGAGGCTGCTCCTATCTGCCTATGGAGCGCTTCGTCCAGCAAGTCCCCTTGGTCAGGCGGTCTGTAACAGATCCCCACAATAACGTCACCCATCGCTGTTCTCCCTTTAACCCTGACCCACAAACTCTCTGTCGACTGCTCACCTGTCCCCAGACAGAGTTCCATACTCTCTAGCCTATCCCTAACATAAATAGCAACTCCCCCTCCCTGTCTGCCGGGCCTGTCTTTCCTAAAGAGCCGGTAACCTTCCATTCCAACACACAGGGGGGGTGGAACTCGATGATCTTGAGGTCCTTTCCAACCCTAACTATTCTATGATTCTATGAAACCCAACTGATGGTATCCTCATGGCACTGTTCTTCCCTTCTTTTTTCCTATTTCTGTTTGGGAAAGTTTCTTTTGGAAGGGAAATGGGATCATGGCCGTTTTGGCAAAGATGAGATTGTAGGATGGGTTCCCTGCCCCAACATCTGATGCCAGATTGAACAGCAGGGACTGGGAAACATCTCTTCAGATGGCAGGAGCTAGCTTTGATGCTTATTTCCAAGGAATAATGCAGCTATACTGCAAGCGCAGTGTGCCTGGGGAACAAAGCAGTTGCAGTACACCTAGAGGGAGAGTTTAAGTAAACGAAGTGGTTATACAGCTGCAAAAGCTTGGGGCAGGTGTTATTGCTGTTGTGACATGAAAAGATGGGACTTTCCATCTCCAGCAGTGTCAAACCCTCCTTGCTTCCCTGAGAGTGTCTTCATAGAAGCACTGGGACACAAATGTATGTGCTCTGGGGCAGGGGAGGGATGTTGGATGTGGGAAGAGGCACTCACGGGAGTTTAGCAGCTCTTCACCAGCATTTTTATCCTCTCTTTTGGAAATGCCAGCTCAAGGCTGTGCACCGGGCTGGAGGGTCTCTGGTAAGTCTCTTGCTGTGGTGTGACACAGGGAGGGAGTGGTGCCAGAGCCGTGCAGCTGTTGAGACACCAGCTGAGGTGCAGGTGATCGGTGCGCAGAAAGGGGACCTGAGGAGAGCACAGGGATGGTGCAGCTGACACTAAATAGCATGGGGGGGGGGGCAGCAAGAATTTGAGGGAGAAAGGGCTGAAGGCAAAGGAGTCCAGTGCATCAGGGGATAAAAGCATCACTGTGAAGAGTGGTGATGAACAGGGGTGCAACCCTATAAGACATTGACATAGAGGTTTCCAGAAGAGGAGGACATAATTGCCATTGCCCAAAGCCCAGGCCAGCCCTGCCTGCAGGCAGAGAGGAAGCGGAATGAGCGGCTGCATCAGGACCAGCCCAAGGAAGGAAGGGAAAAACAGTGGGGGGAATAGTGCCCAAAAGCAATTGATACCTTGGACACTGGCTGGCAGCTGTGTGAGGGACCATGCTGTGACTGGCAGTGCAATTGCTCTCGTAGTGGAGCTGCTGTTCCCCAACAAGACAGCTCCATCTGTCTGTTCAAGACCACACAGGGTAGACCCCAGGAGCATGTGAGCCCCTACTTCCCAGTGCATGCAGGAAAGGCTTCCCCCTGTCCCACTGTGATGATGTCCTCTTCTCTACCAAGGCTTCATATCGCAGCAGCTCCCAGCAGCTACTTTCTGTGAGTTGGACCAAGGAAGGAGTGAGCAGAGTTTGAGCAAGCAGGGAGAAAGCAGGGTTAGAGCTAGAGGTGGGGAGCTCACCAGCTCTCTCATCCCAGCACTTTCCAGTGGAAAGGAGCAGATGCAGACGAACATCTTGGTTCTGTTGTGGTGCTCATTTTGGTGAATCCTTCAGTATTTCCAAAACAGTGGCACATGAGGTATTGGTCTTGCGGTGAGGATGGCAGGTATCCATCTGTGCTGAGCACCTGTGCATAAAGACCTGTGTGAGATGGCAATTCTTATATAGACTGACAACCAACAGCACATCTTAAAATCACAGACTCACAGAATGGCTTGGGTTGGGAGTAACCTTCAAGGATCAGTTAGTCCAATCCTCCTGCCATGGACAGGGACATCTTTCATCAGGCTCCTGAAAGCCACATCCAACCTGAACTTCAATGCTTCCAGGGATGGGCCATCCACTACTTCTCTGGGCAACCTGTTCCAGTGTCCTACCACCCACATTGTAAGAAAATTTATTCCTTGTACCTACCTTAGTTCTACACTGCTGCCCCTGTCCTGTCACTGCAGATCCTGATTAAAAAATAAATAAATCTCAATATTTCTTAGAAGCCAACTTCATGTATTGAAAGGTCACAAGAAGGTCTCCCAGAGCTTTCTCTTCTCCAGGCTGAACAACCCCAACTGTCTCAACCTTTCTCCAATTCTCAACCTCTCTGACTATTCCCATGGCCTCTTTGGGACCTGCTCTAACAGGTCCATGTCTGTCTTATACTGGGGAGCCCAGAGCTGAACACAGTACTCCAGGTGGGGTCTCAAGAGGGAGGAGTAGAAGGGGAGTACCTCGTTACTGGACCTGCTGGCCACAGTGCTGGTGATGCCCTCAGGACACAATTGGCTTTCTAGGAAACAAGCACACACTGCCGGCTCATGTTCCATTTGTCACCCACCAGTATCCCTTTCTCAGCATGGCTGCTCTCAATCCATCCGTCCCCCAGTCTGTACTGATTTCCTCCTGCGGCTGCAGGGGGTTGCAGCCAGACGCTGACATATGGGCCAGCAAGTTTTCTGCTCACAAAACAACCGGGGTGTCCTTGTACCCCAGTGGTGGCAGAGGCAGTGGGGCTTGTTGTCACTCTGGTGGGTTTTTTTAATTTTGCTCACATCTTTGGGGTCCTTGTCAAAGCCATGGTCAAAGTTAGGAGATGCTTTCCACCTGTTAGGAAAGCTTTCGGCTGATAGGCAGCAAATTGTGGCAGGTGAGGAAGGGAGAAGTTATGAGGAGAGAGAGGATGAACATAGTTTATGGGCAGAGAAAAATAGAAAGGAAAGGAAAGTGAATAAACCAGCTTCATGTCTCACCTTGTGAGCTCAGTTCCTCCAGAGCTACTGTAAGAGCCTGACTCTGCAGAGCAGCTCTTGTCAGTGGTGCAGGCTCTCGGCTGTCCCTCTGATGTGCTGGCAAGGTGGTTGAAGGTGGTTTTGAGTCTGAACGTGCTATAGCTTTTGCCAAAGATCTGCTTTCTTCCACCAAATCCTCCTTCATGCAAGGTTTGAGGGTCCCCAGGAAGGTCCATGCTCAGCGTCACCAAAGATAGCACTGAATGAGACGGATAGTAAAAATGAAGCTAGCCCTTCCCTTGGTTGCCTTCCTCACACAGTATAGCCAGAATGAGCTGCTTCATGGGCATTGGCCAAAGCCAGTAGGCAGCACTGGGGCATTACAGGACTCAACATGTCCAGTTGAATCCTCCTGCACCCTTTTCCTTGTCCTTCTCCTTCAGAGCGAGCCCGGGATTACCTGCACAAGACAGGACGCTTCATCGTCATTGGTGGCATTGTCTCACCCGTGCACGACTCGTATGGGAAGACGGTGGGTTGTCCCAATTTTCACTTTCTGTGCCTACATACTGTGGTATCTCTGAAGTCAGGGGCAAGCACTCGGCAGCACTGCATGCACCTGTCCTTTCATGGACCTCGTCTGCTCGGAGTAGCTCTGGACCATGGGAAAGTCTCCAGGGGGAGAGAGATGATGAAAACACTATTTAGAAGCTGCAGCAAGACCCTATAACCAGCCAAAGTACTAGACAGCAAAGAGAGATGTTCTCTCCCAAAATGCTGGGGGTCATCTTGTTGGGTTGTTTTGGGGTGTGGGTTTTTTTGAAGTTTTTGTTTTTCTGAATGATTTCAAAGCAACAATGCAAACAGGGGCCTTTAAAAGCACTTTCTGGGGTGGGGAAAAATCAAATTAGGAGAGTAAAGAGTTTTCTCCTCTCCTGAATGCTGTAGAAATTTCATCAAGAAACCGCCATCCCTATTCTGGCACCACTGCAGTGCAGTGCTGAGGGTGGTGGTGCTGAGAAAATATCACAGACCAGTGCATAACCAGGGCTTAAGCAAGTCAAGGACTCCTCCCCTCCAGCAAACAGGAACTTGAATAAATTTTTGTGAGCAGGAAAGATTCCTTCTGGCTTGTCTCATCTGAATAAGCCTAATGCCCTGCCCTGGGAAGGTTTGCAAGGCAAGGCTGGTAACTGTTCCTCCATCACCTTCTCTTGCAGGGCCTGGTTTCAAGCCGGCACCGCCTGACCATGTGCCAACTGGCTGTCCAGTCCTCTGACTGGATCAGGTGAGTGGCAGAGCCCGCACCTGAAGCAGCACCAGCAGCCCCTGCCACTTCCCTGGCACTGTGCTGGTAAAGTCCTGCATGGAAAGTGGAAATGCCACCTGCTGCTAGAGCTCCAGGATGGACTTCCTCTCCCAGCCAAAGCTTAACTAAAAACTGGAGGTCTTCCTCTCCTTGTCCATCAGAGAACTGATAAGAAGTGTTACACCATCCTTCAAGGGAGCCCTTTGACTTCAGGGGATCATGCAACACCCCACCTCCACCATTGAATCTGTGGTGTCTGGGTAGGCTCAAAGTCACCCAGCCCACCCCAGCCTTGTGCTGTGGCACCTCCCCTTTCTATACCTGTAGCACCACCCCACAGTCTCTCTCCTTCCCAGCACTGCCACGTGACGTGGTGACTGAGATGGGGTCAGAAACATCTTTGGGCTATCCTCCGAAAACAGGGTTGTGACACATGTAGTCACATCCAAGACAATGAAGGCTGTTTAATTGGGTACAGAGAGTGGATGGATGTCCAGGCGTATATTCAGGTCCCCAAAGCTATTTGGGAGAACTGAACTGGAGTGCTAAACGAAGGACATGGTCCATGGCAGTGCTGGGTGAGTGATGGTGGCTGTTCACGGCACTGCTTAACTGGCCTGGTGTGGAGAAGGCAGCATGGCCAGGAGGTCAGGCAGTGACATCAGCCAACCGTGTTGCCTTGCTGTGCTCCACACAGGGTGGACCCCTGGGAGTGCTACCAGGACACATGGCAGACCACCTGCAGCGTGCTGGAGCACCACCGCGACCTGATGAAGGTGAGGCAGCACGTGTGCCGTGGGTGCACCTGGGGTGAGGCTGGTGGGGGGAGAGTGGTGGTGCTCTTGCACAGCATATGGATATCAACAACTGAAGTACGGCTGGGGCGGGCAGGCAGATGACATGAAGGAACGTGCCAGAAATCCTGACCCGCAAGAGGTGTGAGGGACCTTGTCAGAACCACTTTGAGCTCTCAGCACTGACGGCAAAAGCAAACTGAGCCCGCCAGATGGAGCCAGCAGCAATCTCAGGCCCATGCAGACCAGGAGGGGAGTGTGGTGAAGGCAAGGATGGGCATAAGCCAAATCATTAATGCTGAATGCTTGCTCTACCCTGAGGGAAGGAGAGGTAGGTGAGCACCCCCACCCACCAATGTTGTGGTTTAAGCATGGCCAGCAATTAAGTACTTAATTGCTGCCTGCTTACTCTTTCCCCATCCCCAGTGGGATGAGGAGGAGAATCAGAAGAAAGTTTAAAACCCATGGATTGAGATAAATACAGTTTAGCAATTGAAATGAAAGTAAAACATAATAATTAATAATGATAAAAGGAAATAAAGAGAGAGGGAGGGAGAGGAAGGAATAAACCCTGCCTCCCTTACCCCAAGAAAACCCCAGGTGATGCACAGTACAATTGCTCACCACCTCCTGACTGATACTCAGTCTGATCTGAGCAGCAATCTGGGCCTTCTGGGTAACTCCCCCCAGTTTATACACTGTGCATGATGTGCTGTGGTGTGGAATTCCCCTTTGGCTAGTTTGGGTCAGGCGTCCTGTCTCTGCTTCCTCCTGGCTTCTTGTGCCCCCCATCACTGGCAGAGCATGAGAAGCTGAAAGTCCTTGAGCAGGGTAAGTGCTACTGAGCAACAACTAAAACATCAGTGTGTTAGCAGCATTGTTCTCAGACTAAATCCAAAACACAGCGCTGCACCAGCTACTAGGAAGAAAATTAACTCTATCCCAGCTGGAACCAGGACAGCCAGCTAAGACGAAACTGATATATGAACCTGACAGAGTGACTCAGCAGGAAAATCCAGCATCTGGGAAGTCCCTGGAGAGCACAAAACCCCGGAGAGAAAGTCCCTCCAAAGCCCAGGCAGGTCTGAGAGCCAAGGAGGAAGGTGACTGCCCTTGGGTGACCGCAGGGAGGGAGGAACAGGACTGCTGCCAACACTTGGATATACTGAGCAAATCAAGGACAGGAAACGGATAAGACAGCATCATGCAAACTCAGGGGCATTCCAGCCAGGAGGCATAGAGGCAGCATTAACCAACCTGGCAGGATGTCTAGTGCATCCAGGGACTCTGGTGTCAAAGCCAGGGAACCTCTGGAGATGCCTTCCTTGTCCTGCAGGAACTGGTAGAGGAAAAGAGGTTACGTTTGCTCCCATGGTAACGTGTAAGCTTCTGGCTTTGCACCACCAATTCATCAGATGCTGTATTTTTATTTATTCAGTAGCAGTTATGAGCACCTCCATGTGAGGGGGGCAATGCCAGCTGCAGGCAGCATGGCTGCAGTCTTGCCAGCCTCATAGGTGCACACAAAAAGTTACTCCTACCATACCCAGCCTTAATCACAAGTCATTGTTCACAGGGTCCTGCTAGCCCTAGCTCTATCTGGTGAGGTTGGATGGGGCTGGGGATCCTAAAGTGAGATTGGAGTTACGTGTCACTGGAGATAACGTCAGCTTGGGTTGCAGAGGCTCAGTACAGAGTCATAAAGATTTTGGGATGCAGCTGGGGTGAAGGCGCAGTTCCAGTTATATCTCTCCTTTGTTGCAGAGAGTGACTGGCTGCATCCTCTCCAATGTCAACACACCCTCCATCACCCCTGTGATCGGCCAGCCCCAGAACGAGTCCTCACAGACCATCTACCAGAACAACAACAACGCCTCCAGCAAGCCCACTGCAGGTAGGTGGCAGCAGGGTAGGGAAGAGGGGGATGAACATCCATTCCTCGCCTCCCAGCCAGGGCTGCCAAGTGTTAGGAACAGTGCTTCATCATCTTATTTTTGGATCAGATCACTCATCAGTCTCCAAGCCCAGGGTTCGGTGAGGACATGATGGAGGAGCTAGTGTCCAGTACAGCAAGGGGAGCTGAGAATAGTTTAAAATAGCTGTGAAATCTCACTGGCCTTCAGCTGAATGACGTCCACATGGTGAAATCAGCTAAGAGAAAAGCTACCTGCTACTCACAGACTGCATGCAAGGAACGAACTGGCAGGAAAAGTGGTATGGCTGGATCCCCCAAGAGCCAGTGTGATGTAGGACACAGAGGTATTAGCTGGGGACAAGAGGGGACATTACTTAAATCCCATAAATATTAACATCTTGTGATATTTTTAGTGATTTTAGCTATCCAACTTGTCCCTTCAAAGCACAGTGTAGCACACTCAGGAATTAAGGCTGTGGCATGGCTGTGTTTGCTTTGGAGGTAATGGTAAGGTGGTGGGGAGGTGCTGAGAGCAGTTCCTGCACTCAGGCACAGGAGTATCTTGCAGGACCAGGGTGGCCAAAGCACTTGCATGAGTTGGTCACATAGTTTCTGATTAATTTGCCTTCTTCATTTTTAGCAAAGATCCTCGGGAAGGTGGGAGAAAGCCTGAGCCGGATTTGCTGCGTTCGCCCACCCATGGAGCGCTTCACTTTTGTGGGTACGTAAATGAAAGGTCCAGCATCATCTCTGCTTTCACTCCAGCCCCCAGCCTTTCTCCCAGCCCCATCTTCTAGGCTAAGCACCAACACCTCTCCTTTGCTTCCTTTCCTCAGATGAAAATGCCAACTTGGGGACAGTGATGAGATATGAGGAGATTGGTGAGTACACACACCCCCTTCGCATCACTCTGACTCCTCTGGGTCAGTGCTATGCAGCTCAAGGATCAGTTGCATGACAGATCCAGTGGTGACCGAAAGATGCTGGATCATCTCACCCTGGTGCCAGCTATCAGAGAAAGGAAGGACATGAAAGTCCTCTAAAATGAGCAAGGAAAACCCCTCGTGCGTCACCATCAGCTTTGCTAAAGCAAGCACAGCCATGGCCAGGGCTTTGAGCAGTCCCCTGGGCTCTCCATATTGCCCTGTGGCTGGAGCCCCTGCAGCAGAACACAAAGCAATTGTGGGTGCCTGTAGCATGGAGAAATTACTCCCTTCCCCATGGATACCCCATCTCCAGGGCTGGAGCATAGCCATAGTTGAGCAGTGTGTAGCGATGCTGACAACAACCCAGCAGAACGGGAGAGGAGCTGAAATAAAGTAGGAGGAGGTATTTGATGTTTGGCGCCAGTAGGGATGTGAGAAGGGACATTGGATCTTTATCAGGACTTGTTTTGGTAGGTGAGGTTTGTGCAGAAGAAGTTTCCTCTCCCCAGGAAGTGCAATGGGGAGGAGGGTAGGGAGTGCCTTCTCAGCCCCATTGGCTCCTACCTCTGAGCTTCTCTGCTTCTTTTCTTCAGAGCTTCGCATCTTACTGCTCTGTGGCAGTGACCTGCTGGAGTCCTTCTGCATCCCTGGTCTCTGGAATGAGGCAGACGTGAGTCACCACTGCTGGGCACCCCTCCGTGCCCGTCTTTCTCAGGCTCCCTTTCTCCCTCTCTGCTTCCCAGACCCAGCACTCCCAGGAGCTGCTCAGGTCTCTTGGGATGGCAGGAGCTGTGCCCAGCATCCCCACTGCCTCTTCCATCCCAACCCTGACCCTACACACAGGCAGCCTGAGGGACAGGGTCTGCAGGAGGGGCTAGATTTTCATGGCACCAGCCCTAGAGGAGGAGCTGGATTACGACCCCACACGCTGCTCACAGCAGTCAGAGCACTGCTGGCAATGGTAGCTCCCCTGGCTCTTCACTGAAATCAGTCAGTCAACACAACCTGACCCCTTCCTTGAGTCTCTCAACCATTTCTAAAATCAGTTACCACATCTTCAATCCTGAGGTTTTTAAAAACAATTAGCTGGCAGATATCTCCTCTGAAAGGCTGCAAAATCTGGGATGAGGCAAGTCTTGAAGCCCAGCACAAAAGATGCAAAAATTTGATGTCAGAGCACAGGCAGAGGAGTCATTCTGTACCAGCAGCACCTCATGTACTCCTGCTGCCTGAATTTGCTGGCCTAGCACTCTTTCGGAAGGACCTGGTTTGTCTCAGCTGAGATGGGTGTGAGCATCGGGAGCTATCCCTATATGGTTGCAAACTTGGCCACCAGCCTTGGCTCAAACAACCTTGGAAGAACAACCCTACAAGACCTCTGTCAGAACCAACACATCTCTCCTGCTCACAAAGCCTTCCAGCAAGGCAGAGGTCACGTCCTCCTTGGGCAACCTCTTCTGCTGCCATCCTCCTTTTACCATGATGAGTCCTCCCTAAAGCCTAACCTCAGCATCTAACGATAAGACTCAACCCTGTGCCTTTCCACTGCAGACCACTCACTATGCCTGCCATCACTTGATAATTCCAAGTTTTGGACAAATGCCTTTGAGGCAGTCTCAAATGCACTTCCTACCTCCATTCATAGCCCAGCTTTCATGGTGGGGGGTGGGGGCGGCAGGCAGCAGCAGGTTTTGTGGGGGGTGGCTATAAAGCTCTCCCTGCTTTGGGTTGTTCCTAGATGGAGGTGATTGTTGGGGAGTTCGGGATTGTGGTGGTGCCCCGCGATGGAGCAGACCCTGACCGAATCATGAACCACTCCTCCATACTCCGCAAGTACAAAGTAAGTGGATGCACGCGTGGTCAAGGAAGATTGTGAGAGGCCCAAGTGCCTCTCTTTACCCAAGGGAGCACTTCTGCCACAGGGCACAAAATGTCTTCAAGGCCAGATGCTCTCAGCTGCTAGGTGGGGTGGGCAACGGGGCCACCACATCAGCTCCCAGAGTCCAATGGGGCAGAGGAGCTGGCGGTGCAGACACCTGCTTTCAAGCCATCCCTTCTCTCCTCTCTTCCTCCTTGCCCTGCAGAACAACATCCTGGTAGTGAAGGACGACTCAAACCACCCCATGTCAGTCGTCAGCTCCACCAAAAGCAGGTGGGTGATGCAGAGCAACACCCACGACAGAGTGGGGAAAGGGGTTCCCCCCAGCCACCCAATGGGTTCTGATCCTTTTCTTTCCCCCCCATACTCCCAGACTGGCCCTGCAGCACGGGGATGGACACGTTGTGGATTACCTCTGCCAACCTGTCATCGACTACATCCTCAAGAGCCAGCTCTACATCAATGCCTCCGGCTAAACGCCAGAGGTCTTGCAGCGAGACAGCCCTCGTGTCCCGCCTGCCTACAGCTCTCTGTCACTCTTCTCTCTCTCTCTCTCAGTCTGTGTCTCCATCTCTCCCCACCCCATCGCCTCCTGTCCGTGTCTGCCTCTCACCTCCGGCACCAACGCTCCATCGTGCAGCAATGTCCAGGGAACAGCAGCACGGCCTCAAGGAGAATGGTTTGGTCTGTTTTTTCAGGGAACCACCCTCCACCCCTCACACGTGGGGAGGAAGGGGGGGGACCCTTAAAAGAGTGGTTCTGGCACCCCCTCCCAGCATGTCACTGGGAAATGGTCCTCCTGGTCCGTCCTCCCAGCATGCTCAGAGCAGGGGCTTTCTCTTCTGCATCATCTTAGAGTACTTAAGCTCAATAAATCTAGGCGGACTTTTTTTTCTTAAATAGTTTTAATGGGAGCCCTTTGGACCTCTCACCATGATGACCAAATGAACCCTGGTTGGCAACAGGCAGTTGTAACACAACTGTCTCACTGCCCTGTGGCAGGTGAACCTCCTCAGGCCGGCAATAGGACAACCCAGCTAACAAAATCCTCCCCCTGGCCCTAAAAAATCGTGGAGAGTGCATTTCTAAAGGGAAGCAGAGCCTTGGGTAAGCATGGCTGCCAAAGCATTACTAGGGGGGAATGTCATGTCTCACCTTTCCTTGGCTGCAAGTGACACCAACCCACCCTAGGTCACCCCCTAGGCAAGTGGAGTTAGGGAGATGCTCTACTCTGACCCGGTGTCAGAGTGGGCAGCCCTCAGCATCTAGAAAGGGACGCACCATTTATGAAGCAAAGAAAGGAGGGAGAAAGAAGCAAGTGATGACACCCAAACCTGGCTGAGCTTTGTGGGGGCTGGGTCCATCCTCATCCTCTAGCCTCCAGATCTCCATTTCTGTCTGTAAACTTCCTCCTTCTCCCTCCACTCCTGCCCTATTCCTCTCCTTGAAGAGTTTGTTAAATGCATGATACTTCCCACCACCTCCCCCTCAAACTGACTGTGGATACTTTGCACATCCCTTGGGGCATGCCAGGCTCCTGCTTGTGATATGCCCCCAGATGCCAGGGATGGAGTCTAGTGGAGGTGCTCATGTCAAAACCAGGGCAGGTAGCATGGAGCAAAAGAGTTATTTAAGTCCTGAAGAGTGGAGGGCTGCTGAAGCCGGCATTTGTCCTGCTGAGCATCCCTGAGGAGCAAAGACCCTGCACAGCCCTTGGAAAAGGTCACAGCCACAGGGAGAAAGGCACAGTCCTGCTTCACTCCTCACCTTTTCCCCTCCCTTTGCTCCATCTAACCTTGTATCACTTTGGGTAAAGCTCTGCTACCTATAGCTGCTATAGTGGACATCTGCCCGCTCCCCACAGATTGGGCTAACTAGACTCAGGCTACCCCACACCACCACCCTCTCCCAGAGTATTTCCCATGCTGGCTTCGTGGCTTTCCTAGGGCAGTGCTGTGACTAGCTGCTGGTCCCCAGCAAAGGAGGGTGCTGAGTTGAGACACCTGAAGTCTTAGAGTCCTCCAGGGTGTTTCACGGAAAGATCTGAAATGACTCATTTTTCCTTCTTAAAAGTCTATGAAGGGTCACAAGCCACTCTCACGGAACCTCCAAGGATGAGACATAGTGCTAAATTGGGTGCCCTGCTGGATGTTGCATCTCTGTACCAGCAAGCAACTTCGTACAAAACAAGGTGGCCTACAGCCATAGGCTTCTCACAGCAGGCAGGGCTTTATGAGTGGTAGCTAACAACTTCTCAAGGAGGGCTCAGCCCTTCCGAGAAGGGAAAGCAAGAGAGACAGAAATGATGTGACTTGCCCAAAGGCCAGAAGAGGTCCTTCCTTGCCAGGGATTTTCCTCCACATGGAGAGGCTTGTCAGGAACAGTTGTAAATTTGGCGGCTGAATCCCTCAGTGCCAGCTCTGGTATCTGTGTGGTTGCATACATATCCTGTGGGGTGAGGATATGTGGAGACACCAGAGCAGAGAGGGTGGTAAGAGTGAGGGACTTGGACTGCAGGGGTGCCTCTTCTTCAGCCAGTTTGAGCTGCTTGCCAACACCCTACTGAGCTCACTTAGCTAATAGGCTGGGCAGGTGCCCGCAGCAGGACATCTCACCCACGTAAGCCCAACATACATAGGCCAGCAGCTAGACTCCTCTCCACCTGTTCTCACATGTTCAGGTTTACAGTCTTTCCTCCCGCTCCCCCCCGAAACAGAAGTTATTTCAGACAGCAGTCTCCTCTCCTTGCCAGTCATCACCCATGTTTCTTAGCACCAAGCCTCCAAGAACACACACACAGAGAGATTTTAAGCTCGTGGAAAAGCAACACCTCTTGGAAGGCAGAGAAGGACAGTAGGTTTTAGCTGAGGAAAAGACACAGGGAAATAAAACAAAGGAGAAGGAGAAGGAAGGAAGGTGACATGCCTAAGGGCAATCTCTTATCCTCCTTCACTCCCTCAGGTACACAAGACATGATGCAAGGGAAGCCAGCCAGCCTCCCATCCCATTGCAGTTAGGATGCCATGCCTTAGAGACATAGCCATGTGGTATGGATGATGAGCATACTGTGTTTTACTAGTCTGACCTGCGTGCTCATGTATCCGCTGAGCAAAACTTGCAGTAGGGAAGGGTGGGACTGGGGTTTGTAACAGCCCTGGGGCTGGTTTAGAAAATGTCTTTGTGTGGGTATGGAACAAAATAATCATCTCTGAAGACCCATGTGACAGCCGGGGAGGTGAGAACAGGGGAGGGGTGGGAAGGATGTTGTGGGTTTTGGTCTTTGAACCTCCACTTTCAAACAGTGCAATTTGCTGAAAGAGAAATGAACTTGAAACAGCTTTCAGGGGAAAAAACAGAATGGGGGTGGGGGGAGGGCAAGGGGTTGAAGTTGCCACGCCACCGATTCCACCTCTGTCAAAAGTTTTGGAGCCTTTTCTTTTTCTGTTGCTATATGAAAAAAACAGTCATTGACCAAAAAAAAAAAAAAAAAAAACAAACAAAAACCCAGGACTTTATCAGCAAAATGTTTAAATTATGTAATAAACAAAACAAAGATATCAGTGGCTTTATTTCAAAACAGCCTCAAGACCAGGTCAGCACAAAGAGAGCAGTGGCTGCACTGCTGGGAGAACAGATGGCCAAACTCACCCAAAACAGGGAGCTAGAGAGAATAAACCAGTAGGCAAGATCCAGGCAGAAATATTCATTCTTTATTTACCTTCTCCCTTCCAAAAAATTCAACTTGTGGAAAAATAAAGTCAAGTCCATAATACCTGTCCCTATGCTGTACAATGGGAGAAGAAAGACATGCCAGAGGCAATACATTTCACTTAAATAAAAGTTCACAGCAAACAATATATTGTTATGAAGCAAGAGCATGGGCATCGCTTTATCACAGAATCAGACCTAACAAGGGGTAAGTCCCCAAAAGTAGCCTTCTCCCTCCAGGACCTCCTTTTTCACCATTATGAAGGTCAGAGTGTTTCAGCAAAGTTGAATTCCATCTGCTAGGCTCTGGAAATAGCATCTATAGGAAGTGGTGTCAGAGCAGAGCCGTAACCACAGAAAAGCCACAGGTGGGTGAAGTACTGTGGTCTTCAGTCCCTCCATCTCTGCTCAGATGTACAGTGGGAAACCCTTGCAGACAACTAGTTGAGTCCTTAGAAAACATCCAGCACCACGTGGGAGGTGGGAGGGAGGGGGAATAGGCAGCACCAAATGAGGGGCATCTTCAGTGTTTTTAACAGACCACATCAGTGTGCTGACACTCCTGCAGGATGGGACCAGGTTCTCAGACACGAGAGCTTGTGCCTGGAGAAAGTCCTCATTCCTGTGACAAGGGCTGCAGGGTTCTGGGTGCTTGTGCAGAGAAGACACAGCCTTCTCCTGGGCTCTGAGACACCCAGGAAGCTGCCTGGCACCGAACCGACTGGTCTTGGAAGGAAAGGTTGTGCTTGAACATGAAGGGGATGGTAAAGAGACCAGCACTTGCCCAGGAGGAGCTTTGACAAAAAAGCCACCCCTTGGGGGCTTTGAGACTTGAAGTGTGGAAGAAAGAAGGGGAACCCTCTCCTCCTGGCTGAAGGAAGCAAGGTAGAGCAGGAAAGACTTTCCATTTCAGAGCCCTCAGCAGTTCTCTCTGCTAACCTGCTGGTCTTGGATCCTCCTCTTTGTATAGCACATCACTGTGAGTTCAAAGGCAGCTCCAGCTTCTACCCACCCCACCTTAGTGTAACAGTAACCACCTCACTGAGAAGCACCATGGTAAATCTGCAGCTTTACCAAAAGCTTCATCAGTGGCATCTGATGCCTAATCTCTAAGCCACACCAGCACCACTGCCAGCCAGGTGAAGACTGGGCAAGCTGGGGGAAGAAAGCCACGTGAAGCATCACCAGTGCCACAGCTCAAAACTCATCTTCCCCTACTGCCCCTTCACACTGCTGGCTCCCTGCCTCCTGAGCTACTGAAGCAAAGACAACATGGAGAACATGAAGAGGTGGTGGTGGCATTGTCAAAAGTAAGGACAGAGATTCCAGTCCTTCTGTGCGTGTCAGACCAGGAGAAGTGTTCTCCACAGGGGGGCAGAGAACATTTCAGCCATGAAATTCAGGCTCTGAATTGCGCAAATTCCCAAGGCTGACACCAAGCACCCCCACCTGCAACTCAAAGAAACGTTGTAGGAATGGGCTGCTCTTCACACAGTAGCACCTTCACGCATCCAGGCATCTCCTTCCTCCCATGACTGAGGGACGGACCACTTTGAAAAATCGGGGACTCTCCAGAGCCAGGTGACAATGTGAACTTCTGCTGCCACACTGAACTTGAGGATAAGGATCAGTTCAACACAGCCAAACACAGTCAGTCCTGCCAGGCTTGGGGAAGGCAGCTGGGCCAGGCTCTCCTGCCTTCAGCCTGGCAGGCGCTGCAGCCTTTCCAGAGCTCGCTCATGGCAATTCAATGGCTTTTGTGTTGTAGCACCCTGGAGGAAGATTTCTCTGGATATCCTCCAGGTTCTCAATATCCGCCAGGATCTCATTAATGTTGCTTTGCAGCGTCTGCACCCAGGCCTTCTGCAGTGTGGCTGTCTGCTCCAGCTCCAACATCTCATCCTTCAGCTGGTTGCTTCTGGTTTTGGCTTTGCTAAAATTCATCTCGAGCTGCTTCAGGCCATCCTCATCCACAGCACCAGGTTGGTCTGTTGCACAGGAGGAAAACAAGGAAGAGAGAACCATGGACGGAGGCTGAGGACTAGAGCTTTCTAGATACTTCATCTCCATTCTGCTACCCAGCCCATTTACAGGCATTGTCTCAGGCAGCTTCCTGCGAAACTCCCAATACCCCTGCCTAGACCCCAGTGGGGACCCACCTCCATCCATGCCTTACTGCAGCTTCACAAAACCTACTCATTAGATGCAGCAGCTCTTCCAGGGCACTCAATGTCTCCTGCACGACCACCCCTGCCTGGCCAGCTTTCGCATGGACCCTCTGAGCTTCCTGAGCCATCTGGAGAAGGCAAGGCAGCACATGTAAGGCGATGTCTAGCCCAAAAGTCAAGGGGGAAGAGGGCAAGGTGCGGAGACAGGGACCCACCTCCTGTATCACAGCAGCATCTGCCTCAACCTCCAAGCGCTTCCTCTCAAATTCACCATCCACTTCCTTGGCTTCACGCCGCAGAGTGGCCACTGCCTTCTCCAGGGCAAGGACACCATCGGCTGTCTTGTTGGCTTCCACCTTCAGCCGTGTAATTTCCTAGAGAAGGCAAGGGCACTTTCAGAGGAGCAAAGCATGGCTGAAATCAGCCTGGGTACACCAGCGGATGGAGCTGGTGGAAACAGCTTCCTTCTACAGGGACTCAAAATTATCACAGGCTCTCCTGTGTCCTTCATATTCTCACATCACTTAGTTGCTCCAGAGAGTTGTTTCTGTGGCCATGGCTCAACCGCTTCTGCACACATCAGCAAATCCCTGGGGAATTACAACGTGCATCTGGGAGTTGAACCCACCAACACCAGTTCTGGGAGCTCTATAGTCTGCCAGTGACTCAGACTGTTGAAAAATCCCCTTGATTACTGAAAAGTGGCCACAATGAGATGCCACAGAGTTCCTCAAGGGACAAAGGTGCCTGTAGACATCCACCCCCCCCCCCCCCCAGTCATCTACAGCCAACTCCGGTATCTACAGGATCCACTGTAGCCAAATGTCAGCCCAAGACAGCACATCAGGTCCATCATAAAGTTGCCAATCACCTCCTCTTCTTCCCACTGTTCTCCCTTCCAAACCCTTCTCTGCTAGCAGCAGCACTGGAGCCTGCCCTCACCTGCTGGATCCCCATGGTGATCTCCTTTGCTTCCCCTGCTGTGCTTCTGGCCACCTTGGACTCAGAAGCAGCACTGGCCAGGATTGATTCAGCTCGGTCTGTCTTCTCCCTGGCACTTGTGACCATGCTGCTGATAATCGGTAGCCTCCTCATGGCATCTTCAGCTTCCCTTCTCTTATCAGCTGCTTGCAGGTTAAACTCTGAAAGAAATGTGTGTGGAAATGAAGCTGCACTACCTTTGTGAGATACCACAATGAAGGGAAAAGAAAGGGTTTCTAGACATTACCCCGAAGGCTCTTCAGGATCTGTTCCACCTCATAGAAGGTGGCATTGCCAGCGCTCACAGCTTGCAGGGCTGTGCTCTTGGCGAGGTTGGCTCGGGAGAGCAGCTGCATCAGCCTCTGCAATGGGTGAAGAGGACACACAGGCAGATGAAGGACATGGTATAGGAACATCAGTCCCAGAGCAGTCTGAAAGGAGCTGCACTGTGGGAGAAGACCCATCAGCCTGCTCCCAAGTGCCTGCTGTTGCCCCTGAATCATGGCTACCACAGCTTGATGTGTCTGCAGAGGCTTGTGCCAGTGCTCCTCAACCAGCTCCAGCCATCCTGAGTTATCTTAGCTATAATCTTCCCAGAAGCAGGTCTTCAACCCGCCTCATATGGAGGTGATGTGCAGGTGAGACCCTGTAGCAGCCACTCTGCACACACAGTGAGGTCTCCCACTGGCTCCAGAAGGCCAGCCCCAAGCGGCTGCCTTTCTGAGGAAGGTCACTGTCCTGCAGCAGGAAGCAGAGCTACCTCCCCTTTGGCAAACAGGCCAGGATACCAACTAGTGGTGGTGTTTTCCACAGGCATCCCACCAAGGCTTCAGCTCACTCTGAAGATAACTCAAGCTGCAGCCCCCAGCCAAACTTTTACCGCTCTCTTGCCCTCTCCCCTTCGCAGCAGCTCCTTGATTTCTTCCTCCCAGCGCCCTGTGCGGCTCTGCAGCTGCCTGTATTGTGCCATGTAGGTGTCCACCAGGCTCAGGAGAGCACTGTGATCCTGCTTCAGCTGGGTTGCCTCCCCCTGAAACACAGAGATGCAGTGACTGCCTGGATGCTCACCAGGAACCACAGCAAGCAGTGACAGATGCACTGCAGCCAGCTAAGGGGGTAAAAGGGTGAGAGGATGCATATCCAATGGCTCTCCAATGGGGACAGAGCCTGGAAAAGGCTGAGTCACTGGCAGTATAGAAGCGAAGGTGTAGGGGAGGACAAAAGGGGATCTCCTGATCCCACAGGCACAAAGCCCTCACCTCACAGGACCCAATGTTGGTCTTTGTCAGGCGGGACAGGGAGCTGAGGAGCACCAGGCTGCCCTGATAAGCCTTGTCTGCCTCAGAGGCGATCCCATCAGCCTCAGTCTTCAGGCCTCCAGCCAGCAACTTCAGGTCCTCACACCTGCATGGATGGGAAGTTTAAGAACATGGTACCAGCCAAACCACCAACCTCCCAACACATTAATGCTGCCTCCTACATTGACTCATTCACGCTCTACAAGGCCCCATGCAGATTTGTCATGCAGGGAAAGCAAATTGCAAACATACCCTGCATTCCAGCTCCTCTGCCAAGCTGGGTGTCTGCTGGTTGCTTCCTCTTAACTCAGGAAACCAAGCGTGCTTCACACCAGCTGAACCCTCATAGACTCCACAGTGGCTCTGGTAATCACTGTCCTACCACTGGATGTTTCCTCCTACACATCCCTGTTCAGCTCCTTAACTTCATTTAGGGCTGTTGCTCGCACCCCTCCAGCGGTTTGCAAAATCCCAGCACCATGGTGGGCTCTGGAGAGACACCAGCCCGATCAGAAGAGCCACCCAGGCAACATGGGGCTAAATCCACCTTTAGGCTAAATCCACCTTTAGGCTAAATCCAGCCCAGATTTGCAACCACGTGTGAAAGTCATCCCTGGGAGCTTGCTCACATGCAGGGCATTAAACCCCTTCCTGCAGCTGCAGCCAGGCCTCTGGGAGCATCATGATCTGTGGGGTAGGAAGCAGATGCTCCGCAGAGCTGCTCATCAGTGTCAGCAATCAAAGTTCAGCCAAGTCCCTGCCTGTTTTGCCTCCAACCACATATTTCTGCAACTCGCTGGGGAGGCAGGGAATGGGGGACAGACACTTGGCCACCCCCCTCCTCCCTCCCATGTCCCCCCCGCTACCCGTGGGTAAATGCAGCCTGCACTCACTTCCCTCGCAGGCCTTGCAGGGAGCTGGCGGCGGCTGCCTCTCCACCAGCAGCCATGCGCATCAGCTCCAGCGCCTGCCGCGTGTCCTCCCGTGCTGCCTTCACGGCTTGCTCAATGGTGTTGGCGGCTTGTGCATGGCTGCAAAGCACAGGGGGGTGCTCATGAGAAAGGATTCCCACCCGAGTTTTCTCCACCAGCTTCCTTTAGCATCGTATTCGGCAATGCTTTTCCCTTTTAGGAAATGGCATGTTTGAGAAGGGGGTGCATATTTTGCTTGCCCCTTCTGCATCTCCTAAGGGTAGAGGAGCATGAAGGGGAAGAAAGATGCTGCCTGTTCCCACTGGACACCCATGGGCCAAATTCTGACCCCACAGACACTTCCAAACCGCACCCAACTCCACCCTCAAAGGCTACTGAGGACAAATCTGTAGGGCAGTGAAGCCAGCCCAGTAGCTGCATCTCCCCCTGCTAAAGGGCTAGCATGAGGTGGTGGCAGCTGCAGCCCTGTGTGTAAGCAAGGACACCCTAAAAGAACCTTCTGGGCACCTAGCAAGACCTCAGTCCCCCTTCTCCCCTCTCTCTCGGCTGATGGTGGGAGCAACTCACCTGTTGGCCAGTCTCAGAGCCTCCTGGGCCAGCATCAAGAACTGATTTGAGCCCCCGGGAAGGTTTGAAGTGGGAATGGTCTGAGGAGGGAGGAAGAGAGGCATGAGAGCTCTTTCCTGGCCTCCATCTGATTCAGCAGTGAAAGAGGCAACTGCAGCACATTAAAGCTCCGCAGACCCCCAAAAGCAACACCTCTCCAGTTCCCAGCCTTACAGAAAGGACCATCAGAATACTTTAGCACCCACAAAACCAAGGTAATAACTGGAATACGTTAAATTCTTCCTTTCCCCATGGGTTTTTTTCAGCCTTGGGCTAAATTGGGAGCATGTTGCACAGGCATGCTCTTACCACCTGATGCAGAGCAGCTCCACTGCGGTCCAGGTCCAGCCTGGCTCTCTCCAGCAGCCGCCGAGTGTCCTGCACCTGCATCTCATACTGACCCACAAGGGACCTCAGCCTCTTCACCGTTGCCTTGATCTCATCCAAGCGGCTCTTGGAAGTGGACCCTTGCCCCTTTATCCTGACGACACGGCTTTCCAGAGACCTGTCAGAAGCTGATGAGGAGGAAAAAGAAAGGCTGAAGAGAAACTCATGACTGAGCAAAACGGCACAGGCAGCAAAACACTCCTGATACAGCACAGATAGCCCCATCTGAGGGCAGCAGGTGTGTGGTACCTTGCAGGCTGAGGGCTTCCGCGAGGATGTTACGCAGCATCTCCTCTGCCTCTTGCATCCTCCCCTCCTGCTCCTGGCTCTCAGCCCCACCACCGTCTTGCACCTCTGAGAACAGCAGCTCCAGCTCCGCCAGCTGCTGCAGGTACAGGTCCATCTGCCAACACAGTAGACCAGACCTCAGCCAGCAGGACACCAAACCCACAGTGGAAAGACCAGGGTGGGAGCCAGGTCCGCAGATGGAGATGGAGAGTAAAGCAAGGGCTTTCTTCTGATGTGGCACAGCAGGCCAGCAGTACTAGGTCTTTTTTGTCAGTTGAATTGGTTACAAACCCAAAGTTGAGGCACAGCCTACAAAATGACTTCTCAACTGCACCAGGAGGAGACCCTGGAGGAGGGCATGCTTGAGGACAAGTGTATCGCTGCACTTCCTGCCACTTAGTGGCCCTGGGGCTGGCACAGATTACTCACCTGGGCTTTCACCTGGCCATAGCAAGCGGGGCACTCACTCTCTTCACAGTTGGGACCCTCAAAGCCAGGCTTGCAGATGCAGCTCCCATCCCTCCTGCACTTCAGGGGCTCAGCGCCAGCCGAGTCACAGGTGCAGGCTGCAGGTCAGAGTGGCACAGGTTCAAAGAAGCCTATCACCCCCAAGTCTCAGCACATCCTTCCATCCACCTGCTTTCCTCCCACTGCTTAGCCCTGTGCTCTGGTTCCTGCTCCCACTCTCCAGCCTCAGCTTTTGCATCATCCCCCTTCCCATAAAGCCACTCCACGCTCTGGTGAGGATTTTCTTAGTCATCCTCAGCCCGAGCTGTGCCTGACTCTCACCTCTGCACTTGTTGGCAGGATCAGGGGCCAGGGGGTTCCCGAAGAAGCCATCTTTGCAGCGGTCACAGTAGAAGCCAGCGGTGTTGTAGATGCACTTGAGGCACTCGCCCGTCCGGCGATCGCAGTTCCCCACGGCATTGGGCTCCACGTTGCCATTGCACTGGCATGGCTGGCAGGGCTGGGAAGCTGCTGGGTCTCCAAAATAGCCGTCAGCACAGTACTCACAGTTGGTCCCTGGGACAGGAGAGACAAGGAGAAGCTTATGCTCTTGCCAGGGAGGCAGAGGCTGCCCTTCTGCTCCACAGAAATGGGGGTTGTTCAGCTCAATATGGTTCGGCACAACAGGATCTCCACTCTCCTTACTGCAGAAGCCAATGCACAACACACCAGCAGGCTCTCAAAGCTGAGTGCAACAACTGACTTCTGGCAAGCCATTTTCTATTCCCGTCCCCCACGCCCCCTGCCCCGTTTCTCTATTACCCTCCCTGTCCACGCACCCTTTTTCCATTCACATTTTCTGTTTAGACAAGAACTTTTCCCAGGGCAGGTAATGTGTGTTTACACTGCTCTTGGGGCTGAAACACCCCATAGAGGCAGCAATGCCATAGGCAAGCCGGGATGAGATGGCATGATCCACCCAGCTCCGAGCATCCTGGCTCACCCATGCCTGCATCTCCCAGTCCATACGGCAGAAGCTCTGGAGAAAGGCAGAGCAGAAGCGGTCTGGAGAAGGGCATTACCAGCAGCTCCAGGAGGGCAGCTGTCACAGACGACCTCCCCACCACCGGGCACCAGCGAGCAGCCTTGGCCATTGCCGCAGGGACATGCCCTGCAGCTGCGCAGCTGCCGCGGGTCCCGGTAGAAGCCAAAGGGGCAGCTGACGCTATTGGCCACATTTTCGTCTCCCAAGTAGCATTCACCTGGAGGAGGAAGGAAAGAGCTCAGGACAGTTTGCTCTTACTCCTGACAGAGCACCCTCCACTCCACCTTCTGGCCGCCCTGTGCTGGTGGTCATGCCACCCACTGCAGCACAAGCTCCTGTGATCCAGCATCCTCCACTGGATCACTCAAGATTTCCATGCCTCCCCATACCCGCTTCATTTCTCTGCCCATCAGTGCTTCACTAGATGAGACGGACCATGCCCTGCTCCTGCAATGGGATCCCAGTGAGACCTCACCAGGAGGCCATCCCAAGGCAGGAAGGCTGGCTATCACCACACAAAGGTGGCTGTATCTCCTTTTTCACAGCTTATATAGCTCCTAAGGAGGCACATATTGCATTGTGTCTCCTGTTCAATGCTCAAATATTCAGAAATTCCAGTTCAGACTTGGAAAATACTGACTGTTTAACTTTTTGCATTACTTTGGCTTTACATGGCAACCCTGTGGGCTATTTTAACAAGGTATGTAGTAAACCATGTTGATATTTCTGATATCTACTCATGCCACAGAAAATCACAGATTCATAGCATAGTTTGCTTTAGAAGGGACCTTTAAAGGTCACCTAGTCCAACCCCCTTACAAGGGAGTGCTATCCAGGCATTAGAAGATCCTTTTTCTCTCTCCAATGAGCATCATCTAAACCAAATTTGATCCAAATTGCATCTTAACTATATTTCTGAATGCAGCACTTCTAGGCCCTGGGACATTTTGTCCAGGATTTTGCCTACACTCCAGCCTCTCAAGTCAATAATCTTGCCCTCCTCAGTGCCCCCCACGCTCCCTACAGCTCAGTTTTCAGGTAACAGCCCTGTGATCTCGTACCCCTACAAGAACAGTGTGAAGGTGTCTTCTCTTACCAGTGTCAGGATCACAGATTTCTCCCCCGTGGCAATTGCATGGCACGCAGGTGCTGAAGGGCCCCCGGCTGGGGGCATCTCTGTGGTAGCCAGGGGCACACCTCTCACAGAACTGGCCCCTGTATCCCGCTGGGCACTCGCAGCGCTCCACCCAGGGAGCGGGCACTCCAGGGACTGGTTGTGCTGACACCAGGGTGACATTGTCAAGGTAGCCGGTGCCTGGAGGGAGGTACAGCCGGTCGGTCACCCATACCCAGGTCCCGCACAGCTCTCCTGTGTCACTACAACACCCACAGGCTTTGCTGCCCCCACTGTTGCCAGCCTACTCGATCTCTGCATAATTTAATTCCGTCCATCTTAGGGGACTTCTAAAATTATTATTATTATTTTTAATACCTTTCAGAAAAAGTATCTCCATCGGAGAGCTGGCATATCCAGCAATGAGGAGAAGCCAACCTTGCTCATGCAAGCTCTCCCCCACTTACTGTACTCCCCAAAGGTGGCTCGGATCCAGAGAGCTGTCAGGTTTCCCAGCAGCCTGCGATATTCAAAGTGATTCAGCCTTGGGCTCCACTTGCTGCTTGGGTGCTCATCCAACCTGTCCGTGGGAGGGGGGAGAAATGGAACCAGTTTCTAAGAAAATGAGACGCCACATCAAGAACATATGGCAGCTCTCGCCTATCTCTCTCTTGAGCTCAAGGTTCTGGGGAACCACCTCCACCCATGTGACTGATCCCAAGCAAAATACCCAGCTCAACATCAAAACAGACTTTTCTACTGCCCCTCTCACAAAGTAACCTCCTCATCCAGGAGAGAAGCACCCGAGATGCATCCAGCCTAAACTAAGCAACTATTTGCCACCTGCAAGGGACCACAGCTGAATCCAGGAGCTCCTTCAAGCTACTGCCTTTCTTGCTTATGCAGTCCTGGATGCCCTAGCATCACCCTTTACCTGAACGTATATGTTTGGCTGACACCACAGGGCAGAACCTTCCCCTGGGGCAAGAAGGGGGCCGTGATTCTCAGGCCATCCCCTTCCAGGACCACATCGTAAGGAGATGGCTGGCGTCCCCCTCTGTCCAGGCGGTAATCAAAGGAGAGTGTCTGCCCATAGCTCAGCTGCTGGTTCCCAAGGAATTTTGCTGCAACGGGAAGGAAGGGAGAAAATTAAAGGCTTAAAATCTTGCCTTCCTCCTAAAGGCTCAGTTCATGGGATCAGACCAAGCAAAGGGGACATCATCAGCTCAATCCCTCACTGGTCCCACACCTACTGGGAGCCACAAAGTACGTAGGTTCTGATCTCCTTGATGGTATGAAAGCATCTTGATGGCGTGGGGACCACTGGAGCTGGGCTGGGGAGCCGCTTTTGTGGACACCTTGCCAGTCTTCTGCACCTGGAGCACCAACAAGGAGCAGTCAGTGGGGACAGGGAAGGTGTTTCCAGGACTCCAACAACTTTCTAAAGCTGTCTTTTATCAAAACCCTTTGGCTTCCTACCCCTTGATCTCCAAGGGAGCAGCACAGGTATCTCTGTGCTGATACATCTGTAAATAAGCCAGTCTGGGTATAGAGGTTTCCTCCCAAGCAGCAGGAAAGATGTGATGAAAAAGCCCATGATCCCCCCCCTCCCTTCCCACACCCTACTTCTGCCTATGATCAAGCCATCCCACCCATCAAACCACAACTACTCCAGCAGGGCTGTGAATCAGGCAGCTACTGCGTGCAGCTTGTTGAATAAAAGGGATGGCAAACACCCCCAGGAGCCTTAGGGCTTCACCTTGATGGAAGGTGGAGGTGATATTGTAGACACTGTGGTTGTCGGCACTGATACACACAGCTGAGTGCCCATAGCAAAAGCAGGGGGAGCATCCTGCAGGGTTTCTGGCATCCAAGTTATAGAAGTTTCTTTTGCACCTGTGAAAGCACAACAAGGTGACAACATTCATGTCTGTTTTCTCCTTTTCCTGCCCAACACAACCAGCCCTCTAACAACAGCTGTGCAACACAGCCATTGCCATGGTTCAAAGTCATCACCAGGCTGGGATGGTGAGATGGGCAAGTGCAACTGCCAGGAAGATGCAGAACATGCCACGCAGTGGTCCAGCATGACACCCACTGCTGCTGACACCCACTGCTGCTGACACCCACTGCTGCTGACACCCACCGCTGCTGACACCCACCTCTCGCACTGCTGTCCGGTAGTGCTCGCCTTGCAGACACAGCGGCCAGAGAGGCAGTCCCCTGTGCTGCCAGCCGGGTCACATGCGCACCGCAGGCTCCTGCAACAAGGACAGCAGGAACCTCTACCTGGATTTCCAGCTTGGCCTGGGAGCTCAGTGCCCCTAGATGTTATATAAGGCAGCAGAGACATCCCCCCCCAGATACCATTCCCATGCCAGAAGGGGAAAAATAATCTCTAAGTAATTCATCTGCAGCAGTATGGATGCCAGGCTGAGACAGTGCCCAACACTACAACCTCAGAACACCCCAGAGCACCAGACCCACCTACAAGAGCAAAGAAAAGCTCTGCTGAGCTTAACAAACCCTGGCTATGTTTAATAGACCCTGGCTGAGCTCCACCAGGCAGCAACACCCCAAGGAGGCTTGGGCAGGAGACCAAGCATGGCAGACCACCCCTTGTCCCAACCCTTTTTCCCCAAAGGACCAATGGCAGGTGAAGCAAAGAAGAGGACACAGCACTGAGGAAGCCAAACCAGAAATGCTTCAAAAGGTGTTTAAACAGGGCTTCGTGCAAAGGAAGGGGTCAATTTTTGCATGCACATCTTTGCATAGGGACAGTCCTTGCGAGCAGCACTGACACCAGAAAGACTGACATGTGGGTAGGTTTTATTTTACATCACCTAGCGTGTCTGTTGAGTGTCTGACATTATATGGGTAACAAAGCAATTGCCTCAGAGAATGGTTAAGCTCAGATTTTGGTGCTATTGTGCAACAGTGAGTTCTGCAGGCTGGAATGGAGGCCCAGCCGTGCTTGAACCTGCCTTCTCGCAGCAAGGTTAGCTTAAGGCTCTCAGTGTTCTGCCACACACAGACTGCCTCTGCCCTTGCTTTTCAGCCAGCACAGGCTCTTTAAACCGGCTGGAAGAGCTCTGGAAATTGGTCCTCCAGCAGCACCTATGCAACTGATGGTCACCAGCACTTACTGCCCACTCCTCTGACACCCAGCCTCAGAGAGGGACTCAAAGCCCGGCTGGCACTGGTCGCATTTCTTGCCCATCACTCCAGGTTTGCAGCTGCACTGGCCATCACTGTTGCACTGTGGGCTGAGGGCACCTGCAGAAAGAGGGCAAGAGGTTTAGATGGACACCTCCCAGCACCTGCCCAGCAATGCTGCTGCAGGACAGGGGAGCAAAGCACCACACCATCACTGCAGCAGCAACCCAGCAGCAGGTATCTCCTCGAGATGCCAGCACAGGGCTGAGACACCAGGTCTGGCTGTTACAGCTGCTTCAGCGTCCCCAGCTGATGCAGGAGACTTGAAAGAGATAAATCCCAGCAGGCACTGACCAGATGCCCAGGACAAGGATCCTCTTTCCTGCCATAAAGGTCATTGTGAAGGGCAAGACTGAGGCCAGGGCATGAAAACCAAGCAGAGAATGTCTTTCTTCTCTGCCAGCCCCTTTGCTAGTAGACATAGGTAGTACTTGATTTTGGTGTCTCTACAAGGATTCTATGGGGCCAAGGACCATGGCAGAATCTTTGATTTCTAACCATCTAACACATATAAGCACGAGGAGAGAGGATGCCAGAGCCAAGGTCTCAGTCCTGCAGCTGGGCCCTCCCTGCGTGCCAGCAGGGGGGACAGACATGCAGATATTCACCTTCCTCTCACCCCCTTAAAGCCTATTGCTTTGCCCTCTTGTCACCTGTTTTTCTTGTGCAGATGGTGCTTCAGGTAGTCTTCCTGCATCAACAGAGACCAACAGGCATTTCAAAATCTACAGCACCTCTCAGGGCAAGATGTACGAGCTGCCTGCTTGCAGGGCAAGCCAAAACATGACAAGGATGAAGGAGCCATCACATCTACTGTGTAAGCACCACCAGACCCACAGATAACACCCCAGTTAGAAATCCCATCTCGTAGCCCTGCAGCCTGCAAAAAAGCTGCCAGAGGACGTGGAGAGGCTGAAGCTTCCTATCAGTGTCCAAGTGTCACAGTACTTTGCACCACCTGCATTCTCAAAGTGCAACACTGTGCCCTCAGGAATTATCCCTTCACTCTTACAACGCAACTGAAAGCCTTTGCAGAGCTTGCCAAACACTGTGGCACCAAGGAAGCATCAGTGTGACTCAAAAAGCTGGCAAAAGCTGACGCTTCAGTGATGGGGTTTGGCCACTGTCCTTGAGAATGGCAGCTGGGAGGGGAAAGCAGCTCCCCATAGGGCAGATCCTGGTAGGCATCAGCAGGTTCATGGCCACCAGACAAATTCAGGGCAGGGCCCAGCAGCGTCCCTCTCAAGGAGGCAGGTATTGTTGATGGAGGTGCTGGACAGAAGCAATGCCATCTGGAGGGACCTTGACAGGCTGGAGGAGTGGGCCCATGTGAGCTGCACGAAGTTCAATAAGGTCAAGTGCAAGGTCCTGCACCTGGGTCAGGGCAATCCCCAATATCGGTACAGACTGAGGATGGATGAATGGAGAGCAGCTTTATGGAGAAGGACTTGTGGGTACTGATAGATGAAGAGAGGTGGTGATAGATGAGGCAGCAATATGCATCTGCAACCCAGAAAGCCGACCGTGTGCTGAGCTGCATCACCAACAGTGTGGCCAGCTGGTTGAGTGAAGTGATGCTTGCCCTCTACTCCACTCTTGTGTGACCCCACCTGGAACACTGCATCCAGCTCTGGGGCCAAAGACCCTGCTGAAGTGGCTACAGAGTGGGCCATCAAAATGGTCAGAGGGCTGGAACACCTCTGCTGTGGAGAAAGGCTGAGAGCATTGAGGTTGTTCAGCCTGGAGAAGAGAAGGCTCCTGGGTGATGTTACTGGGGCTTTTGAATATACAGAGGGGGATCAATATATAAAGGTGAGCTTCACAAAGGCTTTTAATTGCATGTAAAAATGAAAGAATAATTCCTCAACTCACAGTGCTGCACCTCAGGAGGGGAGATGGTACAAAGAGAGACTTTTTACCAGGGCCTGTAGTGACAGAACAAGGGGCAAAGGTTTTAAACTGAAAGACAGGAGGTTTAGATTGGACATAAGGAATAAAAGTTTAATGATGACGGTGGTGGGACTTGGAACACAGCTGTGGCTGCCCCATCCCTGGAATTATTCAATGCCAGGTTGGATGAGGCTTTGAGGAACCTGTCTGAGTGAAAGGTACCCCTGCCCATGGCAGGGGGTTTGGAAGGGATCTTCAAAGATCACCTAGTCTAACCCAAACCATTCTATGATCATTTCATGGGGCAGGTGGGTCTTGAAACCTGGATGTGGTCTGGAGCTGCTGAGGGGTTCAAAACTCCCAGCACAAAGCAGTGAAACACTCAGGAGGAGGAGGTGCTCCTACGACTTAGGGTGCAGCAACACAGAACTGGGCTCTGTCACCTGGAGTCAAGCCAGCCCAGTTTGCTTCTCCTGCAATGCTCTGGTTGGGTGTGCAGGGACCCGGAGGCCAGACTAGTCCATGTGCTCAACAGGGCCTAAGGACACACATGGCAACAGGCACTTGGCAGGCACATAAGCCCCCCTACACCTCTGGCCCAGCCCTGTCTCCCACAGACAGCCACGTACCATGCGGGTGGCAGCGGCAGGGCAGGCAGCAGTCCTCCTCCCGCTGGCGGAAGAAGCCCTCCTTGCAGCGCTCACAGTGGACACCCTCCGTGTTGCCCAGGCAGCCAAGGCAGCGGTACCCATTGCCTGTCTCCCTCAGGAGGTCCCAGTCAAAGACGCACTGCCTGGACATCCCGTTGCAGTCACACACTGGGGAGAGGAAAGAGACACCTCAAATGATGCTTAGAGATGAGGGTATCAGCCATGAAACCACAAACCCACCCTGATGGCCAAGGAACAAGCCTGGGCAATGCAAACCTCATCTTCTTGCTCTGCTAATGACAAGCCCTGTCTCCATGTCTCTGCACTTGTCCACCAGACACCCCAGTGCCACTGCTGCCCACACCATGCCCTGCATCCCTTCACTTTGGAGTGATGCCCAATTTCACTGTTGAACAGTGATGAACAGCCCCCCCTGAGCCAAGCAGCCCCACTCCACAGCACAACATGGCTTCATGGAGGCCTTCCAACAAAAAAAAGTCTTTGAGTAAGCAGAGGTGGCAAAAAACAAAACAAAACAAAACAAACCTGGGTTGTCCTGCGAAAAGCATGAGTAAACTTACTGGTGACTTTAGGGAAAAGGAAAGGACCCCTGAGGTTATGTTTTGCTTCACCCGACCTCTAACCAGGAGTGAGCCCAGAAAGAAAAGCTCAGCCGACATCCACCACGTCTCTCCATCCAGGTTGGCAGCACAAGTGTCCTCCCAGCCAAGTGCAGGGGTGACAAGGAGTGGTTTGTGATCAGAGGAGCTTGGCAGAAGTGTGCCAGCCAACAGGCAGATTAACACAAGAAAAAGGTTTTGGCAGGATTACACAGGCCATCTCACCCCCTCTCCCCAGGAAGCTGCATGACAGATACCATGAAGAACAGGCACGAGATTTTGCATCCCAGTACAGACAGGACAGACAGGACCTCTGGAGAGCATAGTGGCAGAAACCAGACATGCCTGCTCCAGCACTCTTCTTTATTGTCTTTCCCAGGTCTTCTCTTTAAGCCATCTCTCATCTATTTGCCAAGCCCTCAGCAGCCAGTACTGGAGTGTTTAAGTCCAAGAACCTTTATCTCAGATGGGTTCCTCAGTGCCACTGAGGAGAGCAGGCACAGTTGAAAGAACAGTTGGCAAAAAGAAGCAGGAGAAAAACACCCTGAGGGAAAAAGCAGTTTCTGTGGGGATACAGAGCCTGCTGCTGAAATGATCCAAACTACCCCAGCTCAGGTCACCTCTGACAGCACAGGGAGGTGGAGGAGATCCAAAAGCAAGCAGAAACCTGCAGCATGGATGCAGGCAGAGTGCTGTACTCGGCACCCATGCAGGCTCCTCCTTCCAGCACTCCTGGCAGAGCTTAGCCCAAGGATACAAGTTCCTGTCCTCTGCGTCTGTGATTGCAGGGACCAGGCACAAGCTCCTGTGCTCATCGCCCAAGCATGCACCCCGGGCACAGCCCACACCCTCACACACACCCATGAACACCCGCATACCAGAGGAAGGCACTCAGTCAAGCCTGCTGCCAAGAACAGAGATGACCTCATGCGCCAGCAAACACAGGGAGAGATATTCCTAGCTCCGGCAAACACGGCTCTTTCCTTGCAGCCTGGCTGCCAGGAGACCAGGAGAAGGTCTCCTGCTACCCCAGCCTGCTGGGATGGGACCTGTGGGTGCAGAAGTCCTGCATTTTAGGGTATGAGAAAGCATGTAGAGGCTCAGGGGACATCATCAAGTGACCAGACAATACAAACACCTGAACAAGAGGAGCAGCACAGGACTTTCTCAAGGCATCTGCGCTCACCTTCACAGCCAGATAGCTTGGGGTCAATCCCACCCCCTATCTCTCCACACTAAAGCTAGTTGGAAGGGACACATAAAGATCATTGAGTTAAACTCCATCCATGCATCACCCTAAATCTGTGTAATCTGGAAGATTAACTGAGTTGCTAAATTACCGGCATGAGCACCATTCCCCCAGGGAACAAAAACCTTTTTTCAGGTCTTGCTCTAAGGCTGCAGCGTGTTAACAGTCAGCTCTCCAGCCCTGACATGGATTCAGGTCTAATCAGAAGCCATTTAAGATGCTGTTGTAGATTAGTGCCACCACCTTACTGGTGTATATGCTCCTGTTGCTGGTCTTCTGGAAACCTGAGTTCAGGCAGTTTAATCTTTACCAAAAGTGAGGCACTGGAGTTGCTAATGAGACAGAGCACACAGGACCAATTGAGGACAGGATCATTTTTGTGTCCAGGTACCCTGAGGCTGTGCCCTTAGATCATCCATTTCTCAGACAGCTGCAAAGAACAGGCTTCACAGAGGAGAAGCTTTGCAGCTGGATGTCTTTAGTGCTATGTTAGAATGAAGGAGACCTGTGGCATGCATCCAGCAGGACATCACTCCCTCAGCTAAATGAAGCGTGAAAAATGCTTGTTTGCTGTGTTGAGACAAATTCCCACATCAGAAAAAACTGGAGAAGGAGGCAGGCAGCTCTGCACCTCGGAAATTGTCTTCTTAAATTCGCAAGACCAGAAAATGAGGCTGGCCCTGGGTCTGCAAGGAACAGAACCCAGAGTCCTGTGCATAGGAGCTGGTCTGCAAAGAACTACTCCTTTTATCAAGAGAATAACAGAGCTCTGCACACAACAGAGCCTCCATGACAACGCAAGCCATTCTCTGCTCTGTGCTTTTGGGTCAGTGACCCACCAGCCTGTCCCATCTGTTACCCTAAGTCCTGGATTTCCCCATCACCCAACTCCACAGCTTGGTCACTGTAGGAAGAACTGCCTGGAGGTCCTGGGGCTCTGGCAGCACCAGCAGGGACAGACCACACACCAGGAGCCAAAAACTGCCATTTGGGGTCTCCTTTCCAACACACCAAGGCAGACACCTCATCGGCACATCTGACCTCCTCACCCCAACTCTTCCCTGAGCCCTGGGACACCCCTTCAGCCATCATGTGCAGGCACACCACTAAGGCAAACACAAACTTGCTTGGGCAAGGCTCTGCGCAGGTCAGAGTACAAACACCCTGACCTCTGCCACTCTACCAGATCATACATGAACCCAATTTGACTCAAGCACTTCATTTGCAAGCGAAACAGGATTATGTGTGCTAAGTACAAGCACACATCCAGCACAACAAAACAGCATGGGAGACTAATTTACACCCTCAAACAAACTCAGAAAGTCTGCTGCAGTATAAGTGTATGGCCAGTTATTGGCTGTCCCTTTTACATACGTGTAGAAATAGGTCAAGAGTCCATGGAAAAGCAGCAACCTACACACTGCCAGGAAGGAGCAACTGCAATATCAGTATTTTAAAACTTGCGTGCAATTAAGGCTGCTGTAATAATTATCCAAGCAGCACGTAAAGTTAATCAGTTTAAAAGTTTTAATTCAGTTAAACACACACACCCCCCCAAAAAACACCCCAAAACCAAACCAACGATTACAAAACAAACCACTGAAACGAAACAGAGAACACCCAGCCCCACCGCAAAAAAACAAAACAAAATCAAAACAACAAAACAAATAAAAAAGCCACAAAAGCCCCAAACAAACCAACAACCTCCCCACTTACTCAGTCCTTTTTTCCCCCATCACACTGCACTGCACTTAGAACTGATAAGAGACCAGCCTCAAGGCAGTGTGTTTCGGAACACGAGTACTGCAAACAAATAAAACAATTTGAAGCATCTCAGTATTTAAAGAATCCACATGAAACCAATTTTGACCAAACAGACCTATCTCGACTGCGCACCAACACAACTGATACTGAAGTACCGCTGGGCTCAACACGCTTAAACATCCCTGCACCACACTGCGCTACAACTGCACGCGCAAGAGGATCCTCTGCATTTTTAAGGCTTGCCATCGGCCTGTGCTCCATGGGAGACTCACACCTCCCACAGTGAGCAGCTTGTGAGCCCCACGGACTCAAAATACACGCACCACACACACTGCAACAGGAAGCAGAATCCTGGATACCACCAGCTCTTCCTCAGGCTTAGAGGAGGTTTTGGCTACAGCAGCAGTGGGCAGATCAGCCACCCACTCCCTGGGCTATGCTCATGCTCACACCCGAATCCCACCCAAGTAGCAAGGCTTTATACAGAAAGTGATAAAGTAATTGCACATAAATAAGTTCTTTAAAGGGGATGTCAGTAAAAAAATAAAGTCTAATGCTCACGGGATATTTAACCCTGGAGGGAACGTCAGGAAAAGCACCTACTAAAGGATCCAATTTAAATCCCAAAGGCGGGAGGGGATAGGACGCTTGCAGGGCGCTGCAGCACCCGGACGGCTCCCAGTTACTGGCCCTGGGGCAGGGATGCGAGCAAAGCCGCTGGCGGGACCGCACGTCAGAGGGAAAGCAGGAGCCGCCGACCCTCCCGGAGCCTCACCTTCCCTATCGGTGCCCAGGGCTGCGGGCAGGACAGACGCCACGAGGCAGCAGAGAGGCAGGAGCCAGCACCCAGCCATTCCTTGTGCCGGGGAGCGCGGGGCGCCCGCTGCGGCAGGGATGCAGGGCTCGCGCGGCTGCCTGCTGCCTTCTTTCCGCGTGGTTTTTATCGGCTGCTCCACCTGAGTCACTCCCGACAGGAAGAGCGCGAGCGCCGTGGGCTGACTCACCCGGCCCGAGAGCCCAGCCCAGGCGGCACGGGCAGGCGCCCTCACACGCACCCGCCTGCGGCTGCCCCGCGCCGTAGAGAGGCGCATGGACGGGACTCCTGCCCGCACCTTCCGTGGGGAGGTTAGCTCACAGGGAAAGATAACCTCAGCCCCTGCGGACATCCCTCCTGCCCGCACCTTCCGTGGGGAGGTTAGCTCACAGGGAAAGATAACCTCAGCCCCTGCGGACATCCCTCCTGCCGTCCCGTTCCCAGCTCCGTCCCACCCACTGCCGCTGCCTCCAAGGGCAGGGCACCGGTGCTGGCGGCGGAGAGCCAGGCTGCCCGGGCATGCAGGCAGCTTGCAGGGAGCTAACTGGAACATGATGAGCTCATGAGAAGCCTCGGGAGCTTGGACAGGGACTGCCTGCTTGCCAGGTCCAGCCAACCAACCTGCAAGAGCAGAGCTCAAAACTAGCCAGAAGTGACTAGAAGGACGCAGAGCCAAGGGCTGCTGAGCGTGAAAGACCCCAAGGATGGCCTAGATATGTACTCAGAAAGCAGATCTATTGGGACTTATAAGGCAAGCATCAGGTTCAGGAAATCCCCAGATTGGAGGGTTGGAGGCCCAGAATCATCACGTTTGTCTGCTTTTACTCCCTTACTTACTGTCATGGGACACCTACTGTCACAAATGACTGCAAGTGGTCCATGAGCATCTTTAGATAGAATGAACGCATCTAACAAGTTTGTACCCCCATCTAAGACAAGTTGTCTTTCAGGTCACTTTCTGCATTAGGTCTGAAACTCAACACAATGGGTGCTGATAATCTGCTCCTTCCAGAGCTAACAAACCTCGGGTGATTAATATTTAGGTTCTCATCTTTGTCTCTGACACTGCCCAACAGCCTTCAGACAGTTGTGCACCTGGAGCTGACTCAGAGGGCTTTCCTCTATGGAGCCTGGTGATCTCATGGGTGCAGCCAGACCCAATTCACCATATCTGCGCAAAGCTTACCTGCCTCCACTGTCTGAGTCAACACTCTTCTATAAACAGGCTGTTTCCTCTTGATTTCACACACCAGATCTTATTATAGTTCACAATAACAAAGACAGCTTTATGAACATGCTGGTGACATGCCGGGGTTTGGCACCCAAGGTTGTCATATCTGATTTTTTCTTTTTAAGAGATGAAGCCACTTCCAGTGCTCACAACAATTCGGCAGCTCTTAGGGTCCAAGTATTCCTCTAAAGAAACACACTTAATCCCTTCTGCTCTAAAGCATATCGTTTGCCCCAAAAACTTCTGCTACATCCTTCCTACCCACTGACACCCCTCCGCTCAGGAAACTCATCTTCTTCAGCAGCACTGTCAATACAGCAATTCCCATGGACCTTGCCCAGTCTAAGTCACAGAATCATAGAATAGTTACGGTTGAAAGGGACCTGAAGATCATCGAGTTCCAACCCCCCTGCCATGGGCAGGGACACCTCACACTAAACCATGCCACCCAAGGCTCTGTCCAACCCAGCCTTGAACACCGCCAGGGATGAAACATTCACAACTTCCCTGGGCAACCCATTCCAGTGCCTCACCACCCTTACAGTAAAGAATTTCCTCCTCATATCCAATCTAAACTTCCCTTGGCTGATTTCTCTCTTTGAAGACTGGTTCTGACTACCAGGAAAGTTTTCCCTGATGCGGCTCCTCTGTATTACCCCTTCTATTTCACTGTTACCACCCCACCTCTTACTTCACTTGTGCAAACAAGAAAGTCACTCAGCTCTCTCGCCAGTCATTTTTGCATATTTACTTAAGTTACTCTTACCTTGTCATCCTTCCACCATTCTTCAAGATCACCTCTGAAAACCACATGAATGCATGCTATAAGACTACCAAAAATGTATTTTCTGGAGCCCTGATTTTCTAAACACACCAGATCTGAAGGAAACAGATGCCCACCACCCTCCACAGAGCAAATGTTGCCTACTGCAACCCGTTGCTTCAGCAGCATCATTTAGAAAAGGTGTTGTATAAACACAGTTAACACAAATCTTACCTTTTAGAGTGAGCAGAAGCGTAAGCAATGGGAGGCATGAAGCGTAGCAGCACTCATCAGACACTGCAATGAATCGGTTTTTCTTCGCTAGAGAACCTGGTTCTTCTAATTTGCAACAAAAAGAGTCCTTGTGAGGATGCCCTATGCTCACTCTTCATAACTTAACTAAGCAAGCTGCTACTGCAAGGAGACCATCACAGAGGCTAGAGGTTTATCAGTCCTTGAGGCCATGGCAGAATTAATCACTCCAAAGATAGTCTGAATCCACATAATAACCTGAATTTCACTGGTGGTCACCAGTGGCAAGTGATGGATGTGTGAAAGCCCTAGAGCAATAGGGCTTTTATTGATGTAACTAAGGGAGAAAATCCATTTTGGTGGCTCATGGTAGATAAACAACCTCAGGATGGCGTATGTATCCTTGCAGCCCAGCTCATCCCTGGCACCCCCAAGCCTCCCTCTGCAAGGGATCTTATGAGCTGCAACATCCTCCTGTACCTCCAGCCCTGGACTGCTTCTGCAGGCAACCTTTGCTTCTCCTTCAGGGTTTGTTGAGTGGCTTATCTCAAGCTATTCTGTTCGCTTGCCCACTGTTCTTGTCACCACATGCACACACCTACTTACACCAGCCTCCTAGAGCCTGAGGAGTTTCTCCTCCAGTCCGGCAGCAGACATTTATCCTGCCAGCCATGACTTCCCTGGCATGGAAAATCAGGGGTCTTACTACACCAGTATTACCAAACGCACAGCACAGCAGTAAAGCCTGGTCTTCAGTCCCTCCCCTCTGCCAGTTTGGTGTCCTAGGCTTCTCAAAGCAGGCTTAGGGCCAGCATGTCAAGCCATCTTCCCTGAGAGTGTATGGAGATGTTACCTTGACACAATGCTATTCCCACACCGACAATCTGTTTATAACCCAGGATTTAAAGCACAGTGATATTATCACAGTTGACCATTTGATAAAAACAAAAAAGAGCAAGCACATGCCTCCTCCTCCTTGCTCAGGAACACATGGGCTTCCCTCTGGCACAGTTTGGGTTTACGGCTGGCTTTGGTGGGTCTAGAGGCAGTTAGACAGCTGGGAGTAGCCCTTGCTCAGGGGTGGCCAAACTCCTCCTGTCCACCAAGGACACTGAAGCAGATATCACTCAGGCATGGGCAAAGGCAGGCAGTGGGACACACGGGTCATGGGGGAGCACTGCCCTGCCCGGGTCACGGCAGCAGTGGTGGTGGTGAACAAGCAGGGTAGGGCAGGGCAGCAGCAGCACAGCAAGGAAGAGCTGTCATGTCTGGCCTTGCCTCTCCTATGACCTGCCTGTATGAGCAAGACAGACAGACCCACAGAGATGAGGGAAGAAGGCACTGCTGTCCCACCTCTCTGATGGTTTTTGCTGGGGACCTCCATGGGATTTTGTTTTTACATGACATTGCTGATGTTTCTCAGGTGGGACATACTGAAGGTACTGGTCCAGCAGTTAACTAGAAAGATTAACCAGAATGTGGTCTAAGACACCACAGCTGTAGATGGGGAGCACAGGACACTGACGGCTCAGCAAGACAGCTGCATGTCCCTCTTCTCCTTCCTCAGATCCACACGGACACACTAGAGCTGCGTCCTCCAGGCTGTTGCTCCCAGCAGTACCCAACTCTCTGCTCCCCAACTGCTACCTACAGTCCAGCTGAAAGATCAGATGGGTTTTACCAGCCACGATCTGCTCAACAGCAATGGTGGCAAAAAAACAAACAAAACCCCAAAACAAGTAAACAAACAAACACACACACCCCCCAATCAAACAAAAAAATCCCTAAAAACAACTAGAAAAGGGGTTTTTTAGACAACAAATGCATTAGTGACAATTACAGTTGAAGAAGAACAAAAAACAAAAAGCTGAAGCTACAAAAATGGAAATATAAGAAATAATAAACTTGCAAATTGACACAGGATCAGCTCTGGTGAAAACTGGTGAGATTAATGTGCATTTTCTTCTACTGAGAAAAATAAAGGAATCCTGTGTGCAGCTGTAAGACAGGCGTCATTGCAGAACTGCCTAGTCTGTTATCACAGTCATCTGTTCTGACATTAAAAACTTGCTTATCTCAGGAATAAAATTTATCCCAATCACTGGCAGACAGGACCCATGGAACAACACTGAGTATGCCAACTTATGGTAGTTCCCAGTAGAGAAACTTCATCCTCTTTAGTTAGGGCTATTGTTTCAATTCTCAGGAGCCCCATCCTTTTCCATGTGTCCGGCTGAAAGTAGAAAGGATTTTACCCTTATGTTGTGAACAAACAGCCCACCGCTTCCCCAGGGCTTCCCAGGACATCGCAGCTCCAACAGCATCAGCACCAACATCATTGTATATTTTCAAGGCCTGGAAAAACAGCAGCATAAAATTCATTGTAGCCATGGCAATAGAGCAGTGGACATGGGGAGAAACCACGATGACTGTGACCATCTGCAGTCTACCACAGAAGTACTTTCCTTTTTCTCCCAACCCAACCCAGCTCATCTAAATTAGGCAAATCTCACAATTGTGACACATCCCCATCAACACCACCCCCCCAAAAAAAGCAATGCTCGAAAGAATGCCAAGGTATAAGGGGTTACAAATATTCAGACTTTATTATAAATAAGAAATACTGTTTTATACATAAAAACTGCAAGTGTTGCATTTTGTTCACCGCCTCAGACAGCAAGACCACAGATTAAGGCAAAAAGCTGGAGTGAAGGCACATACTGAGGGGGCCACAGTCAGGAATAAGGGGATGAAGGGACTGTCACATGTTGCCCATGACATCCAGCACTCCACCAGCAGCTGTTGCATCATCACATTACGTAAAGAAATAACTGGACTTATACACTGAATAATGGCTGTAATGCAGTAGTGATTAAGAGATCATTTATAAAGATTATTTTTTTATTTAAAAATAAAATTCTGTTAAAAAAAGCTTAAGGGGGAAAAAACGTAAGAGAAGAAAGCAGGAAATCTTAGGCCTGAGGTCAGCCAGGGCATGCGTGCATCTTCACACCTGCTCTTCTCACAGCCTTGGCAGGGAGGTGATGCGGTTACAACCAGCCATCTGACAAGAGCAGCCAGCCAAGACACTGACCTCAGTGTCCCACACGTGGGTAAGCACAGGTGAGCTCCCCTCCAGGTATCAGGTATGTTTGCAGGCAGGGGGAAATCCCCAGCTGTTAAGTCGTAAGAATCTTTAAGAGAAGGGGTACAAGAGCAATGTGGGGTTTGGTGGGAACGACCCCTGCCCAGCAGCGCCATTCCCAAGGGTGCACCAAGCCTCCCGCATCACACAGTGGTATCAAGATATCCCCAGATCCAGCTCTCCAACTACCTCAGTACTGGGTCTGGTATCCCAACAGTGCTACAGCTCCTTACAAGCCTAGCTGCAAAGCCAGAGCCCCTGCTCTGCTCCTGGCACAGCATCTCTGGGGACAAGGGACACAGAACAGGGTACACCATGCATCAGGGATGGCTTTGGAGGGAGGGCTAGAAAGCATCCACCCTACAGGCAAAGTGGTTATTGCTGATGCCCCTATGGGTGCTGAGGATACAGGAGAGGTAAGAATGCAGGAGAAATTTCTCAGCGAGGAGAAACACTGAGCTCTAAGGGAATATCATGGAGAGGAGCGATAAGACAGTGCATGCACCCCACCAGCTATAAGGGAAAGAACATAGAGGAGGCCAGGCTGCGCCACTCTGGAAATATGGCTGATGATATTTACACACACATACACACACGAGAGACATCCTCACACTATAATCATGATACAAACGGAAAAAATCACATTCACACAAAAAATACAAATTTGAAATAATTAATAGCACCAGTGTGTGTCAGATAATAATTTCTTCCCCGCTACGCAAACGCACAAAGTTGCATAGTGTTTAAGGATAGATATATACTGGATATACAGGGAAGGGGGGAGGGATGCCAGGCTGGAGGCAAAAGGGAAGCCACAGAGGATACTCTCATCTCCAGAGGAGGGCCAGAGCAGGAGTCAGGGGCTCCCCACTGCTCCCACCCAGCACCAGTAAGCAGCTGGGAAGCACCACCTAGGGAGGGAGCCTGCTTGGGAGGCAATGGCAGTGGTGTGAAAGGCAGACGTGCCACCTGAGCCTGGCCTGAAGTCCCTGTGCTGCCATGGCTTTATGGTGACTGGGAGATCAGTAGACAAAAAGAAAGGAGGGCATTGGTAAACTCCAGCTCTTTCTGCCAGCTTAAAAGCAGGGGAAAAGTAAGAGCAACACCAAGAGACAAAAATACCACTGTCCTTCAGGAAAAAGATGTGGAGAAAGACCTTTTTCATTCCCACTTGCATGCCCTCTTCCTTCCCCACCCAAAGACATTCAGCACAAAGATTAGTGCAGCTGTTGGAGCTCTCTGATGGCAGCTCTCCTCTTTAGCGAGCCTTTTCCTGCTTGAACTAAATGATCTGTCAATCAGACATTCATAACCCAGAAAAAACAGATCCTCTGGTAATTCAGTAGCAACACCTACAGATGGGAACACAGCTCATGGCTTCCACGCTCCCAAGCCTGGACTACCCGGCAGGTAGCTGCTTATAGACCAGACCCAGAATTTCTCCACACACCAGGAGTGGGGAGGGCAAGACTTATCACTCCCCAGTAAAGAGCTACCACTCCATCAGTATCCCATCTTCCCAAAAAAACTCCTCTCAGAGGCAGTGTTTTTCTCAGAGCGATGCATCATCACAGAAAGCGTTTCAGAAAGAGGCTTCAGCTATTTTGTCAAAGGCTACCAATGGTGGCAGATTGGCCACTAGTTATCAATGAAAAAAAATTCACAGAGTTAGAAGGTGGGAAGAGGGATCTGAATGAGTGCAGCTATACTGGCCATTACAGTAATACTTTGGTAGCCATCCCCTTCCTTCATAGGGACAGAGAGCTCTGGGACTGAGGACTTTACAGTCGAGGGGAGAAGACAGGAGAGAAAGTGGAGTTAGTTTTGCCTTGCTGTATACAGCTCACATGGTTATTTCTGAACCGCAGTATAAAGAGTCCAGAGCATCTCTCATCCTTGCACTAATCAAAGGGAAACTGTCTGAGAAAGGGGCAAAGGCAGAGTGCTCAGGAAAACAATCTATATAAAAAAAAGCCCTTTGATGCCCAAAGACGGATATTTAATTTGCTTCTCAAAAAAAAAAAAAAATTAAAAAAAAAATCTTTCAACTTATCCTGATTTGAAAAGAAAACAGCGGCTGCGAGCAGCAAAGAGTTGGGTATCGGAAGAAGGTAATGTGTGTTAAGGCACTCCATAGCCAAACCACCGCTCCACTGCTCACCAGGGGAATACCCCCCACCCCCAGTACACCCTTAGGGTTTTTCAATGGACGGGGTGTTAAAACAGCCAGATGGCAAAGTCTTCTTGATGTCTTCCAGGTTGCTAATGTCCTTCAGGATCTCTTCAATGTCCCTGTTGTAAGCCTGTATTGCATCATCTTGCTTCCTGGCTTCTTTCTCAAGAAAAGACACTTTCTGGTCCAGGTCACTATCTTTCATCTGGTCTTTGGTACTGTTCAGGGTACCCTCAATTTCATTCAGTTTGTTCAAGTCCACCGTCTCCAGTTGCCCTGAAAAGCCAGAAGCAAATAGCGAAGTACATTAACAAAATTTTGATGCTTTAGTTGTGGATGCTTACACAGCTTAGCCCACTCAGAGACCTCCATCAGGCTCTCTCTGAATTAGAAACAGCATTTAAAACAGCACCAACCATAGGGATTACACCTTCAGTGCCTCAAAAAAAAGTCCTTGGCTTGCAGAAAAAGTGGCACTGAACACTGCTCAGTATTCAGGGCTTTGAGGCTAATCAAAGAAAGAAAAAAAACAAAACAAAACAACAACCAAACAACAAACAAAAAACCCAAACCAAATTCCCTGGCAAAACCACACAAACACCGTTTCGAGAAGCCCATTCGATTCCCGGCACAGCACTGTAAGGGAAGCCAGCAGCACGCCACCTACTGGGACTGCCACGTCACGGAAACACTCAAAGGCAGACAGCGCACTAAGGACAGCCTTACCTAACTGATCCAGCAGATCATTAATGACAGAAAGCAAACTGTTCACAGAGTTCTTTGCTTTTCTTGCGTTGTCTTCTGCCTCCTGGGCAGCCTGCGAGGCCTGCAGAATTTATAAAAGAAAAATAAATGAGAGCACAAAAAAGGCTCTTGCCTCCCCTCTTCACAGGTCTGCCCAAGCAGCTAACTCACACAAATCCCTGGCTTCTCTCTCCAGGATAACATTCCTACACTGACATCTTTAACATTGTGCTGGTGAAGACCGATGACCTTCAAATAATGTTTTCTGATTATTTCAGGATGGCAATCCCCAATAACTGAGCATGATTTTGCAGGAAAAGTCAGAGCAGTCAATAGGGCTACAGTCAGGTTTCATAGAATCATAGAATAGTTAGGGTTGGAAAGGACCTTAAGATCATCTAGTTCCAACCCCCCTGCCATGGGCAGGGACACCTCACACTAAACCATGTCACCCAAGGCTCTGTCCAACCTGGCCTTGAACACCGCCAGCGATGGAGCATTCACAGCTTCCCTGGGCAACCCATTCCAGGGCCCCACCACCCTCACAGTAAAGAATTTCTTCCTCACATCCAATCTAAACCTCCCCTGTTTAAGTCTGAACCCATTACCCCTTGTCCTCTCACCACAGTCCCTAATGAAGAGTCCCTCCCCAGCATCCCTATAGGCCCCCTTCAGGTATTGGAAGGCTGCTATGAGGTCTCCATGCAGCCTTCTCTTCTCCAGGCTGAACAGCCCCAACTTTCTCAGCCTATCTTCACACAGGAGGAGCTCCAGTCCCCCTGATCATCCTCGCGGCCCTCCTTTGGACTTGTTTCGATCAAAATAAAAGTGTTGCATTAAGAAAACTGTCTCTCAAATTCCAGAAGGGAATCTATGCTAAATGCCATCAGAGGAACTCCTCTGGTCACCTCACATTTTCAATCCCACTTAAAAACTGGAAGAGTTTGAATACTGGCTAGACCCACTGCTGTCTTTCCAGGAGAAAAAACTGCATTGCCAAGTCAGCAGGGAGAAGGAAGTTTCTTGCCATTGCTCACCTGCCAGCATTACTTACCATGCCTGCCATCATCATATCCTGCTCAGCATCATCCTGCTTCTGCTTCAGCTCTTTTTCTGCATCCTGTAGTTGCTTCATCATGTTATCCACTTCCCTGGCTAGTCCCGTCACATCAGCAAAAGTCTTGTCAGCTTCAGCTTTGGTAGCAGCAGCACTCTACAAACAACCATGGGGAACAGGATGGAAAAAGGCAGTGAAGGTGCAGAACTTCCTTCAATCCTTTTCATCAAAACACCACCAATTTCCCACCATGCCACATTTTGCATTCCCTACTGGGGAATACAGCAGAAAGCATGGGGACTCACCAGCGAATACTGGAACAGAGAAGTTTACACAGCTACATACCTATATCTCAGGAGGGTGGGTTCCAAACTGCAAAGGACTCACCTTCTGAACAGTACCAGCAATTTTCTCAGCATCATCTGCTTTAGCCTTGGCTTCGCGGGCATCAGCAGCAGCACTGCCAAGCGCCAGCTCTGCCTGGCGTGTTTTATTGTTGGCTTCAGCAATGGTCTGGGTAATGGCAGGAATCTTTTTCAAAGCCTCCTCAGCTGCTGTCTTGTTATCATTCACCCGCTTATCAAAATCTAAGAAAGGGCAAAACACATCCTTATCACTTGCTCCAGAAGAGACTTGGGATGCTGCTTTGACCAAGCTACCTCCACTTCATCACCTTGACATCAGAGGAATGAAGAGCAAACCGGAGTGTGGGGAGATATATTCTCGCAATTCTCCCCACTACACATCTTATGACCCTAAATAAAGAACTTAAAAGGAGGTTCCCAATCTTTCATTTTTCTTTTCTTTAAACATAAAGAACCCACCAACTCTCAAGTACTGGCCATAGCATAGCCCATTTAACCAAGATACTTGTCACTTGGCAAGTTACGTGTCACACAGGGATTGAAGGATTTACTGCAAGTGTTTTCTCTTTACCTTTCAGGTTGCTAAGAATGGTATTAGCTTCCTGCAGTGTGCCATTGCCCCTCCGAGCAGCTTCTTCAGCTAGGGCTTTTGCTGCATCTGCTCGAGCCAAAAGCTGGTCTGCAGTCTAAGGA
Source organism: Amazona ochrocephala (assembly GCA_039720435.1). Lineage (NCBI taxonomy): Eukaryota > Metazoa > Chordata > Aves > Psittaciformes > Psittacidae > Amazona > Amazona ochrocephala. The sequence continues at coordinate 478,967 of CM077887.1, forward strand.
GACATGACATGTATCAGCATTTCTTACATTAACATTTCTTACGTTTTGAAGGAGTCTAGCTGTATCATTAGGCATTGCTCAGCCTGAAGCACCAATGCCATACCAAACAGTGCCCATTCCTGAGTGGCAATGCTTCCTCTGAAACCAGGTGAATTTAGGTACTTTTGGAAATACTGTTCCAAATACAAAGATGACACCACACCTGACAAATATCCTCTATTCTCTCAAATAGCCTCAATGCCATTGGTTTTACTGGCTTTTTGCATCTCCTTTCTGGGGCCACTCTTCGGTATTCTTGTAAGTTACATGCAGTGACAAGACTGAATGGGACTAGATCTTTCATATCTGGCCAGTTACTCATTTTCCTTTCTTTTTTTCCCAGGGAACAAAAGCCTGCACACAAAATAGAACTGACCTGCTGCTCCGTCTTCCCTTTCTCCAAGAGGTTCTTTACTTCTAGCTCCTTTCCTTTCATATCTTCTCTCAAATCCTCATAATCTTTCAGCTTCCTGGCAATTAGTTGATCTAACTCCTCCGCTTCCTTTTTGATCTTATTTGCTTCATTCTGCAGGTAGAGATCAAAAACAAATGCAGAACCCTGAATGTCAGAGAATTCCTGAGCAGGTGGTGAAACATGGTATAGCTTCTAATGGTCAGACAGGCAGAAGCTATGATGGGCACCCATCTCTTACAACTACAGTTGTAAACTTTGCCTTCAAAGCTCTGAATACCATGAGGGTCAGTGTAATGAAGGATGGATGCTGCAAACGGTTTTGTGCACAAGAAGCTTTACTGCACTATAGTGAGCACATAGGAGGTAGCGGTTTGGCAGGCCTCAGAGTGAACTGAACTTTTTTCACTTCTCTGTTCAAGCCAAGATGTTTGGCATATAACAGTTCACTCTTTTTTCTTTTTTTCCTTCAGAGATTGGGAGTATGTAGGGAAGTTGCATATGTAGTTCTCCACACACACGTCTCCTGCATAAAAACTGAAATGCTCACGTCTGGATCATGCCTAGCTGGATAGAACTTCCACAGTTCTATCAGAGAAACATTATGTTTCTATGCAGAGAAACATTAGCAAAGCACATGCAAAGTATGCTAGCAAACTAGCACACTGCTGTAATGCTTATCCTCATTGATCTTTAGAAAATGCTGCTCATGATGCTTCCCACACATACCTCTAGCCCTGTGGAATCCACAGCAGGTAGACTGGTGAGATTAGCGTAGATCTGCAGGGCTCTGTTTCCAGCTTCCTCTGCCTCTGCAAGCACTTTGCTGGCTTGTTTCTCTAGGTCTCGAGAAATGTTCCTTGCCTGGTTATACCTAAAAAACCACCAAGGATCCAGTTACTTTTTCGTTTTAATTATTTTTTTTTTTTTTGGTAGAACTGAACTTACTAATTGAGTAGGGAAGCTACAAAATTGAAAGACAAGTCGCACAAAATCCAAAGCATAAAATACTACAGAGGATGTCTTAATTTTAAGCACTGCTCTAAAGCCAGGGAATAAAAACAACTTTATGTTACTGACTCACTTCTGGTTGAGCTCATCAATGTCATTTGCAGTTTGGTTTTCACCAGCCAGGGTCTTCAGCAGCAGCTGATACGCTTCTGTGGAAGTATCATTTGCTGCCTTAGCTATGCGAACAATCTCATCAGCTTCTTTTTTGTGTCTGAACAAGATTACAGAAGAAAAGTAATGCCATTAGAATTGTCAGCCAGTGACTTTCATCCTCTATTGCAGATTTTATTCTCTCTTCCAGCTTTTACTCTTTATTTTTCCTTCCTTCACCCAGATCTGCATACAGAAGATGCTGAAACATCTGCAACAGAAGATGCTATCTGAGCATCCACAGTGCCACTCACTGACTCGGAAAAGTAAGAGACTGTTTCGTATCAAGCAAATAAAATTTTGGTTTTGCAAGGAAGAGCAGGGTAATGATACAGCCTGTGAGGAGCATGCCTTGTCACAGCCTACCTTTCAGCCAGCTTACGGGCCTCTTCTGCCAATAGAGTCATGTTGTTAGGGTCCCCACTTGACTCTGGAGGTGTAATGGACTGAAAGAAAAAAAAAATCTTGAAGCTCTCTTTATCTGTTATTCATCTTTTCTTATATTTATTGTCATGATCTAAGTGCTTAGAGATGTGTCTAACCTACTTCTAATTTCTCTGTACTTTTTTTCTTAAGCACCTTCAGTTTCCGTCAGTGGTTGTCCCTCAAAAACAGAGGTGCCAATATTTATTTAGGAGTTCTTATGCTGGCTTCTTTGAGCAGGAGATAAGATACAAGCTATGACAGACACTAGGATCTTCATTTATTTATTTCCCCTGATCTTGGGTAGGGAGAAAGATATTTCCATAGCAAATTTGCTATATGAGAGAGAGAAAAAGCAGAGAAATACACCGGAGGGCACAGAAAGGAAAGGTCCTCTCCTCATCACATGGGATCTTGGCAGCACACTCACCACATTGTCAGCTGCTATCTTTGCCTTCTCAAGCATATCAGAAGCTAAGCTTATCAGGTCCTCAGTGTCCTCCACCCGCACCCTGGCTTGCTCGGCCAGATTCTCTGTCTCCTGTACTGTGCCCTGGATGTTCCTCAGCCTGTTGAGCTGGCTCGCTAGTGTGCTGTTAATGTCTTTGAGACGATCCATGAGGCCCTGATCTACATCTGAAACACACGACATAAGCAGCAGCAAAATTAATTACAGCAGGGAGAGAACCTGGAGCAGCAACTTACCACTGCAGGCAACACATTGGTAAGTTAATCCCCTACTGAAACATGAGCAGCAAAGCCATTTCACAAGTCAGTCAGCTTGAGATCAAAGTCATCATCAGAATGCACACCAAATTTGAGAAATGAAAAGTCATTAAGTACTAAGACCACAATCCTGCTGGGTGCTGGAATCAACTCTGATGGGGAATTTTGCGTCCAGAATCATGTTTCACCTCTATCGTTGACTTAAAGAACACAACAGAGCTGTTCCTCAAGAGGTATGAAACATGTAAATTCTCTTTAGCTTAACTCCTAGAAGCTAAGCAGAGACAGAGGAATAGTGGGGCTGTACATTATTGCCCACTGTAGGCAATGGTGACTACTCCTGAGCCAGACACAGTCTCCATACACAGAATAGCAAATCCACCCCAATCTGCCCCCCAAACCAAAGGGATGGCAAAAGCTGGCAGGATAGAGCCTTAGTTCTCCAACCTGTAGGAACTATGAACCCCACAAACTTCCCCAAATTTCTGGACCACCATGCAACTCCCCGCAACAGCATCTTACCAATGGAGCCATAAAAGCACAGATACATGCCTCATGACGATGGGCAATTACTTTAAAAAGGTCAGAGCATTATTAGGAGATGGAGTACAAGCAGAAGCCTGCAGGCCTCCAAAATTAAGATTTTTCCCTTGACCCTGCAACACACATTAAGTACTGAACATGAATGTCTGACATATTTCAGAAGCATACTACAAACCACAAGCCATGTAGAAAAACACAAGTAAGTGCTACAGGTGTGCAGAGATTTTTCAACAGTAGCTTCTGTTGCACTTAACTTGTCTCTTATTTAGGGAAAAAGCAACAAAGCTGGTGAAGGGTCTTATGAGGAGTCACTGAGGCAACTACAGTTGTTTAGCCTGGAGAAAGAGGCTGAGGGGAGACTCTACCACACTCTAGTGAGATAAGAATAGTGGATTTGGCAGTCCTGGGGTAACAGCTGGACTTGATGATCTTAAAGGTCTTTTCCAACCTGCTTGCTTCTATGATTCTAACACCTAATCTACTCTCTTTCAGCTTAAAGCCATTCCCCCTTTCCTATCTCTACTTGCTCTTTTAAAAAGTCCCTCTCCAGCTTTCTTTAGGCTCTGTTTAGGTACTGGCAGGCTGCCTTAAGTTCTTCCTAGAGCCTTCCCTTCTCCAGGCTGAACAACCCCAAGTCTTTCAGCCTGCCTTCAGAGAAGGTGTGCTCGCTGCAGGCCTATGATCATCTCTGCAGCCCTCCTCTGGACTTGCTCCAGCAAGTCCCTGACCTTCTTAAATTGAGGCCAAAGTGCTGAACACAGTACTCCAGGTGGGATCTCACAAGAGCAGAGCAGAAGAGGAGAATTGCCTCCCTTGACCTGCTGGTTCTTTTGATGCTACCCAGAATAACAGTTGGCAATTTTTTGGCTTTCCAATAAGTATTTTGGTAAGTCTTCCGTTTGTTTAGCAAGTAACTAAAAAACACTTTTTCATCTGGAGAAGAGGGTAACACATAGAAGACTTGCATCTCTACACAGCTAGAGGCAGATCTTCACTTTGCATGTACAACAGAGACCACTGGCAGAACAGCAGGGATAAAAGCACAGTCACTCTTGTTTTGATAATAACATACACTGTCTCAGTGCTACCTGAAATGGCTGTCAATTCTGATGCACAGCATAGACTTGAAATTGAACACCCTGTGTCCAAAGGGAACAGGAACATCAAGCGAAGAGCTCATTTCATGTTGGTCCATGTCTGCTTAGGTCAACTCACCTTTGCTGTTTTGCGCTTCCTGGAGCAACTCCATAACATCTCTTTCTGCCTGCTTCAATCTCTCTTCAAAGGCTTGATCAGTCACAGTTTCTTCTCCTGTACCCAGATTTGCTATAAGGTTTTCCAGCTCCTGCAACCTTTCACGCTGCTCCACCACCTAGATGATAAGGACAGAGGACAGCTATAACACAGAGCAAAGCACCTTGAACCTCTCTGCTTACAGCAGGTACCAGCGAGCCACAGGCACAAAAGCCACTGCATAAGTGGGCACATTGCCACCTTCTCCAGTGATACCAGCAGTGGTGTTTGTGGCCTCACCTTATCTTTCACTAATCTGTAGCAGGCTGGACACTCTTGGCAGCCAGGCCAGGAACGGTTGTAGAAATAGTTCTCCTCACACTGGTCACAGCGGCTTCCCACGAAGCCCTCTTTGCATTCACAGTGACTGTTCTCCTGGCACTGCAGGGAGCGCGAACCCTCGGGATCACAGTCACAGGCTGCAGGGAAGTTAAACCTCAGTCAGACTGGAGGAGAGGCAAAAATACCCTAAGACGCACAGGGCAAGAGCATACCTTCAACATCCCAAAATGCCTGCAAGAGCAACAGGGCACAAATGCACAGCTGGAGCCGCACTCCAGGTGCTTCTACACACAACAGGGCACCCACAGGAGGGCACTGGGTCTAGCCAGACACAACATGCACTGCATGTGCTCAAAGTGCTGCTACTGCCTCTCCCACAAAGCACTATGATTTTCTACCTCATTTCATAGAATCATAGAATAGTTAGGGTTGGAAAGGACCTTAAGATCATCTAGTTCATTGTAACCAACTGCAGTAATTTTTCTGTTCTTTACGGCACACGTATAAAAGGAGGAAAGTTTGGATCACCCTGGTTTTCAATCATGTTTACAAGGTCTGTTGCTCCTCAAGACAGAATCTGTATATTCAGGCCATTTGCAGAGTAGCTGGGCAGAGATTTAACATAAGGAAACAGGACAATTGCTGGACAAGATCCATAGAATGTATTTACATTGAAGAGAAATGCATATCTAGCAAGTTGGAATTCTTCCTACTCCCCATCATAAAAATAAGAAAAAGGGCATAAACTGTAGTATGCAGATCAAATTTTACCATGCAGAGTGTGGCCATAGAAGTGCCAACTTCTGCTGTGATGAAGAGAGAGGTGAGAAAGTACCTTCCCAGAGACAGGAAGAAAATAAAGACAAGGCTGGCTGTGCAACATCCTTCCCATCTGCCTTGCTCCAGCCTCTCAGACTTACGTTTACAGCCTTTGGAGCCAAAGCCAAAGTGGTTGACCTCACATCTGTCACAACGCTGGCCGGTGACGCCAGGCTGGCACTCACACTGCCCGGTTCGGATGTCGCACTGGCCATTGGTGGAGCCCAGCGCATGGCAGTTGCACCTGCGGGAGGCAGCCACGTGTCAGACAGTGACACAGACGGGCACATGGGTGAAGTGCTTCTCTGAGGGAGCCCTAATTAGCACAGCAAAATGTTTCCATTTGCTAAAGACACTCTTCTTGCTGTGCAAATGCAGGACCGAGGCACTGAACCTTTAAACCATGCAAAGTCACTTGGTGCCTGCACTAAAAAAGGAACCCACAAGCCCCTGCTATCAACAATCAGATAGTCATGTGGCACTTTTCTATTTAAAACCCTGATTTAAAGCTATTTATAAAGCAATTTATAAGTAAGGCTTTTTGTACAGCCTTCATAGCTGCTCCTTGACTGCTGCCCCTCCCCACCTACTGCAGCATCAAGGCATACCAGATACTTGCAACAAACATCACATTCCTGCACAAAGTAAGGACAGACCCCCCCAAAACAAGGCTCTTTGCCCCAGTGCAAGGTGAACATCACCTCTCACAGCCACGTCCACTCTGGAGGTTGAAGAAGCCAGGCTCACAGGCACTGCAGTCCCTCCCAGTGACATGAGACAGGCACTCACACTGCCCAGTCACCTGATTGCAACTCGTCTGCTGATTCACAGTGCCATACGGATTGCAGTGACAAGCTGCAAAAAATAGAAGGGATATAGAAACATGCAGAAGGTTAGAAGTCCCTTGTGGCTCTGGTACTCTGCTAGCCAGTCCCTGAATGGGCCTGGATCCAAAACACGCACAGTGCAGCCCCTGTATCGCACAATACTTTTGCTTCGATGGCAGTAAGCACTCACAAACACAAGCACTATAGCAAGCTAGAACCAGCAAACCAGGATAAAGCCACCCATCACTGCTGACAGGCATGAACAACAACAGTCTGACATTGTGTGCAACAGCATATCAGGGAACGGCAGCTCTCAAGGACAAAACCACTTTTAAATGCAAGGGGAACCAGCTCTCACCTCTGCACTTGTTGGCAGGATCAGGGGCCAGGGGGTTCCCGAAGAAGCCATCTTTGCAGCGGTCACAGTAGAAGCCAGCAGTGTTGTAGATGCACTTGAGGCACTCGCCCGTCTGGCGATCGCAGTTCCCCACGGCATTGGGATCAATGTTGTCATTGCACTGGCAGAGGCGGCAAGGCCTCACAGCACCATTTTCGCCCAGTGGGTCTCCAAAATAGGCATCATCGCACAGCTCGCACCTCTTGCCTGGGACACAATAGCAACACGTGCTGCAGCAGAAAGCCATTTGTCGCCATCTCACCCAAACCCCCTTTGCAGCCCCTTTTGAAAGTCAGTTCTCCAGGTTACTTCCCTTTCAACCTTCTGTTAAGACCACAAAGGTGAATGAAACCACACACAAATCCTTCCCCATCTCTAAGTTTAAGCTGCTTTTTCACTGGAACTTTGCATTATTAATTATTTCAGCTCCTTCTTTCTCTCCTGTCCCTTTAAGCCAAACTTATTTGCTGTAATTTGGTGTTAATTTAAGAGCCCAAGCAGATAGAGCTCCATGGGGCATTACTGCTTCAGCAAGCCTCACTGCTGAGCTCCATGGGGCATTACTGCTTCAAGGAAGCCTCAGTGCCAAGAAGATCTGCCAAACCTCCGCAGGCACCCACTGAAGCATCCAACTCAGCAACTCCCTACACTTACTGCAGATTCGACCTCCCCAGACAGTTATAAACTCCATTTCTTGGGCAGTTCTTGCACACACAAACCCTCTTTTCCCCTCACCTCTTCCCTTACATCCCAAGAAGGCAGTGGGAGATAAGAGGAACTCCTGCACGATCACATACCCACAAGATAAGCTTGTACTGACACCTGAGCTGCAGGGAACATAGACCCCCTGGACTCCACTTTGGTTCATGAAGCAATGGCATCCATGGAAACCCCCACAAACCACCTCTGTGCTTCGTCAGGGGCTTTCCTAAGCATTTCAAACATTTACAGGTATTCTGCACTTTGGACTCTGCCATGCCAAGCACCAAATCAGCAGAGAAGCATGGAGGCTAGCCACCCATCCTAAGGCTTCCTCGCATTGCGGGCAGAATAAAAGGCTCTGCTTTAATGACTCAGCTCTGTGCTTGCACTTCATTGTTTATTGCTAAGAAAAAAAGATCCATACCTGGTCACATATTTCTCTTTACAACTGCTGAACATAAATTTAGTCTTGTATTTTTGGGGCAGTGTTTGTGAGTCACAACAGCCTTCCTGCTTTTCCTGAAGAGGGCACTGGCCCTCTCACGCAAGCATCCTGCAGTGTCTCTCTGGCTGGCAAACTGCATCTTCTAATTTTATTTCAGTCTGACCTGCCTTCCTGGCTCTTTTAAATCTATCCTATTTTCTGCCCAACCCTGTGCAATTAACAGAGCTCTATTAGAACCTAGCACAGCTCTATCTATGTACCACAGAAGTGTTTGGACTTTGCACAGATTAAGCCTTTGCTTCCCTTTCATTCTTGAGACAGTCACAAAGCACATGGGTAGCCCTGAGCTTCACACATCACAAAATAGGGCTGAGGAAGGGAGAGGAATTTGAACTAGAAGACACAGCAACTTTCAGCACCACCCACTAAGGGTCAGAGCCCTGGAACTGGCAGGAGATATTTCTACAGGAACATGGGATGCAATAAAAAAAAAAAAAAAAAAAAAGGGGGGGGGGGACGACCCAACAAAACATCAAAAAACTTCTTGTGTAGGAACACACCTGTAGTGCCAGCTTGGCAGCTGGTGCACACAACCTCCTTTGTGCGAGGCACGATGGCACAGCTCGAGCCACCTGGGCACGGGCAGGGTTGGCAGTCTGAGGCTGTGCCTGCTGTTGCATCTCCATAATATCCATCAGTGCACTTCTCACAGTGAGACCCTGCTGTGTTATCCCTGCAATTGCACATGCCTGGAACAGAGAAAGACATGGGGCTTGTTCCACCATTCAATCCAGAAAGAAGAACCACCCTGTTGGTGCTCCCTGTTTTATTGGCTCTTCTTACCTGTCTCTGGTTCGCATGTCTCACTGTGCCCGTTGCAAGCGCAAGGCACACAGGGGCTGTAGGGCCCAAGGCTTGGTGTCTCTCGCCGGTACCCGGAGGAGCAGTGCTCACAGAACTGCCCTTCATATCCTGCTGGACAGGAGCAGCTCTCCACCCAGGTCACAGGCATGCCAGGTCCAGGACGAGCACTTGTGATGGTAACATCATCCAGGTGGCCGGCACCTAGAAAGCACCGAGAGGGGAAATGCTTTGTAACCACAAAGGCTCTCATCACCACTTCACCAAACACACATCTGAATGGTACAAGAGAAAAACAGGTGGATGTTCACAGTTGGTAAGGCGAATTAAGAAGTAAAAATCCTACAGGAAGGCTTAGACAGATGAGAAAAGATTCAACGTAGCTCACAAAGGTCATGTGCAGTGCACAAAAGTTTTGAATCCCAACATAGGGGAAGATACTGAGAACAGCATGTGAGCAGGTACAGTCAGTTAAATTCAGTTACACTTTGCATGCACATAGTTTCCATTTCCAAATCAAATACCAAAACCAATTCCTGTCTTTCTAGGAAGGGCACACCATCTCTCCCGCAATTTTAATACACTGTCCCTAAGACAGCATCTGCAAACTATGCCTTGAGGTAAACTCTTCAGCTATTCCCTCAAGCCATTCCTTCATCTGGCATTTGAGCACTCCCCCCTCTCTTCTCTGGCCTTTCCCTGAAGCAGAACAGAGCCTGGACACAACATAGCTGGTTTTTAACTTAAAGCAGTGTGTACATACCACCACAGCAGCTCCAGAGCACCGAGCAGGGCCTCAGCTCCCACATATTAGCAGCAGCTACCACACACAGGGGATAGCTTGCTCCATGCCTTTCCTCCACTCTATTCCACAACCCCACATTCGCCTCTCTGAGCCACCTCTACTGAAACACTTGCAGCTTTCCCACCTGCCCCAAATGCAAATTCATCCTTTGCATCTTGCTGCAAAAAACTCTTCTTTACACAATACCCAAGGACCCGGATATTTCTGCTCCTAATTCTTGCCCCATTTTTATAAACTGTCATCACAAGACACTTTCATTCAAGTTCAGCACAGGCAGTGCTTTTGAGACCTTATCCTTTCCACTTATCATGCCAAGGCAAGATGAGGAAATGGGGGATGTTAACTGTTCCTAGTATGGCAGAAACCAAGGCCAATGTTGCAAGCTCTCTACCTCTCTCCTACCACGTCCTTCAGGACTATGTGCTACGCATTTCTACCAATCTGGAGGACGCTGGCTATGCAACACAGCAAAACTTCCATGTTTAGAAAGCAAAGAATCAGCAGCTGATGTGCACACAACTTCCGGACTCTCAAAGGCAGCATCTTTCTTCCCCATGTCCTATTCAGGAGGCCTGGAAGAAGCTGCTACACAGGAAGGGCAGGTGAAAAGTAATGGCCACAGGCTTTGCCAAATGAGATGCCTTTATAACAACTGTAAATATAATATTATATAAATATATTATTTATATAACAACAGCTATTAATAACCAGGCCCTACAATAAAGCCACCTAAGCACTAGATGATGTATCTGCCCCTCTTTTCCATGATGTTCTGCTCAGCAACTTACTTCTCTCACTGTAAGTCCCACGGATCTTGATGGAAGTCAAGTTGTGGAGAAGCTTCTGGAAGTCAAATGCCGTAACAGCAGGCCTCCACGGGTAATCTGTAGCCTCATGGAGCCTGTGGAGAAGAGCCATGCATCAGGAAAGCTTTCAGATGTTAACAGCTGTGCTCTTTCAAAGCACCCTTTCCAACAGTGGTATGCTATTGCAACATAATTCACGTACACTTATGCAATGCTGCTGGACAGAGAGCTTCAAATTAACCTGATAAGACCGCTTTTCCGTGCTAAATTAGTGCTGCTTGTTTTCTCAAAAGCTTAGAGGCCAGGGGCACCACAGGCTAGGCTCAAGCTGCTCCTACTGTGTCTGGAGAGCCCTCTCACCTGAAGGTGTAGATCAGCGTGTTCTCGCTGGGGTAAGGGTTGCCCTGGGCAATGAGTGGCACTGACACTCTCAGCCCAGCCCCTTCTAGCACCACATCCTCTGCCGACAGTCGTGTGTCCCGTCTATCCACGCGGAAGGAGAAGGTTAGGTTTTGTCCATAACTCAAAACCTGGTTGCCCAAGAACTTTCCTGAAAGGGATAAAAATCCTTACAGTTAGCACACAGATAAAAAAGGGCACAAGCAGCACATAGCCTAGCTTCTCAAATGACCTACGTGGTGCAACAAAATATATAGGGAAGTAGCTGTCTGAGATAACAGATACATCCTGTGTCTCCGCACTCCACTGGAGTAACACCTCCGAGCCATCGCGCTGCTCAGCACGCCACTCATCCTCTCCTGGAAAATCAAATATGCAAGAATTAAGACCCTTTGAAGTAATAGCTTAGCACACATTTCTCATGTCATACTGCACACCACTCATATGTAACTAATGTACAGTCTGTACACTGGCACTAAAAGGCTTCAGAAAGTAGCTCTGCAGAAGAATGTACATAGCAAATATCATCTTGGGGTTGGAAGTAGATGACCTTTAAGGTCCCTTCCAATGCAAATTATTCTATGATTCTATGAACTTTCCAGTTTAAGCCCCTAACACGAGTGCTGATATGAACCCTCTGAACTTCGAACCCCATGACAATTAGTTGCTCAAGTCTTCTTTTCTAAAGAGCTTAAGCGGGAACAGGAAAACCTGCAGTCCTCTAAGACCTGATGAGAGTTTCAGCCTTCGTGTGAACTGTTCTCCAGCGGAATTTCAATTAAAAAGCTGTTCTATTCATTCTACGCAGTATGGAAACATGCATACACAGGAAACTGGGTTAAAAAAAAAAAAAAAAAGATTTTTCCAGAGCTCACAGACCCATCAGAAACAGCTGTGGCTTATTCAGAGCCACGTAAATGCCAAATCTAGAGCTATTAAAATCCTCTCGGTAAGAAACTCCTGATTTAGTTCTAAAACCAAGGAAATGCCTTCTTGCCAGCACTTCCCTCAAACTGTAGGAGGTTTATATTTGCAACTCCCACTTGCACCTGCACATGTGTGCATTAGTGCTGGGTGCTCAAGGCCAGAGCTGTGAATCCATACGAGCTGCAGTCATGAAACCTCCCAGTAGCTTCAGAAGTAATTCAGCATTTCCAAAGAGGTATGCTGGACCTCTCTGCCTAAGGTTTGTAGTCTTGCACAGAGAGGAAGGAGCATGTTTTTTTATTGCTTCTGACTTGATTGACAGCCCAACTCAAAATACAAAGGAAGGCTCAACTTTACCAAACTGGAAGCTGGAGGTGATGCTATAGATAATGTAGCCAACGGCACTGGTGCAGACTGAAGAGTGTCCAAAACAGAAGCAAGGAGTACAGCCCCTTGGATTGGAGGAATCCAGATTGAAAAATCCAGGTTTGCATCTAAGGATGTGAAGGAAAGAGAATTAATTTCCCTAGTGCCTACCCAAGGCCATCACATGAATGTTTCCCATTCTTGAAACAAAGCCATGGGAAGAGAAAATTACCTCTCACAGTGAAAGCCTTCAACATTTTCCTTGCATGTACACCGCCCTGTCTCAACATTGCATTCCTCTGTGCTGCCAGCTAGGTTACAAGAACAGGGCCTGAAAGAGTCAGGAGAGAGGACAACCCATTAAGAGCCACTTGGAGAATACTTTAAAAAAAGATGCCTAGTTTTTCTTTAAGATGGCTGCAGTCCTGCTTACCTGCACCCAGCTTCAGAGAGGGAGTGGAAACCTGGCTGGCACCGGTCACACTTATCACCCATCACGCCAGGTTTGCAGCTGCACTGGCCGTAGCTATCACATTGTGTGCTGAGGGACCCTGCAGGGAAAGCAGGGACAGGCACCTCAGCAGACCCATTCAGCTCTATTAGCCTGCAATTTTTTTCAACTTTACAAAATGGACAAGAAATATGGGAAAAGAAAGTAGGAAGCATAACTTCAAGCTGACAAGTGACAGCTTACCTAAAGACTGACCTTAGTTCACAGGAATTTTTCCACTAACAGTTCTAGAGAAATGAATTGTTACCTAGCTGACAAACCACATTCAGCTTTTAAGTTGGTTGGTCCTACCAACCTTATGTATAGTTAAGTGCATTCTTGTCTTTATTCCTGTGCCATCCTCAATGCTACCTTTGCATGCCTCTAATTCCATGCCTGTTTTACCCTGCAATGTACCATTTCCAAGACTTTATTCTCTGAATTCTTTCTGTTCTCCATAATCACCATCTCCCCTTTGCCAGGGGAGACCTCCTCTCCTTTCACAGACCGATTTCTCACCTTGATTTCCAAGTTGGATTTAAAAAACTAAATCCCCTCCTCAAAGTTACGCTGCATATGCCACTATCAATCAGCCCTAACAAACTCTTCAGCAAAACTCTGGTTTTTCAAAGAATATTCTCTCCAGCACTGTGTGGATTTTCACAAAAAGCAGCAGCAGATTTCTTTTATCCATGGCAAAGTACTTTCTCCCAGGCACTGGTGTAGCTAGCAACCTGGGAGTTGTCAACAGCGTGAGAATCAACTACCAGGAGGAAAGAATTTTAATATGCAGAAATAGCTGTTTCTTTCCACTTCAATCCACACCAGATGATTATAGCAAAGTGAAAAGCTGCAAGATGATTAGGCTGGACAGAACACAACTCAGAAAACCTTTATCATATACAGCCAAATCCACTTTGCAGTCTCACTTCTGATTATTTAGGGAAAAGACAGTTTTAGGACAAAACATAGCAATCTAAACCTATCTGGGTGCTAGTGTGCCACAGGATGCGAGCTGATGACTAAGTTATAAAGTCCTTTGAAACTTGTCCTTAAAGACACGAGAAATCACCTCCTGCTGCTTCTCGACCATCTCAGCCGACACCAGCCCTGTCAAGGCCCTGCACAAGGACCTGGGAGAGCAGATGGAGGAAGAAAGAGGCCTTTCTTGGTCAAAAATTTCACAACTGTACAGCTCTCTGACCAAATTAGATAGGAGACATACCCTGGCAGACCTCCTGCTGGCTGCTTTTAGGGTATGCTGCAAGCAATTACTTATTCTGGCTACCCTATTTTGGAACTTCATATCTTATCTTACTATCTGTTACCCTTGTGTCTCCTTCTTATTTGCTGTGGGCTGATAGCTTATGGGATCACTCCATACAGGTCAACTGGTTCCCCTGATAGGAGAACCAATCCTCTGTTATCAGAATTTTTTCTGTTATTTTTCTGTCTGTTCATTGTTGGTTTTGTTTGGGGTTTGGTTGTTTTTTTTAATGGGGTGGTTTTTGTTCATGTTTTGGTTTTGTTTGCTGTTGGTTGTTCCCCCCCCATTTTTTTAAAAGGAGATTAACTACATATTTTGAGTTTACTTTGTTTTTTCTCACTCCCACCCCCTTTTGTGTTCGAGGTTTCAATAGATTGTATTTATAGTGCTTGGATACGCAGTGGGAGAAACTGATGCATCTAAAGTTCATTACAACTCAACAACTTCCAGAAATACCCGCTCACATCATCTTGTTTATTAAGAATTTAAATGAGCTCTTTCAGACTGGGAGTGTCCAGGGTTACACATATGCAGTGGTGGTGGGGAAGCAGAACAAAACCAAAACTACAAAGTAAAATCTATTTCAGAACACACTTGACAAAGCAAATGCTGCAGAGGTGAACCATCTGTCCCCACCATACCAACTCCAATTAGATCCAAGAAGAATTTAAACCAAAATAAAAACCAATAAGCATTTCCTACATGATGGGGGTGGAGAAAGAAGAAAGCCAAACAAAGCACCCCTCTCTTTACCCTGTACTTTGCAGTTAGCTGCATAACCAAGAAAAGAGCTAGCTTTTGTGCATGAATTTTGCAAACAGAAACATTTGCAGCCGTTACTTACCAACTGGGTTGCAACTGCAGGGCAGACATCCCTCCTTGTTCCCTAGTCGATAGAAACTGTCCCTGCACCTCTCACAGTGAGCACCATCGGTGTTATCTGAGCAGCTAGTGCAGTGGCCCCCGTGGCCCGTTGAGCGATACAGCTCAGGGTCAAAGTAGCACTCCTGTGACTTCCCGTTGCAGTCACAAGCTGCAAAGAAAGTGTACCATCAGGAAACAGCATGTGTGGCTGTCTGACCCCAGCCACAAAACCCACTACACAAAGCCTGATACAAAGTTGTAGGGAAGCTGGAGTAGGAGCCTTTAACTAGCCCAAGACTCATTTGTGCATCAATGAAGAAAAAGGGGGAAGCATGTTTTTGTGGTGGTTGAATGTGGGGAAGGGGAAGGAAGGCTGTAACAATGAACAGCTCTTCAAGACCATTCTCATCTACATGCAGTAGATAAGCATTTTCTATCCCATTCTCTCCCATATCAGGCTGTCATTTGCAGTCAAAATGCCACACTCCCACAGAACAACACTGATCTCAGGCAAAAAAGCATGAAAAGATAACAGTGAGGAAGACTCCATGCTGAAAGTAGAATTTATCCCCTGCATTACAAATCTGCCCTGTCTAGGCAGCAGGAGACCTGGGTTTCACCAGCTTGTTAAGGGAATCACACATCTTGACCAGACAGCTGGGACCAATCAACACACACAGAAGTCAGACAGGAAGAAAGCTCTTCTGTCTGAAAAAGCTTCCCCATAAAGTAAACTACCAGGAGCTGTGGTCTGTGACATAGAATTAAGCAAACTAAATTGGCATTCCATCAGAGATCCGCATTTGAGGTCCAGTACTGTTGCAACAGCCTCAAAATTGGATGAAATAATCGGCAAGTAATTGTAAAAACTAACAACCCAAATACAAGAGTAAGTCACTGGATGCTAAATGAGGAGCTTTTTAATGGGCAATTATACTCCAGCAAACTAAATATTTTTATTTCCTATAGATCCCATAAAGTACAAACCTGTACATTTTTGTGGCACACCTCATTACTAAAGGCTGCTCCCCATCTTTCTCCAGAAAGCAGATGTCCCTTTCTAGGGATCTACAGATAGCTCCTATAAGATAGGAGTGGAATAACCAGCAGTCCCACATAATCTCTGCTGAAAAACACCAGAACTGTGCTTAACTTGGCAAACAACTGAGACAACTTAAAACCATGCAGGGCCAGCTTCTGGATACCAACAAAGGCAGGGACCTAATCCCTGAGAGATTCTTCCCCCTCAAGCATGGCCACATACGCAAACATTCATTGGCACTCTCTGCTGTCGCTCTCCTCCATGGACGATCATTGAAGAAAGGAAGACACTTTTCACAGTCGATCCCAAAGGTGTTGTGTTTGCAGTTGCAAACCAGCTTCCCAAGCTCATTCTTCGTGCACTCGCTTGCATGCCCGTTACATTTGCACCTGGTTAAAGAGAGACAAGGAATAGGTATTTAAACTCCAGGGATGCAGGTCACTCACAGAACAATCCCAAAACAGAGCCCAGATCTGAAAATCTGAGACAAAACAAATGCAGATGGTCACAACAAAACTGACGACACAAGACCCTATTGAGGCTTTTCAATATCTAAAGGCAGTTTACAAGAAAGATGGAGACTTTTCACTATGGTCTGTAGTGACAGGACAAGGGGCAACAATTTTTAACTGAAAGAAGACAGGCTTAGTTTGGACATACGGAAGAAATGTTTTACAATGAGGGTGGTGAGACACTGGTACAGGCTGCCCAAAGAAGCTGTGGATGCCCCTGGAAGTGCTCAAGGCCAGGTTGGAAGGGGCTTCAAGCAACCTGATACAGTGAAAGATGTCCCTGCCCACAGCAGGGGGCTAAACGATCACTGAAAGCCCTTTCCATCTCAAACCATTCTGTGAAACAAAAGGTGTAGCATGCTTGGAGTAGCCATTTAGAAATGTGAGAATATTGACCCCTTTGCAGTCTGCCACTAAAACAGAGTAAGCTGAGTAGGAGAAACAAAAATTCTGTTGGTGTTAGGTTAGTAAATTTTTTGTGGCTTCTCTCTCATAAGAGTCCTGGAAATGGTATATACACTGGCTGTGTGCTACTGCTGTATCAGTACGAAATTAAATAGCACAGAAAGTGACTAATACAGAAGCCCAGGGACCTCAACAGATTGGTAGTGCAGCCAGTGCAAAACCCCTGTCTCAGGACCGCTCTCTGCAAACAGTTCGAAACACTGCACTGGTCCTAGCTCTATTTACAAAAACATTTTCTAGTCGACAACTGAAGATTAAAGTGCTCTGTAATGCACTTCGGTAAAAGGAACAGACAACCATGGTACCGTACAATGTTTCAGATCTTCACAGAAGACAGCTCCCAAAAATACATGCGAAGAAGACACACTGAGATTTTCTACTTACCATTACTCTAAGCTACAGTTATAGGTTCAGATCAATTAATAACAAGTTAAAAAAAAAAATCACACAAAGTGTAGGATAGAAAAAAAATTGGGAATTCTTGTTCTAGTTTACATTTTTGTCACTCTTTCAACCCTCTGCTCCCACAAATCACTTAATATTTGATATAACTGGGGGAGAGCAGAAAAAACAATCTGTCTGCCCTGAAATTACAGCCACAAGAGGTTATACAGAGTATTTGTAAGCTTTATAACATTCATTACGATGCATTTTTGATTTAGGACAATCAATAGAGACAAAAGCTTAGTGGTACTATAAGAGTATAATGAAAGTCTTTAAAGTGCTCTAGTAAACCTGACCTAAATTACAAAGGTTTATTGTTTACTCACCTACCACCCACAGCAAAATCAGAAATTGCATAGTAATATGACTTGAGAACTTTCGGGTCATTGAAAACTTCATCTCCAAATGTATTCAGGCGATTGAGGGTTACTCTAATATCTGTAGCTGTCACCCATTCCTAGAGCAAACAGAAATTCCATCAGTTTGTAAACATCCAGCATTTCCCTCAAGAGCATATCAGCACTGTGTCATCAGCAGTTCTATTTACAGTCATTCATCAATGAGAAAGTTCTGTCCTTATCATTTCCCCCTTTGCACCCTGAAAGCCAACATGTGTACCCAAAAAGCCTTATACCACATCATCTTGGTTTGAATGTGTTTTCCAGACCTGTATCTCTGGATACACTTTCCAATGTCTCTTTGCATCTTCTCTGCTCTTAACTAGGAAGCACTGGGTAACCTCTCCAGCAAAAAGTGCAGTGCAGACAATTATGCAAGCTTGTTAATTGTACATAGCTATCTGATTGCAGTTTTCCTGCAAAGACATACAGCACTAACAGGATAAGCTTTAGGATATACTTGCCTGCATACATACTCCAAGAGATGAAAAGACAATCAGACTGATGAATAAGGCTGGGGGAGGTGGAGGAAGAAAAACAGACAGGCAGATCTGACTTACAACACAAGAGCTTTTCATAATATTTACACAGCATTTTCAACAAACTACCCTACCCTCCCTCCAGCAACAGCCAGTAAATGTAGCCTGTCCCCAAATTTCATGTCACCTTCAGCCAGTGACTGTCATTAGTACCTCCTTGTTTTCATCACAGCTTTTGCAATGCCTTTTTCCTTCAACTACCATAAAATAAGAAGATGAGAAAAATATCCCTGTATCATAGAATCATAGAATAGTTAGGGTTGGAAAGGACCTCAAGATCATCGAGTTCCAACCCCCCCCTGCCATGGGCAGGGACACCTCCCACTAAACCATGCCATCCAAGGCTATGTCCAGCCCAGCCTTGAACACTGCCAGCGATGGAGCATTCACAACTTCCCTGGGCAACCCATTCCAGTGCCTCACCACCCTTGCAGTAAAGAATTTCTTCCTCCTATCCAATCTCAACGTCCCGTTTAAGTTTGAACCCGTTACCCCTTGTCCTCTCACTACAGTCCCTAATGAAGAGTCCCTCCCCAGCATCCCTATAGGCCCCCTTCAGATATTGGAAGGCTGCTATAAGGTCTCCACGCAGCCTTCTCTTCTCCAGGCTGAACAGCCCCAACTTTCTCAGCCTATCTTCATACGGGAGGTGCTCCAGTCCCCTGATCATCCCCGTGGCCCTCCTCTGCACTTGTTCTAACAGTTCCATGTCCTTTTTATGTTGAGGACACCAGAACTGCACACAATACTCCAAGTGAGGTCTCACGAGAGCAGAGTAGAGGGGCAGGATCACCTCCCTTGACCTGCTGGTCACACTCCTTTTGATGCAGCCCAGGATACGGTTGGCTTTCTGGGCTGCAAGCGCACACTGCCGGCTCATGTTCATTTTTCCATTGCCCAACACCCCCAAGTCCTTCTCCTCAGGGCTGCTCTGAATCTCTTCTCTGCCCAACCTGTAGCTGTGTCTGGGATTGCTCCGACCCAGGTGTAGGACCTTGCACTTGGCATGGTTAAACTTCATCAGGTTGGCATCAGCCCACCTCACAAGCATGTCAAGGTCCCTCTGGATGGCATTCCTTCCCTCCAGCGTTATCAACCGACCCACACAGCTTGGTGCCATCGGCAAACTTGCTGAAGGAGCACTCAATCCCACTGTCCATGTCACCCACAAAGATGTTGAACAAGACCGGTCCCAACACCGATCCCTGAGGGACACCACTCGTTACTGGTCTCCAGCTGGACATTGAGCCACTGAGCACTACTCTTTGCATGTGGCCATCCAGCCAGTTCTTTATCCACTGAGTGGTCCACCTATCAAATTGATGTCTCTCCAATTTAGAGAGAAGGATGCAGTGTGGGACAGTGTCAAACGCTTTGCACAAGTCCAGGTAGATGACATCAACTGCTCTACCCCTGTCCATCAGTTCCGTAGCCCCTTCATAGAAGGCCACCAGATTGGTCAGGCAGGATTTCCCCTTAGTGAAGCCATGCTGGCTGTCACCAAGCACCTTGTTGGTTTTCATGTGCCTCAGCATGCCTTCCAGGAGAATCCGCTCCAAGATTTTGCCAGGCACAGAGGTAAGACTGACTGGTCTGCAGTTCCCCGGCTCATCCAATTTCCCCTTCTTAAAAATGGGGGTTATATTTCCCTTTTTCCAGTCATCGGGAACTTCACCTGACTGCCATGATTTTTCAAATATGATGGACAGTTTTCTGTTACCCTTTCCCAGCTTCCTGGGTTAGCGGCCTCCTTTCCTGCATGAACGACAGCGGATGCTCGAGGCCCCTGCACAGACTGGTCCCGGAGCAAGCAGTGCTGCTTCCTCTCAGCTTCCCTGACACCTTTCAGCCCAGTAACAGCGTCCCGCAGCTCAGCCACCTGCTGCAGGAGGACCTCCACCAGGGAGCACCGAGCGCAGCCTTAACAGTGCTGCAGTTGTGTCACTGCTTAGTTAACACAGTAAGATTTACTGAATTACAAACACTGGCACAAACATATAGAAATGCTGAACACAAAATACATATTTACTTCCACTCTGAAAAGCAGTGCCATGGCTTGTACATGTTTTAAGAAACTGGCAGTCAAGTCTCTATTCCTTACATTGATAAGTTGATCAGAAAATTATACGCCATTCATTACCTTCAAATCTTTCCATTCATCTTAATAATCAGACCCTGTTTTCTGCAAGAGCTAGCTACACCAACAAGGTGTCCAAACCGGTTCTTTTCTATTTCTGGAATTCTTCTCCCTTTCCCATTAATCTTTATTTTCCATTTGCAGAAGCAAGTTCCACCAGACTCTGCTCTCCTGCCTGCTGCATCAGAGGCACGTGAGCCCCGAGTCTGCTGAATGCTCATGTCTATCTTTGCCTGCTACTTTAAGAGGAAAAGGAAGAAGTGGTGATCACAGCTCTGAAAGAAAGGATGGAGCAAATTCCACAGCTTTAGATCCTTGTTGCAATATAAGCTGGAGAAGTCATCAAGCGGAATACAGAAAACACCAAGTAAGTCAGATAAAATTGGTGCTCCTACTATGCTCCTGATCACGGCCGAACTGTTTTGGGTTTCCAACAACCCCTAGAAGAATCTCACACTTCTTAATTTTTTGTACTAAAAATACACATGCAGATGCATCAAATACTCATTTGATTTAGGCTTTGCTTTCTTCTGTCCTTATATCTGAAACAGCAAAATGCCCAGAACTGCTGCCTGACTAGGGAGAGAGTCACACCAATCCTCTAAATACCTCCATGATTCCTAATGAAAAATCATCCTTAATGCCATTAATTTTGGGGTTCGTACCAACAACTCTGTTGAAGAGTTTAACTCTTCCTTCAAAAGTGTCTCTTTGGATTGTCCATCTCAAGTGACCTCTGCAAAGGCTTTTCAGTTTGAATAAGGGTTGTAAGTATAGCCCATAGTTTGCACAAAGCCAACATCTACAGTGACCGAACAGAAAGACTCAGCTCAGACCGCCTGATAGACTTAGTCCTGTTCACATACCTGCAGCACAGGGCTGTTATCAAAGTTATAGGCACTGGGACGCCCCTCCAGTGTTGAGAATGCCACATTGCCCCCAGTGAGGGGGGAGATGTCACTGAACTCATCCGTACAAAGCGCCTGCTGCTCATCCTCTCCAGTCCGAATAAAGCCACGATTGACTTTGTGATAAGTGCTCTCACAGGAGCCACTGTAATACTGGTAGGGCACCCACGGGCCATCTTCCCTGGTGCGTTTGTAGATTGCAAAGCTCTCTGGCCGACTGGTATGAAACTTCAGACGTACGTATGTGATGTCAAAGGCTTTTCCTGTGGATGAGAGAAGACAGACACGAGAAAGACTCAAACAACTTCAATCAGAAAGAATGAAAAGAGCTGCACTGCAATTCTCTCTTTGGAAGATACATTTTCTCCAGTACTATCCAGCAGGACAAGCAGCGTCCAGTAGCACCAGAAGTATCTCTTCCCACAGTCCTACATACTGTACCTCCCAGCAAAGACATGGTGAAAGAATTGAAGGCAAAAGTTGAGGGCAGGCTGAGGAGATAGACAAACAGACCTAGAGACTTCTGTGCAACCAAATAGACCTCTCAAGCTGCAATTCTCTTCTGCAGACATCACCAACAATGTTCTTACCCCAATACACAACACATTTCATCAGACCCACAAACCGTCTGTGTGGATCTAAGGCGAGGTCCAACATAACCATGCCATTTAATATTTCTTCCAAATATATTTATGGGAGAAACAGTATTAACCAGAGGCAGGAGCCACACTGTAGAGACTGTTTTTCTTTCTTCCTAAGTAGACAATATCCCAAACTCTTTCTACTATTCATGAAGCCTTTCCTCCAGCACTGAACTACTGAGTATACCCTCTTCTACACATTCCCAGGGAAAGACAAAATAAACTTTCTGGACTATATAATTAGTCACCGAGACACTTTTCAGACCAAAGTGTAATGATTTACAAGCCATCCATGCTTTGCCCCTCCTAGAAGGATAAAGGTAAACTCACCTTCCTGCCCTCTATTCATCTCCTAACAGGTTTGTGGCAATCAGCAGATCATCCTTCCTCATGGATTCTTCTCAAGTGACTTGAGTATCTACCCCCATGCACATAAACCAACTGTCCAAGGGATTTGCATCCCCGAGAAAACTCATTAGGGGAAAAGGAGCATAGCACACTTAAGCTACCTATCTCCACCATCCACTAGCTGGGGGCATGTTCCCAAGAGAAGGTACAGCTGCATGCCAGCTATTCTTGCTCTGCCTTGGCAAGCAGACTGTGTATGATCAGGACACCCTGACTCACGGAGGTAACTTGCTGAAACATCATGAGGTTTATCTGGAACAAAACTTTGGGTCTCCTCATTGGAAAAGGAAAAAAAAAAAAAACATATTAAAAAACTACTAGAAGAGTTTCAACTGATTGAGAAACAGGGTTTTTCTACGAAACAGGGTTTTTCCACCTGAAGAAGTCACATAGATTTAACCTTAACTTATAACTCCACAGTACCAAAATTAGACACGAGGCTTTGCACCTGCGGAAGAGTTGCTCACTCAACAAGTTGAAGCAAAGCAGATGGTACCTGGCAACAAGGACAGTACATCTCTCAAAGTACACAGCAAAACCTGATGGCAACGAATCAGGTCACAAACAGGTTTTCACGCACAGACCACTCACCAGCTAGAGTGGGACCAGTCTGCACTAAACATGTCACGCCCAGATCCTGGCTGGCACAAGGAGGAACCTTTGTCCTTTCTGGCTGCTGGAAACACTAACATAGCAGAAGCAGCAAACACAAAGGGTCCAGAAGGTAACATATGGGGGGGTGGGAAATGGGGAAACAAGAAAATCAAAATCAAGACATACAGCACTCAAAAACCTTAACCCTACATGTCCCAAGGATAAAAGACCACCAATCTTGTGTTTAAAGCCAAAAACATCTGCCAATGCTCCAATCTACAAAAAAGTACTGCACTTGACAAGCTAGACAGCTGGGGCATTGCACAGATACAGACTCCCCATTGTTTCCCACAAAATACCCTTTCCTATTTATACCATGTGTGAAGTTACACAGGAGCCAAGCACAAGACTGGAAGCTAGACATTCACGATCCATGGCTCTTGCTCAGTACTAGCTCACTCTTGGTTTGGGGTCAAGTTATTTAATGTGATCTCCTTATCCACAAAAGACAGGCAAGAAGCAATCACATCATTAATGACAAACTGCTTCCACAGGGGCTAAAAAAATCCAAAGGACCAACGCTTAACATTGTAACGCAGCTTAGGCGTACCCTCCCCTTGCTGCCCAACACAGGGGATTAATCTTGTTCCCATTTATTTGGAAGTATTTTTCTTACAAATCTCAATTCAAGGCAAGAAGCGGGTATCATATGTACAAATCAGTCTGAATTCCCAGGTTTCCCATTTCCTCTGCTACATCTCTTCCCAAGAAGAGAGCTCACCACTGAAGGTAATGTATGTTTCAGAGGTGAAGAACATGCACATGCAGAAACTTAAGGTGAGCACACCAGGCTCACTGATACACCAGACATGCACAAGCGTCTTTTTCAGGCCCATGGTAAACAAACCCAGGATATGCTCCCCGTCTTTTACAAAGGCAAGGAGACCCAGAAGCAAATGCCTTCCACTTTCTTCTGCAGGAAAACCCTAGTATGCATGTTGACTGGCGACTTGTCAACCCAAGAACTTCACGAACACCTTGGATGAGCAGCAACTAAAACCAGACCTACTATCATGGCTTTATCACTAATAAAACTTTCATCAGCTTAATAAGAAAGTTTTAGTTTTCTTTGAGCTCATGTGCTAAAATAAAGCACATTATGAGGCTCAAAGTCTGCCCTGGTGGGAATTTTTTGGACAGTTTTCATGACAAGTGAAAACAGTGAAGATATCAGGCAAAAGCAGCCATTCCATAAATCAATAGGGGGAAAACAAACAAACAAACAAAAATCACAACAGACTCAACATCATGAAGATCATTCAATTAAATTGTGTCAACTGAATTGTCAAGAATAGCCTACTACTTTGACGTGACAGGGTTAGTTTTCTCCTACTACTACTGCATTCTTCTAGCATAAAGCAAAAACCCCGCATTCAGACTTCATCAATATGACTTTTGGGAGGAAACACTCTGAAAGAATCCTGGGAATGAAGAAGGGGCCGGGTGTGTGCTCTCACTTCGCACACACAACTTTCTGCTCTAACAGAGAGGCCAGGTCACAGCCTACATGTCCTGGAAAAGAACTATCCTTTTTTTTCTCCTCTCCAGTATAACTGGATTACAGTCTCTGCTCCCCTACAAGGTATCCCGCAGTTCTTTGGAAAAACTGCAGTTCAGCTAAAAGGCACAACATGTGCAAATTGCAGTCTGCGCAGCACTACAACGTTTTCCAAAGAATCTCTCGTGTTAAAAGGAAAGGACTCACCCTTTTTCTTCAGTTTCACATGGCAGGCCAAAGAAAATGCATTCAAAACCCTCCCAACCAAGCAATCCAGGTGAAAAAGACATTTATTTCAGCCGGCAGTGTAACTACTTGAGAAATCCTGTTAATGGCATTAAACAGGAATGCAGTTAATGTGCACAGAGTGGCTGTGCACTAGTGCCGTATCAGCTTGCCGTGGGTAAATACTACCGGAACAATAGAGTTTACTCAAGACCAGATGACACAGTGTTGAAATGTGCTTCCCCACTGCTCATACTGAATATAAAAGCTGTGCTTAGCAGTCTGGCAGCTAGCAGGGCTCTTCAAGGTTGCAGAACCTTTTTCTAGCAAACATAAGCCACCTAGGTTGCTTCCAAGTCTCACAGAGCTAAATAAACATATACATCTGTTACACTGAGAAACTGCAACAGCAATAACCAGGTGAAAGGCAGTTTCAACGTTTCATTTAGAAGACAAAAAGCCATTGTTCTCCTGTTCCTAGAAGCTGGTAATTATTTTGCTTTGTTTAGCTTAGAAGCGCCTGATAGTGTCAAGTGTCAGATAATATTCTGTGTACTGTACAGCGGCAAATCTATTTTGCAAGAAGAACTTCAGATGTTTGGTATAAAAGTTTGTTAGTAGAAAGAAGACACATGGTAATTAACAACTATGACCTCAGCATTTCAGGAGTGCAGCCGGACAAGTATTTAAAGCATTCAGAACTCAAAGTCATGAGAAGCACATTTTAAAACAGCGTTTTTTCTGTGGCATGACTCTGTTCACCAGCAAGTGGCAATGTGACAAAATAACCAGCCCCTTTTGATAATTCAGACTGATCTGGAAAACCCTGTAATATCTTTCTCTAAAGTAAGCGAGCACACCTATAAGCCTTCAAGACAGTACTGCAATTACACATTCAACCAAGCAAGCAAGCCTGAGCTCCTGCAGAGGCAGCAGCGGCACTGGAAAAGTTCAGCCTTATTCAATGCAGGGAATGCTTCCCCAACAACCTGCTCACACTTTCAGGCTGACCACAGCCACCAGATGTCATCAGCAATTAAAGTCCTTCCTCAGCAGGATTATCACCCAACTCTATCCCAAGTTCCACCAGGAAATGCACCATGCTGAAAACGATGAAGACAGACTGGAAAAATGTAAGCAAATGCTATTTAGATCTTCAGGAAGTCCTCCCTTTTCCCTCAAGTCAGGAATTCATCCCTATCACACAAAAGGCCACCTTGTATTCCGAACCACAGAACAGATGGATAATTTACATCAGGAAAACATCCCCCCAGCTGGCACACCAACTACAAGCACTGAATTGTGAGCAGATGCCTGCATGAGATAAGTCCAGACGACACTGGCCTTCTTCAATATGGTCCACTTGCATTACATGCATGCAGGAGGAAACCATGCTACTTCTGCACTCCCTGCAATCCCTCAGTGCATCCTACCAGCAGTGAGTTTTAAAATACAACTGCTGAGTTTTGCTGCCCAGGAGGAAAAAAATGAAAATACAAAAATAAAATCCACCTGAGAAGACTGTATTGGGCAAAGCACCAAGCTTTCACAGATTTGTTTTCAGCAAACTTCACTGGACAGAAACTAAATAGTTAACTTTGCTCTGTTTCTCTTTTGATTTGCTCCTCTTTCAAGGCAGCTTTTTTCACCCAGATACCTGCTAACAACCTATTTCTAAATAAAGGGTAAAAGAACTGACAACAAACTGCTAATAAATACAACCTATTTACTATTTTTTTATTTAATTTCATTTCCATTTTGCAGTCACAGGACAGAGAGCAAGCAACCACCACTGGCATTTCATTTTGCTCTCATCTGACCTTTTTCTCCATCATTTCCAGAAGAAAGGCCGGTTTTCCCAGTTTACTAGACTGGAAATTGCTCCATGCCATTCACTCATCTTGTCCTCACTTCTACCTTAACTCTTCCCCTCCATGAACAATCCCTACTACCCAATGCAATGCTGCAAGCAGACTGACTGACTGATGCTTCAAGGTGCTCATCTGCTCCTCCCTGGCAAATAACTACTGGCCAAAGCAGGAGGCAGCATCTTCCACTCTTACATTATCACCATACGCAAAGTGTAGCACAGGCACTGGAACCTTGCGTGAGCAGCAAATCGCAAGGGACAGAAACAATGGTCTCAGTAGACAGAGGCCATAAAGTTCACACGATCTTGTTCAAGACTGCTCACTGCTTCTTGAGTCAAACAACCACTCCAAGTTCTCAGCTACTGCAGTATTGTGTTTCAGCCTCTCATGCTAGAAATCCCCCCTGGAGGCTTCCCTCCTGGAACACAGGGGCTGCAGATGAGATATTTAAAGAGAATGAATTATCCCATCTCAAGGAATGGGACAGGATTTTCCAGCATGCACATGGGCAACAACAGCAGGACAGTGTTTATAAGGAGGGGAGGAACATGAGAAACATCCCGAACAACTTGCTTTATTGGAATAAAAGAAAATTTATTATACAACAACAGCCCAACACCTGCAAGACACATAAGAAGTAAGTTATGTCACTTGGATCATACGTGCATGAAAATGCCAAACGTATGACTCAAAGCAAAAAATTATTGTCATTTTAGAGCAAGCACCCTTTAAAACTACACCCTAGCTCTTCTGGGAAAATTTGTGGAGGAGGAAGATGACAGAACTAGTATTGCACAAGCAAATGAAATATCCAGCATCTGAAGAAAACAAAAATTAATGATTTCCATTTTCTGAGTACCTTCACTGGGGAAACAACACAGGAGCACAGATGATAGCTTTTAAATGCTGAGTGATGGACGCTATAGGAACACAAACTTTGGTTTATTTTCTTGTTCTTACCTAAAGAGCCTGGAGATTTAGGCACCTATGTCATGAACAAGAAACACTTGAAAGATTTGAACACAATCTCATCATAAACCATGCTCCACCAAACTGAAGATTCTGGCATGCAGACCTCCACCACAGACAGCCATCAGGGTTTTAGGAAAGCCCAAAAGAGATATAAACACAGGTTGCTTTTTCTGGGAGCCCATACCAAACCAGGGACAGAGGAAGGAAACGGGTTTGGGACACTGGGGGAATGAGTGCAGTCTTGAGCATGCTGGAATGAAGGCAAACTCTCACCACCCCATTAGATCATACATTCTTCCAGCGCTCCTGAACAAAGGCACCATTGACTTGTGTGGGTGGGTGGCTCTAGACAGCAAAAGGCTGCCCAGTAAATTATTACATGATAATCCAACATTGATAAGTCATTGAGGCTGCCTGCTCAAGTCATGTTTCCAAAGGGGGAGAGGAAGGGAAAATAATTTCCCCTTGCACAGGCTGAGGGTAGCCTTGTAAGAAACACATTTTATTTGATCACTCCTAAGTCAGTGTAAAAGTCAGAAAGCGTTGCCCAATAATTCAGTACAGCTTGCTGCCTTATTTGTACAGCTTTGATGCAAAGATATTAAGTCCGATTCCCAAAACAGACAGCTGTGTTTATTCACGAGGGACTGGAAAGATCCAGCGTACAACACAAAAGTCCTATCTGCACAGGAAGCCTCAAAGTCCTTTTTCAGCACAAATGATAAAAGCTCATTTTAAAAAGGCACTTTATACTTGGCAAGCGCAGCCAGAACACAGATGATCAAGGACTCCACAGGCCATTCTGGAGAGGGCTCCATTTCATTCAGGTATCTGGACTGCAAGGCTATCTCCTGCCACCAGTGTCAGCACCAAGAAAAAGCAGGATCCGGGTTATGATGGGTTGGGATCCTTGGAAAGTTCGCCTGCTTGTGTCATACATTCAGAAGCTGCTCATGACCTGTACACAACAGGTACGTGTGAAACCAAGTCACTCCTCCAACTGGGGGAGCACAGAGAAGCAGGGGTTTACTCTTTGCTCTTCAAAAATGGGAGTTTCAACCAAGAAGGGGAGGAAAAAAAAAAAAATTCACTTACTCAGATAAAGACACCGCCCCCCCCAAAAAAAAGTCTTTTGCCCTTTATTCTCAGCAAAAGAATGCACAGCAATTACCAAGAAATCATTATTACATCACCAGCAACCCATAATGACACCACTGACAGTGCCTAAGCAACAACAACCCTTTAAAAGTGACAATTTCCATGCATTCCAGGTTACTGTAGGACCTTGGTGCCCCAGCAAGATTGCATTTTCCCCAGGAGTTCTCCTCATGATGGAGATACAGCTGTCATCCAGTAAAAAGTGAAGCAAGCAAGCAACCACCACAGGAGCTTCCAGAAAATCAAAGCTGATGGCAGCAGCAGGCAAGAGAAGATCCATTGAAAAGCTTTGAACTGAATTGTACAAAGCAGCATTTCTCATCCTTGCCAACATGGCAAGACATCTCTCAAGAACATCTCTTGTTTTAGACCACATCCTTAAAAGAATCACAAAGCAACACATCTTACCCACTTCCAAGTCATTCTCACAGCATTCAACTTAAAAGTGACAAAGCACAGAGCAAATCACAGTTGGATAACTTCCTTTCAGATATTTTAATTTGACAGTAGGAGGTGTAGAAGATGCTGAACATTCCTGATGTTCAGCTCCAACGCTGTCTTTTCAGAAGTGGAGGTGTGAGCATAAAAGAATGACTGAAGAAAAAGAAAATATTAAGAATTACTTTCAAACTCCAAGAGTTCAAACAGCCAAACAAAAATAAAGTTGCAGCTTCTTTAAATATGATTACTTGACCAACTGAGAGACATGTGACTTCTTGTAAAAGGAGAATAAGTTGATTGGATTGTAGAGCAGTACCTTGCAAACAAATTTAATATCAGAATCTGGTGAGAATTACAAAATTACAAAACCATTTATTTAAAGGACAAATTTTACTAACCTGTGATCAAAAAAAAAAAAAAAAAAAAAGAAATCAAATAAAATGCATCTTGCAAATGGGATAGCTCGTGCAGGAATGTTAACAGGCTTTCCTGAGGTTTGTTTTCCTTCTGCATACCCTCCCAGGAGCCTCACTCTCCAGCAGCTCATTGTTTTTCCCTTGCTTAGCATGCACGCCTTCAACTGTAACACCTTAAATCAAAGCATATGCAATGCTTCAGTTTAAAAAGTTCAGCAATCCCAAATTACAAAAAAGTCAAAAACATCCCAGCCAAAGGCATCATGACAGTTATTCTGGATGGTGTCCGTGTGTGCACATGAGACGCCAGAAACCTCTCGCTCCAGCCCCAGCACTCCTGGAAGGGTGGCACACCAGCTGGCACCGGAGCAATGTCTCTTGACTCAGTTTGATGGCTCCACCACTCTCGACACTCCACTACCAGTTTCTATCACATTATGCTGAAACTATTTCCCCTGCCTGTTAAAAGGCAGCTTTCCCCACTCACTCACCCCCCTTCCTCCTCCATATATGCTGTAGCCCACAACAGCTCTAACGCCTGGCTTCCTTCCTATCCGAGTTAGATATTAAACACACAGAGCTCCCATTGTTGAGCTTAATTAAGAACAAATTAAGTGATACAACTATACATGAGTGTTCTGAGCAGCAGCATGTTCAGCAGCTCTGGGAGCACGACAACCTTCCAGACTAGCTCCCACACTGCTGGCTGCACAGCCATGGAGAGGCCAGAAATGTTCCTTCTATGAAACACTGAATTTTCTGGAATTTTGATGGTTTAATCTCCCTCCTGACCCCTGCCCTTCAACCTCCCACTCAGCCCCAGATTTTTTTCAGACACAGGCCATAATTAATACTGCAGCTATTTGGAAAGAATACTGCTGCTATTAGCACCCATAACTTAGCCCCGATGCAGACAGGACAGCTTTCTGTTCTAGAGTATTTAAGGACTTTTGTATTCTTCAATAAACATTTAAGAAAACTACTTTTTACCACACTTAAATTGAGCTGGTTAATGTTCCACAGAGTGTGCATGTCTCCTGCTTCCCCATCTCCCACTGAGAAACCTCCTTCCTCCTAAAAGACACTTGCGATGGATTAAGTAGCAGTTTACATGCCTTCATGCTATCTTTTAATGCATTTTCAGTCAATTACAGGCTTATACATAAGCTACCATTATTTATGAAACACAAATTACAGCAATATCCATATGGACCATTTTCAACCACCCACACAACAGTTTTACTTTCTCAGCCTATTAAGCTGCAGAAAGAATTGGAACAAACAGACTTGACAAAACCATTGCTGGAATGAAGCCATTTCCAAAACAAAGCTTGCCACCAAGTAATGTTTCAAATATGTTTTGGAAAGTCATAAGTAAAGCTCTTCCAAATTTTTCTTGAAGCAGAAAGGGAACTGCACTCAAGTTCTCAACCCACAAGTAATAGCCAGCATGTGCTTTCAACTCTGCCTCTGGAGAATAAGCTGCACAAATTGCACACACTCATGGAAGTTACAAAGGTATATTAAACAGAGAATGGGGCAAGTTCGTATTCATCCGCACCTCCTGTCTGGAGACACATGAAGGACAAGGAACTGCTAAATACAGAGGCTGTTCTAATAAAAGAGTTTAGCAGAAAACCACACATATTCAAGAACGTAGCATGGCTTTGCATGCCCTGTCTTTCCCAGAAGTGACTCTGTCACATTGCTTTGGAATACCATGAACAAACAAAATGAACTCTGCTGACCCTTCAAAGATAACGCTAACTCCAGACTTCTCAATACTTCCAGCTGCAAAATCTGAAGCCTTTGGTTTAATTCACAGACTAGAACGAAGCTAAACAGGCTTTGTATCAGGCTCCAAAACACCTCAATGCATACACACCAAACCTAAATTTGGAGAGTTACCTGTAGATCAAAACTCCTTCCCATCCAGGCTAAAGGCTGCCCAACCAGGAACAGGGAAAACACTGAAAAGGCAAAGAAACAGATGTGTGCACAGTCTTTCCTTACTATTTTGTTTTAGAGAGAGATTTCAGACCGACTGAAACAGCATTACTTTGCTGCTCCCCTGTAAAAGAATGATCTAAAAAGAAGTTACCAACGTAGTCACTCAGGTGGAAGTGAACATCACCCAGTGATACTGCTGAGAGAGTATAGTTCAAACAAGTTTCCTACAAAGCATGTTTTCCTACAACTGCACCAGCAGAAACAAACAAAAAAACCCCATTAATGTGTTTAAAATACCCTCTACAGGCTTCTAATCTGTTCAGTTTATCTGCTGGTCTTGAAACACAGGCCATACAGCATGGTATAAAGCTCAGTGTTAGTGGCTGGTTCCCAGTGGCAGGAACGCAACTGAACCCTAGTAATTCCAGATGTGCAACTAATTCACCTTGTTAGCAGTAGAGCATTGAGGCAGCTGTGCTGCAAAGAACAGACTGAGTAGAATGGTGGCAGCTACAAAAAGAAATAGGTTTTATTCCCAGACAGTCAGAGGTCAGTGCTCAAGAACTCAAACCTGCACTTAAGAAGAAGAAAAAAAAAAAAAGCATGGATTAGGAACAGCTGCAGAAACACACAGAACAAAATCCAGCCAAGGCAGCGGAAAACCCACCCACTGCACAAAAAGTACATTCATCACCTCCTGGAATGGTGCAGAGGAGGCTGCCAGTGTGGTCACCATGGAAGAGGACCCCTGCAAGCAGCTTTCCGGCAAGCGCCAAAGAACCATCTTGCACATTAGAACATAAACCTCCTGTCCCCAAGCACCACGTTGAGAGGCACATGCTACGATGTGTTAGATCACACCATATCCTCCCAGATACGCACAGGTTATTTAGCAGTATAAGAAAAGCTCAAGATTTCCTTTGGTAATAGCACTGCCTAAAAGAAGGTTATTACACAGAAAACTGGTTTAACCATTTGCACCAAATGCCAAATTACAATATTTTCTTCAGGCGCACTACACTACTGTGAAGCCTAAATGTATGTTTCCTCAGGAGAAAGACTATCAAAAATTCATTTTCTGATTAGTGCTAAGGCAGGGATGTTCCTTCAAAACTGTTGACTTCCTAGTTTATGAAAGAGCCTTTTTTTGAGTTCGAAGATTACTCTCCTAACTCAATTAGTAACTTAAGCTACCACACATTAAAACTTCAAGTAATTTGTTGACCATCAGTGGCAGCACATGAAGTAAAGGTCAAGATATTTCTTCCTCCCTCTGCTTTCAGGGTCCTCAGTATGTAGACTGACTTTTGATGCCATTTTTGGGTGGAAAACAGAAGAAACAGACGCTTTGACCCATCTGTAAAGCAGTTGCCTTTGATAAGTGAAGTCTCAAACAACACAGCACTCTCAAAAGCCTTTATTTTCACTAAATCCTTATATTTAGTGATAGGTCAAGGCCAAGGCAAACTACCTGTGGTTCTTCAATTTATGAACATCCTAAGAGAGATCAAGAGCATCACATCCTTCAGTCTATGATTGAGTTACAGCAGTAACGGCTTGGCTTCTCCAAAAGCTCAGACACAGTATTCCCATGTCTCTGTTGCCTAGATAAGTACCCCATTCAGAGGTCAAGGGAAGCTATCACCACACAATTGCAAATGCTAATCTTCACAGACACAGATCATACAATGGTTTGCACTGGAAGGGACTTTAAAGCTCATCTAGTTCCAAACTGCCTAACTATGGGCAGGGACACCTTCCACTTGACCAGGTTGCTCAAAGCCTGTTACCAAGACATCAAGGTGCCTGTAAAAGAATCTGGACAAAGCACAGACAGCTCAAGGAAAACCAAAGCTACTTTGGAAAACAGAATCTTTTGAGAAACTCACAAAGCCTAGCTAAGATTTAATTTTCCACAAGAGGTATGCAGCTCACCTTCATCAAAAAATTATAAAGCCCTTGAACCCTGCTTCACCTCATACAGGAGGACATGCTTCTTACTTCTGCCCTCTTAAAAACTCCTTCCTAAACAAGGAACCAGCTAAAGCAAGCAATAGCAGCACACGTCAGCCATAGTAGACAGCAACTATCTTCTTCTGACACAGTGCACATAATGCTGGGTCTCTACTTCAAAGACATGAAACTTAGGGAGCAAACATTTTACCGAAGTAGATTCAGCAGTCACACAAGCTTCTGAAAGGAGAAAGGTCAAACCCAGGACCTGTCCATGTTAAGGAAATGCTGCAAAGGCATTGGAGCACTGGGGAATAGATCTTAAATTCATCAGAAACACATGCAACACCAACACTCTCTTCCACGTTCAAACCCACACAAGCTTTTCATTTTATAACTTCATACTAACTTAAAAGTGGTTTAAGAATTACTAGAGATTAAAAGCTTACCAAGACATCTGAAGCCACTTCACGCAAAATAACATACAATTCCTGATATCACTAAAGCGGGATGGGTGGGCAGAAAGAGCCCTACGAGCATATAGGACTTCCTATATGTGAACCTCTTCACTGTGTTTTTGAAGGCAAATCTTACATCTTCTCAACTCTATGACAGGGGTATCTCTGGAGTCACATCTGACTGCAAAAGCCAAACTGAGATACAAAGGTGTATGTTTGAATCCCGGTTCCCTCTCTGGTTGATCTTTTCCATAACACTAACAAGAACTGTCATTATTATGGAGAGCTTCTTACTTCTACCCATCCAAGCAGAAGAGCAAAGGGTTCAGAAACTATGTGGGACATGACAGGGCACAGTCCAAGTTCTTAGGCAAGTCTTACTTCCATAGGGGAACACATTCCATCAAGAGAAACACAACTACCTCTTGCTTGCAAAGAGCAAACTAACAGCCATGCCTTCCTGACTCACTGCAAAAAATTTCATGAGCCTCTCATGACACCTTCCAGAAAAGAAAACTTCAACATACGAAGTTAATGGAGCAGTATCAGATATAATAGCCTCCCTCTGGGTGAACAGATGGACCATGACAACTTTCTTGAATGTTTCACTCTAAGGACTCGGACGAGTTTTAGTAAATGGTTTCATTACCAGTTTCTGCTCTCAAAGAACACCACTTGAAGCACTTCAAACAAATGGACAAGTTGCACACACACTCAGGTTTCCTTTACCAAGGTCTGATGACCCTATATACAGGGGCAGAGCAGTTGATGTCATCTACCTGGACTTGTGTAAAGCCTTTGACACTGTCTCACATGACATCCTTCTCTCTAAGTTGGAGAGACATCAATTTGATAGGTGGACCACTCAGTGGATAAAGAACTGGCTGGATGGCCGCACGCAAAGAGTTGTGCTCAGTGGCTCAATGTCCAGCTGGAGACCAGTAACGAGTGGTGTCCCTCAGGGATCAGTGTTGGGACCGGTCTTGTTCAACATCTTTGTGGGTGACATGGACAGTGGGATTGAGTGCTCCTTCAGCAAGTTTGCCGATGACACCAAGCTGTGTGGTTCGGTTGATACATTGGAGGGAAGGAATGCCATCCAGAGGGACCTTGACACGCTTGTGAGGTGGGCTGATGCCAACCTGATGAGGTTTAACCATGCCAAGTGCAAGGTCCTACACCTGGGTCGGAGCAATCCCAGACACAGCTACAGGTTGGGCAGAGAAGAGATTCAGAGCAGCCCTGAGGAGAAGGACTTGGGGGTGTTGGGCAATGGAAAAATGAACATGAGCCGGCAGTGTGCGCTTGCAGCCCAGAAAGCCAACCGTATCCTGGGCTGCATCAAAAGGAGTGTGACCAGCAGGTCAAGGGAGGTGATCCTGCCCCTCTACTCTGCTCTCGTGAGACCTCACTTGGAGTATTGTGTGCAGTTCTGGTGTCCTCAACATAAAAAGGACATGGAACTGTTGGAACAAGTGCAGAGGAGGGCCACGGGGATGATCAGGGGACTGGAGCACCTCCCGTATGAAGATAGGCTGAGAAAGTTGGGGCTGTTCAGCTTGGAGAAGAGAAGGCTGCATGGAGACCTCATAGCAGCCTTCCAGTATCTAAAGGGGGCTATAGGGATGCTGGGGAGGGACTCTTCAAGAGGGACTGTAGCGATAGGACAAGGGGTAATGTGTTCAAACTTAAACAGGGGAAGTTTAGATTGGATATGAGGAAGAAATTCTTTACTGCAAGGGTGGTGAGGCCCTGGAATGGGTTGCCCAGAGAGGCTGTGGATGCTTCATCCCTGGCGGCATTCAAGGTGGGGTTGGACATAGCCTCGGGTGACATGGTTTAGTGGGAGGTGTCCCTGCCCATGGCAGGGGGGTTGGAACTCGATGATCTTGAGGTCCTTTCCAACCCTGACTATTCTATGATTCTATGATTCTATATTTTGCTGTAGATTATTTGCGTTACTATAAGAATTTTAATTCATCTGAAAAAGATAAATTTTTATAAAATAGATATTTCATTTCCTTTAAGTCGGGGGGGGGGGGGGGGGAAGTAATTTTAAGCTTATTCATCATTTCCACTACCAGCATGCTAACTCAGATACTGGCTGAATTTTCTTAAGACAAGAAGAAAAAAAAGAAAAAAAAAAAAAAGTGGTCAAGTACATACAGTGAAGTTTAATTTCAGGTCTCCTTGTACAAGCAGATGCAAAGAAAAGAGCTGCTGTTCAGAAAAGCTATCAGCTTTTATTAGATACACTAGATTTCACTCAAATGATGAGAGCTTTCAATCAATACCAACAATAATCACTTCCAGGTCACGCTGGGATACTCCAAGTAGTTATTTGACGCTCTTATCTCTATCACTTTTTGCAAAGCTAAAGATAACAGCAAAAAGCCAATTTTCTATTAAAACCATCAATATACATGTCTTTTAACAAGTATATAAAGAAATCCAGAACTGCACTGCTGATTTCTGAAACACAGTGATGATGATGGGGAAGAAATACAATCCTGGACAAAAAGCTGACAGTGTTGACAACTTAGGGCACAAGTTTTTCCTGAATAGCTGATTCTACTGAGGATAAGGGAGCAGTTTTTTCCTTATATTTCAAAGTACTGTATTACTCTGGAAAATACTGCTACAGTAAGCAGAGATTACTTTGGATAAGACCTGGTAAAAAGACCTGGTAAAAGACCTCCAGGGAGTTTTAGGATACATTCATCCCTAGCCTCCTACCTCCCACTTCAGCTACAAGAGAGCTATTTCCTTCCTCCTTCCAGTCTTCATTCATCTAGACCCCCTAAGTACTGAAGGTAAGTAAATATAGGAGGGACAGAAGACATGGGACAGGGACACAACACCAAACCCTAAGAAAAACAAAATAAAACAAACAAAAAAATCCGTAACACAAAAATTTTGGAGAGAGTGAATTTAAAAAATTTGTAACAGAAGTATTTTTTATCCATGCAAAGGTCACTACTAAAGAAACAGCCACTATGCTGATCACATACTGCTTCATTTTCTCAAGTGTTACTGACTTGATCACCTAACCAGGTCAGTTACTTTTTATCCCAATTTATGTTATAGAAAGACAGGGCAGTGGGACAGATTGGCTTTTTAAGGGCATTTCAAACTCCCAGGAATATTAAGTACTCAAATTATTCACAGCTTCATTAACCAAGTGACCAGATAGTTTAAACCACATTGCCTAACATGAGCATATCCTCCCCCAGACTTGCTGGTTGAACAGTAATCTATTTTCCCCCAGCTCATGGGAAAACAAAGCCAGGCTGTTCCCAGACTTTTCATGGACATACCAATAAACTGTGGAAATAAGATGAGCTTCAGTGGGTAAAGCTGTGAGCACGAAGTTGCAGAAGAAAAATCACTGTGCTGTCTAGTTGCAGTCATGTTACATTGCAATTCAGAGATTTGATTTTTATCAGTTCTTCTCAAGATTCAGCTCCTTCCCTCTAAATACAGAGCTCTCAAATATTCCAAGCTCCCTCTGACACAAACATTTTTACAGCTGAAAAAAGGTGGATTTACACATTTACACATGTATTTGCTAAGCAGTTTCCCTAAACAGAATCAACTAGGTTGGAAAAGACCTTTAAGATCATTGAGCCCAACTGTTACTCCAGGACTGTCAAGCCCACCACTAAACCATGTCACTAAGGGCAAACTTATCTTCCCTCATGGTTACCCCTCATAATCTTCAGTCACAGACACGCCTCATCTGCTCCCTCATAGTGGCCCACACTATATAGCTGCTACCCCTACCCCGCATAGCCACCCCTCATGGCCCATGGCCTCCCCTGCTCTCACCTCATAATCTCACCTCCTCACAATTGCCTCACCTCTCCCTTTACGATCTTCCCTCAGGGCTGCCCCCACTCTCCCCTCACCCTTCCTCCTGTCCCCTCAAGACAGCCCCACCTCTCCCCTCAGGATCTTCCCTCATTTCTGCCCCTGCTCAAGCCTCATGATCTCCCCACACCTCTCATGCTGTCCCCCGGTCCCCTCGCCATCCCTCCTAACCCGTCATGGCCATCCCTCTCCCCGCTCCCACCAACCAAATATTTCTATCTCTATAGGAAACAAGCATGAATCTGTGGCAAACGTATTGTACAGGATAGCCCCCCCACAGTGTTTAAATGAGCACAAAAAAAACAAATCAGTAAGTCCTGGTTACGAGAATTTCCAGCTTGTACTCAAGGCCTGGGTGGATGCTCAGCACCAGCACACATAAAGCTTACAGCTCTCCCTTTTCACACACTGCTTTTAAACACCTTTAAAAGCAACTAATTCACCCATTTCCTGCTTATGAGTCTAACAATGAAGTGCTTCAACAGCTTCCTGGATAATCCCTCAATTCTAATACCCACCACACTAACCACAAATCTTAAAAGTACTCAAACAAAAAACATCACTTAGGGGAAACAAAAATACCTTCAAAACTATGTAAAAGAAAACAATAGGGAAAGCTTGGTAACAAACTTGTAGGCAAAGAGTTGGTTTAAGCCTTGTTCTAATCTATTGCTTTGTCTAAATACGGTAGGTGGTAGGTAGGGCGATTGTGAAACACTCCCCGCTACAAATCAAGGCATTAAAAGATTTTTTTTTAAGGACTCCCTCTTTCTTTAGTGATGCTGTGTGTGTGCCATCTTCAGCAGCATGGATACTACTTCCTGCTTCAATTCCAACTCAAAATTAAACTCCAACTTCGTTTTCCAAAACAAGACATCAGCACTCTCTTTACAACATGTTTTTAAGACTTCTTTCCTCCCCTAAGGTGCATAACTATGAACATACTCAGCAGCAGCGTTATTCCCAGTAACTGCCCAAATATTCAGAGAGAAAAGCATTAATACTCACACTACATCTGAAGTCCTCTGGCACTACTGCCAACTGGGGGAAAGGTGATCATCTCACAGTGGTACTTGCACAGCTCTGGGGATGCTGGGTTAGGGTTTTCTTATTACGTGTGGTTATCGTTAATGAAAACTACTCAGACAAACCACCACCATTGCTCAAGACAATCACTATTCTCCCTCTCCCGAAAGAAAAGCATTAAGAAAGGAGGAAGAAATTAACAAAATTCAGATCTACAGTGTGGCCTAAAGGCAGAAGCACAGTGTCTTGCATGCGGCTGAGCATGCAAGCGTGGGGAAGGGTTGTGCTCTGCAGCAAGGCCTGCCAGATACCAGATACACTGCATCTGCTCGCTTTCAATTGCTAAGCACTGGACATCCCAGTTGAGCACAAACTGTACTAATACTTTTGGTTTTCCTCCTGTTTACCCTTCAAAACTTGCAGCTGCAGCAGGAAGCCTCTCATCCTCCTCACAGAAGCCCCACCAGACCACAAGCTGCAGAACAGCATGCAGAGCAAATCCAGCTCCTCCACTCCCTTGTGTTGCACAGCCATGCAGGAATTGCTCCAAATCGATGGCTGACCCCACCCCGCCAAGCTGCAAGGTCCAAAGCTTCCCATAGAAGGGCCCAGGACCCATTCTGGCAGCAGGGGACCACATTTCACAGAGCAACTGTAAAGTGCCATTACTGACAGATACCTGTGCTTCAGAAAAGTCTGTCTGGGGATTAAAAGGAACAGATGCCAACATGAAGGACACACCCCATCCCTCTCCTGCCACAGAGAAGCACAGGTTGCTTTCCTCTGCCTCTTGCTCCAGTTTGCAGGTCTTTTCAAACATGCAGGGTGCTGCAGCTGTTTCAGGCTGTGGAGCAGGGACAAGAAAACAGCCAGTGCTTTAGACAAAGTGTGCTCCAGCCTCCCACATTCCTGAGATGGGTGGCAGGATCATAGAATCATAGAATGGTTAAGACTGGAAAGAACCTTAAGATCATCTAGCTCCAACCCCCCTGCTATGGGCAGGGACACCTCACACTAGACCATGTCACCCAAGGCTCTGTCCAACCTGGCCTTGAGCACTGCCAGGGATGGAGCATTTACTGCTTCTTTGGGCAACCTCTTCCAGTGCCTCACCACCCTCACAGTAAAGAACTTCCTTATATCTGAGTTTCCCCTGTTTAAATTTGAACCTGTCACCCCTTCTCTTATCACTACAGTCCCTCTCTGTCATCCTTGTAGGTCCCCTTCAGATACTGGATGGTCAAGAGAGAACTCTCCATCCGTGAGCTCATGGCCAACTCCTTTGAGGATATGTTTATGGGATAGAGGATTTGACACCCCTTCTCCCCCTCCCACCCACTTCATGCAAATTTTGAAAAAGGCTAGGAAGGGGTTTTAAGACCATAGAGGCATATATTCTCTCAAAAAATCAATCCCAAGAGCTTTAACTGATATTAAGCATAAAGTCATAAATTATCTACAGCAGTGGTTCATTCTGAATGACATACTTTGCATCAGGTGCTAAATGCTACCACAGCCCAGCAACGTCAGCAGTGGGGCTGCAGTGATATCCATCTTCGCTGTGGTATTCCCCAAATTCCTACAGTGGCACTGCCTACAGTAAAGGACACCATTTCCTACACCAACTTTTCCATCTCTAAAATTTTTCCTCCCTTTCTCCAACTTCTTGAAGTTTAATCCATACTGTCAGGCCCCCCAGTAACTTCTTTAATTTGATTACCAACTCCAACCAGCAGAGAGGTCTCAAGAACTATGTTTCTCACATAAGGCTTGCAGAGCAGTCATAGCAATAACGACTGACTCCTATTCTCGCTTGGTTATATCTTTCATTATTAAAGCAAGAGCCAAGATAAAATTAAACCCACCTACCAGTGAGGACACACCTAAAAATGCATGGATAGAAGTTTTTCCTAGAGTTAATTCAGATCTCATCAATATAAGTAAATAGTGCAAACATCTCCCTTCTAACATGCAATACTAAGCACATCCATCAGGTATTTTGTCTGTCAAGGTGCTACTGAATAACCTGATCTTGCTGCAGCCTTTCCTCAGAAACCACATAACCAACTTCATTAGTGCTAAATTCAGTAGCTGTGTCATCTGAAAATATTACCTTTTCACTTTTAAAAGAGATTAAAAACCACAGATGCCAAGAGAGGTTCTTGACAAATCCTTTTACTAACCTCTGATGAAAAGTGACTGTATTTGGTTTTTTCCACCTCACCACAAGGAAATCCTGGAGCATAAAAGCTTTCCAAGCCTATACCATACTCTAGCAAGTACTCTTATAATTACTGTGGGGGTTTTTAATCCCAAGAATGCGCCTTAGACAACTCTTTTTTTTTTTCTCCTTCCTTTCACTTGAAAAGAGAAAGTTGATTTTATAAGCACCACTG
Source organism: Amazona ochrocephala (assembly GCA_039720435.1). Classification (NCBI taxonomy): domain Eukaryota; kingdom Metazoa; phylum Chordata; class Aves; order Psittaciformes; family Psittacidae; genus Amazona; species Amazona ochrocephala. The sequence continues at coordinate 520,203 of CM077887.1, forward strand.
CACCCATCTGCCCTATACCTGACTCCCAGTCCAACATGGCCATGAGCCTATTCCCTCCCCTCGCCCAGAAAACATGCCAATCACCCACATACCCTCTTGTCTGCGGATGAGGAAAACAAACAGGCTTTTTTTTTTTTCCTTAAAAAAGCTTAAGACCACTGGAAGAACAACTTCAGAGCTTGAAGCATTTATTAGTAGCTCAATCACCACTGCTAAGCTATGCTAACACCTTGCCCTCACTTTGAGGTGATGCTGCTGTTTTCTCCACCCAAATCTTGTTAAATTCACCAGGAGAAGCAGCGAGAGCTGCAGTCTACATCACCCTCGCCTTCATACACATGCACAAAGTAGCGGCTTGTTTGGCCAATAATCCATGCACGAAGCACTGGGAATGAAAGCACCATATACATCCCATCTGCAGAGGTAAATTGACAAAATGGGCACACATGCAGCCATGCAGTTGTCTGATTTCCAGACCCAAATATACCTCATTTGTGAGCCCAAGACATTGCAATGTCTGTGTAATTCTTGCATGTGCTGATGACCATTCCCTTGCGCCACAGCTGGTGGGATTTCAGCTTTCTTTGTTGCCTGAACAGATACAGAATGCAAGTATTACAGGGAAAAATGCTGCAATCATCAGAAATTAGCCACAGAAACCTCAGCTGTGTGTTAGACCTATTCTTGGTTTTCAGTATGTTGACATCCTGAGCTATGAAAGATTGAAACATATAAACCTAGCAGTCTTCAGATCTTGAATATAACCAGGAACTGTAGCTATTAGGTCAGTAGATAACAAGACAAAGAGAAAAGGACATGCCAATTAATATAAAAATCCACAAGCACTGGTGCACGTGTAACTTCTCCAGCCTACTTTGAGATATATTTCTACTATGATTTCTCCTTTACAAAACAGTAGAAAAACCCAAATTCAGAGATCACCTTGCTACTGTTAACTGTGTGACTCATCTTGCACCTTAACCTCTACCACATGTAATCTCATCAACTAAGGGTTTGGTTCTTGAAAGAAGGCAAAGATTTACAGAAAATACAAGTTAACAAGAATGTCCACAGGTAGAAGAGCATCAAGCCCACAGACCTCCAATGCAAACACATCCCACCAAGAGGAACAGCAGAGGCAACAAGACTTCCCTTGATCCTACCCAGCACACTCTTTGCACAACCACTAATCTGTTCCCAAGTTGCCAGCTACAGAAAATGAGTGAGCCAGCTGAGAGCTCATCAGTTCAGCTTCTGCTTTTTCTTCTTTCAGGCACTTAGCATTTTTCCTCAAGGCAGTATTCTCCACATTAAATGGTTGTAAGCACACAAAATAGCATATTCTGAGAAGTTTCCTTATAATTGATTCTTAAAACCAGGGCCTCAGTAGTCCACTTTGTGACCACTACCTGGAAAATCAAGAAAATCAAGAAGCCATACAAATCCTGAGAAGCACAACTGCACAGGGAGAAGTCTTCAACAAATACCAACACAGCAAGTTACTGTACCACTGCATGAAGAAAATCATGAAGAGGACTTGTACATTTTCAAAACCAGACTAAACAAAGTCCTGAGTCTGAACTCAGCATCGATCCTGCTCCAAGCAGGAGGCTAGACTAGAGGATTTCCTGAGGTATCCTCCAACTTCATTTCTTCTTTGAACAAAAGCAGAATGGGATTAAGGTCCAGGCTGTAGACAAACTTAAGACACCTAAAGATGCATGACTGACCTCCCATGATAGTCAATGGCATCCAAGTCAAAGCAGTCAGGAGATGCTAGAGAACAATCACACTAATGCAGACCAAAACAATCAGGTGAAGAGGTGCCAAGATTCACTGATCAAAAGCTACACCTAAGCTCTACATGGATACCCACCACTGGGAGGGAACCCAGCCCTAGTAAAATAGCCAAAGCATACTACAGCTGCAGGCCCATATGCTTTGCTGCTGCAGCCTTCGATACAGAAAACAGATTTCTCACTACAAGGGCCCAAAAGGGCTTAAGAAGCAGGCAGACAGTTTCCCCATTTGGCCTATTCTCCTTCATAGCATAGATTCGTTCAAGTCTGACCTTTACACAAATCTTCCAAAATGAACAGGACTGCTGCTGAGCGCTGCAGATGGAAACAGATGTTGCAGTCCCCTGCACTGGCTCACGCCCTTCAGCTAAACACTGCTTGTACAAACCCAGTCCTGCACTCCCAGAAAGTCCGCACGTAGCAAATACAGCACACGCAAAAGCAGCATCGGGTAACCTACCTCGGGCCTTGCAGAGAATGGACTCTGACACATGGTCCTCTGCAAACAGCAGCAAGCCTTCTGTAGGGAAGTTACTAAGAAATCACAAACAGTGTTAAGGAAACTGTGGAAGCCTGGGGGGAAGGGAACAGTTGTGTGTGTTTCGTTTTCTGAAATAAGTATATTTTCCAAAAAATTTTGATGGACAAAAAAACCCCTGAAATTATTTTCCTCTACCTGCTCGAAACAAGACAACCCCGCTCCATACCAACACCACAGGACAGGCAGCACACAGCAGCCTAGCTCTGCCTGAAACAGTTCAGTGAATCCATAGCCAAGGAAACACTTGGTTACAAGAGAAGAAACATGCCTACTAGACATACAAAACACCATATCCCACCAGCAGTAGCAAAGGAACGGAGCAATGAGTGCATTTAAAAGCTTTACAATAGAGCCAAGGGGAAGACAGCCCTGTTTCATAGCAACCTCCAGGGTTTACAAGTCTGTTCTTTTTTTGGGACAGAAACAAAATGTCCCTGGCATTTTTCAGGAACAAAACTGTAACAAGGTATCAGAGTTGGAGATCACCACCTTGCCCCTTCCAGGGGCACCCCTCCGCGAGTAGGCTGGGTAGAAGTGCAAAACATTTCACACAAGAAAACTATTTGGGCATCTTCCTTACCACTTCGGATCAAGAACTTGAAACCCTATCTCCACAACCCAGGCTTGTCCTTTCAAAGAATAAATACATAAAAACGTTATCAGGCTACAGCGTCCAGACCAGCTTCTCTTCCTAAGGCTTTAAAGCCAGAAGCATTTATAGTGGTACACTGCTTTTAGTAAGAATGCTTATTTTGGCAAAACTTCATTTAGCTGAGAGTACTCTGTTCTCCTCAAGAGCTTAGGAAGGAAGTACCTAGCTGAGAGCCCCCAGCTATCTCTGCTTTCTGAAAAAATCAGGTTTGGAGCAAGCAGACAGCGCTACAAATGAAGCTGCATGCACCACCTTCAGATGAATAATGAAATCCTCAACTCAAAGCCAGTGCCACCGCAGCAAGCATGAACATCAAAAGCCCCCCAAGGCAGTTCCTCCCAACACAAGCCCCACATGGAGCAGTACAAGCACATGGCTCTGCAGAAGCTTCACAGCAGAGTCCCCCAACGGGGATTTGGGCTTTTCTTTCCCAAGACAGAGCGGCCCACCACTCCCGGCTCCACCAAGACATCACAAGCTTCTCACCCACACAGACCAAGCATATCAGAGGATCCATTTTGATGTCTAGTTACTAGACAGTCCTAAAGACATCCCTTGCATCAGCTCCTGCTAGAAGCCAAAACTCAAACCCAGGGCAATCACAGCAGTGGAAAGGTACACATACCCCCAGTGCTCATACACACTCAAGAATGTCTCCAGGTTTCAGGCAGATGCAGGGAGGGCAAAAAGGAAAAGAGTGCTATAGAACTGTGATGCTGTGCAAAAGGACCGGCCAGGAATCGCCACATCCTCAGCTTCCCCCAAATCCCAGCAGGATTCCTAGCTCCTCAGGTGGCAGGAAAAACCAGTGCATTCACAATGGGACCAGCACAGCTGTACCTGCTGGGGAGTCCCCACACGGGGTCCCTTGTCTGTGATTCTGGCATCAAACACACAAGCTCCATTTCTTTGCATGGCAGGCAAATCCAGGTGACAAGAGGGGGCTGTCACAAAGGGAAATCAGTGCCTGGCAATTCCTATCTCCGCAAACCCTCATTTCAAGGGGCTGTGCTGCACTTTGGATATAAACAGTTAAGAAAAATAAACAAAAACCCCAAAACAAAAAAACAAACCACACACTAACCAAAAAGCAAACTGGTACAAGGAACTAAATACCAACTGGGATTTTTAACAGGCAAGGTTGGGAATTGCCAGTGCTTTATTTTTGCATTCTCAAAGACAGCAGAGGAGACTACTTCCCTCTGACACTTCCAAACTGATCTATTTTCAAAACCAGGAGACAAATTGCCTGGACAGGGATAAGAAAAAACCTTGCAGATCAATGCAAAAGTGCTTTACTCTTAAGGAGCAGGACAAATATTCGAAAGCCAGGCTAAGTAAACAGGAAAGCCATAAACCCCAGAAACAATAGGATCAGCCAGGTTCCTTTTCTGGGTTTTACCACCAATTGTTTCCCTGTGCTTTTGGGGAGAGATTTAACGTCTGTGTGCTTAAGAAATCTTCTCAAAAAGCACACTGGGTTCCAACAGTGCAATGGAGTATTACAGACCAGCTGGGCTGGAGAGCAGGCCCTTGGAGCACATACCCTCCCAAGTGCTGTAACCCACCAGCAACAGACATCAGCAAGACAAACGGGGTCATTCCAGAGATGAACTTGGGAAGGCGTACTGCAGCTAACATGGGCCAGCACTTATGTCATTATGAATAAAGTGAACCTAATCTGGGGGGTTTGGATGCTTTTTGTTCAGGTGTACATCACAGTGCTGGTAGCAGCCGGAAGATGACACCTTGAGAAAGCCCAGAACAGGCAAAGCATATAAGGAACTTCTTGCAGCACATCTGAACTTCTAACACCACACAACTTGGGCACCAAGCCAGACACAGTGAGTGCTATGCCACTCACCAACCACTCTTAGCATGGACCTGCCTTGAGGTTTCAGGCTGGTCCTGTACCATTTCCACCCTTTGCACATACATGACAAACTCAGTTAAGTACCCTTGAAAAAGATCTTATGCTCAAGCATCCAGGTTGCTCATGTCTGGACCAGATGCTACCTCTGAGACACACCAGCTGGAAGCACTAATCCAGCCTTTGGGTGTGCTACACAGCTTCTGCCTCAAGGGCAGAAAATCTATAGACCAGTGGGTCACATACTGAGCATTCCCTCTAGTTAGCAGCATTTGATTTCAGGAAAACCATCAGTAAACAAAAGAGGAACGCATGAACAGCAGCTTGGATTTTCCTACCACATCTGCAATAGAAGCCACACCATTTGGCATGCTTGTTAAAGGCCAGGTGCCAGCAGCCAGCTAAAACCCACTAATCTCTGGGTCTGCCTTTTTATTAAAAACCAAACAAACGAAACAGAAGACAAACCAACCGGGTGGGGGGAAGTGTGCTTGGCTTGGAGTTTGGGGTTTTGGATATTTTTTAAACGTAATTATATGCAAAATCCTGTAAAGAAAAGCCCTGTACCTCTTCCACAGATTTGCATCACTTTCTACAGTTTCATGCACTGTGAATTTGTGCCTCTATCACGCACCAAAAGTAAAAAACAGCTGCATGGAGATTCCCAAGCTGGTACAAAGCCACAAGCAGGAAGTGGCTCTGAAATACAGGGGTTTGGCAGAAAACAATGAGAAGCCACAAAGAGGAAAGGAAGCCTCACATACAAGAGGCAAGGCAAATAAGATACTTAAAACCAAGTAGCTGCGACAGCTAAGCCACTCCAAGACTTGATTTCTTCTAAGTCTTGATTTCTTCTGAGTCTTGATTTCTTCTGTGACAGTGGAAAAGACAGTAAATAAAACAAAATCAGTGAAAGCAAACAATGGGGGAGGGGGAAGAGAGATTAAAAGAATCAAACTAAGAACCTCCTTCCCCCTCAACAGCTAAGTAGCTAAAGCTTTCTGTACCAACCTGACAAGAAAGTTCCCAGGGAAAAAGCAAGCTGCCAGCTATATTCCCAAATTTAGCACAGAAATACTGTGACCTATGACAGTGAATATTTTATAACTTACAACCACAAGGATAAATAGAAACTTGGGGGGGAAAAAAAAAAAAAAAAAAAAAGAGAAAAAGGAAAAAAAAAGTCTTATAGAAGCACGCTACTCTCATGAACTCCAAAAAAGCTTCAGCATTTTCCTCACAAAAAAAAAAAAAAGCCCCTATAGTGCATCACTTTTTTTAAAGGAAACTGAAAACTACAGTTCTTCTCCAACTAAAAGCTTCCAGAAATGTTAGAAATCATTTGCTAGCATTTACAGTTAATTTCTGAAGATGGAGAGTAAATGCATACACTTGCTCTGAACACATTTTAGCTGTGCACTGCATGAAGTCAGGGAGGGGCGCTCCCCACCACGCTCCAGCCCAGCACTGCTGTGTGCCTACCACATCCAAGAAAGCAATATGTTCTAGCATGTTTGGAATAAAGCCACAACCAGTTAGCGGCAAGAAGTAACCCAGCTATTTTTATGGAGTTGTTTTAATATATACTTTTTAGGGTCTCTTTATATTACTACGACCATCTGTTTCACAAGTCGCAAAGCTGCATGGAAAGGAGCATTCTCCCAGTGATGTAGAGTCAGATTCTGGGATTGTTCTGAGCCTGGGTAAGGAAGCACCATTTATCACTCTTCACAAAATACACATTCCCCTGCTGAGTTGGGTCTTGAAGATTAGATGATCCTATGAAATCTGGGGAATCCTAAGCATATGAGGAGGGGGGAGAAGGAGGGGCGGAATCTGTGCACTGCAAAGAAAGAAAGAAGGAAGTAATAGCTACATTGCAAAACCCTGAACTTCAGCAGAACCTTCCCTTATTCGTACCATTTTAGGACAAGGAAGAAAAAAAAATATATAAGGAAAAGAAAAGAAAAGAATAAAACCACCATAAAATGCTACCCTACAGCTTTTTTTACCTTTCCCTTATGTTTGTCCTATGTCCTGGTTTCCCACAGAACTGCAGCTCCACACAAGTTACAGATGACTTACAGAGATGCACAAGAGACAATTGGATACATGGCAAGTGCTGTGCAGGCTTGAGATAAGCCTAGGTATCTGCTAACACAATCAGCACCAGCACAATAAAATCTGTGTGGTCACATTAGATTTTCTTGATGACAAAACACAGATCCCAACAGCTGACTATTACTATAAGGAAGCCAACTTGAGACAGGAGGTTCAGAAAATTGCTCTCTATGACTTAATGCGTTATTTACATTTGGCAGCTTGTCTCTGCAACCATGACAGCCAGAGGGGCTCGTGCTTAGGTTTATATATGGAGACACAGCTAGCTCCAGAGTTCAAGAATCCCACCAAATAAAGGTCCAGCATGCCTTCTCTTCTGAAAAGCCTGCCTTTGATTTCAGGCAAGCCCAAACAAGTCAGGGATCTTGAGGAAAAAAATGGTGTTTTGTTTTGTTTGTTTGTTTGTTTTGGTGGTTTTTGTTTGTTTTGGTTTTTTTGTTTGCTTTTTGTGGGGTTTTTTGTTTGTTTTTGTGTTTTTTGTTTGTTTTTTGTTTTGTTTTTTGGGTTTTTTTTACAGTGGTTTTAACTACTGGAGAGAGGGAAATTGCAGAAACTTACTTATTTGCTGCATGGCAGAGACCAATATAGTGTCATTATGTCCTATGTATCGTCATTTGTGTTTATTCCCTTATAAACTGGCTTACCTGCACAACAATGTGACAAGGAAGAAAAAGATTTTTAGTAGAAATGAGTTATCCCAATAATCAAATGATCTATTAGATACTATTTCAGGTTCTTTCACCGACTAGCTTTGCAGTTAGTGCCTCTTAATTACACAAGGCAAGAGTTCTTCAGAAATCCCAAGCTCAGTCTAATATTTGCAATAATAGCACTACCTAGTGAGTGGCAGCACCCTAAAAACAACATTTATCCAAAAGACTGTCTCCTCTTAGCTCACAAAAGCAGCTCCTCATGCAGGGTCAAGAGAATATCAGAAAACAACCCCTTGCAAAACCTGGTGCTTCTTAAAATATGCTTCTGCGAACCAGTCAATACCAACACAATAGCCCTGCCTTGAGCACTTCTATTTTTAACATTTTCCACCCCTAAAAAAAGATGACTATTTAATAAACCTAAAGAAAGCATAACTAAAAGAGTTGAACAAAACTTTTTTTCAGGGCCAGCCTAATTAACACAAGCACACGCTATAACCTTAGATGGCCCAAACACGTTGCAGAGATTACTGAATTGTCAACATATACTAGCCTCAAAGACAAGGGTGATGCCAAAAATGAATGCCCAATCACCTGGGAGCATGATAGCACACAACAAAATTGAATCTGATGCAAGCATTGATGCACAATACCCTTGTGTGATGGAATGTCATGTGGTATGGCTGCCATGGAGTCCAACAGGCGCTCTAAAGGATAAAGTTTACCTTCAATAGCTTGTTATTCATTAGATATATGACCCCTTTAATTTTCTTTAGGATGCCTAGGATTGCACTGTAAATCTCAGCACTCACAGAGCGCCTTAAAAAACCCCTGGACTATGTACACGTGCGCACACTATCTTTAGCCAACAAGCCTTTGCTTGCCTTGCTGGCAGGATTCAGCTTGTACTCAGGGTGAAGACATCCTGCTCCAAAACAGTCACAAACTTTCTGTGCTGGAAGAAAACTATGCGTTTAGCATCAAAAATAAACTGACAGAGGTTTTTCAGTCTCTCTCCCAGCAGGAAGGACGGGCTGAACACTCCAAGACCCCCAGCAGAACTCTGCACCTTACATACTTCATGTTACTTTTGAAACCAAGTCCATTTTGGACAGCTTTCAAGCAGTATCTGGGGAGGAGGGAGCTGATTATTCACCACCTTTCCCCCAAACGAGAGGGGAGGGGAAAGGATGAAGTTGCACTACAACTACTGTGCCCACACTTGCAAAGGAGCTTTCAATTATCTCATGGAAGAGTATCTGTCACCATGCTCTGCTTTCAGGCATCACTACTTATATATCCCTTTCATGCTCTGCCCAAGTACCCTCACATCCTGAACATCCCACCAGTGGTTACCATACCTCTTCCCAGAGCTTCAGAAGCAGCTCCAGGTCAGCAGATGGGCTGGATCCTTCTAGCAAAAGTGCCTGGGCAGGAACTGCTGCATACCCATGCAAAAATGCATTGCTGTAGGGTTTTTTTTTCCTTCATCTTTATCTCTGTGTGGGCAGGACACATGGTAAAGGGAGACCTCTGTAAGAAAAGCCCTCGGGTATGCTAAACTCATTTTTCATCCCTCCAGGCATCCACTGATTAAGCAAAGTAGGTGAAAGTTGCCAAAAGAAAAAAAAAAAGGGGGGGGGGGAAGAAAAATCAAACAAAAAAAAACCCACAAAAACAAACAAACAAAAATAACAAAAAAAAAAAGCCCACAAACCACCCTCTCCTTAGGACTAATGAATACAGTTCATTTGCAGGACCAAAGAGCACTTTTGTGGCCCCCAGAAACAGAAGGCATAACCATTTTTACATCTATACTCTACAGAGATTTATCACCAATTGGTTGAATCTGTTTGCTGGCAAAGCAGCTGTACAGCTCCATAGAGGTGGCAGATGACTTGCACGAAATCCTCCTCTTCGGAGATGCCTATGCCAGCTTTCCATGTCTTCAGAAGCTTTTCAACAAAAGAAATGCTTACACAACATCAGATACTAGTTCTGCAGGAGCTGTTCTAGTAATTAACCCACAGCACCAACACTTCAGCCTCCATGTTTCTATGTGTTTAACTCCAAGATATGCAACAAGTATCAGCGGCGCAAGAGTCCTTCATGGGCTCTCTTATCCATGTCTACAGAAACTCCAAGCACATAAAGAGGAAAGTAAGTCATTGTGATGTTATCAACTCTAAAATGAGTAGTCCTATAAACCTAATTGCATTGGGATGCACAATCTTAAACATCATTTATGAAAATTAGATTTAGTTTCACAGGATCTTTTTTCATAATTCTTTGTGATTAAAAGCTTTAAAAAAAGACAAGTAAACTGTTTATTAAGTGATTTCTCCACTATAGATCAGTCTGTTACCCCTGAATCTGCTTCCAGGAGAGTCAAGCAGTTGCATAAATATCAGTTTGCCCAATTATTTAATATGTTATTAATGAAAAAAATAATAATCTCATTATTACTGCTTATGAAAGTCATCTAAAACAAGCTAGGACAGCCGAATCTCCAAATAAAGATGTTTTGCATACAGCAAAACTCCACAAGAATTTGTTTTCTTCACTTAAACATATACATGAATGTCTTCCCTGTGAAGATCCTCTCCCAGAAATGCTCTCTTATCTCTCAATGTTTTTCCCAGGTTTCTTAATTAATTAATGAGCTGCATCCATGTGCAAGGCAAAAAAGCGGGTATTTCAGATTGCTCATTTAGCTAGTTTTTGAAAAGTCTGAGCTTTCAAAGCTCAGAGTAGCTTTCCATAATCCAAAGTCCTCACTCTGAGTTCATCTTCTAGGGTGCTTCAAAACATGCTGCAACTGGCGTCCATCCCCATCCCTGAGCTATGTATCCCCAATGCCTGCACTTACATGGCCCCAGGCACACTCCAGCATCACCAAGGCCACCAAAAGGTTATCTTTCCATCAAATTAGCTGCTGGGACTTATTCAGGCAAGCTGATACAACCAGCCAAGGGCTGCATGATTCCTTGGCCCCAGCTGTAGTCAAGTGGGCAGGGCTGAAAGAAGCCAGTGTACCTAGAAAGAGCATCAAGCCACACCTTCATTCCTTGCCTCCCAGACTGTAAGCACCCCACCAAGCTGCAGGACAGCTATTCTGCAAGGACACCAATTCACAAACACAAAATATTTCTGCCTTGTAATCTGTTGTCACAGCAACTGAACACAAAACACAGGACTGTCAGCATGAAAAACTTTGGGCTACTGGAAAAGTAGAGGGGAAGCAGCAGATGCACAAGATAAAATGGTATGGAGATACACAGCAACTATTTGAGCACCTCATGACAACTGTCCATTAGCCAAGCCCAGAAGAGAAAGCTCAAGCTTCCTACAGCTCATCCTTATGGCTTATAGTTCATTTTGGAGAACCACAGAACAGTTTCAGTTGGAAAGGACCTTTAAAGGTCAGCCAGTCCAGTCCCCCACACCCACGACTGCAGGGTTGCTCAGAGTCCAACCTGTCCTTCCGTGCTTCCAGAGATGGGGTAGACACAAATTCTCTAAGGAACCTGTTCCACTGTCTCACCATCCTCACTGTAAGAAAAAATTTCTTCCTTATACCTAGTCTAAATCTACCCTCTTTTAGTTTAAAACCATCAGCCCTTTTTCTATTGCTACAGGCCCTGCTAAAAAGTCTGTTCCCATCTTCCTTATAAGCCCCCTTTTAGCATTGAAAGGAAGATACTTAATGATGATTTGGTTGTTTTACCTTGGTAACATTCATGGTAACATTCTTCAAAGAAACAAAGTGACATGTTCCTTTTAGGCACAGCAGATGGAAGACACTCCAGGAACGCCTCACCTATTATTAACCCACTTTTAATTGCTGATTCAGAACTACCAATAATCTTTTCCAACAGGGTAAAAATCCTCCCCTTCAAAAATCTTCAAATAAGCCTTTCTCAGGGATGAAAAAAAAACCAAAAACCAACACACATAGAAGTGATAGGCTCTTTTAACTACCAATACTTGTTTAGATCTTAAAGAAAGTCTCTGCTACTAGTTAACTAATCACTGATTCAATGACAGAAAGAGTATGATGTTCCATTCCACAATATGCAAAGCTATCCTCAGTTGTCCTGTAGGCTCTTGTCTTTCATCTCAGCAGGCAGATGCAAGAATAAAAATGTGGTCATAAGACACCTTTCACAGGCTCCACACTTACTTTCTGACCAAAATCTTCAACAATGCATTACTTTTTCTACTAAGTTACCTGCTGAAAGCTGACTGTAAAACCTCGGCAGGAGAAAAACAAAAGTCTATAGATTTTACCTATATCTTTTAAGATAACCTTCCCTTGAGGGGCCAGCACACCAAGCTGAACAAAGGAAGTGTTTCTACAGACCACATACAGAAGCACATGCTCCGTTTGCATTCTGGACTATTACCAGCAAATTTCTTAAGCAAGTCTGGACAGGCATCATTCCTCAGAGAGAGGTGATAAAGTTTTACCATGTTACATTGATTACGCGCACATAGCAGAGACATGAACTGAACACTTCACATGCTCACATTCTCCACAGGACCAACAGCAACACAAACACATTTTCTTGAGGTTTCTTCCAGCCTGTCTCCTGCGGTTTTCCCAAAGCTGTGAGCAGCTTTTTGCGGCAGGACTGGAGGAAGCAGCAGGGATGCCCAGACCCAGCAGCTGTGCGACTGCAGGAAGGACAAAAGCCAGTAGGGCTGCCCACACTGCTGTGAATTTCAAAGACTCATGCAATTCAGCCAGGCAGTTTAAACTTTCTGGTACACAGTGCTAATGACCTAATGACGCAAATTAATGACTACCAACTGTAATTGTTTTGCTGAACCACCTCCCCACGACCCCTCTCTATACCCCATATAAGCACTCAGTGCCATTTCCACCAACAGGATCACCCTTTCAGAACACGTTTCATTCCCTCCCACTGTATTCAAGTACTTGTTAACTTTTTAGGGGTGGAAGTAGTAAAATAAAAAGCAGAATTTGGGGGACAGAAAGGCTGGGAGACAGGGTCCCTCCCATCTGCCACAGCAGCATGTTAATTTTCTACCATACAGTTCGCAAAGGAACATGCCACAGCCCTGGAGTTGCAAAACAGACTGAAGGGATGACATGAAAAAGGTGATTAATTCACAGACAAATTAATGAGGAGACATAAGTCACAGTTTCTTAAGTGTAAGCATGTAATACCCCCAAAGAGCTTTCCACACTGTCCCCCTGCTCATCTTCCTTCCCCAGCCCTTCCACCATGTTGGGGGACAATGAGGAGCTGGGCTGAATGGTGGGTGATGTTCGTTCCATGGCAGGACTCCTCAGACGTATTACTGGCTTCCCAGGGGTACGTGTACCTGGCAGAAATTAAAGCAGCTTCTTGTTGGAGGGAAGGAATTGACCCTGAATGAATGGAGGAAGAATAAATGACCCTGAAGGAATGGAGAGAAGGAAGTGACCCTGGCCCTTTTGCAGTGGTGGGAAGAGTCAAGTGAAGTGAAAAAAGAAAGTCTCAAATGATAACAGAATTAGACTATAGTCAAAGGGATGACAAACTTGGATTTACAAGCTACGGGGGGGTTGGAGAGTTGAGATGTTTTGGGGGTGGGGAGGGGCACCTCTAACAGACAAAGCACATCTCTTTATATTTTGGCTTCCTTTGCAGAGTTTTGGATTTGATTGTAGCCATTTGATTGTTCTATGAGGAACACAGAAAATCAGCCTAGGGTGCAAGGCACAGCCCAAGTTCAGGATTTACAGCCTTTCCAGCATCTTCCAATAAAAATTGTACAATAACTGTAATACTTGTAAAACGTAGAGGCATTTACCATGATTGTAAATATCAATCCTTCACAAAACCCACAAGCTTCCCTTTAGGTTAGGAAACCAAAAGCCAGGTACTCCGGCACTGCAACAACCTACTCGCAATATTTTCACACGAATTGCCCAGAAGAAACAGACAACACTAAATACACTCTCATAATAGTTAGGATAACAGTAAAAAGGCCCTGATTTCCTGTAAGTACTACGAAGCTTGTGGAAAAGCTGCATTGTTACTTGAAAAACAATCTGTGCTTTGTTGCATGAGGATCTTTGGTTTAGCTATCTTAACAGTGGAGGCACCAGGAATGGCCGTGCTCCCCTCCTTTCAACTAGGAACTGCCAGTGGGAGGCAGGGTGTGAGAAAGGGGCAGCACATATGTATGGGTGTATGCAGAGTCACTCTGCTTAGAAAGCAGAAGAGCAGTGACTCGTGTAATGCCAGTAATTTAATCAGTTAACTCATGCCTGCAGAGCACAGATGGAGGGGACAGGAGAGCCATGCCAGCCCTGAGCACCCCTCCCAGCTGCACTGGCAATCCCAACAGAGGGGTGCCAGGGGAGGGAAGAAGCTGGGAGGCAAAGCAGGGAGAAAACTAGATTTCATTAAACAGACTCCACATACGATGGCAGTATTGAGAGTCCATGTTTCACTCTGGCAACAGCACTAGCCCCTGCAGCAGCTGCCCCATTCCTGCAACCCCAAATCTCTTTATTCCAAGCTTTTTATATCTTCTTCATAACCATGGTGGGAATCAGCAGTAAAAACATTAGTTTTGATGATGGAAAAAGGGTCTGAAACTCAGGAAAACTTGTAGCTGTCCTTTGATGGGCTTGCCTCCCCCACCACACCAAACCCATGTGTAAGAGAAGAAAGTACAGAACATTATCCAGCATATCGTTTTGAACTTGCATTGTACTTCTCATCTGAGCTTCATTGGAGTCTGACCAGAACAAAAACCACCAGCCTCTTGTCTGAAGACATGCAAAGCAGCCCACACAGGAGGGCAGCAGCAGCAGCAATGCTGCCCACACAGGCTGAGAAGCCACTGCTGGGACCAGAAGCGCAGGGAGAACAACCCCATCACAGGGAGGGGGGAGCCTTCCCAAACTGCACAGCCCAGGAAAATCCCAATACCAGGGAAACAGGAGCAGGAGGGAGGTTAAGCCCAAGCAAGCTGCAAGGAGCTTCAGAAAGGAGAAAAAAAGGGAGAGAAGCCAGAAAAAACAAGTAATGCAAACAGGTCTGCAACCAGCAGAAGTACCAGCTTCTTAACTAGTTCATCAAGCAGCTAATTCAGTGTTGAGAAACTGCTTGTTCTATGGTACTGCAGCCAGGGTAGCAGGACCCATGAGATGTGTGAAGGCGGACAGTGAAAGCGGAGAAAACAGCAGCTGGAAGGAAAGCACCAGCTACTCTAACAAAATAAAAGTAGATTGCTGGGCCAACCTCGGCAGCCCAACCTCTGTAGCCACAGCAGGGCAGAAGGAGACACTGATCCTCACAAGTAAACCACATTTGTTGAGAAGGTGGGAGGCCAGAGCAGCCTGTTCACGGCCACTTCCCAGGGACCAGCTCTGCAAGCTGCCAGGAAGAAAATCCCACTGCAAAATCCCACCGGATGGGAGCATGTAAAGGACTGCAGATGAAAGGACTATAAATTACCATCATAATGATAAGTGGACCACAAAAGTCCTAAGACAAGAACATTTTCTCCTCAATTGATCAAGCGGTCCCACTTAATACTGTGATACCAAGAAGCACCTGATGGTATTTTTTCTAGAAGGGACTGATTTTTCATTCCACTAACCTCAGTAAGAGATACTCCCAACACAAACTCCACTTTCCAAAGCACGTTGCCTATACTCCACAACCTTGTAAGTATAGCATAAGAAAGCACAAAAAAAAACCATTTATCCCTTTTGAAGAGATTACATGACTCCACACTTACACACACACACAAAAAACCCCAAACCTAACCAGCCCAAGCGCAACACATAGCACAAGCAGCAGCTCCCTAAGGTGGGAACAAGCCTTTTCTGATGCCGAGTAGGTCGAGTTGTAAAGCAGATCTTGAAAAGTAACTTAGAAGATGAAAGCAGCATGCTTAGAACTGGACTGATGCCAATGTCAAACGCCACAGTACTCCCTTGGTCCTGGAGCAACCAAGGGAATAAGCATTTAGGGCAACCCACAGGCTACCTACCACATGAAGTCAGCCATTGCCCACTTGAACACACACTTGCTGGGGAAGAACAACCCCCATTATCAAGCAGGTTTTGATAGGATTAGGTAGGTTTTAAGGGTTTGGCGGCTAGTTTGGAGGGGCTGTTTGTGGATTTTGGGGGTTTTGTTTTGGTTTCTACCCCTCAGATATACCCGATCTTCCCATTACAAAGGGTTAAGAGCAATGTAAGGGCCATGTCTTCCTCCTTTACATTTCAGGCTATCAGTAGGGGCCAGCTGCCACTCCTGAAGCCATTTAACAACTGAAGCCCTGATCTTCCCATAAAAGCATTTCAAGCCCCTGAGGATGAATTTGGGAATTACCTTGTCCTCCTGTGAAAAACAAAATCTACCACAAAGCCAAATCATATAAGCATTTTCTAAGCACACTGAAGTCTGCAACAGAGAAAAGAATGTTACAGAAAGCTGAACCGGGAGCCCACAAACCCGAGTCTTTACACAGTCTCAATATATAATCTCTACAAACACCTTAAAAATCTCCCCCACAAAACCAACAACCCCCCAAACCAACTGTACAAATAAGCCCTCAAGCTAATTGGAAGCCTACCTTCCATGTACAAGATGGCACTAGCTTACCTACCAAAGGAAAAAAAGCCAATAATAGTTTTTGGATACTATTTCTAAAAGAGGAAATTTTTAAATTCCCCGTTACTGAGCACAGCTGTGTTGTGTCAGAACTGCAGGCATGATTACCACTGGAAATAGCTCTTTGATGCCTATCGCACTGGAATATCTAAAACAAGTAGAAGCATGGAAACAAGAAGTGCTTTGCCATCCAGTTTCAAAACAAAATGGTGAAGATCACTGAATAATAAAGGGGTTGGTGGAAGGGAGATGGGAGGGCAAAGGGGTATTTGTAGATCTCATATAGGGCTGGACTGATAGATTAAGTAGAAAAAGTATTAAAGATATTTATTTTTATTTCAAAAAAGTTACCTTGACAATTCAGATCCTTTTTACAGCTGATGAGTTTTCACCATTTTCCAAGCTTCTACATCATAAAAATTCAGAGAAATCATTATGTTCTACCTTAAAAGTACCTAACAAAGGTACGGTCCCATAAAGGCTAACACCAGCTTGCACCTGCAGTCTGGCAGGCTACAAAAGGCAGCCTCTCATCTCAATATTCCCAGTCCTGTTTGACAACTGTACATGTCTACTAGCAGCAGCTCTTTAATCTCACAGCGCAGTTGCTTTGGTAGCAACTGTCCTGAACCTCTCCTCGATGCTGATGTGACGACCAACACCACCACCACACCAGTGCACTGCTAAAAACCCAGCATTACTCAAGTGATGCTACAGACCATTAGAGCAATCACAAGTCCGTCCTTTGCAGATGGCTTAGCGTTAAGGGGCTCTCCTAATATTACAAAGAATTCTTGACACAGCTAGTGATGCCACAGGTTCTCAACACAAGCATTCACATTTATTCCTCACTTAAAGCCTGTAAAGCTTGAGTTGAGACACACAAGGCTACTGTATACCTGGGGTAGAAAAAAAAAACAACAATATACTCCTGTGTATGTGTCAGGACAACAGAGCCAGCAAGAGTTCTACAATTTATTGGGATACTATGATACCAACTTTATTTCAAAACACTCCATGGTAGTCACCAGTAAGCAAGATTTCGTGGTTAAGAAATGTGTAAAAGCAGGTTGAAATGTTTCTTCTTGGGCAGGAGGGGCTGCAGCCCGAGGCTGAGCTTATGAAGGTTATTATGAACCAGAGACGGTAATGTTTGATGCAACTAGTTCAGTTTAACACACCCAACCTCCTATCCCAGCTAATCCACAGGTAGGAAATGGAGCCAGATAGTAAGCCTGCAGGAAATCACTCAGCACAGTGTCACCGGTGGCAGTAAATGATGAATTAGGGCCCTGAGGACACAAGGAAGAGGTCTCAGCCTACAACAGTTGCATGATTTAGGACAGTGGTCGTAGTTAATTTTTTAAGAATTATGGTGAACTAGAGATCAGAGTTTCCCATCCCATCCATCTGCATTGGAATCATTTTCTCTACGTGTTGTTTGCAGAGCAATCCTAGTTTTCATTTCCGTGGGAACCAGCAGCCTGGGATTTTCACTTGCAGACTCAAGAGAGGACAGGAGAGCCTCCTGAAGCCTCAGGCTGTAAGAGAAATGCTACTTAATGCTACTGAAAAAGCCAGAAATTTTTCAGTAAGCTAATAATTCTGAGCAGCAAATGACAGCTTCCAAGGTTTAAACCTACAAAAGCAACTACTTGACTGTGTCAAAACCAGCTGTTAAACCTTCTAGCAACTCAGGGCAAGCACCACAAATAGCAGCTGTTTTTGCAGCAAAATACCACACGATCCATCCCCCAAAATAAGTGCTCTGCCATGTATAATATTCCCAAAGTTGTCATGCAGCGGCATCAGCATCCCAAGAAAGACACAGGAGAGGGGAGTTACAGAAAACCTGGGAATTTAAAGGGTATGTGGGAAGTGATAAAAACTTTTAAACCAACTTTCTATAACTGCACTGAACAACTGCTGGCCATTAAAAGCCCTGATCTCCTAACTACTCATGTTCAAACCTGCAAAATGTAAATCCAGCCTTTGCAAGACCAACTAAAACAGAGTTCCCTCAGGGCTCCGCAAATACCATGGTGAAGCCACTGTGGCGCAGGGCCAGCCCTTCCCAGCCTGGGCTCAACACGCCTGCGAGGGCTTCCCGGCACACACATAACACCAGCCCAAGTGCCGGACACACTCCATGTATTCACTGCTGTTTCTCAGAGAGTTTAAATCGCAGCCACGCTGCGCGATGTTCCACGTGTGCGTGCCCTGCCTGCTTGCACTTGGTTTCATGGTGGTTCCCTGGGAAGGCAACGAACCGCAGCCTCGTAAATTTTTAATGAGATAACCAGCAAGCGAAGGGCATCGCTCTGCTGCACTGAATGAAACAAAGCAAGCGACTGCATCCCAGTCACATAAACTAGACAATTTATGGCACGTTTTATACCCCGCCTTAAAAAAATAAAAAATAAAAAACAAAAAATAATTAAAAAAATATATCAAACCAACAAACTGCTTTTCTGCACTTAAAAAAAAAAAAAAAAAGAAAAGAAAAAAAAAAGAAAAGAACATAATCTTGTCTGCTACAAAGAACTGGCAAATCAAGCTGAGGCTAAACGTAAGAACTGGCGTCTTGCCTAGGCTTCCTTGCAAATGCCTTCAAATGGCAGTCATATCCCAAACTACACTTTGCGGACAAAGTATATATAACCAAGCATCGTCACTCTCCTAAAAGCCAAATAAAGGACGGAGCAGTTAGAAAAGGGGGAGGTGAAGGAGACAGGCAGTCCATTTCTCTTAACAGCCAACAGCTTTTATAAGTTTTTCATTTAAACATACAAGATACCATTCAGCTTGGTGACAGGGGTTTCTAGGCTGGTCTACAGTAGGGATTTCAGAAGAATTTAAGAGCAGGAACACTGAGTTCTAACCCACTCCATGCCTGCAAACATAGCTAATGCATTTTTAATGAAAGCAAGCAGCAATTCATTTTTCTTCTTGAAAGGGAGGCTAGCAGAGAGCTACCTTCCAGCACCAAATGCCAGCTCCTCTTCCCAGGGAATGAAAGATGAGGTAGGAATTGGCCTTTCCTGCCTACCAGATAGTCCCGAATTCACAGCTTAGACCACCAGCATCATCAGTCAACCCCATCTCCTGGGCACTGTCCCTGCTGAGATGCAGCAGGCAGTCACCCACGCTGGAAAAGCCAGATCAGACTGCTCCTAGCTTCCAGGCTGTTGATGAAAGTGGGGCTGCTCTCAACAGAGACAGAGCCACATCACTGGCATGAAACATCCACAATCCGTGCTGAGGATGCTGCCTCTTTGTCCGAGAAAAAAAACAATGGGATCATGATAGCTGAAATTGAGCAGATATGGATAGAAAGTAAAAGTATTCGGGGGGAAGAAAAGAGAGGTGGCTCTAGCAGGGCCAGTTGGTAGTAAAGGAACAGGGAAGCACATGTAAAAGCAGATAAAAAAGATGTAAAAACAACAGAAAGCACACCAAAATTAGAGCTGCAGAGGAAGAAGTGAGAATCTGTTCCTAAAAAGACACACCATCAGGGGTCTAAATAGCAAAGCTGTGCTAAAACATATGCACACAAAGTGCTGGGGAGATGCCAGACCTATCCCAATGCTCCCAGCAGAAGCAAACAGCACAGACGGTAAAAATAACGTGACACTCCAGCTTCAAAAAAGCAGACAACTAACTACATACTGTAATGCCTCGGCTTCCATCTTCTATTTAAAAGCTGGCACTGCTGCCCCAAAGTCTCTTATTCCTGCAATATATAGAAACATACATATTCCGGGAATAATTCCTCCCAGGGGGTAGGGCAGTGATGGGGGAAAAAAGTCTGGTTGGGTCAGGCCTAAATTTGAAACAGTTCAACCTGAGGAACTGGAAAATGGGGCAAGCAAATGGGTACCTTTAAGTGGAAGAAAAGACACAGCAGTGTTCCCCCTCTTCTCATCCACTAACCTAACTACCCAGACACCACCCTGCCAACAAGTTCAACTCCTCCCGATTTACAGCTGCAAGCTCACATCTCAGAGCTTCTTAGGGGAGGACTCTTACTTAAGGGGTCTTAATACTTTCTCATACAAAGAGAAATGGCTTTTATAACTCCAGATGTTCCTTGCACAAGGACTGGTAACTACCTCAATTCCCCTCTCCCCAGAGAGCACTCTAACTTCTAGGCACAAGTCTCCTTTCCAAACACTCCCAGGACCTGAGCCTTTAACTCAGTAGTAATGATCTGCACTGTGTTTTTCTATATCAGGCTATTTGGTACCATCTGGTCCTAAAGCTAAAGGTTTTTACGCATGTTCTGGACTGCAAATTGTAAGAAGATTCAAAGAAACCCACATTCACACATTGGCAACAGACCCACAGTTCTTACTGACCTTTTGCAGGCTCCTCCAAAACATTACACTGATCTACACAGACTAAACATCGCTGGATGTTAATGAAGACATCCCAAAATGCCAAACACTCAGTGCAGGGTGGCATTTGCATGCTGAAAGCCTGGAGCCAATGCTGAAGGGGCACAAAGCAGTGATAACCATTCAAGGATATCAGTGCTTTTAGAAATAAAGGCGACTGCTGCATCAAACAAGGACAGGGGCTTGAGCACACAGCCTAATCTTCAAAGATCACGCAGAACTAACTGCATAAAAGGGCTTTGTGTTCCAGAATGCATTTATGTCCTACTGAGTAGGCAAATACTTGTCAAGCTCTTTGCCTCTTCTCTTATTGATGCCAATAATTAAGTGTCCTACAGACCATGGTGTGCCGTGGGGAACAGCCCGCAGGCACACATAATCACAGAACCCAATGTCTCGCACAAAGATTATTTGAAGACTTCACAAAAGTACAGCAGAGCAATGCTGCAGAGAAGTCTGGGGCATGCGAGACTAAAATGGCACTTTGCAGTACTCAACACTTCTCCAACCTTCAGTGAACTCCACGATGCATACAGAGTTGTACAGGAATATTTACTGCTTGCACAGCATGTGCACAGATAGCTTAATGCTTTGTTATCAGTCATCTTAGAACTAACTCCGGCCACCACCACCACCCCCATAACAAGCTTCCAAGTCTTAAAAGGGTGTATACACCCTTTTACCCACTCAAAAACTAATTTAAAGAAAAAAAAAAGGGGGGGGGAAGGAAAGGGAGGAGTAGAGGAAGGGGGAAGAGAAACCCTCAAATATCTGAAGTCAGCCAGGCAGCTTCTGCTTAAAAGTTGTACTCTAGTCTGAAAATACACCAGAGCAAATTCACGGAGCTACAAGAACCTGCAAACAAACCTGAAAGCAAAGACATTGACAACAATCATGTTGCAACGCTACAGTTGTTTTCGTCAAAGAAACATCCACATTTCCAGGACGCAGCACACTGCTTGCTCCAGTACACTGGAAAAATCATTCTTTTTCAAAGAACACACATACAGGTGCACAGAGTCAAGGACAGCAGTAATACAAACATGCCTATAATCTAAGTTTCACCTTGATAATGAAAAATTACAATGATTTCTATTAGAAAAGAGGTTGAGACCAAACCTTAGTTTACTGTTTTTCCAGGTGTCCTGAACAAAAACCCAAATATACAAAAAAAAAAAAAAAAAAAGCCTATCTTTTATCCAAATGACTGCATACACTCACATTGTATATTTATTTTGAAGCTCCTAACACAGAGACGGTGACCCCTGGTACAGGACTCAGCACCATCATCTCCATCTCACACACACAGTTGGGAGCTTTCACACAACCTGTCCTCGGGGTGTGGAGCCCAAGATCAAGCTCCCTGACCCCTAATGTAGTTTTTTTACCTCTGAATTACACTGAGACACATATCCGATGCTAAACTTCAGGTTCCACAGCTGCTCTTGATTAGCAATTGTGAATGGTTACAGCGGGGCTTCTTAAAAGTTTTACTTTATTTAATGACATGTGGTTTTAACTTTCTGTTGGCTGGGTTCTCTTCCAGTTCTAAACAATTACCCTCCCTGCATGTCACAACAACTTAAATAGCCAAATGAACACAGGAAAAGAAAAGCATGTCCACAAACCAAAGAAAGGCCTAAAATATTTTATCCCAAAGGAATCACTGAGAATGCCAATTCATCGGGAAATTCACCTTCTCCTTCTATTGACTTGATGTTACGGGTTCTGCAGTAATGCCAACTGCTCTCTGACAAATCTAACCAACTATTAAAGGACAATGCTGCTCCAGGATAAGAGGATACAGAGCAGGTGCTCCCCTACACACACACATTTTGCTGCAGTGCTTGCCACTTTTCAAGCCAGCCTCTCCCAGCTGAATCCCAAAGATGTGAGCTTCCCAGCGCGCAGAACAAGACATGCTCACCATGCCCCACACAACTGCCAATGCTGCCACTCACAGCACGGGCCAATTGTCTCACACATCAACACCACAACCATTGCAGGTTGCAATGAAGCACCCCCTTGCAACATTAATTGTTGCTTTGCTTCTGTGGAGAAGGCTGAAATTCAAGCTTGTAAAGTGTTATGTTGCAGCTACGGTTATCCTTACAGAAAATGCCAGTAGCCCAGAGCCAAAGAGCCCATGTTCTGTCCTGCAGGACCTGGCCCCAGCCACACTCGGGACCTCACAGCAAACCTTTACTCGAGACAAAGCCACTCCAGCCAGGATCATAGAGGCCGGGCTGTCTATACCCGCCCAAATCCCACTTCGGCCACTTACTACCCCGGGGCCTAGTTACAGCCACCTTTAATTAATGCGAGCCGAAGCAAGGGCGGCACTAAGAACCCCAGCGCAGGGCGGCACTAAGAACCCCAGCGCAGGGCGGCACTAAGAACCCCAGCGCAGGGCGGCACTAAGAACCCCAGCGCAGGGCGGCACTAAGAACCCCAGCGCAGGGCGGCACTAAGAACCCCAGCGCAGGGCGGCACTAAGAACCCCAGCGCAGGGCGGCACTAAGAACCCCAGCGCAGGGCGGCACTAAGAACCCCAGCGCAGGGCGGCACTAAGAACCCCAGCGCAGGGCGGCACTAAGAACCCCAGCGCAGGGCGGCACTAAGAACCCCAGCGCAGGGCGGCACTAAGAACCCCAGCGCAGGGCGGCACTAAGAACCCCAGCGCAGGGCGGCACTAAGAACCCCAGCGCAGGGCGGCACTAAGAACCCCAGCGCAGGGCGGCACTAAGAACCCCAGCGCAGGGCGGCACTAAGAACCCCAGCGCAGGGCGGCACTAAGAACCCCAGCGCAGGGCGGCACTAAGAACCCCAGCGCAGGGCGGCACTAAGAACCCCAGCGCAGGGCGGCACTAAGAACCCCAGCGCAGGGCGGCACTAAGAACCCCAGCGCAGGGCGGCACTAAGAACCCCAGCGCAGGGCGGCACTAAGAACCCCAGCGCAGGGCGGCACTAAGAACCCCAGCGCAGGGCGGCACTAAGAACCCCAGCGCAGGGCGGCACTAGGAACCCCAGCGCAGGGCGGCACTAGGAACCCCAGCGCAGGGCGGCACTAGGAACCCCAGCGCAGGGCGGCACTAAGAACCCCAGCGCAGGGCGACACTAAGAACCCCAGCGCAGGGCGGCTCCTCGGCCCGACCCCCCTCTCCCCGCCCCGCGGTGCTGCCGCTGGCGTTGGCGTCGGTTCCCCTCAGGGCAGGGCGGTGCGGGGGCCCTTACCCAGATGCAGGGTGAGGTTGACGGCGGCGGGGTGCTGCACGCCGGCCAGCATGGTGCGGCTCTGCCACCAGGTGGCGTCGGCGGGGCTATTGTAGTCGGTGAGGAAGGCGGCGCCGTGCTGCAGGTGGGGCTGGGCGGCGTCGCAGAGGTGGCAGGACTGGGTGACGCCAGTAACGCCGGTCTGCACGCAGTACTCTTCGGCAGGCGTCCCGCACGTGTGCGTGGCCAGCACCGTGGCGTTGAAAGCGGCGTTGACGAACTCGGGCATGCAGCGCTGCGGACGGCCGGTCCGCTCCTCAGTGCACTCGTCCATGGCGCCGCCGCACCGCCCGGGCAACCACAACCACAGCCACAGCACCGCCACCCACAGCGCCCGGCGCTCGCCGCCGCCCCCCATGGCGCTCGGCCGACGGCGGAGGGGCTGGCGGAGCGGCGCGGGCCGGCGACAAGGGCTCGCTAGCTGGCTGCCGCCGCTGCACGCCTGGCCGCGGGCTGCGATGGGATGGGCCCGACACTCGCGCGGCGAGCCGAGGGGGTGCGCGCGGCCGGGGGCGGGGCTGCGGCGCGGGGCAGGCCGGGAGCGGAGTCCCGCCGGCCGAGCGGGCCCGGGAATGCTTGCGCTTAAAGGGGCGATGGCGGTCGTGGGGCCTCAGTGACGGGAAGTGCCCGTTTCCCGCCCTGAGCTGATCTGCGTTCTGCCGGTGTTCCCACCGGAGCGGCGACGCCCAGTGACAGGGCTGCCCGGCGGGACGCGGGGGCATCCCGCTCGCTGCGCCGCTGGCGTTGCCTGTCGCAGGCGGGCATGTCCCCCCACCTCTCCATGCGGCGGCGGGCCCGGTCACGGCCTTTGCCCTGTGAGAACCCGGCGGGCCTGGCTGTTTGTCTCTTTTAAAGACTGTTCGGGGGGGGGGGGGGGGGGGGGGTCAACTTTCTCAAGAATGGGATCAAGTTGATCGCGTTGTGCCAGCCGCACGGTTCTGAACCCGGTTCGTTTTGTGCTGTCCAGGCGCATAGGCCTAAAGCGGGTGTGAGGGGACCCATGTGGCCACCTAAGCTCCTTCGATGAACTTAATGTTATTTCCATATATAAATCCAGATCTCTGCTGCTTAGAGGCATCAGCTGTGCCAGACGTGGCCAAAGACTGGGTTATGGTTTTTAGCTATCAACCTTTGACTTTTGAGTTTGAGGAACTGTGTAAAGATTGTGTAAAACCCAGGAATCCTACAAAGCCAGAGCTGCTTTTACAGGAGAAAGTGCCTCCAGAAGCCTGCTCAGGAAACAGGAAATTACTCGTCAAGATAGAAGTTGATAGGAGGGTCATGGAAAGGCTTCGTAAGCTCTATGTTGGTTGTATTTATGAGAAGGTCTGAATGCAGCCTGTGGCTGAAAGAACATTTAAAAATGCATTCTGCCCTGGGAAAAATGTGCACTTTCTTGTTTCAAAGTAAACACACATATCCTATAGAAGCTGAACCTTCGCTTCTGGCATTAAGAGCCTGTGTCAGTCTGTTCGCAAGGTCTGCACAGCACATACTCATCAGCAAGCCTGGAAATTATCATGCTGCTGGTAGATTTGGTGCTCCACGTTGGTGCAGTGATTAATCTTTTTGCCCCATCCCCCCCCAACAGAGTATTAACCTGGCCATGATGAGCTTCTGTACCAAGAGTCCCCTGGACACTCCCAGCACCAGCAGAAGGGGTGTGGATGCGTTCCAGAGTCATCACTGCGTCGCTATTGTTCAGGCTGGAATTACACGTCTGCAGTGGAAAGTTTGATTTTCACTGCTTCCCCCTTTTCCTCAGTTTCTGAACACAAGCCAGCTGCTGCAAAAGCAATGTGGAGCTGATGCCATCAAGGCAGGAGCTCTGGAAACAGTGTGCTGATGGAGCTTCCCTGGCTCAGTAACAACCTGGCTGATGCTTGCAGTTGAGAATAGACATGGCAGAGCAGGCAATAAGAACAAGAGAGCAGGAAGCCACATGGAGGAGATCTATGTGAGGGGGCGAAGGATTAGGATACAGGTGAGAAGCAGGCAGGGACTCTGAACAGAGTCAGAGGGCATTGCCACAAATCCCATTCAGTGGAGCAAAGGGATTGTCTGTCCATGTTTGGGAGGTTCCCGTGGATAATGAAAAAATATTCAGCTTAATGCAGAATTCTTGGGTTTAAAGATACTCAGTTTTAGTACCTAAAAACAATAATTTGCATGATTTTAACTAATCATTTTCCAGTATTTTGAAGTTCAGATGTATGACCATCCTCAACCATTTACGTGAAGTCCTCCTTGTCATTTTCAGATTACTGATTCTAACAAATCCTGATACAGAGAATCTGCTATTTGATATTGGCTATCAAAATCCACTTTATACTCTTAACTATGGTTTCATTTTTGACATACATACGTAAAGTACTCAGATCGAGTGATGCAGTTATATTTAATTCAGTAAACCTATACTTATCTAACTAAAACCAGAATTAAATCTCATATCCCTATAAATACACGGCTCATGCTTTCCTTTTAATGTCTTACCTGCTGAAATAGTTTATCAAAGCACTGCACTATATTCCCCACAAACCCCTTTCCTTTCCAACACAGAAAAAAAACATCCTCAGGTAAAACAACATTGTCTAAAAGCACAGAAACCAAATAACTTCTCTAACTTTGCAATGCTCACATGGGTGAATAACAGTAAAAATACCTTGGTCAATAAATTCTTATGACTGTAAACTCCC
Organism: Amazona ochrocephala; assembly: GCA_039720435.1. NCBI lineage: Eukaryota > Metazoa > Chordata > Aves > Psittaciformes > Psittacidae > Amazona > Amazona ochrocephala. The sequence goes on from CM077887.1 coordinate 546,853, forward strand.
ACGAAGCGGACTGAGTCATCTGTGCAGCAGGAGTGACCTGAAAGATAGGAAAGATTGTCTGATAGATGGGCACAACAACAAAACTTTCCGTCAACCATCTGTAAAATAAGAATAATATTTGTGGATAAGGTTTGTGACTGTGTTGGGCTTAGACAGCACAGGAATTATGAAGCAACAATGAGAAAATGACATGGATGCTGCTTCAAGAGCAGGTGCAAGTCTGCAAGCACTTACTGTCCCAAACTGATACCAAGTCTCCAGAAAATTTGCTTTAATAAAGACATGGTCAGGGAAGAACTTAAATACCTTAAGTTAACCGTAGAAATCAGCACGTTATTACTCCAATTCTTTTTTGAAGTGCTCAGATCAAATTAAATGAATGCAAACAAGTGTGGAGAGAGTAAGAACAAAGAGAAGAAATGCAAACAGAAAAAGCAACATAACCTGAGAGGAAATAGCCTTTATAAAAGCAACACTTACAGGAAATCCTGCCAGCTTTCAGAAGGCCAGGACTCCCAAGGTTGGCAGTCTTGCTTTTTGAATAGACCTTGTAAGTGGAACTGAAAGAGAGCTACTAACCATGAAAGCAAAAGGCATTTCATGAAATGGCTTATTTTTTACTGTCTTAGTCGCTCTTTTGCAGATTATCTTAGATAATTCTGTACAGCAACTATAGGTAGGTGAATAAAAAAGTATCTCTGAAACTGTTCATTAGAGGTAATCTGCCTCTTACAAGTTTCTGCAAACTCAGGAGAAATAAAAGACACAAGCTAATCATTTTATCTCTTTTTTGAGTCTGGGATATATCCTTATTTTATCTCCGTAATACTGTAATGTTGGGAAGAAATATGCAAAACCAACAATAAAACATGAAAAGACTATGCAGCTTTTCATCTGTCTGTTGTGGATTTAAACACAGCCCATCTTTTTAACCAAAAAACATTTTGGTTAATGAATATCTGGTGGCATATATGAAATGAATTAATAATCTTTGATTCCTGGCAGATAAGGTTTTATCTTTTATCTTTACCCCCTCTTTTTTGTTCTGTGATGTAGTCCTGTGCCGAATTTAAGCAACCATATCTTGAGCCTATATTAGGCTGTGGCAGTAACATCAGAAGGACCCAAGCCAGCCCTAACTGTACTTTCTTCCCCTCTCCAAAACCTCCACTCACCTGTCCAACACCACCGTGAACAGCTGCCTTTGGAAAGCCCACTGATGGGGGAATTGGGAAGGGGACACACGTGGATGTACACATTCAGCATCCAGTGGGCTTCTTGGAGTTGAGATGTTCCTCAGCACTTCTTCCCTTCTAGCACTTGCATTCCAAATCACTACATGAGCAGTGCACAGCACAAAGTGTGCCAGAGGAATGGATTAAACTTATTTTTATAAGGTATTGCATCTGTAGTATAGAGACACTAAATTTACTGAGAATATTCTCAGGCTCAGTGCACTACAGGGTCCACTGATGGGTACTCTGCCAGCAAAAAATTCCAACAATATTTAGGTTTCTGTTGCACTGCACTTCAGTTCTCTGTAAGGAGCAGGACTTACCCAAATCCATTTGGATAATATCTGAGTCCTGTTCTTAACTGATTTGCATAGCTATGCAACTCCTTCACATGCATGAGCTGGGGCTGTTTACACTAACTGTCAGACATTCCCAATAAAACTATCTTCCAAGCCTGATAAAATGCCATCCCAGAAAGTAGTTCGTGTGCTAGGGGTGGTCACAGGTATCTCACCATGAAGAGCGTTGATCTGTGTGACCACAGTGGAGTTTAGTAAGTGTCCTTCCTGACCTTACAGCAGAATTCCCAAGATTGTTTTTAACAGAAAGTTGGGTAACTTCTTTTCAACAGTGCTGACAAGGCAGAATTTTTCTTCCAAGTTAGTTCTTAACTCTTCTTTATGGTCACAATATCTTCTTTCATAACACAGTCTGCCAGTCAGTCTTGCCGTGATCATTTTTTTATCAACAGTAAATTGTGTTGCTCTTTTATCATTTGTGAAACCCTGATTTTCTTTGTACAAGATGGTTATTAAAAGCAATCTTAATTGCAGTGTCTCCCTCATTTTAAGAGCTCACCTTTATAAGTTTGTTGTTCTTTAAGCATAGTTTTATGAACTTTGCTTTTCAAAACTGAACAACAACAAAAAACCAAACCACAGTCTCTAAGAAACGCCAACTCCTTTTAGATGTTTCTTTTTCCTGTAAAACCTGTAATGCTTTCTATGCTGTATGCTTTTAGCCTAAGGTCTTTCTTAGCCATTGGACTCATGCTTGAAGACTTGCAATAAAATTTATGTGTAATTTGGAGATGTAGTGTAGAGAGCATGAATGGTCATACATAAAAGAGGAAACTTATGTTTTCCTTCTGCTCTACAGTTCAATTGCTGTAGATTGCTAGCCATATTTTAGGCATTTCTAGCCATAACAATACTAACTATTCAGGTTAGATACAAAAAAATAACAGGAAATAAATCAAAAGGGATACTGGCTTACTAACTGACAGGCCTCACCAAGCAGGGTGGAGTTATCTAAAAAACTGTGGCCAAAACTGTTAGCAGACTTGAATCCACTTGGATTGCTTCAAGAAGGAAACCCTCATCACGTGGAAGTACATTATTCCAAATCATCCAAGGTCAGAACAACCATCTAGCAGAGGCAATAGTCAAGGAAACATTCAAGGTCAGATTGAGTGGGGCTCTGAGCAACCTCATCTAGTTGAAGATGTCCCTACTCATTACAGAGGGGATGGACTGTATAACCTTTAAAGGTCCCCTTCAACATAAACTATTCTATAATTCCATGATTCTATGACAGTCAGTTGAGAAGATTAGTATTTTGGACCATGGATTTTGGATGAGCAGAGCTCATGGTTCTCCTGCTAAATAAATAGTTTGCCTCAACAAGCAAGCTGCAGTTTCGTTTGTTGTTAAGCCAGAAGAGTTAAGCCTGGATGCCCAGCTGGAGGACAGCAACACCAGCATGCAATTTTGGGATCTCGACATTCACTGATCTCCTCTAACTGCTTGTTCCTCTTCCAAAAGCTCCTCAGCCGCTTGTCTCTGCTCCTACATAGAACTGAGTTGATGCAGAGCTGCTTCCCCATTGCATGACATGGAGCATACAGTGAATGGTGAAGAGCTACAAGGAGCTGCCTTTGGGATACATACCTATGCCTGTTCTTGGCCACCTCTTGGCATGCCCAGTCTCTAATCTTAGTAGCCCCTAGCCCACTACGTTCTCCTGAGCATTGCCTATGTCTGTTGATAGTCAGACAATGACCAGTTGAGAGGATAGAAAGACATTCTCTGTACTCAAAGTCCCACTTCCATCAAAGACTAAATAGACAAAAGAAACAATTCAGGGAAAATCTGTTCAGCCCCTGTAGCCAAGAAGAAAAAGAAATAAATACTTGGAATGAACAGAATCTTCTGAAAATACAGCTTTACAAAGTCTCTGCAAAGCTGCAATGCATACATGAACTAGAATTTTCTCAGGTTTGTAACTCAGCTATCTTTGGGTAGATATTTACAAGAACACTAAAAGCTTATTTTTTTAGTTGAAGATGAAGACCATTCCCCTGTCTAACATAAATCTTTTGATCTACTGTTCAGAAAGAACAGGGCATCACCATGAAATACATACAGCGGCTTTGATATAAATTGCACACTGTAGTATTCCCTAACATTTTTGTTTGATCCAAATCACTCTTAGCTGAAAATGAACATAAAAACTCAAAAAACATAAGGATAATGAGACAAGGACCACCATGCAGTTTCAGTGGGGAAAAAAAAAGAAAAAGTCAGTTTTACAAACTTAATCAGAAAGTCAAGGCTGAAAACACTACATGTTTGACAATGCTGCCAGCTTTTTCTACAGTAAAGTAAGGAATGCTGATATTGTTTTAGCAGAAAAGATGACATGGTCTAGTGGTTTAACCTTCCTACCAGCACCACCATTGATCTTGTAGTCATAAGAGGAACTGGGGAGAATATAAACATGCAAGGTCATTCTCTGGTTGTTCTGTTGTCCATAGGTATCAAAGCACTGGAAGATACCTCAGTTTTGCAGGGACTAGAAGTTAATCTTGATCCATAAAGCAGAGTCATGAAACCTCATTTATTGTGAGCAACTGAATTCTCACTTCCAAGTCCATTTTTATTTTTTTTTAATAAGAAGAGAATTTATCCTCCTAGTTTGAAGCATGTAAAGTGCTGTAAACACTCACACTGCTACTTATGGACTATCAAAGCAAAGAGAAAAATTAAGACTATTAGGGAAGGAAATGACATTTTTGAACTCATCAGTGGATACCATAAACAATGGAAAAATATCTAAAATGCCTTATAAATAGACTGTTTCCTGCTAAATGTCTTCTTTTTTTGCTTTTTGAAGTACTATTAGCAAGCTACCTAAGAAGGAGATTTTAAAATGTATTAAAATAAGAACTCAGTAGGCAAGAAAAAACAGTTTCCATAGCTGTAAGCTGCATTTTACTTGCTGGGAACCTCAACATACTACTCACATTTTCATCCCTGAAACTCAGTTCATGAAAATATCAGAAACACAAAGTCAAGTGTCTTTCTGATATTCGCAGTGCCTGTTAAGGAGCTGGAAATTCTAAGACCTATGTGCTAGTTTTTTACCTCTCAGATCCTTAAAGAATAGGAAATCTGTAGTCTCTTCAACTGTTGTTCATTTCTTCCATTTTGGAGCTCAGGAAAACTATTACATTTGAGAATTTAATTACATTAAAAGCATTTATCTGAGTATATCAACTATAACATTTATCTGACAATTCATTTTTGATATGTTAATTTACCTCCAACCTATAAGCCTGTTATTTCAAAATCATATGAAGAAGTTAAAATCAAGATTTAGTGCGTCAATGCATTGAACAATTAATTGTAATTGTCTGTGATGGGGTTCAACTTAAAATAAGCACCAGAAGCGGGTACAGAGGATAGGCTACATCTTCATAGAATGGTGAGTCCCTCCTGCTCCAGTTTTCTCACAAGGATCCAGATGCTTGTCAGTGAAAGCCTGTTGTATTTTAATTAGCACTGAATTAATAATAGAGATTTAGATACCAGAATATGCATTTCAAAAGTTATTTCTTATATGATTTTAAATCACAGAATGCTCTGTAAAACAGCACCTCATTGTGACTGCCCAGTGTTTTTTTAACCCAGGATGTAGCTTTTGTTGGTCCACTCTTTGGCTTCAGTCATTTTCAAAACACATTTCACACCTCCCTGTAGCCACTGGCTGTGGCAACTGAGTTTTCGACACCCAAACTGTTTAGCATCAAAGGTTAAGAAAACAAAAAGGCTCCAGAACATAAACATCTTTACATACTAATACATACCTAGCATACCATTTTCATCAATGGTTCACGGCAGCTCCCAAAGCTCCCACATTTTTCTATATTTAAAACTAAGAATTGTCTCTGATACACATGCTGGTAGGGAAGACTGCATTATTGGATGTTATTGATTTATCAGACACCACCGGACACTATTTATATTACTTCTATATCCTTGTTCGAGAGCTTTATGAACCTGCAAACATATTCAGCTTCTCTTTAATTCTGCTGAACCACATCTTCCTCTTACAATATGTTTCCTCTCACAGTGAAGCTGTCTGCATATTGAGTGAATTGGATTTAATGACTTCTGCCAGACAGGTATCCCTCCAGTGTACCCCCTTCCAATTCACTTACACAAACATAAATGCAATTCCCCACACAGCACCTGAAAGCTTGGTAACCTTCCAGATAAAAATTCTTTTCAGCTCACCTTAATTGGGGAAAATACTGAAAGTTGGGTTTTGGGGTTTTTGCTCCACCTTGTGTTTGTGTTTCCTAGTCATTCCTTACACTCCCTGGCTGTGAGGCTGTGAGTCCCAGAGGAGCCAAGCTGCAGGAGACTTTCCTGGTTTGTTAACCTGTAGAAGTAGTCAGGCTTGAAAGCTTTTACTTATATTCACCTCATCTCCAGCTCAACTGTGGGTAAATACAGGTGCCCACAGTTCTAACAAATTCCATCTCCCAGGATAAGAGGCAATAACAACTGTTCACTCACTGGAAGCCACATGGCCAGGCCCCAGTTTAGCAATATCTGGCTTTCCAAACAGAAAGAAAAAAATAGAATTAACAATGTTGCACAGACAGATGACACATAACTTCATTAGTCCCCTGAAGTGTACAACAGACAGCATTTTTCTCATACTGAACCCAAATACTCATGGTCACATTTCCTTCCAGGTCACAGTTGGGATGGCAGATGTTCTCCCAGTGTGTTATTCTCGCATCCTGCGGTAAGGACTGCCAATTTATTCAGGTTCCAGAGTATAAACAGGAGTTATCTCAATGAAGCAATTGTTCATCCTGCTGTGAACTATGTGACATAATTTTGCAGGCTTCTCTTGGACTCCTACTTCAGGTCAGCTAAAATGTGAAGGGGTGAGGAGCAGGCCTGGTGGCAGAAAGCAAGAGGTGCTGTCAGTTGCGCTCCCTACGGATGCCTCCTCCAGTTCTGCATGGCTGGACAGACACTGAAAAAAGCATTTCATACTCATTGTTAGGACATTAACATGCCATTAGTTTTTTCTACTATATATTTGGGGCATTTAGGGACTCACCAGTTCTTTATAAACTGATTTGCGTGATCAACAGCAACAGACAAATTCAGTGTTCATTGGTAGATAAAACACATACAGGTTTACCCTGAGACATTACAAAACAATTTCAATATGGTTGTAATAGAAGGAAAAAACTAGATTACGAGCACTGATAACAGATGATATCTTGAGAAAACCTGGTATGTGTCGTAGAAATAGCAACTTAGGAAAGGAAAAACTAGATGAGCCGATAGATGGGCTGTGTCAAAGACAGTGCCGTGCTTACTACCTGTGTGCTGTCTGGAACTGGAAAGAAAGTTTTCCAATCTTCACAACAACGACGGATAGCCAGTTGTCTATTTTGTTGTTGTCCCAGCCTGAACCATAATACTCTGTCAAACCATGGTGCTGTATAGTACCATCAAGACTCTTCCAAACATGTTACAGTTCCTGTATCTGTAGAGCATAACTTCCGGCATTTTTCACATTTCCTGAACTTGTGGAGTTGGAATTCTCCAGTAAATGGCTAGTTTGAAGAAAGATTACCAGGGATGGCAGAGAACAAGCACCCTTGTTAGGTATGTGCAATCCCAGAACCATTAAGAGGCAGAACCTACCTTTGTACTTAAATAGTAGCCTTTGTGTCTTAAATAGTGAGATGCCACCTGGTTAATACAATAGCAGAGCAGCAGAAGATGGCCTGTAGCCAGACGATGCCAGCAATGCAATGGACCTTTTGGAATTGTAATACCTTTTGGACAAACTGAAGATGAAGGAAAACAACTGGCTATCTATCTTATGCATCCTTGATGCTATCCATGATGATATGCATCCTGACGATACATGATAACTCAGTAGGCCAATGACCTATATAGTATATTTAATGTAATAGAATTTTGCCAGAGGTCTCTCTCAATGAAGGAAGTTATTTTTTCATGGGAGAAAATGAGCATTACTAAGCACAGTGTGTGGTGATTATAGATTTCTTTTTTCTTAGAAAGACAACTGATGTTCTCTATTAAGACTTCTGTTATGTAAACACTTTCAGCTCAAGATTAAGTTCCCAGCCTTCTCTTGGATAAGCTAGCTAGGCTGAAGTCTTTTCATTAGACCTATTTTTGGCCTTGGATACTTTGTGATCACTTTGAACTCTCTCTGAATTTTTAACACTGTAAAAATGCTGGATGTGAGAACTGGGTACATTTTAGAAGTAAGCTTTCCATTAGCATATGCAGAAATAATATAAATGTTTTTATACACGTCTTTGCAAACACCATGTGTTCACATCTATTTTGCTCCCTTATTTATTTACGATTATTTTGAAGTCCTCTTCTGAGATAACTTTTTGCTTAGATCTGTGTAGATCTGGTTTTACTAAACTTGTTTTCCTGACAAAGATCATTTGCCTGGAACAAAGCAAACCAGACCAGAGTCCATGTTTAAGTTTACAGTAACTGCTCCTCTACTCTCTGTCTCTTTTGGAGAGTCTCACTCAGAGTTTGAAGGTCACCTTTACCGAGGCTGAGCCTGGAAAATTTCAGTCTGAAAACAAAGGCTCCATCAACTCTTGAAGCAAGTCAAAGTAACTTATAAAGCCAAGTAAGCTACTTGCCTTGCTTAAACAACCTTGAATATTTGGGTCACAGGCAATGAGGAAAAGAACCATCCTTTAAAATGTAAATTCATAAACCAGATGGGAGAGCTTAAAGAAGCTTCTGTTGCTCATTTGTAGATGCTGGTTACTATAGCTACCTGATTTAACCAGTATTTTTAAAGTATATTGCGCATACATTCAAAAATATTCTGCCTGAAAAGAATTACGGGAGGATAAGCTGTCTTCTGACAAATACCAATTTTTAGTTTAATACTATAGGCCATTTATTTAAGTAGCTTTGTCAGTTGAATCACAAGATCATACAGCTATGTCTGTATCTCTCATTCTTTGGGTGTATGATGATGCTAATGTAGGGAGGTACTGACATAAGTAGCCTTTTGTTTTGAGTAAATCCATGTCATGTTGCTAGGAAGCTTGTCTTGGCTGAGTTGAGCTTGCATAGAAATGTTTATGAGCTTCTAGTTGCCCATCCTTGGCTCTACAGAAATCTCTGGTACCTGGTCTCCTTGCTGAAGCTGTGTGTCCTCCTCCCGCCTTATTCTTGTTACTTCTAGAGGCATTGTTCCTTCTTCCTTTACTGTTCTCAGTAAGGCTATGGCAATTTATCTCAGAAACTGACAGAACATGTTAAAACATATTTTAGGTCAAAAATGTCAAGTAGGCAACATTTGTATGGATCCCAATGACTCTTGTGAGTGAGAACCACTCAGGGAGATAAGGTTGTTGCAACACTGTCTTTGTTCCCAGTGATAAATTTAAAGTGACACTTCCAAATGCAATCAGTCTGAATCCCAGATATTTTTATTTGGGAAAAAAAAAAAAAAAAAAAGACTGAATTAAGACTTTGTCAAGTAAATGCAATTTGGAACACTAAAAGACAAAACTCTGTCTGGGTGTCCTGGGTTCAGCAGTAGCAGTCATTTTTTCTCCTCCTTAGTAGCTGGTGCAGCGCTGTGTTTTTGACTTTCAGCCTGGGAACAGCACTGATAACACCGATGTTTTCAGTTACTGCTCAGTAATGTTTACTCTGACCAAGGACTTTCTGAGTCTCATGCTCTGCCAGAGAGGAGGGGAAGCCGGGAGGAAGCGGAGACAGGACACCTGACCCAAACTGACCAAAGAGGTTATTCCATACCACAGCATGTCATGCCCACTATGTAAACTGGGGCCAGTTACCTGGAAGGGTGAGATTACTGCTTGGTCAGGCTGGGTATTGGTTGGTGGGTTGTATTCTCTTCCCTTGTTATTTCCCTTACCATTATCATTATTGGTGGTAGCAGCAGTGGTTTGTGTTATACCTTAGTTACTGGACTGCTTGTATCTCAAACTGCGGGAGTTACATTCTTTCGATTCTCCTCCCCATCCCTCCAGGAGCAGGGGGAGGAAGGGGGCAGCGAGGGAGCAGCTGTGTGGTTCTGCTTAAACCACGACACTGGGTTTGAAAAATGTAGCCTCCTGAATGAGGGAAGAAAGAAAAAATTTAATCTGAAGGTCTCAAGAGTGTGCAAACATAAAAATGCTGTCACATTCAGCTGTTGGTTTGTTCTGCTTAATTTTTGGTCCTTCACCCTTAGAAGAAAGATTAACAACGGCAGTCTATAATTCCTAAGCAGAATTTGCTTCTAATGGTTTTACTTTGTTTTTCTCACTTCATATATTATAGCCTACTTAAATTGAAAAGACCCTGGACAGGTGAAGGCCATATGAGTGTGTGATTAGAGGAACCTAGTGAATGTGTGATTCTCAGAAGAGCACACATTAATTTGCACAATGGGTTTCATATCTGTTGAAGTCCTTCTTGTTAATAGCATTAAAAGTATCATGTGTGTATGCATGTGTAAATTGTCTTCAGTATGTTAGATTACTGTGTTATTTACAAGAGTGAGCACGCAGGACCAGCTCCCAGACAGATGCAACAACTGCTTGCTTTTCATCCAAAATAAGATTGCCTCTTTCAGCTTTATTAATAGATTTAACATTAGTGAGATGGTTGTTGCTGTTTCAGGGGCTGCTTACTATGAGTTTTGGGAACAAACTGATATCAAAGCTAGAGTCTAGCTCTGATTCTCCCGCTGTCTGATGATGATGGTGATCCTCTTTTTTAGCAGTCACTCGTATATGCAGAGCAACACCTTTCCACTTGGTTTATCCTAATTTACATAAAACCAAGATCAATGTGTGTTGTGCCTTCAATTTCTGCCTAGTATCCACATCCTCCTACAGATACTTTGTGAAACATTACCACTGTAACCACATGCACATAGACGCTTCTGTGAAAAATAAGACAAGATCTTTGGAAGCAAACTTCTGTGATAACTGCTGCATCAGATGTGCTCCCAAGGCTAATGGCTTTTCCACTCCCTACCCTGGGCTTAAAAAGTTGGAAGTTCCTTACCAAGCTCTTCAATGGGCACTTTTTCTTTTCACTGTGGGAGGGATTGGTGCAGGATGAAGATCCTGACCCACTGGTGTCTATTTTCAATCTGTTCTCTTTGGTCAGCATGGCTTAAGCCATCTGTTATTTCATCACCCTTGGTTATCTTCTTCACCAGTGTAGCAGAGCCACCTGGCTTCTGCCTGGCTAGTACAAGTGCACCTCTTCTACCCAAGTGCATCAGAAGAACTGGCCTCTACAGACAAAGATGTAGTTTTAATTTAACCCCTTTTCTCTTTCTTTCCTCTTGTGGCAGCCTGCTGCCTTGCCCAAACAATAAGTGAAGCCAAACTGTGTTCCAGAAGCATTGCTGAGTCTCTGGCTAGTCCTGCAAGCAGCCTGCCAGCTCCATTAGCCAAACCAAATGTCTGCATTAGCCCTGAGGGAGGAGGATGAACCATTTTATGGCAGCTGTAAAAGGTCACACAGTAAACACCAGTGCTACTGCTCATCTGTTGTCCCAGCTGATCCAAGTAGTTTGGATGTGTGTATGGTACATACATGAGCAAGCAGTCAAAGCTCCCTCCTGGCTCTTTGAGATTCGGGTTACAAACTAGAGAATTAGCAAAACTGAGTTGATTATTTTGGGTTTGTTCTATCTAGTTTGAGACTGGTTGTTCAAATGAGATGGGTCTCAAGACTTACAACACTTGAAAACCTTTGCCTTAAAATACACATTCTGCCTTTCCTGCATAAATCTGTGCAAGCTCTAGGGCTTTGTTTGTTTATAAGCATGGTAGCATTCCAAAAGATGATACATACCTAAAAGCCTCACATTGTTTCACAATCAGGGATGTACTAGAAATCTAATTTGGCTTCTCCTGAGATCAGAACCAAGCTGTTTTCATTGCTGATTTTCTCATTATTAGTTTAGTAGCCCTTTCCTTCTGCTTCCACAGTTGTTTTTGCAATATGCTCACATGTTCTCATTTCCTTCAGCCTTATCTCTCTGCAGGGATGTATTTGGGAAATGCATTTGAAACACCCAGTAATGCTACTGATCCCAAATCCTTGTCTTTAAGAAAGTTTCTCTTATTTTGTATGCTACTGATTATATTCTGCAGGTGAACAGAAGTGTTATTGTCCTAGAATGCTTCCTACTCTTCTCCTTTCCCCATAAATTATAGTTATACCACAATTTCATCTCATCTAATGGTATTTTTTACAGTCTTTCCATATTAGGAAAGTTACCTGCAAGCTTTTACATTTTAAAAATGTAAAATTTTACAGGTTAAAAAAAAGGCAAGTTTTTCCTGCTCTCTATTGCTGCAGTATCCACTTACATATCATAACGTAAAGATATCCCTTCCATTCCTCAGTGACATCATTTAGAGGATCTGGGATGCTGATGAAAGCTGTGAGAAACGGCCAGCTCTGGTTGAGGGACCACTCGTGATGCCACAGGTCACCGTTTAAAAAAACACCTGGAAACATATAAAAAGTTGTGTTTGGAATTGATTCATTATCAAAGAAATGTTAAAGAAGAACCAGCAGCTGGAGAAGCTGATGAATACTGGCAGAAATGAACCAGGAACACTTTCTGAACTACTGAAGGCACAGGGAACCTATGCCTCTGGCAACACTTCTGGGTCATTTGCTAGCTGAGAATTTGGGGGGCGTGAGGCAAAACTAAAAAAACGCTATTTCAAGGTACGTTTGGTGCTTGTCATCTTTCAGAAGTTACTTTTTGGTAGCAGTGACATGGTTGTAAATTACCAAATCTGGATGTTTTGTTCCTGATGCTTGTAACGCTTTCAGTCACACCATTATAAAAAAGTAAAACGGCTGGTGCTGCCCTTTTCTGTGGGGCTACTAAACAGGCAAAATTGAAACCGCTAGTACAGTAGCCTTCTCTTGGTTAAGGTTTGGTGGAAGACCAGTCTGTGTAATGAATTAGCAGCTGTAGGACTATACTGCATCTCCAGAGGGCGTGTGTGTAGATTCACACTCTAGACAGACTACATTAAATGAGATTAAGATTTTTAAATAACTTAGAAACTGTGCAGCTGCTGTAACACACTGCAGAAGTCAGGCATGGCCACATGCTATTTTTGAGCCTCCTCCTAAGGCAGCAGCTCCTGGGATGGATGACTGCCCATTACTTCCTTCATGTGTTTCTGGAACTCATGTTGGACTTCAGAGGATTGGCTCAAGGGCTGAGCTGCACAGGAAATTTTCAATGAGTTTGAACAGTGCAAACAGGTAGACAGCTGCAGCCTGTGAACTTGCATACTTTGAACTCAGTTCCATGGCATGTTTCATCAGATCTGGGGTCTGTAAAAGGACTGCGTTATTTAATCAGATGTCTGCTTTGTTTAATGCAGAGCCTGAATGGTACCCACTGAACGCACAACTGATTTACTACTGTCTTTATTTAATCAATTTTACTATAAACAAATGCTTACATCATTCAATCCAATACTACATGTATTTAACATTTCCAACATGATGTCTTAATAGTTTTTAGGTGGAAGTAAGTTGGTCCTGCATGAAAACTAATGAACACATTATTCTACCACTCCTGCTGAGCAGGGTGCTTTTGTCACCATTTTAGAGGTAAGGATTAAGGTACAAATTGTTAAGTGGGAAAAAAAGAGATTGTTTTGGTTTACTAGTCTGGGGCTTGTTTTCCAGGCTATTTAGCAATTTGTAAGTACTTTGAAATTGCATTTGTCATTGCCTCAGATCCATGGGCTAACACGCAGGACGCCTTGCACACTGCACACAGAATATAAAGAATGCACAATTAATGTAAAACTGGATTAAATCTGTCTGGAATTACATGGGAAATATGGAAAGGTATTTTTATGGATACTCCATTTCAGCAACATAATAATTTGAATGTTGCTTTACAAAGCTGCTACAGTGAATATGATGTGGGCACTTTTCCAGGCTGTAAACTTATCCCTATTAACTAAAGGCATTATTATTGAACCTTAATGCTGTCTTCTCTTATAATTTACCTCTGTCTTTATGAGCCATAGCTCCGAAGCAGTCCGATTAATGATTCTAAGCAAATAACAGAGAACAGTAAGTTTCCCACTGCTTTTAATGGAATTAAAAACTTTCAGGGTGAAAATAAACAGCAGAATATAATTTGTTAGCTACTACCTAGGGAAAAAGTACTGTGCAACTGCAGTACAGTATAGCAGCAATTCAGTGAAAAATCAGTTTCATAAAACATGTATATATAAAATGTAAGTATTTTAAAGTAGCATAAAGTTAAATAGTAATAGAACCTCTAAAACAGGCAGGGCCTCTTTCCTGATAGCTACTGAAAGGTGTAACTTGTTTTTTTGGTTAGGTTGGTTGTTTTTTTTTATGAAGACATCAATATCAGCACTGTATTTAACCCTCCCATAAGGTGACAGGTTTAATACCAAATTAGCATCAGCGGACTTTGCAGCCATGCTTCAGTAACTTACACCTTGAAGATTTAAAGGCTGCAAGCACTGATTATCTAAAAGCATGCGCTCACTTGAGCATACTTCCTTGTTCAGGTTGATGCCTACACCATCATATGGTCTTGCGTCTTGCAAAATATGACATCATGTTCTGACTTTATCTTTTATCTGCATCAATTTTTTATACATTTTAGTATCCTGAAAATAATGCAAAAGTGCTCCTTTTGCTGTCTATCAGTACTGGTGCGCTGTTTTAATGAGCATTACCTCCGGGGGAGAATGGTCACTGAAATGCCTCCTGCTAAAGCTGGCCCTTCTCCGACTTGAAGGCTTGAAAAGTAAAGAAAAGCTCACAGCAGAAACACAGCTCAACTGAAGCCATTTACTGCATCTCAGTCTTTCAGCCCTGCCTTTTCTACCCAGACACACTGAAAATGCATGTGCATCACCACCACTAAGGCAGCACCTCTTGTTTCCTTAAATAACCTCCTCATCCTTCCAGACCCAACCTTCTTTTAAAAACCAGAGCCACATGCAAAGCTACTGCTTTTTATTCAGCTTATTTTAAGGAGTTTTCTGTTACCGTTAAGAACAGGGCAGTACCAAACAGGATTCAGAGCTCTTGTCAGCATCAGAAGAAAAGCACCAGGAGGCTAGGGAGCAGGCAAAGAGGGAGATGGGGAAAGAGGTGAGAGAAAATACCAGCAAATCTCAGAGCGTGTGCCAGTGAAGTGCCACACAGCAAGGCCACACTCTCTTGACAGACAAGTTCTGCACCAACAGAGTGCTTTTAGGCAGCCATTTTCAGATCCTTCTTCCATCAAAGCTCAGGGTGAGCAGACATGTTCACCTCAATCATTCTGCTTTCAGAGACAGGTAAGGCATCACGATCTCACATGCTAAGTCACTCACCTTGATAAAGTTTTCTCTGTGACATTAGCCGTCCTCTGGCTAGCATTCTCATCCCATTTGTTATTTGGAGGCAGAAAAAGATAAATTACCTAATTGTAATGCTAATTTGGTCAGGAACAAATTCAGTATGGGCACACTCTTAACACATGCTCATCAAGTACAAATCAAGTACAAATGTTTCTAAATAACTCCACAGAAAGACTGTTCCTATAAAGAAACTGCTTAAGGGAAAAGATTTCCTTTCAAAACAAGGACTCATCCTCCTTGGAGATGGTGGTCTTGAGATCAATGGAATACCATTAATTTGATGCCACAACTGCTCACTTAGTTTTCCTCTAAACTTTCTCCAGGTAAAGATCATAGCATAGTTCTCTTGAATTCCCCTTCACTGGTACAAATCTCCCTACAGCTAGAGATATTTTTCAGTTCTTACCCTGGAGTATGTTATGCAAAGTGCAGGTCTGAGTACCACCATGTAAGCAGGCAAATCTTCTGCATATTTACTCTAACAAAACAACAAAAGGCAGACTCTCAGATTTCCTCTGTGACTAAATATCACCTCAAAGACAAAAGCGAACGTGCTGTGTTTCTCATCTCTCTTGTGGAGAGGCACACAATCTGTGCCTTTGTGGACCAGGCTTTTGAAACTGAGCTATCAGTTTGCATGAACAGCAATTGTATTTTAATACAGCATGGTGCATGCAAACATGCAGGCAAGCACTGGGGCCAGAAATTAAAATAAAAAGCTGGTTTAATGGCAACTTCATAACTTGTTAGTAGAGGTGTTAATATTTATGTGAGAGGTTTTAAAACGAGCAAGATAAAAATTCAAGTAATCAACTGACAGGTGTTACCCCTCATATTATGGTTTCGACACTACTGTCAATATTATTTCACTCTTCTCCTTTGCCACTTGGAACCAGATAACCACAACAGATCATGATTGCTTCCAAACCCCCTCATGAGAGCTTTGTGACACCAAAAGCCCAAGATACAAAACACACCTTAGGTCGTTCCAGCAGAGAACAGTCGACGGTGTCGTGGCTGCTGTCTCTGACTAGGTGACTGTAGCATCTGCACTCACTGGAGCTCCTCTGACCATCATAGACAGTGAGATTATTGGAGCTCAGGTAGTTCTTTCTTCTTAAATTTCAGTTAATTAAATTTGTGATACAAAAGACATAAGCACTCTGACAAGCGGCTTTTTGAAACAAAGCACAGATCAATTTACTGATACAGTAAACTCATTGCAAGCTCAGTTTTTATAGTGAAAATGTACATGTCATTTCAGGTTAATTTTCAGTTTTCTGTACCAAGGCTGTTTGAGCTCCTCATTAGCATGTCAATCCTTGTTTAGACTGCACCATTCGTTTCTGGCACGCGAAGTGTAGGCAAGGATTATTGCTTTCCCACTTAACTCATCCTGATGGATTAGATATTAAAAACTAGACTGAACATCCTGAAGCAGTATTTTCATGCTAGACACTCTTTAATATGTAAAGCACTAGACACAGAGACAAAACCAATTAAGCTGTAACTTGTAGCTGCTAACAGTCCACAGCGCCTTCCCTTCCACAACCTGTCACCTGAGTGGCCCTCAGGATCAGGTATCCTTGCAAACTCCATCCCAGCAGCAACTCCCAATAGCACAACAGACACAATTTCATACATCATTACACTTGGCTGTACCCTTAAAATGACCGTTAACTTTTTTTTAACAATTCTTGCAAGCAACATAAAATTAGACTTAATCTTTTTGTTAATTAATAGGACTTTGGAGTTGAGCTGTACCCAAGAAGCACATCTGTCGTGGTTTAAGTCTATAAACCCATACAGTCGCTCTCTCACTCACTCCCCACTCTTTCTTCCCTCCGCCTCTGGAGGGATGGGAAGGAGAATCGAAAGAATGCGACTCTCACAGGTTGAGATAAGAACAGTTTAGTAACTGAGGTATAACACAAACCACCACTGCTACCACCAATAATAATAATGACAAGAGAAATACAAGGGAAAAGAATACAATTTCTCACCATCCAATATCAAGCCCGACCACGCAGTGCACCCCCACCAGTAACAATAATGACAAGGCAAATACAGGGAAAGAATACAATAGCTCACCACCCAGCTCAACCAAGCTGTGCACCCCCACCAGTGCACCCCCCACCGTGCACCCTCACCACCCTTCCGGGTCTCTACTCTCCATTTCTACATCCTGCTCATGACATGCTGTGGTATGGAATAATCTCTTTGGTCAGTTTGGGTCAGGTGTCCTGTCTGCTTCCTCCAGGCTTCCCCTCCTCCCTGGCAGAGCATGAGACTCACAAAGTCCTTGGCCAGCCTAAACATCACCAAGCACTAACTGAAAACACTGGTGTTATCAGCCCTGTTCCCAGGCCCAAAATCAAAAAACACAGTGCTGCACCAGCTACCAAGGAGGAGAAAAACGACTGCTGCTGCTGAACCCAGGACAACATCCAACTTAGAGTTACAACATTCATCACTGCAAGTGCTAGAACCAGGGAGACCTCACATCACAGCATTAATGTTATCATAACATTTTTTGGTCCTTTTCCAGTAACAGTAAATAGTAGCTTTACAGTTACAAAACAGAATATTTTTTGTAAATAGACCCGAGAAACATAAATTTTACTCAAAAATGGGAATTTCTTTAGCTAGAATTTAACATCAAAGTGCCCTCAGTAAAATTACTTTTAGCTAGTACCAGAGACTATTGTACATATGCTTGATAATCACTGGTATCCTATTTCACCTCCTGAAAAAAAAGGTAAAAGCTAATGGTAATTACGCAGTTGGAAGCAGATTACGGTGAAAGACCCCACTACACAGAGGCCTGATCAAAACAAAACCTTAACTGAAATAGCAGGACTCAGTCATGGAAATGCCTGCAGAGCTGCTCTCCAAAGAGAGGCCAGCTTGCCAGAGTTCATCCGAATTTTCCCCAGTATCTCCAGTTCTGTTTCTGCACACGTAAAACTGAGGCAGTGCTGAACAGCCTGTTGCTGTAAGGCCCTTCTTTAAGCTCTGGTCTTTTGCTCACCTTGCACTCACCTCTCCTGCTTCCTATTTAAATACTGACTTCTTTTGAAGACTAGTAACAGCCAAACTGAGAAGCTTTAAGAGATGTTAGAGCATACTTAAGAGTTGTACGATTGATACTAAAATTATTAAGTATAATTCTCTTTAAAACCCTTGGACATCTGCTTCCTATTTCCAGTTTCATGTTAACACAACTGAGATAACGCAATGTTTGAGTGGCAAGCCAAAGCAAGCCAGTTATTTGTCTGGATGCAATAAATACAGATGTGGAAAGGACAGGTGGCAAACACTGTGGTACATCTTTCAATGTCTATCCCTGCTGATTCCCTAACAGAAAAATAATCACATTTTCAGTAGTGGTGGCACAGAGTGACCATTCCTCAATCTAAAGAAAAGTCTACACCAACAGAAAGGATTGTGAGTTTACTGCATCAGACCACACAGAAGATGTTACATGCTCCAAATTAATCCCAGATTTAAGTTTGGAGATGAATACTGATACACTTGATGGTATCAAAGATAGCTCTGTAATTCACAGCTGGATACCTAAGCTTTGGCTTTTAGCAGTTTTGATTAAAGAAACAGTGCTTCACCCTTACCCAGCTTTTAAGAACTCTTCATTAGAAACACAAAATATGTTGGACTTGCTTTAAACTTCACTCAAATACCAACGTCTCCCACGCTCCAGTAAGCACAACTAATTATTGCTTCTTAATAAGCATTGCAGTTGGATTAATGGGGAGGTTAATCTCGTCAGACTTGGTAACGTAATAGGATTCATACTAAGCTGTGTGCAGTTGTCTTCCTTTGCTGCTGCAGTGCAGTCTGTGTGAGGGGCAGTACCTGCCTGCTGCTGCCCCAAGCCAGCACAGCTGGTTTTGCGGCTGTGCAATGAAAGAGGCAAGGGAGTCCCACCAGTTTGGGCCAAAAAAAAAACCCCATCCATACATAGACATTTATTGTAAGCTGGAGCACTTCTCCCACCTGGTTCATACAATGCAGAAAAGACCTCAGGAGTAATCTGTACCTGCGGACACGGTGTTACCCACCCCTGTTCCAGTCACTTCCCAGGTGCTTGTCTAAGTACAGAGGAAAACATACCTCACTGGAGGGCTTTTTATCCTCGCTGTGTCAATATACTTCTCCAAGCACCACTCAGCCAGCTGAGCTGTGAATGCCTGGAGTTCACAGGCTGAAATTTCAATGAATTCTCATTAAAGAATTGCTCTTTCACATGCATTTGGAAGAATGAATCGTCATTATTTCAGAGCAGCAATGTAAATGAACACTGCCTCAGACGAAGGGCACAGTTCATGCTTCTGAGATTGCTTCAGGTTTTGCAGAGACAAGCAGCATCACATCAACATTGAAAAAGGTATTTTATGTTCCTACATTACCTAGATCAGCAAAAGAGCTCATCAGCTGCTGTGCCACAAAGTGTAACACAGCAGGCAGCAGGCAGTGGCTGGCTGCAAAAGGCTAAGTGCTGCCTGCCATAGACAGAAAACCACTGCAGCAAGGCCAATTTGCACAGTTTATTAGATAACAAAGAAAAACCCCCACTGAGCCAGAGTTCTGCAATTTGAAATTTGTTTGGCAGAGAATGGTTTTAGACACTGAAAAGGTTTCCTCAGAATACCTTTTACCTTCTACAAACAAAACTAACATCAAAACAGCTCCAAAATCTAAATCCAAATATAAAATTCAACATATAGCATATAAGTCTTTAAAACAAATGCTTTATTGAGAACTAAATCATACAACTTCCAGTAAATTTCTTAAGGGTAGGATATATTACAGAGTTATACTTGTACTAAGAAACTGAAATGGCAAACAAACTGGTAAGAGCAAGAAAGGAATTCAGGAGAGGAACTTTTCAAAGTGGAAAAACTCCTCTGAACTTCAGGAACTACCACCCACCCCTCCCCCAGTCCCCATAGCCTCCTCTATAGCCACCACCTGCTCCTTGATACCCTCCTCCTCGATAGCCACCCCCACCTCCATAGCCTCTCCCTGAGCTACCTTGGTATCCTCTTCCTCCTGAGCACCTGCCAGAGTAGCTGTAGCCATGGTACCCTCTACCTCTGTAGCCAGAACCATGTGGGTAACCTCCCCAGCCTCTGAAGCCACCTCCGTTGTCATAGCGACCCATTTTGGGGGGCCGAGGACCATCGCCATACCTGCAAAGAGAAACATTACATACTTGATGCAATCTTATGGATTCTATTTTTTTTTTTTAAATTACATGAATAACCAATTGCCAAGATGCTCAGTTAAAATGTCTCTAATATCTGTTAACAGAATACAATGTTTGAATTACAGTTGTGCTTTTGCACCTTGTCCACTTCAGTAAAGAAAAGCTAGGAATGGCCTGTCATGGCACCTAAGTAGTTTCTCCCTCTAAATCTCACACAGGTCTACACCTGGCATAGAAAGTTTTCCTCTCAATCCAGTTCTTCAGTTCTCAAAAAGTCATAGGGAGCCCTGATCCTGTTTGCGTGAGCACAGTGATCTTTATTTTGCTCCTCATAAAGCACAGTGAAGTCTACATCAAAGCTGTTCTTGGGTTTTTTTCCTTAGATTACTAACAGCTCACAAGTGTTTTCATTTTTCTTTGCTTCAGAAGTAAGTAATGAAAGTAAGGGGCAAGGGAGGGACGCAAGCACAGACAAACATTTGTTTTATCTCCAGAGACAAATAGGTTTGCCCAAAATAAATTTAGATTATCTTTTTTTTTAAAGCTCATTGTGTTTTGGAAGAGACAATAACAGCTTTTATTCCCGAGAGCCATTTGTCCTTCCTGTGTGCCGTGGCAATGATCTACCTGCCTCAGTGTCAGAACATGACACTTTTACATACATGCAGACTACTGGCTTTGAAACAAAAGCCTCAAGCTCCTGTCCACACAGGAGAAAACTCTCCTCATGGTTTTAGCTCTGGATTTCTGCAGCCACTGTGCAGAGAGCTGACAGCTCTGGCCTGCTCTGTTCAGGCTCTTGCTGTCCCTGGGGGCAGAGGTGGTGAGCACTCCTCACCCCTGAGCTCTAACTGCACAATTCAATGAAGCCAAGCTAACCTTGCATTGGCAGCCATAAGACCAATGCCTGCGGCTGACGGCCTGGAGATCTGACGGATCATATTCAGCATTCGCTCATATGGTGGGTCCAGCTGCCGAATCATCTCAGGATTTTTAGTCACTTCCACAACAAGACCTTCCATCGCAGCACGCAGAGCAGTGATGCAGGCAGCGGCATTGTGGGACATCTTCAGCTTGATCCTAGAGCACAAATTAGTATATTAGATGTATCACAACTTCTAGGAGACAACGTGTTATGAAAGATGTTCTGTAGAGTGGCTTTTCATTGAGGGATGCACACACTGAGCCAGAAATCTATATTCTCATCTTTGAAATATGAATTTGTGAATGAAAGAGCATGAAATCCAGAAGGCAAAATTTTTAAGATCCCTAAAATTTGACATCGATATAACTATCCGTTTACATTTTCTCTTGAAATTTAAAATAAACACCACCAATACAAAACCCCTAGCACCAAAACAAAGATTAAAAAAAAAAACCCGACAACTAAAAGCAGGAGACTAGATATTAGTGAATTAAGCTGAAGTAACTCTTAACATCCACTTTACTGAGGAGGGTGGGGAGAAGACAAAATCCAGATGGTATTCAGTCATGGCCATAAAAACAACCATTTCTCTCCTTAAGCTGTGTTCTGGGACGTAAAAACAAGGTTTCCTCAGCCTCTGTCTGAAGAGGAGGTGCAAAATATATAGTACCCTTACTCACATTCCAGTTAAAGGGGAAAAAACCAGCCATTTTTATGGAAACTGCCTGGTAGTATGTTTTCAATTTAACCAGACAGTCTGCATGAAACAGTGCTGCCAATATAAACCCCTCCCTTCCTCACAGGAAACAAATGTAATGCCTTCACAATTAGCCTATAGTGCACAGCTTGCTGTAGGGTTCCTATTCTATAGAGATTTACATCTGTGTTAGCAGATGCTCGCCCTCAGTCTGTGTTCTTTCACAGACTTGCGTATTATGAGCACCAAGGAGGTCCATACCAGTCATCTACCAGAATGATCTCCCCATCCGACAGGACTTTCTTGGAGGCAAAAAGAAGCAGCTGCAGCGGGCTCACCAAGGTCATTGCTTTGGCAGAGATAGCTCGTGTTCGAATCTGCAGGTGGAAGAGGAATATGACGTTTGAAATGGAAAACAGATCTCTACACCTTCCTCTGGCCACTGAAACCAGAGAATTTTCTGTAACAAAAACAACTCCCTACACAAAAAATCTAGGTATAACGATAGGAAATTACAAGAGCACATGTGCCAACAAAACTGAATGTGAGGCAGATTTTAGAGGGATTCAGCACTGGCTAGTGTAAAACAAAACAAAAACCCCAAACCCCCCCAAAAAAATCCAAAAACCACAAAAAAAAAGAAACACACCAAAAAAGACCCAAAACAAAACACCCCAACTAAACACCAAAACAACCTGCCATTTTAAAGTATTAGTTTTTCCATCACTGCATGTCTGAAATTACGCAGCTGATGTTCTGCAAAAATTATCTTACACTTTGCCAACCCAAAAATGACTAAGGCATAGCTGAATTATCTTCCACCTTTCTCACTCCTGTGGCTGTGATAGGAAGCTCATTGCTTCTTTAGTAGGGCCCTACACATGCAAACTTGGAAGTTGCTACGTGTCCATACAGCCAACCCACTTTGTCATTTTACAGAAACAAGATCTTAAGCTTGTACTTGAAGTGAGCACTTGGAAAACATCAAGCCAACTGTCCTGAGCCAGAAATAACAGCACTGACTACACAGGCTACTGCTCTTCATTTTAAAGGAGGAACTGAAGAGCAGTACTTAGGATTTCAGCTTCCCACCCTGATAGCTGCCTTTCTCCCTGCTTCCTTTCATACAGGAGCATCATGGGCAGAGCCTGTTGTACCTCAGGGAGAAGATTTGCTCCCACCTGGAAGTTACCACACATGCTCAATAGAGAGAAACTTTCAGACTTGAATTTGTGACAGAAAAATGGCCAGTGCAAGGAGCAATGAACCTGCAGGTCAGAAAGAGACTGCTAAATGAAGCAAAAAACAGAAAACCCATCCTCAGAGAGAACCTGTCTTTTAGCAGGTACATAATGGGTAAGAAGAGAGCTGCACAGAAATCCTTTCTTCACCCCAGTCTCACCCATGTCCTCTCTTAGCCACTCTTAAGCCACTGTCTTGAGTCACTCAGTTTCCCATGTGTACTTTGGTTTAATAAAGCACAACTTTTCGAGTTCTAAAGTCTTCTGTTGTTTCTAGGGGGACTCACTTTACAGAGACGGTTGTGGCAGGTCAAAGGTCTGACCCACTTGGGATCCTGACATAAAGGGTGAAGAAGAGACAAAGCCTCACCACAGCTCTGAACTATGTACGTGGAAATCCAAAGTGTCAAGGTGAGCCCACAGCCAGTGCCCAAAGGAGTCAAAATTCCGTTTATTACTGTGTGGTTTATTTGTCATTACTAAAGCAAGCTGCACATCAGGAAAAAGGACTGAGTATATAAAAATCAGCATAAACAAACTGTAACTATGAACTAACCACTTTGACAGGTAACAAAAAAGAAACCCCTACAGCATCAATTCTGCTATATCTTTAAAGGCTCTCCTTACAGCAGGATGCTTTGCTAATTCAATGCTTGTTCTCAAACAATCTTACGGCACTTCCCAGGCAGAAGAAATTCTAAAGAAAAACCAGCTGGTTTCAGCAACAGGGAACAGACCTTCAGGGCCTCCCCATCACTGTGCTGGAGTAACTGCACAGGCAGCACAAGCAGGCCAGCAGCCCAAGAGCCATCTCCCGTTACATCCTACATAAAGGCATTGCCTTCATTTGCTTCTTGAAAAAAAGGTGAGCAGGAGCAGCTGCATTCATGATGGCCATCACTGAAGCATATGAGAGCACACAGGGGTTAAAGTGTACATGTACACTATGTGCCAAGTACATAAAACTAATGGCACGGAGGAAAAGGTCATGGCGACCCTGAGGAAAGCATCTCAGAGTTTTTATGAGGCACTTGGGAAATGGGAGTTGTCCTCAGGAGATGACAAACTGCCTACATGCCAGAAAGGGAGCACCTCACTGCCATATTACATGCTCCCATTTCACCTCTAGATTCATAAGCAGCAGGGGCAATACAGGCAAAATTTCTTTAGTGCCTAATTAGTATGGAAGAGATCCCAAAGCAATCTCTTAAAGAAGATAATAATTTAGACCTTTTTCAGTGACCTGCCTGTTTTCACAAAACTCACAGGAACTTTCTATGCAGCTCTACTTCTACTGCATTTAGCTGACTAGAAGTTACAGGAAGGCTGAGTGACACCATGACCACACAAGGTTCACCTTCCAAAAAAAACCCCAACCAACCAACCCAATAAACCAACTCCCCTAAAACCAATCTAAATACTGCATGGTGTAGGTTTTTTTCTTATGGCAAGAGAGAGAGAGGCAAAAAGACAATTTGGTAGCAAATGATCAAGAACAAATTCAAATTCTTTACCTTTTCTCCAAAAACAAAAAAGGGTGATGGATACTTGATTTCCTGGCTGCTGAAAGGGCAATTGACAGATGACTTGTGGATGAGTGCACTATGCCCCTCAGTGGTAAGAATCTTCCTCTTCTCCTTGTGGTAGCAGACATTGGGGTAGACCCCAAAAGCAAGCAGAGAGATTACAACATCCAGATTATTATCTGGTCCGGTGTTGTTAAATGGTTGAGTCATCAAACATTCTGTTGACAGAGAACAGAAGACTGGTTCACATCCACAGGTCACGTAGGACAGTACAGGAGAGTTGTTTAGGATCCTGGATCAACGCATTTTCTGACTGAATCAACTGGTAGATATGCATCTGTTCTCAAATGACCTCTGCACTCAAAACATTTCAGTTCTAGATTCAATTTTCAACTTATTCATGGAGAGAAAAAAGCTGAAAAACACTACTAACAAAAGAGGTATTTTTTTTTCTCCTGAGGTTTTCAAAAACAAGGAAAGAGGGGTTTGCCCAGAATGTGCTGTACCACAGTGTGTTTACTGTCATTTGTTTTGGAGACAGATCTTTTGGGGGAGGTCAGAATGGATGTTTTCATTAGTTTGTTACAAACCTCCCCAGAGGCTTCGGTGGCTTGTTTTCAGGTCATCTTGTCCAGAAATAAAGTTAAGGATAAATGCAGCAATGATCGTAGCAGCATTAGGAGAATATATTAAAAAAAAAAAAAAAAAAAGAATTTGAAGAAAAAAAAGGAGGGGGAGAGGAACATCTGCTGAATCCAGCCAGTCATGCCATTTCACTGAGCAAGCTCCTCAGGAGCATCAGGCAAATTCAGAACCTGGTCAACTTCAAGTTCCTCCTTACAAAATATAATAACATGCAACACTACTGCACACCCCTCCTGTGGCACAAACCCAGAAAATCATAGGCACAGCACACTATTTAGATCACACAGACTCCCCCTAAAGCTAATGGAAAGGAGGGAGGAAGTACAGCATGACACATTTTGGAGATGCAACATGTGAAGGAGAAAGAAGATCAGTGAGTTAACTCTCTAAGGTCAATTGCTTAACAGATTTTTACTCTTGCAGCCCTAACCTCAGCCTCCAAAATCTCCCTACGTTGCTCCACAGCCATCACAGCTTCTCTGGTTTTAACAAATACGACAGAATGACTCAGCACTAAAACTTCATCTGAACGCAGCTGTAAAAGCAGAATGGCTTTATGGCAAATCCACTATAGGCCTCTGTGCTTGTGTGCTCATCCTAGATTATCTTGTTTGTTTATTTCTTATCTCATAATGAAAAAGACAGTCATTAAATTACTATGTCCAAGCAGAATCACCTTCAGGGAAGCCAGAACTCATAAGTATATCTTTCAGCTGGACTTTTGCTTCCCAAGTCATTCTAAGAGTAGCCATGCTGAGTCTTTTGTGTTCACAAAATCTTTTTTCTGCTTCTTCACCACCCATTCTAAAAAACAAACAGAGTGAAATTAGAAGTCTCTTCAAGAAAAGGGAAAGTGCAACAGTCTGTTATAGCATCCATTGATGTATCTAGTCTGGCCACAAATCTGCTCACCCTGTGTTACCCATAACTTCTCATCAAATTTTGTGCCAAGATAATATACCTTGCATCATCCCAGGCTTGGAAAACGGAGAGCAAAGCAACATGATCTGAAAACCTGGTCCCAGCAAAATTCCTATGGACATAACCCAGGCGTTTGCCTTCACAGATAAAAGGTTCAGGGAAACACGTAGCTGCAGAGATGGTACAAACAGCATCCCCCACACTGAAAGAAACCACAAAAGGATCGGGTTTTTTCACAGCATTGTTGACAGCAGGTTCTACAGGCTGTTGATACTAGTAAAAACTTCTCCACAAGAGATCTGAGTAATTTGGCCCTTTTCTAACAGAGTTCTTCACAGAAACACTTCCCCAGAAGTGGATGTTAAAAATTAGCTCCAAATCCAGTACTTTCACAACAGCAAGAGTTTACAAGCCCTATGTCTAATCTTCCCTCCATATACCATCTTCTTCTGGTGAAAAGGACCCTACAGCCATCACAATTACAAATAAGAGATCTCTACTTCTCCCAAGCAAAACACATGGATTCATTTTTCTTCTTATCTAGGTGTCACATTTCACATATCCCCACCTCTAGCTCACTGCTATACTTGAGTCCCACTCTTATTTCTAATTACTCAGCCTCTACTGCTCCCTTGCAGTTAACTCTGAATTTCATGACTACCTTACTCTCTATACTTGAAGTTATCTTTTATTCTCATGAATATTCAGTCTCCTATTCCCAGCTGTAGCATTTATTGCTCATTTAAGTGTATTGTTTTTTCTCTTGTAGAGTGCATGTCTAGAGGCTGAAGAACTTGGAGAAACAAGAATAAGACCATTGAGACTACTAAACTTACTAAAAAATACAGCCCATAATCATCATCTTGCCAAGACGAGGTTCAATGGGAAGTTTGGCTAGGATTCTTCCAAGAGGTGTCAATTCATCATTGGAATCCAGGGCATCAAGCTCTGAAACAAGATCTCTTATTATCAAAGACTGTCAGCTAAACCTTCTGTTCATCAAAAAGAGAACACCACAAACTTTCTCTTCCATGAGGCTTTGCCTTCCATTACCTAAAATTTTTTACCTGAGCTCATCCTCAAAAGTATCAAATCACTGTCAATAATAAGATCTAACATATATCTGTGGCTATTTGCTGTACAGACTGAAGGGTCTCATGAGTATCTCTCTAGCCATTTGGCCATAAGCATTAAACTCAACTTCATAAACCTCTTTATAACTTAGCATGACAAACAACACAAGTGTGATCTTTAACACCCTTTCAAGATATAAATGAAAAATGCAAACTTGTAGTTCACATACTTTATTTATGACTGCTTTGGGAAACTTCAGCAGAACTAAAAGCTTTGCATTTTTAAAAAAAGCCCCAACCCTTACAGCCTTAGTGACTAAATGGGAAAGCAAACAAATAAAGGACTTCTTAGCCACTATCAAATCAATTTTTCTTGGTATCTACTGAACCAAAAGCCTCAAGAACATTTTGAAGACTAGCAAGTCAGACCATCCTAAAAACATACTAGTCGTACGCACACACTGAAAACAAACCCACAGGCTACACAGGAAAAAGAGGCACACACAGAAACTGCTATTTATCATTAAAACTGGAAATGTTGCCTTTTCCCCAACTTTGCATTCCTTATCTGCAGTGTAAGAAAAGGACTAACAATTTTTAGATAAAAAAGTCATTAAATTTGAACACATATCCTAGCTATGTTCTTCATTCTGGTCCTCCTCCTGTAAACAAGCAATGTAGATGTGTCACACAGTTTTTTCCTAAAAATCAGTAATCATACAGATATTTCAGTTTTTAGAAATTTTAAGAGCTTATTTAGTGACATTTGCCAAGAATTCTGAGGTTTGAAATCACAACTTTAAATCTAAAGCATCAATTTAGGGTTCCTCCCTGCTCTATTTTACTCATATTCCAGTTAGTACCTTCAAAAAACTGGGGAGACAGCTTAGCTCCCACCTCAGTTTCTTCTGGTTTGGAAGGACACCGGTGCTTACATATTTACAAACTGGAGATATAAGTACTTTGCAAAATACTGAGATCTTGGCTCAGCAGACTGTACAAAGAAGCAATTATACAATAAACTACTAACCTCTCTTCTTCAATACTCTTATGGAAGTTTTGTAAACACCTTAGGCACTGGTCTGAGTCTATGTCATACACAGCAGTGCTACAGCTGGAAAACAGGAAGCTGGAAGCTAGCATAAGTTACTGGTAAAATAACAAAACAAGCCTTCAGTTTGAAGGCTCAAGTTTCTTAAAGGAATGACTGTCCACTTGGGAATTCAAGTATTTCTTCAGCTGCAAAAGACACTACTACCCACACGATGCATCCAGGAAACACCTTGCTGTTTCACACAGCATGCTACTACACAATCTAATCGGAGACGTTAAAGCAGTTTGTAAGTGATCATTATACTCCAAATCACTTGGAGTCAGCTTCATTAACAAAAAATCTTGCTAACAAACAGTGATACCTCTTAGTGTGCGTTCTGCTTCAATCACTGCATCCAAAGGTGGTGGTTCTATTGCTTTGGCCAAAAACTGACCAATTCCTCCCAGCCGCAGCAATTTGATGCTCAAAGCAATTTCATGAAGTGGTGTTCGAAACATTTCGGGTGTCATATGGGTTTGAAGTCTCAAATGAGAAGAGAACAAAAAACATTTTTCTCAAAACAGGGTTTGATCGCTATTCCATCAGCATAAAATACTGCCTCCCAGCCAACCTTTCAGGTCTCATTGTGCTCCTGTAGCTTAGGCACTTCTACCAGTATCTGTCTTCTGTGCTTCTCAATTCTCATCTCAGGGTAAATTTTAAATGGAATTGTACAGAGGGTATAGCCCTCACATTGGCACTACCTGGTGTGGTTTCCAGTATGAGCTGACCACACAAAGTCTGCATGGCTGAAGCCCAGTTCACAGCATAGCTGCATCCAGCCCCACACTTGCCCCCCTAACAATCATCTCTGGTCTTCCACTCCCAAGACAGACAACCTGCTTTCAGCCTGACTTACACACAAGCGCTTCTCTATTTGTCCTTCTATCAACTCCAAACCACCCAATTTGTCCTGCACATTTCTGCTTTTATCACTTAGAGGAAGCATTTTTGCTGGATGCTTTCCAAAGGTGTTTTTCTGATAGGAAAAGACCTCATGGAAACAGATAGCCTTTAGCATAGCACTGTTAGTAATCATTTAGATGGCTGGTTGAAACATGAACTCCATAGGAATGATTGCAGTGAGCAACAGAAAGCTAGACAAGGTCTCACAACACAACTTGAACACAACCAGATTCAGCTAGCACCAGATTTAGACAGTATCTCTCAAAAAATTATCTGCACAAGTCCACACTCTCTTTCCTAGGCACAGTGGAGCTAGTGTATTTTGGTTTTATATTCTTTGAAGAAAGGTAACCTTAAAGTCATGAAGTCACATGATTACTTTAGTAGCCCAAAATAAGTTCACTGGCAAAAATTCTTAACACTCCACTGTGCTAGACAGCAAATCTAAATAAATTTGAGCAATTTCAGGGAAGTTTTCGATCAACTGATGCTTTCAGAGGTTACAGAAAGCAGAACATGAAAATACAGCTATGCTCTAATGTCTGAGAAAGGAGCACTGA
Organism: Amazona ochrocephala; assembly: GCA_039720435.1. Taxonomy (NCBI): domain Eukaryota; kingdom Metazoa; phylum Chordata; class Aves; order Psittaciformes; family Psittacidae; genus Amazona; species Amazona ochrocephala. The sequence continues at coordinate 576,694 of CM077887.1, forward strand.
AACTTTCATGAGAGAGATCAAACACTGAGTGCAACAGCTGTGTAGACTTCTACAACCAGCAAAATACATTCACGGCTCCAGTAACTGAGAAACAGCTTAGCAGATAGAAGAGGTCAAAAGTCACAGCAGCAGGGAAGACGCTAGAGCAGCATGAAGGGGTTTCCTGGCCAGAGAATGGCAATGGAGGCAAAAGTAGCATCTGTCTTCTCTCCTTTTTACCACTTTAATGACAGAATTGCGGGTTACGTGAAGATGCCAGGATCCCACAATGCCTGCAAGCAGACTAGAGCCTTATTCTCATTTCAAAGCTCTTTTCTGCCTTGCTTCAACACCCAAGCACTATTATTTTTCTCCCAAGAAGCTCTGTAGGTTGCAGTTAAGTTCCTAATAATAATATCATGAACTATTTATCCACCTCACTCTATAGGCAAAAGCATATAAGCATATATAACTTTTTTTAAAGCAAAAAAGCCAAGATTCCAGTGTGAACTAACATGATGCACCTCCTCTCTGTGCTTTCTGAAATTATTTCCCCAGTAGCAGAAGTAGCAGACAACAGTTCTGGGAGAACTCTCAGTGGTTATTTTATTTCTAAAGAGCACAACCTCACCTTTCAAAGCGAGCTCTGCTGCACAAATAGAAACAAAACCCAGCACGCACACGTCCAGCTCTTCCTTTCCTCTGCTCCAAATTAGTTTTTGATGCCCAGACTGTGGCATAGTTTGTCATGTTATTATGAGCAGTGAACAGCTTCACTTTTTGTCTGTCAAGAAAAAAAAAAGGAACAAAAAAACCCAAACCAAACCAAACAAACAACAAAGCACTTAAGATCAAATGCTCTTCATCTCAAGTCCTGCCAAATCAGTTCTTATTTTATTCCTTGCAGTCACACTGCTTTTAAGAAGCAAACCACCCCTGTTTGACTGGCTAAGTTTTGGCTAGTTAGAGATCTACCTGGAAGCTAAAGTATCACACAAAACTGTGTTCCAAGCTATACAAAGATGCATTTTTTGCAACTGTCTCAAAAGCTTAAAATTCTCATGCACTTCTTGAGATGCCTATGTGCAATGTGCTCAGAGAACATGCATAGCAAGACAACACATGCAACTGACTACAATAATCTTCCTCTTTTCTATCAGCTATACACTGAGTGTTTGTAATACTCCTTTGGCAGATAACATATTTCAAATACGTGTGGAGACCCAGTGACACCTCACATGAATCTAGCGTGAATCTAGCTGACCAAAACCAGCCCACTGAAATGCCAGTGAGATTTGTAACCGTGTTGAACAGCTAAATACAATGCAAGTTTGTCTTGAGCGACTCAGCCCTCAAATTCAGCTTTGTGACTATGGGAACACAAGGCATTTCTTCATGTTCAGAAAATCTTTTCTGCATTCCAAAGAACAGGATTTCCAAAACAAAAAGCTACTTCATGAACTCACTTGCAGGAGTCTATAACATAGACCACATCGTTGATGGTAATGCTAGTCTCAGCAATGCTGGTAGATAAAATAACCTATGAGAAACAGAAAATGCATATTGAAATATATTTGGTCTGAAAAAATAACAGATAGACTGCAAGATAAACTACATAACTTATATAAAAAAAGTCAGCAATACATTCCACAAAAGCACAACACAACTCCACACAAGGAAGGCTCTCATACTTTCATTACTCCAGCAGGCACGGGATCAAACACTCGACGTTGCTCCTCCAGAGGAATTTGCGAATGCAGAGGTAAAATTCTATACTGGTTACCTCCTAAAAGATGAAAACAAGAAAGTCAGTAACTACCACTACATGAATATCATTTATTCTTTGCACAACTTAATAATTTCTACCCATTCATTCTCATAACAAATCCAGCTCCTTAAGTCACTCATCCAACTCTCATCTTTACACAGTCAATAGATTCCTTCAGAAAATATGAAATATAATAGAACACGGTTGCTTGTACCAAAGCGTGGATTCATTTCTAGGTGCTTCTGCATTGTATAAATCAAGTTCCAGCCAGGCAAGAAAACAAGTACAGCTCCAGGGACATTCAGAGTCCTAATATAAATTAGCAGGGCCTCAATGAGTTCAAAAGAAGTTTCTTTTTCATTCAGCTGAGCCATGGCATGCTTTGTTTCTGGGCCATATTCATCACTGCAAATAAGGTTGCAATTGGTCTGAAACAAAACAAAACAAAACAAAACACCAAATAAAAACACCACACACAAAAGAAATCATATAAATGAATTTACTCAAACTGTGGAGACTGGCTGGCCAGGCAATTGGTAAAATGAGATACATAGGTAGCTTATAGGGAAGACCATCTCAGACACAGCTCACAGACTGACCCAAAGAGCAGTTCAAGTCCTGCTTCCCCAGGTTTCTAATGTAAGAACTTAATTATAATTTCATTGTACTAAGTTATAACTCAATACAAATTTGCAGCAGGAAGCTACCAAACTCATCTAACTTCTGTTCAGATGAATTGGGACAACGTCTTAAGAAGCTTCTTGATAAAAAATGGTTATTTTGTAAAAACTTCAAATAGCTGACCTAAACAGTAGTTTCAGACCTACAAATTGAAAGCTGTATCACGAAAGTGATTGTTTCTTGTCAGTATCTTTGAGCACTAACAGTCTCAACTGCAGAAGAAGGGAAAGAATCTAAATTTTCACCCTTGAAAAGGTATCGCAAAGCTCGTAATTCTGTATCTGTTTTTTTCTTCCAAAGTTACCAATCTTTTCACTTTTAAAGGCATTTCAGTTCTACCTTTAGAGACGGAGGTTGACAAAACATGAGAATACTAGTTTCAACAAAAGAAGTTTACAAGGTCAGTGAAAAAATTAAATTCTATTTCTGAAGTTAACAGCAATCTTTGATACTGAAAATATAAAAGCTGCTAAAAATGTGAAGTTCAACAATGCCCAGTGATTTACACTTGGGCTAGAGTCCTAACTGGCACTTGTGTAACTTTTCATATTAAGAAGTCAAACATACGTCATCATCTTCAGGACTTTCTTCATCCTTCTCTTTCTTCTTCTTTTCCTTTGGTGGAGGAATAAACTGAGTCATTTGAATGCAATCTTCTAGAAAATAATCTGCAAGGACAGTCAAGAATTGGTTATCAAGACTGAGTAGAAGCCTGTGAAAGGGAAAAATTCTTTTTTTTCACCTCCTGAACTCTCCCTGATGTAATCATGATGTTTCAGAGTACGAAGCCAAGACTGGAAAAAACTCCTTGGCTGTCAGCTAAGGTATAACAATTATTCCCACACTATTCCTATGATTACTACTCTATTCAATATACTTCCACATAATTTTTTCTGGTTTGTTTTATAAATACAGGCTGATTTAAAGCCATTTTCATTATTCCTAATATCAAAGACAACTGATCTGAACCTTTACTATCACCGTCTCATTCTCCAATGGAAAATACCCCAAGTGGTAGTGCATTGGGAGTGGCGGTATTATTCATTTGCTTTGTGTTTTTAAACAAAATGGTGCTATGAAATGGCTCACTGTTACTGACTTCTTTGCCCATGGTAAGGCACATCTGTAAAACATGACAATCCAGAAGAAATGTGTATCTTGCTTTCACCATAGCCCTGAAGCATGCGACTAATAAAATAAAAACAAAAGCAGTTCCTGAAAGTACAACCAATGGTTTACCTTGGACAGGAAAGGTTCTACCAAAGACCTCAATGATTGGACAGTTGAAGAAGTATTCACAAAACATACTAGTGTCAATGGTGGCAGACATAAGAATAACCCTGATTTCAGGATATGCCTGAATTACATCTCTCAGTACCACCAGAAGAAAGTCAGTCTGCATATAAACAGAATAAAAGCATCATTAATTTCCTACCCATAAAAATCAGTATGTTCCCAAGAGACCAGAAGGAATTACAAAGACATATACATTTACTGAAAAGGAGTATGCTGTATATGAGAAGTAACAAGTGCCACAGAAATGTTCTATAACCAGAAACGTTCTATAACCAGAAACAGTTGTCAGTGCTTTATTGTGAAAATACTGCAATTCCTGGGATAAGTGAATTTTTGGATTTCCAGTGCAAAGAAGGGTTATTCTTTTCTTGGAATGAAAGAAACTAAAGAAAAGCATTCAAAAATAGTTTGCTTCCTTCCTAACAATATATTACAACCTAAGGTCTTTTTAAACTTCATTTATATCTAAAGTAGCCATAGTTCATAAAATAAATAGGAATGATCCAGTGCAGCTATATGCAAAGCTTTGTAGTTCTGTTTAAACACGGCATTTATGTAGTTTCACCATGCAGTTAGGCAAACCACTACTTCAACAGATAAAATTCCAGTCTCATTCAAGATTTCAAAACTTGTATTTTATACCATTAATACAAACTTAGTAGATGAAGAGATGCATCAGAAAAATCTGCATTGCAATTCCATCCAAATGAGTCCCCAGATTCTGTCAAACTTAAACATCATGTCAGACCTTAACTGTTTCTTGCATTGTTGGTGTGGGCAAAGTTGAAAACTATACGGAAGAACTAAGGGGACAGAAAATGTTTCCCATTTCTTAAATTACATACAATCCCTCCCCTAATTCTACTGTAATTTTTCATGTCAAAACCAAATTTAAATGCTTCAAGATCAAAATTGCAGCTTCTGTAAATACCACTGCTGTTCTGTTACAGCAACACAACACTGTCAGTATAAAAAGGACTCCAAAATAAAAGTGACATTCAGCTCCCCCATTTGGACAAGACCTGTTTGTAATGTGGTGTTCTATTTTCCATAGAGGATCAGGACAGAGAAGATGACCTACCAGGAAAAAAGAAATAGGGCAGCAAGGAAGCACAAGTCCTTGCTCTTCTAACCAGGTAAGAAGTAACTAAGAGTTTCTACAAATCTTATTGAAGATGGGAGACTCACATATATAGGATGTAGTAACACAAAGTTTCCTTTCATACTAGAACAGATACAAAAAGTTAAACAGAACAGAAGCATAAAGAGAAATAGGACTGTAATCACCAGCTAACTCACGTTAATGTCTCGCTCATGGATCTCATCAACAATAACATGACTAATGCCACGGATCCCAGCCTCCACCTTTCTCAGAAGAACACCTTTAACAGATATAGGAGGTAAATGTCCATATAAGTAAGAGGGCAATCTTCCCCCTTGCCATTTCATCACTAACAGTTGCACTGGTTTAAAAATTAAGAAGTGTGCAAGGTGCCCAGTACTTTTTACAACCCCATCTCTAATTGCTTTCATTTGTACAAGTGATGGCAAGAGTATGAAGTATTACTACCAGAAAGACTCTTTCTGCTTTCCCACCCAATACTGCTTCCCCTTCTATCTTTTAAGGACAATCAATATACAGCAATTTTATCTCTTCAAGAAATTATTTCCATATGGTATTAGACCTGTTTTATCACATTTCCAAACAACAATCGTAATCTTTGGAAAACAGCATGTCAGCAAACTTCTATCAGAAATCCACAACTCTTCAATCTTTTAAACCAAGTTTCTAAAAATTTTAGTCTAACCGTATTTCTGCTTTTGCTCCTACTCAAAGAATTCAAACCCATAAGTAATAAGCCCCAAACATAAACAAAACAACACAGACCTACGGTGCAGAAGAGCACACTGGCATGGGGCCGAGGAAGCACAGATTCAAATCGCACGCTATATCCACAGCTTTGCCCAGGTTGCTCTCCTCTCTCATATGACACACGCTCTGCGACAGAAACCGCGCTAATCCTCCGAGGCTGAGAGATGAAAAAGTTTTCCCTGACTTAATGATGAGGATTTGTAAGTGTAATGGAACACTATTGAAAACAAGAAATTATAAATGCTACGTGTGTCCTTCCCCAAGATTTCTTTACAGAGTAGTTATTACACAGTAATACCTATAACAACAGGCTTTTTTTCTTCTGAAGTGGTTATGCTGCACATAAAATTACAGAAGGATATAAGGATATATGGGAACTACCAAGTGGCATTTGCCAAATTGTTTCCCTTTGGTCTGCCAAAAAGTTTTCACCTGCGCAAGGTACAAGCCAAGTTATCCCAACTGCAGATACATGAAAGAGCAACACTCCAAATGAAAAATATACAAGACAATGTGGTCTCTCCTACATGTAGGAATAAGGAGATACTTCTAATAACTACGTCCTGCAATGATCATCACATTTCTCAACACATCTTAATAGATTATTTAGATCTGAAAACTTAAGTGGCTGCAATTGCAATGTACTCCTCACCTGTGTCACTACTATGTTGCACTCTGCAGCTCTGTTGGTTCTGATGTATTCATCCAGGATGTACTGTGGCACTTGTGTGGTTTTGCCGCAACCAGTGGCACCACGAATTACAACAACAGAATTGTGATGGACTGCATCTAGAATTTCACTTTCAAAATTCTTTACAGGTAAGTCCTCTCTCTCTTGTTGGATCTGGGAAAAAAAAAAATCCAGCACATTTCCAAAAAAAAAAAAAATAATAATAAAAAAAAACCACAACAAAAACCCAAAACCCCCAAATCCCCTATTCTGCTCCACATCCATACTTTGTCTCACTCTTCTACATAGGTTTCACTTAAACAAAGCAAAAACTTTGTAAGAATAAATTACAGCTTGCATTTTTTCCTTACACAGCGCAACAGATCTCCATATGCACCCCAGCAGAACATCCAGCACTTCTGAAAACTCTTGATGCCTATTAATACTGAAATCCAGTCTTTCACGCTTTGTATACACTACATTCAACCTCTTCTGGAAAAAAAAAGACTAGTGCAAACACGCCATGTTACAGGAAGCACACTTACCCTTTGTAATTCTGGATCCTGCTCCAAACGGTACAGGAAATCACTTTTCAAATCCATGCTTATTTGCCCTGGAGAGAGCTGTCAAGACAAGACATTGTTTGGAGGCTTCCTGACCCCGCTGCTTATCTATGTAAGAACTTCAACATAAAATCAGTCACAGCAACATAATGACTCTAAACATGAGCAAAGGATCATTTCCTACATAATTCCCTGAAGTCAGTTCGGCCTATGAGCTGTTTTATTTCATTCACTCCAGTGTGTTAAAATTAACACATCCTCAAACAAGTGGCCATCCTCAAACAAGTTTCTCAGACAGATCCAAAATTCTCAAAAAGAATGATTGCTTAAATTTAAAAACTTTAACTGCTTGAGAAAAACACTTAATTCAACAGTAAGCCAATGAAATACTTAGCTGATCATTAAGACAGGGGGTTTTAATGAAAGGAGTAAAATAATGTAAACACATAACCACCCACAGAACAGTAGCTAAAAAGTAAGCAGACACAGAAATGTATTAGCCAACTCTTGTATTTCACCTAAGAAAGAATTCTTAAGAAATTCGAATTTGTTACCAAAAGGCTAATTGGTTTTACTGAAAATAATTTAGCTGCACCATGACTAGCACACAGAAATCCCAATGAGATTTGAAGCCTGCTCAATTTGCAATGCCTGTAAACGTATTATGCTTTAAACACCAACATTCGAATATATATCAGTTATATATTTTTTAAATCTATATATAATAATCAATGTTAAATTCATATAATTTATGGAAAAAACCTGCAGTCAAAAGAAATATTACATTACTGCTTTGGTACTAAGCGCTCTCCTTCCTTGTTTTAGGAAACTCAAAGTTCCTGCCCTGGTCATTTTTTCTGACCAGGGTGTAACAGTAGCCAAATTAGGCTTCTGAACTGGGTGACTTAGTATTTTTTTTCCCCTTCTTCCTCACTTTATCATGCCACATTGTGGCTTTTCATTCCCTCTCCATAGGACTAGAAATTACAAAAACAAAACAAAACAAAAAAAAAAACAAAAAAAACCAAAACAAACACAAAAAAGCCCACAAAATAAAAAAAGCATGCTGGTTGTGTAGTGACACCAGCTTGCAGCAGTTTCTCCTCCCAGAAAAGAAAGTTCTAGGAAGAAAATGTGGGGAAGAGAGGCTACCAAGTTATAAATACGCCCAAAAGTCTTACCTTGTAATTTCAGTTAGAACTTTATGTGGGCGGTACAGTAGCAGGCAAAATGTGAAACAAAGCAAAGAATTGGGACATGCAAGATGCTACTGCTCATAAAATCTAATAAAACATTAAATAAATACAAAGCTCTCCTGCTAAGGAAAAGAATTCCTTCCTCAAGTTCAAGGGAAGAAATTATATCAGTGTAGTGTTTTACCCTTTGGAATAGCTTACACTGTAAATCCTGAGCAGGGAAAATAATTTTGAAGTTCCAGATTCATGGAGAAAAATAACAAATCAATTTTTTAAGCTATCTTACATTTGCCAGAGGACCCTCATCAATATTGCAGCTGGTCCAAGGGTTCCAGTTGGAATGAGGTGGTGACCACGGAACAACTCCCAAATGACTCTGCTTTTGCGATGGTTCAAAATGGGCTAACTTTCCAACATTTATCAGAACAGGATTACTGGGATCTTCAGGCTATAAATCCAAAAGCAAAGTTGGCAAAGAAAGATAAATGTATTAAATGAGCAGGCTTGATGTTAAATACTCGAGTGTCTGAACCACATACTCACCAAAGGCACAATCTCCAGAGACAGCTCCTGTACAGTCTTTTGCAGCTGATTTTCTAAGTCAGAAGACAGCAACACCTCATAGGGTTCCACCTATTAAATGGTTAAAAACTACACGTTGATGCGCACAAAAAGACAACAGAATCCAGAACTGCAAGATGCTAAGGAGCATACTGTACCACCAAAGTTACTTGTGAAACAAGGCCAAAGAGCGCCATCTTCTGTGTTCAAAATTCGCATTCCCTAAGCTTTTTGCCAACCTTTCATCCAACAAGAATCCGTAGAGTATTTCTAAATAGCTTAGCTTAATTTCAGAGAAAAATACTCCTAAACTTGTAACCGAATACCAAAAAATGCTAATGTGCCAGAGAATGAAACCAAATAGCCAAGAACTGTACACATCATAAACAGAAATCTTTAAGCTTATAGAAAATTTATACTGAAAAAGTATTTCTTGCAAAGCCTATTCCATTTAATGTGTTGTAAAACTAGTTTATTGCTCCATTCAATACATATGAAGTTATATTTCTGATCCAAATCACTGGCCAGAACAGAAACAGTTGCTGGTCTAAAGAATCAAAATTATTATTAACTTGTAAGCTGCTAATACAAATATTGACTGCAAACTCTAACTCACCTTGCTTGTGTGTTATTAAAATGAAAGCAGTAATTTCCAAACCTTCTACCAAACTCACCGATTCTCCCTTTTTCTTTGTCTGCCCAGAATAGGGTTCTATGACACCAAGATGGTAGAGCTGTCTAACCAAGGAAAGGGCACAGGACTGTGCTGCCAGCTTTTTGTTTGATCCATGCTCACGACTGAAAATCCCTGCAGCACAGAAAGTTCAGAGCTATAGTAATTGATAAGTCAAACAGCTTCCACAGAAGATACTACCCTGAAATGGGCTGACCGCACCCAGAGGACAAGTCTCATGAAGAGTTCAAAATCTTGATAAATCCAGAGTTCCGTCATAAAATCCCACCAGGTCCCTTCTTCGGCTGGCTCACATTAGCTGTGTAATGTCACTTACTGACTTCCTGGGAACTCCTGTGAAGTTTGTTTTTTTTTTTTGCATTCAATGTCTAAGGAACACGATTATCCTAAGAATGATTATCCTGTAGCACCCAGCAGCATCGTACAAATTTCACAGCAAGCTCTGCGTAAATGGGTATGGTATGCATGCCCACTGCCTGGGAACGTATTAGATATTGCATTTCTCAGATATATAAAGAACAAGTACTTAGGACAAACAAAGCCTACCATACCTCACAAGCAGTTCTTTGTGCTGAGAAAAAATATTAATGAAAGCATGTAATGGACAAGCAGTAGAATGCAACAAGCAGAGCACAAAGGAAAAAGATATGATGTCAGGAAACAAACACACAAACATGAACCTTCACCTCTGGAAGTGGCTCCAAAATGTAACTATAAAAGTCTGTACCCATGAGTATGACCTATTCCTCTGTATCAACATCCATCTCTTGCTCAGACAGAAACAAAAAGAAACTTACTTCTGCCCAACTGCTTCACATAAATGTTCATTTCTGCAACAAAGCTCCTGTAAACAAAAGAACACAATGGTACAATTGCCAATAGCTGACACTGACACTCCAAAAATATCCACTCTTTCCAATGTTTCTAAGCAAATATCTGTGTCCTCAGTCAGAAACTCTCAACTTATCAATGGCCAAGATAAAATATTACAGCTTTTAGTCTCTTTAACCCATACTTAGTAGATAACAGACTTGCCATAGAACCAGCAGATTTGTTAAGAAGAGTCCTGCAAATGCTGCCATTTGGCATTGAAATTTTAAGCCACATTATTAGGAAATATGCCCTGAGCTGTGTAAGTTTAAAGCAACAATTATAAAGAAGATAGCATGTTAATGTAACATTAACATGCACCCCACTGCACCATTAACTGTATCGGTATCCTACATTACACTAACATAACCCACTAGTAGGATGGGTTTATTAACTCAGTGCAACAGTTAATACAGCTACGCTGGGTTTTGCCACATACGTGGAAAGCTCAAAGCACAGGCAAAGGCAGATCATCTAGGCAAAGACCGTCGAACATATCTGCACAGAAGGAGACAGAATACTTGAGTTTTCATGAAGCCCTTATTGCCATACTCTGGGAACAGCGCACAGTCAAAACTAACTGCGCAGCAAATGTCATTGTTTGCGTAGCAGGGATCCAACCAATTCATTTAAAGGTCAAGTGGTATATTAATTTAGGTTTTAAAAAGTTAGAAAGTCATACGTCAGAGGATGATAGAAAACAAGATCCATGTTTTCAAGAATCACAAACCTAAGCCTGTATTTGCACAGATTAAGAATTAAAGATGAATTCTTATAAGCCAGGATTTAAACTGGCCAATGTGATTCAAGATGTATGGCTTTATCAGACTGAGATCCTCTTTGAAAACTATGCCTTAGTACTTCCACAGCTGCAGGCAGAACCTTATACCTGTGCCTTTCATTTCTTGCTGTAAACAAACAAATAAAAGGTTAAGTGAGGGATTTAAATTTCAAGTTAGAACTCCTTCCTGTACTATGAGTGAACTGACCTTCAGGCACAGTGGCTTCATGGGTCGAAGGCCACTGGCTTTCAGGGACACAACAGCCAACTAAGGCACCGATGACAGTATGTTTCTCAGCCAGGCCTATAGTCAGCATTCAATCTCATTCTCCTCCACCTAAGGGGAGAACAGCAACACCAGAAATCAGTTTGCAGCAGAATCCCATGTGATTCTTTAGTACAGCCTCAGGAGCCCATGTGTGAGCACGCACAGATCTGTGGTGTTGCCTGCTGCTACCATCAGCAGTGGGAACACAAAGAGGCAAAAGCATCCCATGCTACTGATGGAATCCCAAGAAAGAAAAGCCACAACCCATCCATTAACACTTAGCTCATACTCTGTGTATTAGGAGAGCCATGTTTATATTTACAATTTATACCCTCCCGTCGTAATTAAAATAAAGTTTCTAAATTCAAATTTTCCAGCTATTACTAAGTTCTTATACCATATGACTATGATTGACAACAAAAACACATTTCTCCTTTAAAAACCTCTGAGAGCAAGGCTGACATTTCTGTTAAAAAAGAATTAAACAGATTGGTAAGATGCATGGCAACTGGTATTTCTTAAGAAAACAAACCAAAACTGTATTACTGTCCTCAAAATCACAAAAGCATCTGAAACTACTCCTCTCCTATGATATAACCAAAAATACTAAATCCAGTCATTTGCCCTCCCTTAACAAACACTAGAGCGCACTAGGATTTTTTCATGCCCACCCAGTCCATTGCAGCATAGTTACTTCCCACTTCTGCCATTCCATCCAGGGCAATTGACACAAGCTTTTCTGGATGTAGTAAATATAAACCCTTAAATGCTTTCAGAAAGAACAGTAAGCAGGCTGAGAAACATACTGTCATTGATGGCCACTTTATTCTGCTCAAGTTTATATACTTTTAAATATGTTTAATGCTTTTACCTGCAGAAGGCATAACAAAATGAGCTGCATAAATAAGTGCTCGAGAACTACACCTGCAACAAGTTTTTTAAAATTCTTAGCTCTGTACAAACTAATTTTTTTACGTCACTCATTTAAGGGAAAGAAATGTCCTTGCTTCTAGAGATGAAGTGACTTGAAGATAGGTTTTCAAGGGAATTTAGAACTTTCTGACACCAACAGATGTATTTTAGATATTCTAAATGCTTATAAGACTCAACAACAAAATAATATCAGAAACCCTGCAAGTAGGACTGTCATGGAAGACTGCAATAAGAAAATCTACTTATCTTTCTAAAAAATAACTCTTCTCATAGAATACAAGTTCATTTGATGCAAAAAAAAAAAACAAAAAACAAATCACAACCCCAAACGCAACAATAAGAACCCAGCAGCAGCATGCTATTGTTTCTGACCACAAAACATAATTGTATTTCACAAGGAATAATACACTATCCTGATGTTTTGATGATTTGCAAAGACTATTCCAAACAGGGGCTTAAAAAAAAAAAATAAGATAAACCCCATCAATTCTTTATGCACAATCTGTTACGTGTTACTTTAATCTGGGAGAGGCACGCGCAAATTTTCTGATGGAACGGGCAGAAAGTCAAAAAAGTAATATCCAGCTGGTTTCAACTGAAATTTAAGACCCTCAAAACTCCTTTAGGAACATTCTGCCAAACTAATTTTGCCAGTAGAAGATTCCACTGCCAAAGTTTACTATCACAAAAATATAAACACAATGTCCTTAAGAGACATTTCTACATTAGCAAATGTAAGCATATTTAAGATTTACTCAAAGCATACAAAGGCAACTACAGTCATACAAACAATTACTGCAAGCAACTGAGAACTCCTTCCATTCAAACTGACACCTCAACAGTTACCCAGAGCACAGCGATCATTTTTAAAAGCTGCACATCCATGAAAAACATCAGACAAAAATTTCCTTCAGCCACTCAGAATTCAGTACAAAAAGCTCATCACTGCCATTTCAAAATGTAAGGATTCTGTTGGATGATTTTGTAAAACCAGTTTTCTCAAATGGCACTGTGGAGCACTACAAGTAAGTGTGATTAGCCACTGTCACTGAAAATACTTCTAACCCTTCATAAGCAGAAGGTGATCAAAACTACCAAACCTGTTGTGATCAGGCCCCATTTCAGTGTATTTATATTCTTCCTGAATCTTCTCCTTTTGGAAAAACTGATTCAGGCGTGCCTTGGCATTGTCCAAGGTCCAGCTCCCATGAAGATCAGCATTTAAGTCCACTTCCGATTCTGATGTCTAATTTCAGGGAAAAAAGTATCATTTACTAGTTTCTTATAGACTGCAGTTTTAAACAGACTTACAACAAGTCTTTAAATAAAGATGTCTAGATGCTATAAAATAATATATTGCAGAAAATGCTAAAAGGTCCTCAGTATTTCCTTATTTTCACAACAAAATGTCTATACAAACAATTGGATATTCACAGTATCCAAAGAGATTTATTTTGCTCCTAGCTTAAACAAGTTACCTTTGTTAAAAGTCAGCAAATAAATCTGCAGCTTCGGTTAAAACCAAAAGCAAAATATATAAAATGAAACTGCAAGCTTGATTATAAATGCTAATAACATATAAAAGCGAGATAAAGATACCTATGTAAGAACTAAAGGAGAACTCCATTGAATGACTTACTACCTGTGCTTCTTGCTCATCTTTCTTTGAATAATAATCTTGCAAATTTGCACCTCGATCCCACTGAGCTCCATGACTGTCACAGTTTCCAGGTGCTCCACCAGGGCCATTGCCTGCCACATGGGAAAAAAAAAATAAACAAAATAACTGCCCCAATGCATATTCTTAGCAATAAACAGGTATTGCCCAGCAATCTCGACAGGACATGACCAGTCCCTCAGACCTCATATAGTCAGTCATTCACACCTCTGCCTCAAAACTCATTGTAGTTTCTAACTTCTAACCATCTTCTGTCTGCAGAATTATGCTGTGAGGGAAAACCCCACACAAATCTATACACGTATATTACATCCACATATATGCAACTCACAGTTTTCACACACTTACCTATTTCAGCCTCTATAATCAAATGTGGAGGAAGAGGGCCACCCAAAGTAGAAGTGGAACCAGTAACATCTCTATCTATTTCATATCCTCCATCAGGGATATCACCTGCTGCTGGCTACGAAAGAGAATTAAGTAGAAACTCAGCATATTTGTACAGAATAAGTTTTTTTACTATATAGGTAGAAAACTGTTCAGGCAGATTAAAGAGCTCCTGCAACATTATATGATAGTTACCCACAGCAGTAACCCCCCAACCAACACCCTTTTAAAAACTGAAACGAATAAACTGCTCAATATTTGCCTTTTTGTGGATGTTCTATAAAAGGATTTCCAACCAATAAGTAGCCCTGACTTGTTCAACAACCATAAACACTGTTTCCACTGATCAAACTATGTTATCTTATACAGATATATCCTTAATGAGGCACTAGAAAAAGACTTCCCTCCCAATGTATAACATGTGGCTTCATGCTTTATTTACTACTCTCCAAAACCGCTGTAAAGAGAGTTACCCTCCTCCTCCTCAGCTTTTATGTGAGAGTCACTGCTGATACTTGCATGGTTCACAAAGCATTATAAAAAGTAGTGCTCTTGCTACACATGAGGAGCTAAGGCATAAAGCATTAGCAATTTAAAAAATGTCTGGTTTGAGATGTCTGTGATATTATTTTTATGTTCTTATTTTATTTCTTTAAAATGCACAGTATTCTATACCATAACATGCATTTAAAACAATTCCCAGTGTCAGGTCTGAGTATTTAGCATCTCTAAAGTCAGGCTGTACCTTACAGGTACTCTGAATTCTTTCCAGCCTCATCAATCACGCAGACCAACACACAGCTGTTTTTACCAGATCACCCTACAAGTTTCACTGAATGTATTCCAGCTTTCCAGCACTGCAAGCAAAAGTCCTGCACATTCAGCCTTCTTCACTGCACATGGGTGCCAAACAACTCCAGGGCTGAAATGCAGCTGGGGGCACTGCACTGCAATTAAAGGTTATTCTTTCTTAAGGGGGACACAGCAGCTTACTGCAAAAGATGGAATTTCCTCTTTCTTCATTTCATTCACCCGAACTAAGTAATTGACAAAGTCTCGAGCAGCGTTGGTCTGTGCATCTTTCTTGTTCGTGGAGTTGCCCATGCCAACATAGTTAAAGCCTTCTACTCGAACCTGCAAATAAAAACATGATCTGTGGCACGTACAAGTGAAGGACTCTTGAAAGTAACACTGACTGAAACATCAAATCTCAGTTGCTAATAAGAACAGCAGAAACATCACTAAGCATTGTTACATATCTTCATACATATACAGGTATTCCTGTAGGTTTTGAATGTATACTTCATACCTATTAAAGAAAATACCCATAGTCCATTCTCAGAAAGCATGAATATTACCCAAAACCTTGATACAGAAAACAAATCGGTGTAGGAAGAGATTCTGGCAACACACAGCAGCAAACTGCCTAGGTTCACTTTCCTCAACCTTAACACCAAACCAACAGATGAGGACAGGAGTGAGTTTGCGCGTCCTCTACTGTAGCTCCACATTATTATGGCTAGCAAGATACAGTCTATTTCATAAACCCAGAGACAAACTTTAGCGCAGCAATTTTGTACCAGGCTAGTTTACGTGACAGGCTGCTACAAACTTTGATGAAAGGATGGTTACACAAAATTCAGCCTAACCAGGTATTTTCCAGGTTGTTTTTTTGTTTGTTTTTTTGTGTTTGTTTGTTTGCTTTTCTGCAACCACTGGCCCTCATCTTAAACAGTTACTGTCCTTCTTTGACAGTCAGCAACTTTGTTTCATTTCAGCTTCACTGTAGAGCACCTGAACATTTCTGATTTCCACTCTTCACTCTGCTGATGAGGTGAACAGCTTTTCACTACAGTTAATTGCTCATAAAAAAAAAAGTAAGCAGGCCTGCATGTAACATTCCAGCTAGGCTGAACTGGAGTTTTGCACACAAGTGCCAGACTGCATATGTCCTTTGATGCTGAATCACACTGATAGCCAATAACCATTTTCTCATCAAACAACACACTCCACTAGTATTTTGCTTAACAGTTTACAAACAGTGAGCTTCCATTTTCAGCAACCTAACCCAACAGAACAACCAAACAGTAACCATACTGGATTCACAGCCATCTCGCCAGCCTGTGACAACTAGCAAAAGAGAACATTCATTCTTTCATCTGTTAAGTCTCACTGGATGCGCACGTGACATTAACACACAAAAACCAGAACAACATAACTGTCCACACAACCATTTCATCTGAGTAATGCTCAGTCTTAGTTATAGTACCTTTAAAACTGGTTTAATATCTCTGTGCTTCTCAGCTTCATCACTGGTGAGGAAAATGAACACGGAAAAAAGGGTATAAAGACAAGCTGTTTTGTGCGAATCTACAACGTTGTTCACAAACTAACCCATCCTGCACATGGCCTCGTACTTAGCATCTGCTCCTTCTCAGAGGCAACCCAAATTCAAAGCTCTCTGCTGGCACATCCACAATATCGGGAGCCAGGAACAGAATAATGTTACAGCAGCGCACAGACTAGCAGCCAATCCAACAGGAATTTTCTTAGTACATTTCAATGCAAGTTCGACAGAGGACCAAAGCCCTTCACGACGGTGACACACAGCAGCCCTTGCCTATAATTTCAACTGCACACAAACGCAAGGTAAACGCACACAAGAGGCTTCAGAAAAACGATTCCTTTTTACTGCGAGAGGAACGTACGGGACTGCTTCACTCCCATAAAACCACCAAGCGCATTGTACACCACGCACAAGAACCCTGCACACCTCGGCTGCAAAGCGGCCAGGCCTCCGCGGCCTGCCCTCCCCAGCGCTGCCTACCCCACGGCCCCCCGGGGAAGCTGCCCGCACCTCGCAAAGGAAGGTTTGCCGGCTGCGGCCACCACTAGCGCGGATCTCGTAGGCAGGCGTTACTCTCCTCTTTCCACACCAAGCGTAGAGGTAGTTCTTCACGTCCCCCATGGCTCCAGGCGGTGAGAAAAGCGAGCCACAACCGGCCCGCTACCCCCAACACCAACCTAGCGTCTGAAAGCACCGCCCTCCGGCTCCTCAAGGCGCAGGCCGCGCATGCGCCGTTACGGCGGCCGCGGTGGTTCATGACGGGGCGAGGAAATGGCGGTGCTGGGCTAGGCTGGGTAGCGGTGGCTGCCCCGCGGCGAAGAGCTCGAGCACCGGCGGCACCTCCCGCGGAGGGAGCAGCCTGTCATAGCGGAGGCTCGCTCGGCTTATTCAGTGCCACAGCATGGCTTCAGCCACACAGAGCGCTCCCTGGCCTGACAGAACACGGAGTGGGGCAAAGTAATTGGGGCCTCTTATGAAAATTCACCCCTTCTCTGGACGCCATTTGCTGTGCCCTGTACTAAGATACTCAGTGCCTGTTAGCACAGCAGCATGGGGATTTAATTTTAAAAGGGCCTATAAAGCAATGTCCGTGTATCCGGAGGGAGAAGGGCTCTGCAGGCTCAAGCTGCTCCTGCCCGACCATGCAGGGAGAAGCTCTAAACCTACCCGCAGCACTAGCTTCTGGCAAAGACGAATTTACCTTAATGTTTTACAAATTTGGGGGGGGGGGGGGGGGGGGGGGGGGAGAAGGAAGGGAGGGAGGAAGGAATAATTCATTATTTTGTATTTCTCAATCAGTGGTTATATAGCAAGAGGAAGATGCAGACTTTTTCACACTCTCGTGTTACAGTAAGTTGGTGACACACCTCCATATTTACCCCTCTCTTTTCCAGACATTCTGTGTGGCTGTTTTTGCACACAGGACCACTGTCAGGAGGTATGGACTGAGCCGTAGAGGGCATGGGACCTCACACTGCTCAGCTGCACATACCATCACCCAGTAAGAGGTCAAGCTGGTGGAGACACGTTGAGTCCCGGGTGCAGAAGAGCACCTTTTAATCCTACTGTTCTAACAGTAGGATTAAAGAAGACAGCATTCTGCACTGCAATATAGAAATGAACAGTTCAATTGTGGCTTTATTTTCATTGTAAGGAAAAAAATGGAGAAATACCTGCTTATTAGATGAAAATTCTGTTGCAAAGGGTTTGTTGGTTGACTGGTGTTTTTTTTTTTTCATTTTGCACAATGAGAAAAGACAAAACCAGAATTTTACATGCATAGTCAATATCCCAGTGATTCTGACAAATAGCAAGATACTGCCCTGAGCAACCAGATGGTGCCATACCACTGGTTAAACCAAAAGTGTACTGCTCACAAAGGGGGAAGACAGAACATAATCTAGCTGGAGGGAGAGTGGAGACAGATCTTCCTCCTTTCTAGACAAAAGGGGTCAGTATCTTCTAACTGGGGAAAATCTGCCTTTTTATTTTTTTTTTTTCATTAAAAGATACCAGCTAGTCCTGGAATGTGCAGAGCTCTAGGGAGCAGAGTAAAAAATGCGACTACATGTGCACCAACAAAGCCAGCCCTAACCAAACAGGGCTCAGGCACATTGCCAATTCCCTGAAAGAAATCACAGTCAATCACGTGGGCAATGTGCTATGTGACACTGAATCCCAGAAAAGAAGCCTCCACTTCCAGATAGGCATGGAACTATCAGTCACCATCAGGCCACACAATGCCATCCAGCTTGGCTTTGGCCTTGATGATGAACTCCTCAGAGGCATTGACAAGTGGAAGCCGTGGAGGTCCCATGGGAATGCCAGAAACAAAAGTCATTACAGCTTTAGTCTGTGCAACACCAAAACCTGAGTGGACAAAAGCAAAAATCAGGATATTTACATATCATTTTGCTTAAAGCAGTTTCTATGCAGGTGTCAAAAAAAACCAGCAGCATAGAGTTCCTGTATAATTCAGCATAAACCAGGCTTAAAGCACTTCTCAGAATTGTGGACAGTGTAACTAAGAAGAGGCGATAGTGCACATAGACAGGAAAGACGTTAGAGTAAAAATTACACCTACTTACTAGATTTATTTATATATTATACCATTATTGTTTCCTTCCTAAAGATACAAAGCAGAGTACATTCTTAGACATGCACTTTACAAACTACTGTGTTGTTTTACTGATAGATAACCAGGGCTGTATGTGCGTTCCTTTCTCCTTGCCAAAATGTATTGCCACACAGACCTGACAATAGAAGAGATCATGCAAGTCCTCCAGAGGTAAAAAAGCAAAACTCAGCCCACTTCGAACTTACGTTCATTGGTAGGCTGAGCTATCCCAGACAGTTTGTCTTCACGGCAACCTGCTGTCTGCAGCCTCATAGCTATCCCCCTGATGCAGACACACATAAAGCCAAGCTCTGGGGGCAGTAACATCCTGCTGGCATGTGACCCATTACATTGGGTACCAGCTTAGATCACCATGGGCAACTTCAGGAGTCCTCTCTGTCCATAGCTCAAGTATCCCTACGTACCTCTGGAAATTCAGCGTTTGCTTCTATCTATAAGGCTAAATAATGAAGCATTTCCTCTGACTTTAAACCCAAGAAATAAAACCAAGCACTAAAGCTCAGCTAGATTCATTGGAGTTTGCATATGCATAGCAAAACCACAGGGAACAGCTTCCCTCATTAAGCGATAACCATGAAATACCCAATTCAGTGTCCCCACACTGCTGATATGTTTGATTTTAATTGCTTTTTCTGTTAAAACTTGGCTTTGTTTCTAAAACTCATTCTATTTTAAAATGCTTTGGCCTTGTACAGCCTTGAACAGTTACTCTTAAATTACAGTAAGGCAGGAGAGACAATTCTCAGAGCTGTTTTCCTACTGGAGCACCACCATTTCAGAAAAATGTAGAAACAAAGCCAGAAATGAGCTTTTGGAGACAGAGCAAAAGAAAAAAACAACCCACAGAAAGAGTTAGCATAAGAAAAAGGGTAAATCAGAGTCACAGCTTTTAAGCTATGAGGTTTCACAGAAGAAGGAAGGAAATAAGAGTGGAATCTGTCAGGGATGCTTTGTCAGCTCCCTTTGTTGAGCTCCCAGCTGCTACTAACTCAGGAAACAGCAGACACACTTTTTTCACTGTGAAATCTTTTGGGAAGGAAGTTCTGAGGATACAGCAACACAAGAGCTTCGGGAGCACCAAGCCTGCATTTTTACATGTAACAAGGGAAACAGGCAATGTAGGACTTACCTAGTTTGATGACAAAGTTGAGAAATTCCCCAGTGAGAAACTAGAAAAGACAGCCATTTATTAATGCCTTAACATTTTAAGATATAAAAGCATCCAGAACTATTATTAACTAAGATAATTACATCTTATATATTTGTTGCACAGCTTTGAGAAAAGCCCTTGGCCACTTGGCCTGTCTATGGAAAATACTAATTGAATTCTATTAAGATAAGGGAGGGAGGAAGGGAGGGAGGTACCAAGAAAAAAAGCCAGGCCATTGCTCACTCTGCATGTATGCGATTAGAGAGTTGAATGATAAGTAAGGCAGATCTTGGTTAAAAGTTAGTAAGGACTGTTCAAAAAGGTGAGATGAATAACAAGCAGGGGGGGTTGGAGCTGAAAGAAGCTTGCTTTAATAAAGCTACCTCAGGGTACAAACCACCTGGAAAACAGCCCCAGTAAAGCTAGAGGAGAAAGAAGACTGCTCCTGGTAGGCACAGTGAAGATACTATACCTGATACTTCTGTGCTAATGGAAGGTCTGGCTTTGCAAAGGCTCGCAGCATCAGATTGGTTTTTCGTCCCAAATAGTTGAATGTACTGCCAAAAAAGAACCCCAAAAAACCCAACCCAAGTCAAAAATAGAATTGGTAAATGCAAAGGAAGAGCTTAGACCCATTAAACAAAATTAGTAAGCTGTTGACACTATGGGAATGCTATTATTATGACAGAGATTCATGCAATGTGGTTTATACTGTCAAGCATCTGAAGTATGTCAAACCCTACAGAAGAGTTTAGAGAGTAGGTTTCTCATCCCAGTTCTTTCCAAATGGAACTGCTTTTCAAAATAAAAAAAATAAAAAGACACAATATGGGAAGTCAATCACTTAATTTTCCAGTTGCTTGTTCATTTAGTGGATCATCTAAACTAGAACACAGATATTCCACATTAATACATCTAAGCAGCCTGGTATGAGGGGCAGAAGACAAATCAGAAATTTAACTCAGCAGAGCCCTTTTCCTCACAGACTTCTCATGTGAGCTAATGATTTTAACCTCTCTGGCTTTTGGTTCCTTACCCATATAATAAGATAAAAGTGTTTCCCTATTTCAAAAGGTTGCTGTGAGGATAAAGAAATATATTGAAACCTTTGGGTCAGCTTACAGACTGCAGCAATAGTCACCCAAATTATCATAATCCAAGATCCCAGGTTATACAACTGTCCCATCACTAGCACTGGAGCTAGCTTATCTATCTGCTTGTTACTGTACAGCCCTACCATGTAAAATCCTCTGCTGTGGTGACAGAAGACAGAGGAACACTGTGTAGCTAGTGGAAGACAGAACAATACAGCATGTGTGTCGAGGGGAAGGAATCCAAGCCATACTGACCTTCCAACTGCTCCATTTGCCCCTATTGCCAGCGCACTCAAGAGTTGCTAGTTTGGGGTGGGAGGAGAAAAAAAAAATGAAGTTTACTTCATGTAACAAAATAAAGAAAAAGGGGGGAGGAGGTGGTGGAAGGAAGCAGCAAAAATGCTGGCACTGAATGATCAGAGTTACTTTTTTCCCCAAGCCTGAAGCAAAAGAGTGCCTTAGAAGAAACTATTTTTAAGTGCCTCTCACCTCATCCACCCCATAAAGAAATGCAAACTGCTTGCTCTCATTCTTGCTTATACACTGAGCAAGGTCCAAGAGGTCCGTGTCACTGAACTTCACGCCCTGGAAGGTGGGGATCTGCTTTTTTATTCCATCCAGCAACTCTTCAACATGAACTGTGCAAAACAGCAATCTCGTATGAAGAAACACCCCTGGAGATCTCCCTGCCTTGTCCCCAAGAGGGAGACTTACTACTTTACAAGTTGCTCACTTTTGGCCTAAGCCTAATAAACTATATAGCTTTAAAACAATGAGTAAAACAACTTCAGTGTGATTGCTTCCCAGAGTTCCCCAAAACACATCTTTCCACACTCTTTCAAGCATTCCTTTTACCAGCTCAGAATGGGAAAACACTGAGTAAGTGAGTTTAGCAATGAACTGGCAATAACATAATTAAGAATAAATATAAATCCATACATCCAGAAACACCACATAACCTTCTGTCTGCAGCAAATAACCAAAGATCTGTATTCTCTTCCTCATTCCTCTCCTAAATAAGACTGGAGAAGCATTGTGGTTTCATAAGTGATTTACAAGCAAACATGACTATGCAGTCAGTGTATACACCAAGAGATGGTGGTCAGTATCTTGCAAAAAGTCAGAGTTTACCTATGGTTATCCAAGGCAATTACCTATGCTGGTTCACACTAATTGCAAAGCCATGGTCAGCATCACCTCCTCCATCCCAGTTGCTCAGTATTCATAAGCCGTGACTTTTTTTCAATGAAGAGGAATACAATTTATTTTCCAGTCTTGGATTCACCTCTCATTTTTTGAAAGGATCCTTTCCACTACAGCTTGTTATGGGAGCAGAGAACACACACCTGGTTTAGGCTGGTAGAATCATCACACCACTGACTGGAATTACTCAGGTTGCTACGAGCCTACAGGCTCAGGAAGAGCTGACTAAGCAGTACTTACTCTTCACACCTGTCAGATGAGGAATGTGATAGTAATAAAATGGAACCGCAGGGGCTTCAGATGCAACCTTCTGTAAGAAAGCAATCAGCTCATCTGGAAGAAAACAATCAAGTAACCCCATAAGAAAAGGAGACTATCTTATCTTCCAGTGTAGTGAACGACAGTTCAGAGTCACAGCAGCCAGTGCCTGTGGAGAGGTCATCTATAGCTTATGTACTGTAAACAGTCATATAAAAACCTTCACACATCATAAAAAATAAATTTAATAGAACTCAGTGAAAGACCTTAGGGATGGCAAAGATGGTATATATTTTAAACCAAATTGATTTCAGTAACTCACACTCATTCTCTCACAGATGTAACTCAGGCATGCTCTCTCACACATGCAAGACCTGTGTGCCAAAGTGGTCACCAGGATCATTTGTGTGCAAGGACACAATAGAACAAGGGATCAAGTTTACATCTACCTCCCCTGAGCTACTGCTCAATGATAATGGGTTTTGGATGACTTTTTTGTACCATTTCAGGAATCAAAGAGTTATTATTTATTCAGAAGGATCTAGACAGGCTGGAGAGATGGGCAGAGAGGAACCTTTTGAAATTCAGCAGAGACAAATACAAGGTCCTGCACCTGGGGAGGAATAACCAGCTGGACACAATCTTAAGTAATGTGCTCTAGTTGACCCTGCTTGAACAGGGAGGTTGGACTAGATGACTCCCAATGGTCTCTTCCAATCTCAACTATTCTGTGATTACCACTGACATTCTTCCTAATAATCTTGTTCACTGCATCCTTAGGCAATCTTCCTATTGTCTTAGCAGGAAGAGGAATGGCAAAAACCAACATGCTGAAACCTCATGGCCATCCTATTACTATCAGCAAGGTCTTCTGCTGATCTCTGTGATGTTCCTCTATGCTTACCATTCGATTGCCACTGATTGTGTTCTTGGCTGTCAATACCAGCCATTCTGGCAATAGGCTCTGTTTTTTTCTGGTGCTTTCATATGAACATTTCCATTAATAATTATTTCAGACAGCTTTTTTACATTTCTGTTACAAACTTCCACTTTATGTGGTTATTTTATGCCATGCTTATACTATTAAAAGCAAAACAATTTAAGTTCTGAGGTAGCCTTAGGTGCACAGAACCAAATTCTATCACCTCAGTAACAAGGGGCATGCCTGTGTACCAGCAGTTCATCAACTTGGTCAGTGTCCTGCAAGGGTAAGCAATGAAGCTACTGCTTCCTCGTGTGGCCCAGATCAAGCATAAGCTCCATACTATCTATTCAGAAGACAGACTAATTAACTGCTCTTTCCATAAGCAACTCTTCACAAGAGGCTAACAAAAGACATTCCTTCCCACTTCTTACTGGAAGAATTCTATATCTCCCATCTTTAAAAAATGCTTCTTCTAGGTTTTGCTTTTGCATGGCACCAGACATGACATGTGTGCAAACATTATCACCAGAATATTTTCCAAAGGAAGAAGATGGCATTAATCCTTTATCTATGATAAAGATTTGGAGGGCAACATAAAAGGCCTCAGTAGGTCTGGCAATCACATCTACTCACCTTTGTTTGTGGGTTTGAAGAAGAAGGGGGCCATTACAGCAATACCACTAGCACCTATGGCTGCTGCATGTCTTGCCTGTAAAAGAGAGCATGGAAGGTATCTGAAGGTACATCTGCTTTACATTTATTACACATATAGTGAAAAGGAATCACATACACACCAGTTCTTGGGACTCTGGCAGACTCAGTGCTCCAACGTGAACGATCACATGATCCAATCTGCACAAAACCAAAACAAATTTGAAAGGTTTAGGAAGTGATCATGAAAAATTCCAGTCTGCTAAATTGACTCATTTCAAACCAGAGAGCCACAGAACACAGGTTAAACCTAAAAAGATTTGAACCTGTATTGACCTGACAAGCAGGCAAGCAGCTGGGGGTGGAAAAAGAAAACACACTTGCAAATATGAATTGTGTGACTCCTTGTTGTCATATTTGCAAAGCTGTCAGGAGGGACAAATCTTAGCATTTTATTAGGAAGTTAAAATTAAGACATTAAGTACTTAATGGGAAGCTTGGAAAATGAAAGGATATCAAAGCATATCTTTGCTTTCTAAACCTACTTCTCTGCAGAACTACCAGAAGAGATTAACCTTGCAGCAGCACCTTTTGACTGCTCCTGCCAAGGTACTCTCCCAGGTTCCAGTCCATCAGTTGCATTGCTGTGTTACTCCTTTATATCCATACAGACTGTGAGCCTTCACACCAGTATATTTCTGCTCACTATCATATAATCATAGAATCATAGAATGGTTAGAGTTGGAAAGGACCTTAAATCTCATCCAGTTCCAACCCCTCTGCCACAGGCAGGGACACCTTCCACTAGACCTGGTAGCTCAAAGCTCCGTCCAACCTGGCCTTTAACACTTCCAGGGATGGGGCAGCCACAGTTTCTCTGGACAACCTGTTCCAGTGTCTCACCACATTCATAGTAAGGAATTTCTCCCTAATTTCAAATCTAAATCTGCCCTCTTGCAGTTTAAAGCCACTCCCCCTTGTCCTATCACTACATGCCCTTATAAAAGCTCCCTCCCCAATCTCTTGTAGGCCCTGTTCAGGTGTTGGAAGACTGTTATAAGGTCTCTCCTGAGCCTTCTCTTCTCCAGAATGAACAAACGTAACTCTCAGCCTCACAGGAGAGGTGTTCCAGCCCTTGGAACATGTCATGGTCCTCCTCTGGACTCACTTGAGAAGGTCCACATCTCTCTTGTGTTGGGGGCCCCAGAGCTGAACACAGTACTGCAGGTGGGGTCTCAGGAGAGCAGAGGGGTAGAATCCCCTCCCTCGACCTGCTGGTCACGCCCCCTTTGGTGCAGCCCAGCACACGGTTGGCTTTCTGGCTGCAGGCTGCAAGCACACACTGCCGGCTCACCTGGAGCTTCTTGGCAACCAAAACCCCAAGTCCTGCTCCTCAGAGCTGCTCTCAATCCATTCTCTGCCCAGCCCATACTTGTGCTTGGGATTGCCCTGACCCAGGTGCAGGACCTTGCACTTGGCCTTGTTGAACTTCATGAGGTTCACACAGGCCCAGCTCTTGAGCCTGACAAAGTCTGTTTGGATGGCATCCCTTCCCACCAGCATGTCAGCCACACCACACAGCTTGGTGTTGTCGGCAAACTTGCTGAGGGTGCCTCAGTCCTGCTGTCTATGCTGCCAACAAAAGATGTTGAACTGGTCTCAATACCAGCCCCTGAGGGAAACCACTCGTCATCAGTCTCCACATGGACATAAAGCTGTTGACCACGACTCTCCGAGTGCGACCGTCCAGCCATTCCTTATCCACTGATTGGTCCATCCATCAATTCCACACCTCTCCAATTTAGATACAAAGATTTCACGTGGGACAGTGTCAAATGCCTTACACAAGTCCAGGTAGATGACATCAGTTGCTCTTCCCTTACCCGCCAGTGACATGGCCACATCGTAGAAAGCCATCAGATTTGTCAGGCATGGTTTACCCTTAAGCGAAGGCACACTGGCTGTCACAAATCACCCCCTTATTGTCCATATGCCTTAGTAGTTTCCAGGAGGATCCACTCCATGATCTTGCCAGGCATCAAGATGAGACTGACCAGTCTGTAGCTCCCTGGGTCTTCCTTTCTTCCCTTTTTAAAAATGTGGGTTATATTTCCCCTTTTCCCATCAGCAGGAGCTTCATCAGACTGCCATGACTTCTCAAATATGATGGATAATGGCTTGGCAAAGCCTTCTCACCCAAACACCTCCTTTTCTTCACATCCTCTGACATAGTAACTAAGGTGGCAGCAGCAGTGAAGTGATGGAAGACAGGTTCAAAAGACTCAATATATTAAAAAGTTTAGAAATGCTCACAGGGCATAAATAGGCAGACCTTTTTTGTCCCCCTACCACCCAGTGTACCAAAGAGAAGGACTATTACAAGCTCTCTAAGCAGCAGAAATGGACACCAGCTAACTGGCAGTGACAAAAACACAGACTTCTGTGATAAAAGAGCTGGGGAGCAAAGCCCAACAACAAAAATCCTAAAAAAAACCAAACCAAAGTCATCAGCAAATTTGGCTTTGCAGTCAGGCATGTCTATATCATAACATGAGATCCAGAATCCCCTGCTCCCTCTCAACTACTCACTTGTTTTTTCCTTGGCATATCCATTCTTCTGCCAACTGCTTCCTCTCCTGGATGCTAAGGGACAGTCCTTCTCCTGTTGTGCCATTCACTGTTTCAACACAACACACTTGCTGAGGCTTGGCCTACAGGCATTGGTTTTACTGAAGACAAGAACTGACACTTTTTATATTAAACAGAAAAATTTTCCCCAAACTCATTTTAAGATACCAGTGGTCCACACCAGCATCTGCTTGTGTTGGAAACCTGGGTGTTTCAGGATTGGCAATTCTGGGAGAGAGGAGGCAGAATCAGCTGCTGAAATTGGCAAACTGCCCTTCCAGTACCTCGTCCCCAGCAGACACTACCTCCTCCTCCCAGCAGTGAGTCAGGCTGGGACACCCTGTATTAAGGGATGCCCAGCTAGCCAAGCAAAGTGACTGTCTCTACTCCACCCCAAGGAAGCCGCCTTTCATGAAATTTTGTGTCATTGCTATGAGTGGAACCACATGTTCTACCTAGGCTAAAGCGCCCCTTGAAAACAATGAAATGTCAGTATGTTCAGTGGCAAACAACAGATAAAACTGGGATAGCTGTAGTCTGCAACCCTCTGCTCTGCATCTTGGCAGTCTTTCCACTGAAGTTTTGAATGAAAATCGTATTACTTTTAACATACCTTACTATGACAGGCTGTGAATAAAAGTGGTTCAGAAATGCTATATTCTCTATCTAGCCATCCCTGCTGCCCCTGCAGCTGTCCCCAAGACGGAAGCAGAGCAGAGAGATGGAGCAGTGGCCACCTCAGTATTGCCTGGTGCACCACAGGTCTCCTAAAGAAGCCCATCTGGCTTTGATGAGCTCATGGAATTCTCTGGGTTCCTGAGATGGTGTTTTTTAATCAGATGCTTCTTTCCCAGGCAAAGAGAATGATTCAGTTGAGTCTTCTCTGCCAACACAGCATTATCCATTCATCTCTGGGATCAATGAAGGCAACACTTACTTCATCCCACCCAGAGACAGGGTGTGAGCAAAAGCAGATACCTTAAGTATCACTTGTACTCGCTCCCCTGTTGAGTATAAATGTCTAGGATGACCGCACATCCACGGTCCCTCCCACTACAGCTCTTATCGGATAAGGTATCACAGGATTCCCATCCAGGCAGAAGAGGTGTAACAGTTTCTGTTAAAAAAAAAAACACTTACCAAAAACGTTCTTCACGTTCTGCTCGCTTACCAGATAATCCACGTATTGATGAATCACTGAAAGGTTAATTTGTCTGAAATTAAAGGAACCACAGCAACCGTAAGTCTCCAACCACAGATATCTTAAACTTAGTGATTAAGAAACCAAAGAACGAGCAACATTTTTGAAGCCTCGCATTGGTACACACGCAGATTACCCCGAGGTACAATACCCTCAGCATGTATTTAACATTTCAGGTAACAGTTCAGTTCTGAATTCTTTCTTCCAGTTTCTCTTCCTCCTGACACATAATTCACTGTTACAATCTTTTACCTCAATTGGCAATTACTGCAGCCTCATCACAGAACTTTTTTTGAAGAGACAGGACAGAACAAGAGGCACTCAAACCTTTTCTACTTTTGAGGGAAACAGAAGTCCTCTTGAGAGCATGAAGATATTTGTGCAAGTGCTGGCAAATAGTTAAACTCTGCTGTAACTGCTGGACACAGTGAAATGGCATCTGCTGGACATGACTTTGACTTCTCTCTCTCGTTAAATGATAAGGAAAGCAACAGACTTCCCTGGCAAACAGGGGAAATTGAATTCTATGTTTATCTTCCCTGTGTGACAAACTTATTGTGGTTTTCAGTGTACAGTATTTCATCGTTATTTTCATTTGTCAAACATGCAGACAAACCCTATAGTCTAGAAGTCAATTCTGGTACCTTGACTGGGGTTCACACATCACTCAAAATTTCAGAGCTGATTTCCCAGAACATATCTTACAAAAGCCATGCATTCCAGTCAGAGGGCCCAGGTCACTCTCCAGATACCACGCTGCAGTAAATTTGAGTTGTAATAAAAAATTAAATCAGAAATAATTTCCTTTAAAGCAAGAAATGAAGCAGTGACTGCAGTGCAAATGGACTGCCTGACTGAGATAGTACCATGCTTTGAAACAATAAAGACTCACTTTCAGAGGACTGTGCTAGCAAATCTCTACTGTCTCCCTCAAAAACACAGACAGATCTTGACACATCCCCCACAAGAGAAGCTTAGGGTCCATGGCTACTCCAAAGTAGGGAGGACATCTGGGGTCTCACTCTAGTCCAAATGGGACCAACCTAATAGTTCCTCCATCTGAGATCTACCAAAAAAAACCAACAAAAAAATGAACCAACAAAATAAATAAATAAACCCCACAAAAACCAAACAAACCAAACAAAAACCAAAAGCACACACACAAAACCAAAACCAACCAACCACAAACCCCTCAAAACAACAACAAACAAAAAACACACACAAAAAAAACAAACCACCGCTCACTACCACAAAACAACATCAGAAGTGATCATTTCCAAATAAAACAGAAGGAAAATAAGGGTCTAAGGTAACCGCAACCAGTGCAACTTTGACAGCTCACCCATCAGGAGTCATCGGAGTGACTGTAGCAGCTACAAGACCCTCTAACTTCTTTCTGGGTGGCATTGAGCTATTTGGAAAAGAAAGAGATAAAATTATTATTGTTCAACCTCCATTAAAAGCAAAACTGGACAGGCAAAGTTCAGACGAAGTGGACTTTGCAAGGCTGTTAGTTTAAGTTAGAATTGCCTTTTTCTTGCGACAGAGCAGCTTACTGCAGCCAGCACCATCCCAGGGCCGGGCTGGGAGCACCAGCTGCAGTTACATTGCAAAGACTCCTATTTTACCTTTCCTTTTCTACACGAGGGCTGTGAGGACGCCGGGCAGCCTGCAAAGAAAAACGGTTTTGCAGCTCACCAGGTCAAGACCCCTCCCCCGAGAAAGGCGGCGCCGCACCGACGCCCCGGCGGACCACAGCGACACCAGGCCTGCAGTCAGCACCGCGCCGAGCCGAGGCCGGCCAGCCTGGGCGGCGCCTCTGGCCCCGGGGAGCGCGGGGTCAGGCCGCCCCGCTGGGCAGCGACGGCGACCCCAGGCTCCCCACAACCCCAACCCACCTTCACCTCGCTTCACCTCGCCTCTCCTCCCTTGTCGGCTGCTGGCCAGCCCCGCCAGCTCCTTCGGGGCGGCCTCGCTCCGCCCTCGGCCCAGCCTTGCCTTGCCCTGGCCCGCCCCGGCCGTCTGTGGCTCTCAGGGTCTGAGCTCTTCCGCCCGGCGCTGCTCCCGCAGGGTCCACGCACTACGGATAATTGCCGAGCCGGCAGAAGGCTGACTGCCGGCGGGCTGGAGGATGGAGAAGCCTTCTGCTTTCTGCCAGGGTGCCTCCGGTGACCCACTAAAGCAGCCGCAGTCCCCGCAGTCTCCCGGTAACACTCTACGGTACTGTTTAAAAGAGAAGGCTTGTTTGGGTTATTAAAGGTTATTTTCGAAATTAAAAACAAACAAACCAACCAACAAAAACCTCCAAACAAAACAAAAACAAACCCAACCCCAACTTTGGAAAATAAATAAATTACAGAGTGGAGAAGGAAGAGCTGGCTGCATGTCTGAAGAGACACCGGGCTTTAAGCGATGCTTTGCTGGAGGAATGGTACCTGTCCTTGCCCGGATGGGCGGCAGCCCCGCAGAGCATCAGGGCAGGAGATCGGGGGGGGGTAGTTAACAGATCTATGGATTTCAGCATGGATTTCTGCCCAGGTACGAGTCACTGTTGAAAAAAAGGAAGAGGATATCTTCCTGTTGATGGTTGAAAATACTGAGGGAAGCCTGGCTGCAAACTAGAAGTGTGATTGCCTGACGTGACTCAGGCTGGGTTCCCTTCAGGTTGCCTATGCAGACACTCGAGCTGCACAAAGAAGGAAGATCATGCCACCGCTTTGATCAGCAGAATCAAATGCTCTCCTGGAGCTGTCTGCTAGAGAGATGCATCCCCTGCACGGTACAGGAGAAAGAAAACCACATTTTTTGCAGCTCAGTGCCGCTGAATGAGAGCAACTTCAAAAGGCTCATCGTGGTTAAGTGAGGAAGCAAACCCACTCTGCCTTGTCATAAAGGAAACAAGCATCAAATGCCATGTCAAAAGCTTGGGAATTGCAATAAACAGCATCTCTAATTAAAAGATTATTTTTTACTAGACAAAATAGTCAAATTTCATCTTTTCTCTGTTTTCAGACAAAACAAAGGTGCAACTGGAGTTGAAACCAAAAACTAAAGCTCAGTAATTTAAGGGTAACCATCAAAATATTATCATTACCATAAAACAAAATCTCATGCACTGATGAAATAAGCCAGCCGTTGACCTCTGTGCTTTAGCCCCCCTTTGTAAAATAGAGGTCATATTTAGCTCTTGCATTCCTTGCTATGGTTATCCAGCTGTAAGCTCAATAGTCTCTGACAGATGCTCACTGTGGTGGGGACCTCCTGTTACTCAGTGCCTCTAATTTGCAGTTCTTTAATGCATCATCACTGTTTGGGTAAGAGAAACCCAAACAGATAACATATAAATATATAATCAGAATCATAGAATGGTTGGGGTTGGAAAGGACCTTAAGATCACATATGAACAGCAAAATGATGCCATAAACTAAAAGCAATGAGATACATAGAAATTGGAAGTTAAGGAGAAGACCTGCTCCATTTTGGCCTTGTGTGGTACACCACCACAACATGGGTACAGCTCACAGTGTGGGGCCTGCAGAACACCATGAAAGCTTCAACCAGGAAAGGCTTTGGCTGCTCTTTTCTCATCTTCTGCCCATTTCCCATTTCACTGTGGTGCTGAAAGCACTCCCAACGCCAGTGCAGTGCCATGGTGCTGCGACACGCAGCATGGGGAGCTGGGAGGGTCCATGTCACTGTGTGAGAAAGGCAAATGGAGGTCAGGCTATGACAAGCAAGCAGGAAATGGTGGGTCATGGGCAAACAAAACGACTCCTCATGTGCAGCCCTTGTGGCTCCCATTTTCTTCTCTGACATGTGGTTTTACTAGATATGTACCACATGCAGGGCAGAGTCTGGGGGCCGTGGCAGAAAGGCAGCTGTGCACAGCACAATCATCTACCCTACCAGGACCACAGCTGGTCTGGAATTCAAATCTTCTCATAGTAGCTGTGACCAGCAGACCACCAGCACCTCTTAAGACAAGGTAGTGCCCTGCACTGATTTGTGGCTGACATTTAACACTCAGAAGAAAAGAGTCTACAAAAGGCCACATAGATTGCATATAGACTGACCACCGAAAAGATATCAATATGTCTTTTCTGAATACACCCAATGTCTGTAGCTTGCAGCTCTCCTGTGGGCTTGAGTTGCGGCCTGAGGAAAATTATTTGGGTTTTCTACAGCCATTTATAAAGCAGGTTCAGTAAAACATTATGCCTTGAGTGTGCTCTTCCAGATATTCCATTAGAGCACATTTTGAGTCTCCAGTGCCTGCAGTAGAGAGAACAATATGGTGTTGTGTGGTCTGGAAGCACATTTTTCATGTATTCAACATAATAAACTCAGGAGTTTGGGTTTGTGGTATTCCTCCTCCACTTCAAAATATGCTCACTGTGGGCTATTAACATGCAGAGATCACTTTCTCTGGGGTCTGGCTTTATTAAAAGGCTCTTACAAAGCACATATATTTCTTTTCTCTGAGGCTCATCTCATTCTTCCAGGAATCCCTTCTTCTCAGTGCTCTTCCATTACTATGGGTAATTTTTCTGCAGGCGAAACAGCCCCAGCTCTCTCAGTCTCTCCTTGTCATATAGATTCTCCAGTCCCATGATCATCTTTGAGGCCATTCACTGGACTCACTCTAGTAAGACCATGTCCTCTTCCCTTTACCGGGGAGCCCAATGCTCCAGATGCATCCCACCAGTGCTGAGCAGAGGGGAAAGATGACCTTCCTCAACCTGTTGGCAACTCTCTTCCTAATGCAGGATACTGCAGGGGCACATGTTCTGCTTGTCCACCAGGACCCCCAGGTCCTCTTCAGCCCAGCTGCTTTCCAGCTGGGTGGCCCCCAGCCTGTACTCGTGCCTGGCCTTATTCCCCCCCCTGCTGCAAGACATTGCCCTTCCCCTTGTTGAAGATCATGAGGTTCCTGTCAGCCCATTGCTCCAGCCTGTCAAGGTCTCTCTGCTGAGGGTGTTCTCTGCCCCATCATTAAGTCATTAATGAAAAGGCTAGGTAGTACTGGCCCCAAAAGAGCAGCTTATTTCAGGAAGTTCAGAGATAATTTTGCAGCGCTCTGCGGAGCCATTCAGAGAGAGTTCAGAAGATTTTCTGAGTATCTTAAGAGAGTTTTAGAGCAGCTTCATGCTGTTGACAGCATGAGAAAAGTTTTACAGTAGCTTGAAGTGGTTTAGAGCTGCTTAGAACAGTTTGTAGGAGTTACAGATGGTACAGTAGAGAGTTAAATGCATTTGAGATGTGTTTAGAGACAAACTAGTAGTGTTTGTAGCAACATAGAGGAGGTGTAGATCAATTTAGTGGTGCTCTGAGGTTTTTAGAAGAGCTTTAGAAAAGGTGAAAGAGTTTTACAGTTGTTTAGAGTGCTTTACAGGAGTTTTGGCACATTTCGTAGAACTTCAGAGTTGCTTAGAACTGTTTAAAGGCCGTTTAGAGGAGTTAGATCGATTTAGAGCAGTGTGGAGCTGCTTAAGGACTTCAAAGAAGTTTCAGCAGCTGTTTCTCTAAACAGGACTTTGAGAGCTATGGGAAGGAGTTCTACAGCAGTTGCAAGGAGACTGAGCAGGGTTTGAGATCTTTTTTGAAGCATTCTATTGCTACTCAGACAGGTTTGAGACAAGAGGTGCACAAAATCACAAAATGGAATATATAAACCTTTAGAATCAATTTTAAGTAATGTTAAGTTTGATGGCTTTGTAACAGTAGTAATGGAAAATTACTGAGGTGCATGATTCACAGAAAAAAAAATAGAGTACAGCTAGAGAACACACTGAGAATTCTTGCATAAGATACACCGTTGTAGTTTTAGGCCTTTATGTCCTTAGTACAAAATGAGTGTAAGAAAACAGGCTAGAAGAACAGGACATAAAGATAGGGAGTATCTGGAATGGGAAGGGGTCCAGGATGGGCTGCAGTTAAGCTAACTGATAAGTAGGAAGACAGGAAGATTGTTATCTCCATGGCGTAAACAAACCAATTAAGCTGGTATAAGCATCTACTGCGCCTGCTTCGAAGGCTGCCAGAAGTGATGAAGATTGTTGGAAGAAGTGAAAGACCCTCAGGGCCCACCACCACATTTTTGTATGCATGCAGGGAACTTTCTGGAAGCTGATGTAATCCACACGTAGCCTCATGAATATGTATATATGCCCAGCGGCTGTAGAAGGATGGCTTGTGTAACACGTGGGACACACGTTAGGAGGAGCTATCCCCCGTGTCTCCCAGCGCGGCAATAAAGAATACCTGCTTGCCAAGTTAAAACTTCGTTGGCAAGTTTGTTCCTGAAGTTTTCTCCAGATCAGCTCGTAGAGCAGTACAGTGCATTTTAGAGTATTCTTTTAGAGGAGCTTTTTAAAGGAGTTCAGACTGGTTTAGTGGCACCCTAGAGTGTTTTAGACTCAGTTAAATTGTTTCTAAAGGTGTAATTTATGGGGTGGTTTAATAATAGCTCTTTAAGAGCTCATGAGGCGCATTTTGTAGCTGGTATTTTAGAGGGGTTTAGAGCACTCAAAGTATATTCAAGCAGTTCTAGAGATCCTTAGAGGAGTTGAAGAAGGCTACAGGAAATTCAAGGGTCAATAGAGGGAAGCTCTAGATAAGATCAGATGAATCTGAAAGCTGCTTAGAGGAGGTTTAGAAAGATGTTAGTGCCCTTTAGAGGACCCTAGCACTCTTTAAAGTGTATTATAGCTCCTCAGAACTGTTTTGTGGGCTTTTGAGGAGTTCTGGAGGAATTTTGAGTTATTTGCCAGCTCTCCGGAGCTCTTTACAGGAAGTAAAAAGGCATTTTAAAGGTGGTAATAAATTCTTAGGGATGTTTAGAGCCATTTAGTGGCAGTTTAGAGCTGATTAGGAGAGTTTTAGAGTGGTTTAGAGACCACTTGGACTTATGTAAATTACATGTGGTTTGAGGCAATTGCCTCACAGCAGCAATACAGAGGTCCTTACAGCTCTTTAGAGCTGATTAAAGGACTTATAGGGCAATTTAGAATAGACATACTCTGGTTTAGAGCTCCCTAGAGGGAGTACGAGAAATTTCAGGGTTGCCCCAGCCAATCACCTCCGCAGTTCAGTGCTGGTTCAGGGTAAGGACTGTCTTTCCATATCCCTTGAAGCCACTATCACTGTTTCTGACTGCCCTCACTGCATCTATCCCTCTCCCCCAGCCCTTGGGTGAGGTTTTGTGTTCCAGGGCAGTCTTTGCTTACCTTTGGAAGGAATGCAATGAAGAAAAAGATGGTAAAGATTCTGAAACTCTCTGATATTTACACTGAGAAGTCCCTATGTAATTACCAGAAGGAAAAATGACTGTGCTTTAACCAAAACCAATACACAGATTATTCCACAGAGTTCTGAAGGACAGCAGTACTACATAATACAGTGGATAATTACTAACTCTCTTCATTCCTCCTACAGTCATCAGCAAATGAATAGCTGCACATCCCCTTACCCTAATGTCCCGAGTGCTAGCATACCACATGCAATCAGCAGTGCAATGACGTGTAAGTTCAGTTTTAAAGATAAGAGAAAAAGAAATGAGTTTATCGTTGCTATTTAAAATACTTCCTCTCCTTTTTACTCGTTTCATGTGCATGTTTAATGCCAGATATAGCCTTCCAATGGAAAAAAAAACAAAACAACAACAAACAAACCATAGTTTAGGAAGGCTTAAATGACTGTCGGAATTTATGTTCAGGAGATTCTGAGTACATGAACTTATATTCAAGCTCCAAAATCTGCATTGTAAGTTTTGGGCAAGGCAGAAGAAGATTTTAGAATGTCTACAGCTGCAGCATCCTGTGCAGTGACCAGAAAAGCGTCTTCTACTTACCAGTGAAATAAGCACTAAAGTGTCAGTGGTGCCAAAGATCAGAGGATAATAAGAACACCAGTGAAAAGAGGAACAAAATTCAGTAGCTGCTTTTCCAAAACAAGTACATACAGTGTCCTGGGTTCAGCAGCAGCAGTCATTTTTCTCCTTCTTGGTAGCTGGTGCAGCGCTGTGTTTTTGACTTTCGGCCTGGGAACAGCGCTGATAACACCGATGTTTATGGTTACGGCTTAGAATGTTTTGGTCTGACCAAGGACTTTCTGAGTCTCATGCTCTGCCAGGGAAGAGGGGAAGCCTGGAGGAAGGAGAGACAGGACACCTGACCCAAACTGACCAAAGAGGTTATTCCATACCACAGCACGTCATGTCCAGGACTTAAAATGGAGGGCAGAGACCCGGAAGGGTGGGGGTGCACTGCATGGTCGGGCTTGGTGTCGGGTGGTGAGCGATTGTACTCTCTTTCCTTGTATTTCCCTTACCATTATTATTATTGGTGGTAGCAGCAGTGGTTTGTGTTATACCTTAGTTACTAAACTGTCCTTATCTCAACCTATGGGAGTTGCATTCCCCCCTGGGACTGGAGGAAGAAAGAGTGGGGAGTAAGTGAGAGAGCGACTGCGTGAGTTATAGAGGCTTAAACCACGACGTATAGGAATATAAATATAGTTTTATACAATTAAGCAATTTTTCTGTAAGGAAAAGAAATGAACATGAATGTCGAAAGCTTATCTAAATAACTCTATAAGGTTATCATGGCTTAACCCCAGCCAGCAACTAAGCACCAGGCAATCTCTCACCCACTACCCCCTGATGAGATGGGAGGGAGAATAAAAATGAGAAAATTCATGGGTTGAGATAAAGACAGTTTAATAAGTAACGCAAAAGGCACACATGCAAGCATAGCAAAACAAGGGATTCATTCACAACTTCCCCATCAGGAGGCAGGTGTTCAGCCATCTCCAGTAAAGCAGGGCTACACCAGATGCGATGGTTACTTGGGAAGACAAACAAATGCCATTGCTCCAAACACCTCCCCCTTTTACCTTCTTCCCCAGCTTTATACACTAAGCATGGCATCCTACAGTGTGGGATCTCCCTTGGGTCAGTTGGGGTCAGCTGACCTAGCTGTGTCCCCTTCCAAATCCTTGTGCATCACCAGACTACTTGCTGGTGGGGTGGGGTAAGAAGCAGAAAAGGCCTGGACTCTGTGCAACCACTGCTGAACCAAGCATCCCTGTGTTATCAATTCTGTTTCCAGCACAAATCCAAAGCATCTCCCTAAGGCAGTTACTATGAAGAAAATTAACTCTACCCCAGCCGAAAACAAAGGTAATTTCAAATAGGGAAAAAACACTTTTTTGTTGCTACATGCCAAAATAGTGGCCTCAAATATCTATTAAGAACTCTATCAGTTACATTATTCAAATAACTGATTTGCTGAGGTAACTTAACTACTGAAGCCAAAGGCCCTGCAAGTTTCCACCAGACTTTGTTGTTGCTGTGTTAACACTTCCAACAGTTTCTACACTGACTACAATTTACCACCCTCATCCTTTACTTCTGCTTTCCCCAAATCACACTTCTCCCTATCTATATACAGTTTTAACATCTGTAATTTTCCCATTCCTCAAATTACCATGAGTGCAGTTTCTGTCGGCAGTAAATAAATTTATCCAGATAGAATTTTCTTTCGAAGACAGACCCAGGAACAAATACGAAGTATCCAAGCCTGAATGACGGCAGAAATTAAAAAAGAAAACACCTCTGAAAGTGGTAAAATTCTGTTAAATACTGTCTTGGCTAGCTGGTATTCAAAATACACCAAGAGACGTTGACGTGATGTCATTCTATATAGAACATCTCCCTCATTTTCTTTGTCCTAAATCTAAAGGTGCAAAAATCAAAAGTAATGCTGACCTCTCAGATTTTAGATTTGAGCTTGAAACTGTTAAGCTGGGTATCAATTGTGCCTGGAAGCTTGCCAGTTTAACTCTTTTAGAACTGAGCATAACCTGGAGGATTTTCCTAATCTAGGATTTTCTTAAGTGACCTACACAGACGTTCAGACTGGTGTGTCTACTGCAGAAAAGACGTTTAACATGCAAAGATATTAATATTTTAGATGTTAAGGTGCTTAGATGCTTAATCTTCCCATTAGCAGTCAACTAATAGATACTAGACTATATTCAAATATAAGGGTTTAGAAATAGAAGGAACAGTCACTGTACACAGAATCCATTAGTGAGCTAAAGTCATTGGCAACAGGAGATTTTTAGGGACTTCAGTATTAAAACAAAACTCACCTCTGAACACAACCAACAGTGCCACCTGCTGCAGAATGCAGCATCGGCTTATCTTGAAAATGAGCAAGACCAGGTTCTTAGAGGATCTACCTCTGGAGGCCTTACGTGCATGATCTAAATAACAAAAATGCCCACCAAAACCCACACTCACTACCAAAATCCCCACTGTTAGGAAATACAAGAAGTTCTGATATGATCCATACTCGTGCAAGTAAGATCAGGAAGAAGCTTAGGAAACAAACCCTCAGCTAGGATAACATAGATTTGGGCTTAGAGGTTAGCTGGATTGACAGGCCACAAAGAGAGTACTTTCCTACAGCCATGCATCACCAATGCCTGTGTGCCAACAAATGTGTTCACAGATTGCTAGGGCTTCAATTACTCAGCTGTGCTTCACACTACCCAGTACGTACAACAATGGTCCTCAACTCATCCTGCTGGAAAGCTATTACAATAGAGATACCCGTAGCAAGAAGCTCCCCAGTTCAGTTTCAATTACCTTTTCATGTCTTTTTGGGAAAAGTGGAAAATATTATTTTAGGAGAACATTTTCTTTAAGATATTGATCCTTATGCTCTGGCTTTGTTTCCATCATCTCTGGACATGTTCTCAGGTCCCTGGGACTCCATAGGAAACCCCTGGGATCTCTAGAGCAATTTCTCCATACCTTTTTCAGACTCACGGGGCTATTTTCATTATTTCATAATAATCCTTCGGCAGAGTCAGGAGCTCAACCCAGGCCCTGGGCAGAAGAGCTGCCAGGTGATCCCATGTAGCAGATAGATAGACTAGAGAAAGATGAGAATGAGAGGGAAAGAGGGAGGCAAAAAAGGAGGAAGGGAAGAGGAGAAAGGGAAGAAGGGGGTTAAAAGCAGGTGAAAAGACAGAGAAGGAAAAAGTCATCATAAAAGTCTAGGAAGGTGGATCAAAGAAGGAAAATGTGAAGCCACTGTGCTCCTGCCCACAAAGACAGGGCAGAGGGTATCTGCCCAAGGGACTGCTGGAAGATGCAGATATAAAAGTTACTCTTGCTGCAACCGATACTGAACTCCTACCTTCATCTGGAGAGGCTGTCTAGGCAGGTGAGCCTTGGGATGCCTGTTAACACTGTTGTTGTGTAGTTGTTAACTACTTCCTTTCTCTGTATTGCTTGAAAGCATTATTTGTGGTATAGATTGTTGGTGACTTCAAATACTGAGCTTTCCTACTGATAAGAAACAACCAGTAAATGTCTATTCTCCTTAAGGCTGTTATTTTGAGCCCTCTCTTTGACTAATGTTCTCAAATGATTGATGCCTGGCTCTTTCCACTTCAGAGTTGTGTTTGCAAAGGTGGTGTGTTCTCTCTCACCTTTAATACCTATAAAATTGAATTTGCTAGAAGCCTTCTCTTTCTTTAGAGCCAGGATATAGGAGGCTTCTTTTGGGAGATGAATGTGTAGAAAATCACAGTTCATCTAACAACATATAAAAACACTTTTGCTGCCCTGGACTATTATTTACAGTAAGTTCACATGCTCAAATTCTTTCCTGTGAAGTGTTTCTGCATCATCTGATAAGTGCATGTTTGTAAAAGCAAATGCCATTTATATGTGAAGAGTCTCAGCTCTTTTAAATGAAGATAATCATCAAACACAAGGCTAACTGATGTTCTGACAGGCTTAGGCAGAAATGCAAAACTGGAGCATTTAGGTTGAAACCACTTGTTAGAATCCATAAGTGGCCAGACTGGAGATAGATGCATCCCTCACTCACAGTTTTTTCGTACTACACTACAGACTTGCCAGTTGCAAGAGCATAACTCAAAGTTATCATTAACCATACTGCAACAAAACTTTTTTCCCATGCTTATCCAGTTCTGACACAATCAGGTCAGTGGAAAAGGTTCATCTTTCCTGTGCAAGTAGTCTATGCTTGCCTGTAGGGGTAAAGGAACTTACAAGAAGATTGCATTAATTTGACAACAGCTGTTGTCTTGTTGCCGCAGAGCAGACATAAGCATTTTTTCTATCTAGCATGTTGCTTAAGGTCTTGTCTGGGCTTGTTATAGATAGGGTCTATAAAGAAAACAACTGGAAGACACAAGTGATCATATCACAGGCTTGTCCTTATACTTATCCAATGGAAGCTGTTAGCCTGAAAAGCCATTACTGAAATACAAGTTTATCAGTGTTCTGTGCAGAAGTGCCTGCTGAAAATAGTAAAGCCACAAACCATATGCTTTGATGTGCTTGTGCCCTCACCTTTACTCCCTGAGTTTAAAGCAACAGCAGAGAAAAACACTGCTTTGTCAGCTATTCTAGAAAATACCAGCCAAGTCCCAGACATGTATTTATGACATTAAACACAAATGTCATAGGATACTGTCCTGGGTTCAGCAGTAGCAGTCATTTTTTCTCCTCCTTAGTAGCTGGTGCAGCGCTGTGTTTTTGACTTTCAGCCTGGGAACAGCGCTGATAACACCGATGTTTTTAGTTGCTGCTCAGTAATGTTTACTCTGACCAAGGACTTTCTGAGTCTCATGTTCTGCCAGGGAGGAGGGGAAGCCGGGAGGAAGCAGAGACAGGACACCTGACCCAAACTAGACAAAGAGGTATTCCATACCACAGCACATCATGCCCAGTACATAAACTGGGGCCAGTTACCCGGAAGGGTTAGATCACTGCTGGGTTGAGCTGGGTATCGGTCAGTGGGTGGTCAGCGGTTGTATTCTCTTCCCTTGTTATTTCCCTTATCATTATTATTATTGGTGGTAGCAGCAGTGGTTTGTGTTATACCTTAGTTACTGGACTGCTTGTATCTCAAACTGCGGGAGTTACGTTCTTTCGATTCTCCTCCCCATCCCTCCGGGAGCTGGGGGGAGGAAAGGGGAAGAGTGAGTGAGGGCTGCGTGGCTTAGTTGCTGACTGGGCTTAAACCACGACAGATACCTTTGAGACCTCATTATTGCTGTATGCTGTTGAACTTCCCTGTCATATGTTCTGCAAACTAGTGGGACCTCAAGGTGCTAAAGCAGTTCTTCCATGCTATTTTCCTATGTAAAGGGCAAGGGGTGCAGAGTTAGCATTCTCAGAGTGTCCTATATTTGGAGGTACCAGTGAGACTCTGTGTCAGCTTTCATCATAATCCCTTCCCCGTCCCCCTAATTATACACAGTTTAGGTATGTATGTTATGTACAGAATTCATGTCCTCATGCCTGCCCTACTGTCTTTTCCAACTATTGACACGTTCTGTCAATGTGTATGTGAAAAACAAGAACGCTGGAAAACAACCCCTGGGGAAAACACTGATGATTGCTCTCCAACCTCAGGCTACTCTACCGGGAACAGTTAGCTCTTTGTCAGGGACATCAGCTGGACACATACAAACTGACTGGGGATTTGTTCTGGGCCTCTCTGCTTCTGAAACAAAATGAGAATCCACAGCGGGCTTGTGTTTATCTACAGATTAATTCCCCCCCCCCCCCCCCCCCCCCCCGTGCTCAGTACTTCTCATGATTGGGGTAGATTTGTTGAGATTTGCCAAACTTTTGTGGCAGGGTATACTCTTTTACTTGACCTTCTCTATGCTGGAAAAGATAATTACTAGCACACACCTGACAGGAGTGTTAAGGTGACAGAGTAATGTAACAGCTAACCTTACACAAGCACATGCCTTTGCAAGCTTGTTAGGTCCTGAGCAAAGACCATGAAGTAGCAGCTTCTGCAGAATGCCCTGCTGGTTTTCCTGATTGACCCAAGCAGAAGACAGGTAAAATGGAGAGAAAGTTTACTCTGCAAAGTAAGAGTACAAAGCACGCAGAGAACTGGTTCTGCATTTCAGGCCTTAACATGTTCTAATAGGCTCCCTTAGTAAACCACTCTTTACACCACCCCACTTCAGTGGCATTAGAGATTTGTGGTTTTAAAGATAAATTTATAATTGCTACTTGCCATGGTTTGGAGGTTTTTTTAGTTCCCCTTTCAGAATACGAGTGTATCACACAGCATCCTGATGAAGTTCTCTGCAAGCAAAATGTGTTTCCTGTTAAAAGCCATTCCCAGCTATTGATTTCAGATGTCCAAGAGAGCTTAGCTGAATTCGGCTGCAAGGGATTTGTACAAACTATGACAAACATGGGAGGTGTTCTCAGAACTCAAACTCTGAAATTTAATCTGCTCTATTGTGCTGGTACCCAAGTATGTCTGAAGCTGCAGTTGGTTAAATGAAGAGTCCAGCTTCACTCTGTGTACTATGAGCAGGACAGAATTTCACAATAGCTTTGTATAATCCCTTTGTGCAGATATTCAAGGCCTAGGGGGGCTGATTAATCTCAAATACCACTCAAAACAGACAGCCATTATATAACACTGTCTGTCTTTCATAATGTGCCAGCAGAAATCTCATGAGGATGGTCGCAGCTTAGTTTGCAGCCAGATTTCTACCTACCATTTTACCCCAGGGGTAAAAAAGAAAAGCTGTCATTCTGTGCTATCACTCTCATGTAATCCACGGTTGGGGGGGAATGTTATTTATGTGAAATTCTTTCTCCTGCAAGCACAAAACCTGCCTCTGACCCTGATGTAAGTAGGCTCAAAGCCATAGAAACCAGGGGAAGTTACACAAGGGTGCAAAACTGTTTATGCGGCCAGACCACACACTGGACCTAATGTTGCCTCGTGGGCAGTAGGTGGGGCTTTCGGCATTTGCGGAGGAGCTCTCCAATGACAGCCAGAGGAGGCAAAGGCTACAACCATGTGGTTTTCATAACAGCATCTCCATCCAGTAGGGCTGAGGCATGGGCAGAGCTTGATGAAACTAAACTATACACTGACAAACAGCATCTTGTACAGCCTCAGGACAGACTGCAATAGCTAGCAGGATAAGGACAGCCTAAAACGTAAGTATGTCTATTTTCTCCACTTTCTTCATGTAATTAACGGCTTGTGGAATGGCATGTTCTGGCCACGTTTA
This sequence comes from Amazona ochrocephala, assembly GCA_039720435.1. NCBI lineage: Eukaryota > Metazoa > Chordata > Aves > Psittaciformes > Psittacidae > Amazona > Amazona ochrocephala. Next base: position 620,092 of record CM077887.1, read on the forward strand.
CTTGTAGCATCCCTGTAACCTATGAAAATGCCTACTATACTGCCTGTCCCTTTGGCACATGTGTTGACAGCTGCAGAAAAAGCCTTAAAAAAACAAAAAAAAGCCTAGAGTACTGTTTATACTAATGGACGGAAATCTCAAAACAGCCTTCCTGTACATCTAAAAATTAACTGTAAATATTTGGAGGATTCTTCTCAGCTTGTCCCTCCACCCCCATGCCCCAAAGCATTGTTTCATGTAATTAAAAACAATCTTGCATGAAGTCACCAACAGCACTGGCCACAAAGTTACACAAGATACAGCTGTGAGAGTTAACCAAGGGTTAAGAAAAGGTATGTGGGAGAGGGCTGGAATGGGGAAGTTGAGAGAAAAGGCAGCTTGTATAGCAGCTCCTACAACAGCATGTTTTGAAACAGAGAAATGTTTATTTTTCTGCTAACATAGACCCAGGGAGCACATGAAGAAGAGCAATGTGTTTTCTATCAAGTTCTAGCAAGGAGAAAGTGAAATGCCAGCAAAGCAGCATCTTCTTTGCTTTAGAGATGGCAATGGGTAAAAAAATCACTATAGGAAGTTCTAGTATAATTGCTTATATTTGCTTCTATTAAAATTATAGGATTCCTGCTTTATTGACTTCTAAATACTATTGACAAAAAGTGTATTAGAGTACAACTGGCCAGCTTGGTTGGGACCATGTAGCAGTTCCTGGTGAGCAGTCACCCTGGTAAAGGCTGCTGAAGATGTATCTTCAGGCTGGGACACGAGGGGGACAGCGCCTGCTTTTAACTGCTGTTATCACTCTCCTGCTATGTGGTTCTCCCACCTTCCTTTGCTTTACAGTGACAACTGAAAAAGCTCTACACTCAGTGCTCTGTGCACTACTTATTTTAAGGACTGCAAGTTAACTCAGTGCCTGCAGATTTTTGTTGGGTTTTTTTTGGTGTTTTGTGGTTTGTTATGTTTTTTATAAAAGCTTTTCAATCTCATAGATCCCAAAGAGAAAACTGCTTGTAGCTACCTCTAAACCAGAGTGCAGGAAGCAATTAACAGTATTCATCAGTAGTCTGCATGTCCTAAGAAAATGTAAACAGATAAAGTAGTCAGGTAGCACAAGGCAGTTCTTGATTTTACAAAAGAAGCCATGGTCTTATAGTCACAAACCACCATTTTAAAAGATAACATACCTTAAGGACATTAAAAATCATTGTTACAAATTGTGAATGGTCCATCGTTCATATTTATACCACTGCAACACAAAACATTGCTATGCACCTCAAGAACAGACCTTGTCTTTGCTGGCAGCCCTAGGTATCATCATTTCCTCTCGCTGCTCAGATGTGTTGTACCCTTAACACTGCAGGTGGGGCATGCTGTGAACAGCATCAGTGCACCTCTACTACTAAAAGCCTATGAAAAAAAGCAGAGCCATGAGTGACAGGGCAGTGGCTTCTTGTTGTATGGGCAGCTATAAGCAGTTAAGGAGGCAGAGAAATAAAAAATAATTTCAAAGTTTGTTCTGTTACCCAAGAAACATACAATTAAGTTTATACTCTGAGAAGACAATGTACTACAATCTAAGAATCAAGATACCTGCTCAATGAATTACATGCCGGCTTTGCAACATGAAGCACAAAGGACATTGTAATGCAATACAAAGCAGACTTTCTCATGTCTTTCTCATGTAGGTTGTACACTACAATCTGCCTGGTAACGGCAAAAATCATAAATGAAGGCTGCTAAAACCTCAAGACCTTTAACCAGATGTGTTTATTTCAATAGTGATTTTGAGGATTTCCACTTGCTTTGTTTTGGAAGTGAGAGGAAGTTCAGTGTTTATGTTTCTGGTTTTTCCTTCCATGTGAAGGCTACCTAAGTAAGTACCCTTCACATGCTACTTTATTTATATTCATATATCCAGAAAATCTCATCTATTGATAAGACTCTAAGGCTAAAGGCCTTCCGAAAAGCATCAGATATTATGAGAGACCCAATAAATTTATGAGCAGTCAATACCAGAGTATGCATCAACACCAGTTCCTTTTCCCCAGAAGCAAATTGGCTGAACTCTTCAAATCCTTCTTACTTATGGATTTAAAAAAAACCTGCCACTCTGTGGAATAATTAGGAAATATGGAATAATTAGAAAATATGGGATAATTAGGAATTAAACTTATATTTGAAATGCAGCATTGTCCACACATAAGGGAAAAACGGACTTTCAAGGCCTCTCAGGGCGAGATGCAGCCACACCTGGTATGCCAGAAATGTGCACGCCAGAGCGGCTCCTGTGGCAACACAGACGGAGGGCAGAGCGAGGTGGAGATCTCGCGGTTACGCTTTGTCCTAACTTCAGCAAAAGATGGGAACTAGGTGGTGCAAGAAACTGATAAGCTGCATACTTGTTACCCTGAGCCAGCAGCCTGACATCTTTTGACAGCATGCCATCCTCAGTGTGAACTTTGCTTCATTATAATGTCATTATAATGCATTTACATGCTAAAATACACTCCCATCTCCAATGCGACCCCCCTCCAAAATGAGACCACCCCTCTCTGAGCATGCGCTCTGACTTTTCGGTGTCATATACCTTTAAATCGAAGCGAGAGGGATTTGCACCAATAATAATAAAGGTATGTATGACTAGAGTCACTCAAGCTCCACCTTGAAGGTGAAAATAATATAAAATGACCCAAGAAAGGGGCATATTTGGGGAAGATACCATCATGGAAGATAACATCAACAAACTCCTGGGACGGGTCGACGGGCTGGACCTCTCTTCCCTGCCCCATAGGGATGCCTGTGGGTAAGACTTGCACTGTACCCAGTGCTTCCCCGGGAGAACTTAGAATCTCTATACTTTTCACTGTTACCTTTATATTTTAGAGCCAGGCTGTGTTAACTTTATCGAGCACTTGTATTCATGCAACCCTTATCTGCACGTGCTTTGCAGATAGTATTTATCACCCGCAATCCATAAGAACCTGTACCTGTTGCATCAATAAATCAATAAACTGTACTGTAACACAATTGAACTGGCAGTATGGGGGATTATCAGTGAATCCAGATCAATACGTGCCCGGACTGATAGTTGCAGCTGATTGTACACTATCAGTGAATCCGGATCAGACACACCTGGATTGATAATTGTGCATTGGAGCCATTCCTGTGGTGCATTATCAGTGAATCTGGAATCAATACGTGGCCGGACTGATAGTTATAGCTGATTATGTACTATCAGTAAATCTGGATCAGACGTGCCCGGACTGATAGTTGCATAGTGAAGCCTCTCCTGGCCCCTCTAGTGAAGCAAGGGGTTCATTCCCTCTCCCCCCCCTTTTTAACGCAACACACTCCCAGACTCTCAACCCTCTCTTCTGCAGCCAGGAAAAGCCTCCACTTCATAGAGGAGTGAAGGCAGCATATCCGGAAAGATGAACACACTCCCACATCAGCGTAATTTCTTGGTCCTGGTTCCTTCAGAGCTTCCTTCAGGGATTTCATCCCTTCTTGTGGAATTACTGGGGATAAGCAATAGAATTCAAGCCTTTCATTATTCCGGAGACAATGAAAACATTAGGCAAAAACCCCAGTGTTTTCTTCTGCCCCATTTATACTGTATTGATTGAAGAGAGGCCAATGAACTGTATCTGCCTTTCAGCTCTGGCAAGATGATAAAATCCTTCAAGCAAACCTTCCTGTCCCTGGATCTGCAGTCCCCTCGGTGGAGCTCAACAGAGACAATGGTAACCACTAAAGCCCAGGGGAAGAGACCTCTAGTCAGAGTACTGCAAGGCTAAGGTGGATTTGGGATCATCTGATGACCATAGGCAACCTGGGAAAGCTAGACACTGCTCACACCTGGTTGCAAACAGGGAGAGGTACACCTATTTATAACCTCTGAGGAGCTCCGCCTAAGGCAAAGAATGGTTTTGCAATAGAAGCATCAAACAGTTTGACACTAGGGGTACACCTAGAGTCTGCAGCAAAGAGGTTGTTCAGTGTTCTCATTAAATAGCTACTTTTTCCAAATTGGCATGAAAATGCTATTATGTCATCTTCAGTACTCATCTCATGGTTACTGTGACTTTTACTACCTTTCAGGCAAAGGATTATGAACTGCGTCAGTATGAGACAGCAAAGTGGGTCAGCACAGTCATTAGAGGAGAAACCCAGAAGGAGGCAATGCGTCAGGGCTTCTGGAAACTCTTCCACTACATCCAAGGGAAGAATGAGAAAGGTACAAACTACTGGTGTTGAAATGAGAGAAACACAAAGGGGAGATGAAGCTGCATAGCATAAAACAGTAGATGAGCTGTGGGACACAGCAGGTTCACTTTCCTGGTCTAACTCATGACTGCATTGGGCCATTATACCTGTCAGGCTGCTTTAGTATCTGCTTTTAGGATAAGTCTGCATCACCCTTTAAAACAGTAGCATTCAGGCACTGCCCTTGCTTGCAACTTAAAACTTTTCATCCTCTCCCCTAGAAATGAAGATTGACATGACTGTGCCCGTGACATGCCTGATAAAATCTGGCTGTGCAGACTTCAAGGTCTCTTTCTTTGTTCCATTTGAACACCAGGACTCCCCACCACAGCCCACCAACTCTGATGTTTTTGTTGAAGAGAGGAAGGCAGCAGCCATCTTTGTCCGGTAAGCAGCACCAGCACAGCTCATAAATGAAGACAGCTACAGAAAGAGGTTTGTCATTAAGAATCTGGACTACTCTTTAAGAGTTTATTTCTAGCCATGCATATATTCCTGCTGTTGAAAGCCTTGAACAGCAAAACCCGAGCATTTGTAAATCTTTCTTAAGTTCCAGACCCCCACAAAACCTGCCCAGCAGTTCATTACAGAAAATGCAAGCTACACTTGCTCTCCCTGCATGCAATAAAGCCACAAGCAACAGCCTTTGTCATCTAATAAGTGCAAGCAACTTAGTTTTGGGGGGTTTATTTTTAATCCTAAGCTTTAAAAATGGCATATACCATCATATGCTGACAGCTAGCTCCATATAGTTTACCTAATAACTACAAATGGCATCAGAAGTGCTCAAACACTGCATGCAGTTTCCATCTGTGAAAATAAAAACCAGGGACTTCAACTCCTAACAGAAACTACCTTTCACTCTAACCAGGTCCTTTGGTGGATTTGCCTCCCCAGAAAAATATGCTGAGGAAGCTGAAGTCTTGGCCAGAATCTTAAGAAACAGAGGCCAGCCATTCCATGAAGACTTCTTCTATACTGCAGGCTATGACAGCCCCTTCAAGCTCTTTAACAGGCACAATGAAGTGTGGTATTTTAAAAAGTAATACAATGGGGGGGATATCAAGAGGCTACTAATCATCTCTGGATGTAAAAAAACCCACCTTATTAATTGCTTTTGCTTTAGTGCAGAAGAGCTTTAATTTCCACCTGGACACAAGATCATACCTATTTGTTTCTAGGATAAAATACTATTCTTGCTAAAGATACCAGCTTTCTTCAAGATGCAACTTGAATTCAGGTAGATTGTAGGGAGTGGGAGATATGACAAACCTATTCCTCTTATTGAAAGGTTCTAGAGAACACCAGCAATCTGAAAATATTCCTGCAGAACAGCTCAGATGTTTAGTTCTACTTCTCATTAGAAGTACTATAGCATTAGCTCACGTTACAGAGAATGAGCTCTTCACAGGGCTGACTTTTCTCACATTGGTATCGCTCCTGAGACAGCAGAAATATGGGGTAAGTTAAATAAATTTTTCAGAGAAAAGCCTCCTATTAATGAGTTCTGGGAAGCAGCCATACCTTAGCAGGCCTTAGGGCCTCATAAGCAGCAACTTTGTTTTAAAACTTCTCAGAGCAAATACACAAAGCGTGTTTAGTTACCATAAAACATACTAATTACTACTTTGATTTAGCTTTGTCCAAGTCTTTGTTTGGTCATGTCAACTGCAGTCTGCACACTAGCAGCATCTGACACTTCAGACCCTTGCAGGACTAGCATTCAAACTAGTTTAGACTGTGCTCTAAAGCATTTGAAGCTTTTATCAGTTAGCCAATAGGTGTTTTACAGGAAGCTGTTCATCAGAAAGTAGTTCACAGCAACAGGCAGAGTTCACAAATTTTTATTGGTATCAATCAGTATCAGCAAAACATAACTGGTGTAAGTAAAAGAACTCTTGGGCTTTTTTAGTATAGTTCATGCAAGTGCAACACATTATTCTGCAGTCTTCCACCTATTAAGACAGACAGAAAAACCATTATAAGGCATCAAACCAGCATAATAAACTTGCTTGGAACAACTCAGACCTTAGATTTTCATCTCCATTCAGTGAGAGAGTTCAAGCTAAGGTTATCATCATTCGTTCCTGCAAGTAACTTTCATCATTACTAGTTATACTCACCTTCAGTTCTTCATAGAGTAATTTCAAAGTTGCCTCCTCACCTGGAGTAAGAAACCACAATTAAAACTTGCAGTAGCACAACTCTAAAAGCTCCACAGCAACTTTGTAACCTCAGAGAAAAGTGGAACGGAAAGTGTAATATCACAGTAATTCATTTGGCAGAATCAAATTTCATCAGTGGCTACAAATATCCCCATAATTTTTTTAACAGAATTCATCTGCTGTGTGGTCTTACCCAAAGAGGCTGCAGATGGCACAGTCCTTTCCTGAGAAAGACGAAAATTGTTTCAGAAGAACAGACATCACTATATGCAAGTTTAATTATCTATGAAATTCTACTCTAACTTTACTTAGGAGGCTGCACTTCAGGTGGCAACTGGCAAGAACTTTTATTTGTAACACCCAAATAGGATATACAAAGCTTACAAATCCTAACTGAACTGGAAATACAGAATTATTATTGTAAGAACTGGGGGAAAGCACAAAGCTACTTGCTTGTGATACTCTTTCCCCAACAGTTACATTCATTGAGTTTTGATACTTGAAAGTCTCATAGAAATTACCTTGACAACCTATCCTTACAATTTAGGACCAGTCTGTTGGAAGAAGCACATTTGTACTGCAGTTACCTAGAACTTGATTCTATTGCGTAGTGCCAACATTAGCAAAAATTACTGACTGACAACAACAGCATACAGGCTGGATGTCCATTATTTTTTTTTTTTTTAAAAAGAGTGCAGACAAATAAATATGAATTGCTAGGAATAATTTTTTGCTACTTTTGAGTTCTGCTGTAGTACACTATGAACACTTCATTGGCTAAGTAGTCTCCACTGATTCAGCTCCTTTACTATTTCCACTGTGTAGACATCTGATAATAAACTCCCAGTTTTCAGTCACTGAAGCCACACCTTTTCCTGTAAGAACTACAAAAAGTCTATTACTGACTACAGCTCAGGAATTGTCTTATCTACCCAGAAAGAGCCTTTTGCTTTTAAGTCCAACTCAGACCTACACAGAAGTGCATTCTTGCTTCAAGCACATCACATTTATTCCCACAGTAGCTGAGTGAGATAATCAGAATACAACAGGAAGACAGATTATAGGAGTAATGAATAATTTTAGGCACCACAATCTAGACACTTAGCAGAAAACCAGTATTATAGTAATTATCAAAGCCAACCTAACTCAGCACACTTACCTCAGACATGAGTTAGTCTTGCTTCTCACGCGAACTCCCCATGAGCTTCACTCTGTAACAAGTGAAATTCTATTAACACATTCTCCTTGGCAGTGCTTCAAGAGTTAGTTTGAATGTGAGTACTGTTTCAGCACAAGAATACTCCTCAGCCTCTTTCAGAGAGATTCCCATTGATTATAATGAATCATCACAAACAGTACATGGTTTGAGAAGCTCCATATTCTGTTACTTTTGTTTCTCCTTCGAGGTAGACCAGACCTCAGCATTTCAGACCTTATCCCCAACTACCTCTTGATTCACATCACTACTCCCTGCAAAAGCCCACTAAATTTAACCAGTAAAGTTAAACCAGCAAATAATTGTACTGGCTTTGGTCAGCACAGACTCTGCACTGTGAGGTTACCACACATTCTGATTCCTAGTAACCCTAGCCCATAGTAGTTACATATTTCAAATGGGTTCATGCTATGTTTTCTGCTGCAGAAAGCAGTAAAGATTTTCAAATAGCAGAAAAAAGGTCTTGGGGCAACTGAGAAGCAGCTTACCAATTAAGAAACATCTGTCACAAAGCATCCAGCAGCTCTCCCATTCTCAAATCTAGGATACACCATTAGGAAGATGAAATGTCAGTCCAGTATTTATGTTATTCTAGAGCCTCCTTAAGACTTCCAGAAACTATGTCTATTACTGCTAGAATTACAACTACCTTAGTACTCTTTGTTCAGTGTATGAGATCCAGTCCCTAGCACCTTGGGCAAGTAAACCCATCAGGCTGCTAGTAATCTGTGATCTACTGGTAGAGGCAAATCCTCAAGGAACCTTCTGAACGCTGCAGCTACATAGCAATTAGAGGCCAGCATTTAGTAACTTTCCCATCACTTATCACACAGTTCTGACCAGTCACATGCATTTGCTGACAACTTACTTTTGCTGGTAGACTACCAATTACTTCACAGCTTCACCACAGCAGCCCTGGAACAAAGCAAAGCATCAGAGCCAGGCACAAGTAAGCACATGAGAATCAAATCTAACCAGGTGCCTGAAGTCAGATAGAGCTAATTGCAGACCTCCATGACTGAAGTCAAGGTACTCACATCTCATCACACAGGCAGCTCACAAATTATTAGACAGCTATCTACTGCTGCTTTAAGCTAACACTGCAATGTGGAAGAAGGCAAATACACAGTGTCATGTGAGCAACTTTTTGCTCACAGGCAGTGGAGAGTTCAGCTATGAACAAGCCTGTCAAGGCTGCACCTTACCCAATTGTTCTCCCCTTAAGCATCCTCCCATTTTGGCTGAGATGCAAACAGCAGCCACCACTGGCCACTTGTCCTCCACACCTCACCCCCACCAAGCTTACATGCAATTGCTTACTTCATTCCAGGTGTTTTTTTTATGCTAATATTTGCAAAGTTAAAACAAGTACTTACATTGTAATGACAAACTCTCTAAGCCTGCAAAGGAAAATCTGCTATTAGATAAGGTCCAGCAGAAAACTTTCACATAAGAACAGTTCTAATGAAATACTGTATCAGTGTTTGGTCACATTTTATCCTCATAGGGATCAGAGACCTGATTCAACATCATCTACAGTACACTGCAACACTCCCACCCCCTTCCACAAAGGGAGTAAAATAAAGCTATCTCCCAACACTCTTAATTCCAGAGACTGCTGAAATTGCAGACAGGAGCAAACCTTTGAATTGCAGAGCTCAGTGGCACAAACTGTGTAAACATGTACCTCCAGAAAAAAAAAACATTTTAAACACTAAATTCATAGCACAGATGCATTCACCAGTTAGTCTCATTGGTCCCATTTTAAAACAATTACTTAATGCTTTTCTTGTGAAGCACAGGGCATCTGAAGGGACACATATAGTACTATTTGCTTCAGATTTTCCAGAAACAGGATGGGATTTGCAGACCCTCTTATCTCCAAAAGCAAACTCCCAAATTCAAATGCAGCATCCATCCAAAAGAAAAAAACATGTTTTTCCATTACCTTTAGTTAGAAAAGCCTTGTCTTCACAAGCATTAGTAACATATGAAATATTCTCACACTGGAGGCACAGGTATCCTCCATCAAGGGCAGCCTGCAAAGCAACAAAATAACTGCAGAACTTGCAGCACAACCAGCAACCAGATCAACCAAGACTGTGTTACTGAAACAGCAGATTTATTCTGCTGTATTTGTACTTAATTTGACAATTAATAAGTTTCTACCCTTTATCCTTCTAAATTTTTTAGCTTCTGAAACAAATTTTCAGAACACATCCTTGGTGCAAGAGTGTGTTTCACCCTCAGCTTTCCTCATGAATTGTCAAGCTTAAGGTACAGAAGGCTGCATCAGCTAGGAGCGAAAGCCAGTAACAGCATGATCACCATGAGACATCTGCTGAACTATGCTGTCATCACACACAGCCTTCCACACATCTGGGATATAAATGAGCTTTTACAAATGCACACAATACACTATTTACCTTGCCCAGTTCACAGCTCCATTTCCCAGTATCTGCAATGAAAGAAAAAAACCCATCAGATTCCCTCAGCCTTCACAGCCAAGCCCACACCCCCTAAGCAAGAGATCACAAGAGATACATCAGATAGGAGCGAAAGACAAAACTGTTCGTCACAGAATATTCTGCTGAACTATGCCATCATCACTGTATCTGCTTTGGAATAACAGGCCAAACACTTCTAGTGACAACTTTGAATAAATAAGCCACATAAACATTCAAGAGTTTGACTATTAGCAAGTATCAACTGTTTCTGTGTATTAGTGGAAATTAATCCCAAAGTATTTCCCCCCATTTTACATTCCACCCTCTCCACAGCTCCATGGAAGGAACCCCTATATAAACTACACATTTCTCACCAAGTGATGTTTCTTCTGCAAGCCTTCCAGATATACAACTCAAATCCTGGAAGAAAAAAAAAAAGCTTATCAACAGAACATTCTTAAGTCAAAACATTACGGGAATGTTAAGTTGCTGTGCCTCAGAGGAAAAGTTATGGTGGTTAAGAGTGCTCATCATTCTCTTAGTCAAGAGTAGCAAATAAGTGTCATCATTGTGGCACAGGACGGAAAACTGAGGGAAGTCTGCCTACTGATGTTATTAGAACAAAAGATACTGCCTAGGTAAACAATCACAATTTCAGGCTGAATTTGTCATGGTTTTTTCTTTCCTTACCTTTTGTAGTAGCATCAAATTTCTTTATTCCATGGCAGATCTGAAAAAGATAGAACAGTTTCAGACACTTGTAGAACTAAGAGGCACTGTTTCTGGCAGTAACATCAAGCACAGAAAACAGCCTCAGCACAGAGTTTTCAGAAATCATTTCTGTCCACTACTCTTGTACCAAAACCATCATAGGCTCTGATTTAGTTAACATCAATTCTGATAGTCACATGTTTTTGAAACATGCATCAGGCACTTTTCCTTAAACAGCAAGCTATTTACTGCTGTAAACAGCAGTAACGAAGAAAAAGGCACACAGGTACTACTGTAACTTGGTTACAGGATAATTAGTGCTTCAAAAACAGCGGCCTAACATCCACTTTCCAGTACAAGTAAACAGGTAATTTATTCCAGTAGAAGACTGAGGACTGCCTGAAGAGATACCACAGGCAATTACTGGATTACAAACACCACTCCTGTAATTCTCTGACATACAAGAGTACTCCAGGCTAAGTTGCTAAGTGTACCTAACCATTTCTCAATTTAAGCTTTATTTTAGACACAACACTTACCTGTTTCAAAGCCATAAGACAAAAGGGTGTAAGTAGTTGGTGCATCTTGAACTGAAAACAAAGAAGTACCCATTAGTTCTACTAAGAACCAAGATACTCTGAAACTTTACTTGAATAAAGCTCTTCCTAGAGCAATCTACAGCTCTTTGAAAAGACAAGGCAACAAAAATTGCTAGACAGTATTTTTAAGCAGAATAGAGCCACTAAACTTCATTTTCCACAGCTGCATTTTCAGTGTATAGTCACTGGGCCAGTCCCACAGCCATGAACTTGGGCTGCTCAGAAAGGATCACATGCTGTTTCAGGCCTACTAGATATGTCACCACACACTATTCCATGCCCAGCTCAGATATGTTGGCATTCATCACCCTCTCAGATGTCCCTACCAACAGTTTTCATCACGTGCAGGCACATGGAAACCCAAGTGAGCTATTATACTACTTTGTTAACATGGTGCCTTTAATTCTAAAGTTCAGAAACCTAACACTTCGAGGTGCATTCCCCAGGGAAAAGGGCTCCCGAGAGATAACACAACGCAAATGAGGCACCCTGAACTGCTACCTCATGAAATCCGAGCGCAGGCCGCAGGCTCAGCCTCTCCGCAGCGCTCACATCCAGGCACCACCCAGACCCCCACAGCGCCGCGGGATGACAGGCCTCAAGCCTAAAGCGCTCCGGGCCCGTGCTGGCCGCCCCTTCCTGCTGCCCATATGGAGGCTCCATGGGACGTCTTCTGGGGGCCCCGCTACCTGCTCATTCCTTTCGTAGGGCCGCCACGAGGCGGAGTCCCGCCAGAGAGCCACCGCGGCCTAGGCCGCAGACCGGGCCCAGGCAACCCAATCCACCGCCATCCTTCCCTGCTGGCGCCTGCAGAGGATCAGGGCCCACGCACAGGGCTTCCACACCGCCACTGGAGCGGCGCGGGTCCATGCCAGGCAGAAATCTCCCCCACTCACCGGCACAACCGAGCTACCCCACCCGACACACTGCAGCAGCAGGCCGAAAAGACCTAGACGCTCCTGCGCGCCCTTTATATACTGCCGGCGCCGGTCACGTGTGCACGGAGCGGGGGGCGGTGCGCGGCCCTCCCCCTGACGTACAGGGGCGTGGCGGCGCGGGGCGTGGCACGGGGCCGTGGCGCGGCGGCGGGCGGGGAGCGATGCGCGCCGCGGCCTCACGGGCGGGAATTTTCTTCCGGGGTGCGGCCCGCTCGGGGGGTTTCGCTTCCGGGACGGTGCTGCGGGCCCTTCTCACCCCCGCCAGGTAGGAACCGGCTCGGCGCGGACCCAGCGGACCAGGCACGGCCGGGCTGGACCGGGCGGGGCGGGGCGGGGTGGGGCGGGGCGAGGGCCGGGCCCGCCCCGCCCGTGTGGCACCGTCACGCCCGCGGGGGCCGGCGCAGGGGGCCGGGGAGCGCGGCCGCGCCCCGCCCCACCACCGCCTCTCCTTCACTTGGGGTCGCCGGTCTCCCGCCGCCGGGGTTCTTCTCTCCCCGGAGGTCTCGCGACCCTCCCCGGGCTTTTTCCGTCCCCGCGGCCGGTGCTCTCCCCCGCGGGAGGGGAGCGCTCCGTTGCCAGCCCCACGGGCGGCGCGGCGTGGGGATGGTGCAGCCCTCGGGATGAGGGGAGGGGAGGTTTCGGTCCTGCTTCTCCTCGCACCCCGGGGTTCTGGTGTTCGGGCACCTTCCAGCAGCTGTCAGGGCTAAAAATGAACCGTAATCACCTCGGGAGCAGGGGCCTGGAGTCATAGCTTGTGAGAGATTCAGAGGGGGAAACCCGAGCACTGTTAAATTTGCTCTTTTAGCTCAGGCAGGGAAGGATGAAGAAGGCAGCATCTCTCATCTCAATTTAGAACTGCTGTTGTTTTAATCTTTATTAAGGTCACATCATAATTTGAAATTGGTCCAGTTGATCAGCTGTGATAAATCTCAGTCCCAAAAGGTGAGACTTTTCAGTTCCACCTCCTTCTCTGTGCAGCTCCTTAGCTGGACAGTTTTCTGACAAAGGATACATTCAGAGTGAGCATCATCTGCTACAGCTGGTCTGTCCCAGCTTTGTACGGGGGTCTGATGGGTGGAATGTTTCTCCTGGTCTTGGTAGTTGCATTTGCTTCACAGGGTGAAAGGCATTTTCTGATAGAAGTCAAAGCCTCAGCTGGTGACACTTTAAATTGTATTAAAAATAGATAAGTGTCTCAGTATGGTCTCTGCGAAGAGCACTGCTCAGCAGGAGATCCCACGCATCCTGCAGGTGAAGGCTGAGATGATAAACTTGCAGTCCACCCCCTGGAAAGACAAAACTTGTGATGTTGTTGAGCTGCTGGCTGAGGTGCGTAAGCTTATGACTGACCCTGTACCCGGGAGGGCAGAAACCATCTGATGAGAAAGCTGACCTGAACAAAAAAAGCTAGATTCCCCTTCACCAGCCTGTGACTGAGGTTGCCTACAAAGCGTATCACAAAATGTCACTTTCTTGATACTGAGATAAGTGAAGCTAGGTGGGTCCTTTTCTCCTGCCATCACCAGTGGATGGATTTTTCCCTGCCTTTGGAGCAGAAGCTCACAAATACTTTTTCAGGCTCCCCTGGGAGCAATTGACTTCTGACCAGGGCCGTACACAGGCACACTCAGCAGTTAAAATCTGATTATTATTTTTTTCCCTTCTCTTTCTGTATGTCCCGAGCTGACCCTCTGAGAAACGAATGGTCTGCCGCTGCCTCCCTCTGCCTCCTGCCTCGCCTACCCTGGCAAGTCTTCCTGTGTGCTCACTGCCTCGGCAGGGTGTTTCACTTTGCAAGGATGCCCACATGCCTTTCCTTTGCCTGCTTTCCTTAAGAGAACGCTTTGGAGTTTACTGCTTTAGAAACTGGTGGTTTGAAAAGATTGTGAGATTACAGGCTCCCCAATGCTGTAAACATTTACACATGCTCAGTGTGACTTTGGCTGTGTGAATGTTCCTAATGGTGTAAATGAGACAGCTCATTTGAGGAAAACACTGCGTGAGGTTGTGTAAATGCTGCGGGGTTAGTGCCAGAGATACCAGCCCCTTAAGAGAGAAAATTACTTATTCAGGTTATTTGCATCTCCATTTTTTGTTTTAATGACTATCAGTACAACCCTGAGCAGACAGTGGGGAAAGATCAATTTGATAAGACTCAGTGTGTCTCTGTGGTTTGAGGTGGGACGTTGTGTAAATGGTTAGCTAGTCCTGCTGCTGTGTCCTCCAGAAAACAAAGTATGACGAAGTTTGGTGTCCTCGATTGTGCTTGGGAGAACCCTGTTCCTCTGTGTTACATATTTTCTTTCTTTTCCTTTTTTCTTCTAAAGGGGAAGGGGGCAAAAAGTTTTCAGACCTTCTTACTATATCAGAAGAAAAAAGGAAGACAACAAGATAGCACCCCCATTTCCTCCCCTCTGCATGTTCCTCGTAACATTACCGGTAAGACATCGGATTTTCTGTTTCACCTTGTTTTGTACGTTTGAAGTTCCTGCTTTTAATGTTGTTTTGGCATGGACTTTCTGTGGCTTTTATTGCTTCCTTCTGAAGATAGGGAAAGGGGAGAAGAAGCCTTGAGACATGGCACAGTTAAGCCGCACCTTGTGAAGTTTTGTGCACCCCTGATCTCACCTACCCCAGAGATACACAGCCGTCCAGCCATTTAGTAGTCTCTTTGCATGGCTTCACAAGTTTGACGGGCTGTCCTGCAGCTTCAGGTTTAGTAATGTATTTTGCCAAGTTTGCACAAGGTCTGCTTGAGCATGTGAGCATGCGCTATCCTGCAGCTTTCATAAATTACAAACCAAAAACATCCTGCAAAGGCACCCATGCTTTCCTGTCTGCTAGTCCCTGGGATTCTGAGATTTCTCATACTGGGCACTATGAGCCTCGGTACTCCCAGCCTGCCTGGAATTATTTTGATATCTGCAGCACTCTGCTTAATGGACACTTGAGATTCCATCCAGCTTGGATGCTGTTCGTGCCATGAGTGATCTTTAATACATTTTTTTATTTCCTTTTTTTTATTCTCTTTTTAGGCAAGTTTACATCTAATTTTGGATCATTCTGAATTTTTACCATATATGGTCAGGACTCCTTTTCAGACTTTGCCAAAATGAAATGTGATGATTGTAGAAAAATGAGTTATGGAAGGGAAAGTAGGAGAGCTAGTTTGTTAATCCCCATTGTTTGTAAATTGTCTTTTTCTGTCTCTCTGTCTACACAAACACTAGCTTCTTTTGCCAGTGAGTCACTTGTACCCAGTGGGTGGTCTGATAAGTTGGTGCTTAGAACTGGGTGCTGGTGTCTTTTTTTTCACTGTCCTGTTATATATTTTCTGCCATGTGGCAGAGACGGGACATATGATGAATACCTTGGTTTTAATGATGTACTTAAGATGCCTTGAAGTCAAATATGTGCTGGTCAGCTTTTGAAAAATCTCAGGAGGATTTAGGTCCTGGTGTCTCCTTACTGATTCTTATTCTACAAAGGAGGGATAACAATGTTACTTGCCTTTTTTCAAAGTACTTAGAAGGTGCTAAGTATTTTAATCCATTATGCAATCAGTTGCCTATTTTTAGTATATGAACCATTTTTAACGTTCTTTTTACAATGCAAATGTACCTTTACTGAGGCTGACAGAACAAACTGTTTTGAGCACTTGCACCACAGGGAATGGAGATCTGTAGGGGACTGGTTTAACATAACTCTTGTGAAAGGTGTTGTACAGCACATAAAGATCAGAGAACTGCTGCGAGGGGCTTGTAAATTAAATGGTGAGAAAGTTCTTTAAAAATTCCAATATTCCCAACTGCATGAAAGAATGTGAAAAATGTTTTAAATGCAAATGATAGACTAGTTCTATTAACAATGGCATTTCCCCCGCCCTTTCCAGTAGGGTTGTTCTCCTGCAAGTGGGACAGCCATGGAGAAGAGTGGGAACATTCAGCTGGAGATTCCTGACTTCAGTAACTCTGTCCTGAGCCACCTGAATCAGTTACGCATGCAGGGTCGCCTGTGTGACATTGTAGTCAACGTGCAGGGGCAAGCTTTCCGTGCTCACAAGGTGGTACTGGCTGCCAGCTCGCCCTACTTCCGTGACCACATGTCCTTGAACGAGATGAGCACCGTTTCCATTTCTGTCATCAAGAACCCTTCTGTTTTCGAGCAGCTCCTTTCCTTTTGTTACACCGGTAGGATATGTCTGCAGCTGGCCGACATCATCAGTTACCTAACAGCCGCCAGTTTCTTGCAGATGCAGCACATCATAGACAAATGCACACAGATACTTGAGGGAATTCATTTCAAAATTAACGTGGCAGAGGTGGAAGCGGAATTGAGCCAGACCAGGACAAAGCATCAGGAGAGACCACCGGAGTCTCACCGGGTGACACCAAATCTCAACCGTTCTCTGAGCCCACGTCACAACACCCCAAAGGGGAGCCGCCTGGGCCAGGTTAGCACTGTGCTGGACATTCGGGAGCTCAGCCCACCTGAGGAGTCCACCAGCCCCCAGATAATTGAGCAGAGTTCGGATGTGGAAGGCAGGGAGCCCATACTACGAATTAACAGAGCAGGACAGTGGTACGTTGAGACAGGAATGGGAGACCGCGGGGGACGGAATGACGACGACGTCCGGGTGCTGGGAGGAGTACGCATTAAAACCGAGAACCTAGAGGAGTGGCTTGGGGCAGAGCATCAGCCATCAGGAGAAGATGGGAGCAGTGCTGAGGAGGTTACTGCTATGGTGATCGACACCACAGGCCATGGATCGATGGGCCAAGAGACGTATGCATTAGGATCCTCAGGTGTCAAAGTGGTCAGGCCAACCAGCAGTGAGATTGACAGGTGAGTTTTCTTTAACTTAATTACTGACCGTGGCTGTAAGAGGAGATTGTGCAAGATTTTCACTTGGCTGGGTTGGAACTCGCTTTGGAACATTTCCCCCTTCTATTTCCTGTGGCCATCTTAAGCATAAGCGGAGAAGGAGTTTTTTTCCTGGTGTTAGGAAGTGTATCCGGTTTGGGTTGTAGTATTTTGACTGGGTAGTGATCAGACCAGCATCTCCAGCTACAGGCTAGCTGGGGGAGTTATTAGCACTGAGAGGTGCATAGCTTGGAATCTCTGCCTCTCAGTGTGTCAACCTAGGTGATTTTTGTCTAAAGAGCATGTTCAGTTCAGCCTCAGTAGGTACAGAGCTCAGCATCAGAATTAACAAGGTCACATACAATATCTGTTACGCAAAGTGTCATTGCAGTGATGCCTTCTGGTCTGAAAATCTGGGGGTGGTTCTGTCTGAGAAACAAGCTGGTCACCAGCAGTAGGTTGAGAGGACATTTTCTTCCTGGTGGTCCAGGGCAGCAGTGGGTCATGGGGTTGCATCTTCTGAAGCAATTGAAGTGGAAAGCCCAGTCCCCTCCACCTGGTTTAATTTATATGAAAGAGCAGAAAGCTTTTACTGAATATTGGTGGTGAAATCTGCTGTGTTTTGAATCTCCATCCAACTACTTCCCCTCCACTCGGGCATTTGTTTTCTTGCCCTTAGCTCAGACCAAAGAATGGATCTGATAAATGGTAGATCTTGTAATGTTTGGGGGGGTTGTGTTTGTGCTTTTTCCCTTCACATCTGCCCCTCTTCTAGATCAACCCCTCTGGTCCCATGGGGGAACAGCTACCTGGAAGCAGTGGATATTCTGTCAGTTGTCATTTAATAAATCAATCACTGGGAATGATCTTGAGCTGGGCCTTCGGAGAGTGATCCTTTTGCAGTTCCTTAACTCTTTTCCATAGGTCAGCTAGCCTTGAGCATCTCTTTTTGCACTGCGGCCAGTATCCACTCTTTTCCATCTGGAGTCCATCACATCACTTTTTTTTCACACTTGGAAAGGAGAGGAGTGGGAATGGTGAATGAAGGGTACCCTTAGAGAAAGGGTTTCTTCTGTTGTCCAGTTCCTGAGTTACTGGGCCTGTATCAATTTACTTGCAATAGCAACTGAAAAGCTCTCTCTTACTCAACTGGAAGCCAAATGACTCAGTTTTATTTTTCAGATGCTAAGACTGAAACCACAGACCAGTATGACTTGGTTTTTCCTTTACACCTGTGCTGTTCTGCCTCCTGTGTGTTAGCTGGTGAGGATGAAGAGATGCTCACCCATTGTTCTAAACACTGTAGTGACCTGATGCCCATTAAAAACTCCATTTACACTCTTCCCCTACCCCACAGATTTAGCCCTTCTGGCAGCATGGTTGCTGTGACTGAACGGTACAGATCAAAAAGTGAGTCTCCTGGGCGGATGGATGAGCCTAAGCAGCCCAGTTCCCAGGTAAGCAGATCAAGAAGTTTGCAAGTAAGTGTTGGCATTGAAGGTGAAGGGGACTATTTTGTGATGAAGTGCTTAATATTTTGTATTTGCAAGCAATACTGTGTGTGAAACAAGGACCTTTTACTGTTGGAAAGGGTTTAGCTCCTCACACTGAGAACGTATGCCGTCCATATGTGATTTAAAACTGATTTTGGCTGTCATTTGGGATTTTGGCCAGATACCTGGAAAACACAAGGAATTTATCTTGTTCTCTGAGAGCATAAATACCAACCCTCATTCTGGGCAGACCACCAAATCCTGAGGAGAAACCCTGTTTGCCTGCAAAGTTGGATCTGCTCTAGAACACTGGCTGCAAATGCCTGAGCTGAGGGAAGAGGTGTTAGTTGGCCTGTGTGGAAGACTGAGGGGTGGCAAGCTGAAACTTTCCATGCTAGTACCAAACCCATTCCAAAAAGCCCTCCAGGCACTACACGAATAAGCCTTTAGAGTGGAGTGTCAAAAGACTGTGGATTTGTACAGATGTCTTTGTCTCATCCCCAAGGGGCTATGTTGTGTAGCAGAATTTGCAACATAAAGTAGCTCTGAATTCTCTGTTTTCTTGAGGTATGGGCACAGTTTTGAGGGAGAGAGATGCAGAAATACAGGAGGGTGGTGGGCTATAGAGTGCAGCAAAGTGGCACGCAGTGGTAATTCCTAATCTATTCCTAATAATTTTGTCTAATGTTTTGTTGCATACAGTCAGTATCACAGTGCCACTGTAGTGCAAGTGTGTCACCCAACACCATGTAGAATGACTCTTGTGTGCCTGGCAGATAAGTAATGTGTCAGTTTGTAATGAAATGACTTTGCTAGAGGCAGGTGAGGAGTTACCAGGCTGCTTTTCCTTGAGTAAGACCAAATGAAGCAAGGGGAAAGAAATCATGATTCATGTCTGCTAACTTTGTAATACACTTCCATAAAACAAAAAATACCATTTTGTTCATATTCTGCCTAAGCTTTGTTTTGTGTCCTCAGAACACATCTAGAAAATTTCAGGTCAAACTAACTCTCCAAGGCAAATGTGACGTACAAAGCAATTTTAGCTCTATATACAGAAAAGTTGCTATTAGTTATCCATTATGAGATGGCCTGAAATGTAAAACAATAGGCTGCCATGCACACAGGGAAGTTATCACCATCTTCTACTCTTCTGGTATTGCATTATCAATGCTAAGAATAGTTTGTCCATGATCCCTGCCCAGTGGCAGTGGTAGAGTGGAAAGAAAGTGCCATAGCCTTGGCATATCCTTTAGTCCTGAGCAGTTTAGCAGTGTTTGTACAGCCAGATTCAACAGCCCCTGGAACAGTTACACTTCTGCTCACGTGTGCGCAGCCCTGGTTGCCGGAGGAGAGGTCTTCCTGCTGGTACGCTGGTTGCTTGTCTGTGTTCGGCATTGTTGGGAATCAGCATAAAACTTGAGAGAGCAAATACTACATCCTCCAGCACCCAGGAATTCAGGAGAGTGGTTGTGCTCATTCTGAATGCAACAGCCAGAAGTGTCTGCCCTAGCACCTGAGCTCATGGTTCAGGGTTGCCCTTGGCTGTTTGTCTTTCTGACTTAAGAAAACAACGAGGAGCCAGCATGCTGGGTGACTTGGGCCAGGCGTGCTAGCTGTCTGTGCTGCAGATCCTCCCCTGTAATGCCGCGGGGCTGGGATGGATTACACAGCCATTGAAGCAAACATGATTCATTATAAAATGACACCTGAAGAGTATAAGATATGACTTGTAATTTATTCCACCTTTGTTTTACTGCAAGCTCATAAATTAGCTTCTTTTTTTAACCCTTGATAAGTAAAACAGAATGCAGTATATGGTATTTTAAACAAACTGCCCAAGTTTAAAAAAAGTAACGTATTGACACATTTGATCCACAACCCTATTGGTGGTTGAGCGCCCTCCTGGCAAGGGCTGTCTTTTCTTCCCTGGATCTAGAGAATGACTTGGCAGAAGGGGCCGCTGTAGCAGAGGTTTCTAATTGATTGCTCGTTTGTCTTCAGCCCCAAGGCTCCAGTTAAGCACTTAAATGTGTGCTTGAGGTTGAAGACATTAGTGCTGCTGATTTTGAGGTTTGGCACATGTTTCAGTGCTTTATTGGCTGGACCCAGGCCTGATCTTCTTTCCTTCAGTCTGTTTTAAGTTGCTTGTTATTTAAATCTCTTGTTGTTTCCTTCGCAGGGGGAGGAATCAGCCATGCTGGGAGTGAGCGGTTATGTGGAGTATCTCCGAGAGCAGGAGGTTTCAGAGCGCTGGTTCCGGTACAACCCACGGCTCACTTGTATTTACTGCGCCAAATCCTTCAATCAGAAAGGCAGCCTGGATCGGCACATGCGTCTCCACATGGGCATCACACCTTTTGTCTGCCGCATGTGTGGGAAGAAGTACACCCGCAAGGATCAGCTGGAGTATCACATCCGCAAGCACACAGGCAACAAGCCCTTTCATTGCCATGTCTGTGGCAAAAGCTTCCCTTTCCAGGCCATCCTCAACCAGCACTTTCGCAAGAACCACCCTGGCTGTATGCCTCTGGAGGGGCCTCACAGCATCTCCCCTGAGACCACGGTCACATCTCGGGGGCAGGCAGAGGAAGAATCTCCTCCACAGGAGGAGGCTGTCGCTGTTGTGGAGACGGCACAGGGATCTGTGTCCACCACTGGGCCAGATTGAAACACAGCTGCAGAGTCTGGGGAGAAAGGACCATCTTCCCATTTTTGGCTCTGAAGTACCCAGCAGGCTGGTACTGTAATTAGTGCAATGCCACCACTGGACAGAAGGAAGCTCCCAAGATGTTGCCAAATAGAAAAATCTTTCTCTCTCTCTCTTTCTCTCACACACCCACACACACACACATAGAGTGTTGAAAGTTTTTCTCCCTTATTCCTCCTCCTCTTGGAGAAAAACAGAACAACTGTGTCAATCAACTTCTTATTCAGGGATCGACAGGATTTTACATTTTTTTAATGTTCCTTAGTGATCTGAGACGAGCAGTCATTTGTATTTCTCAACAGCGTTTTGGCCCAGCAGCTGGGGCCCGCTGGCATCAGCCTTGCAGACCCAGTGAGCCTAGTGTGCAGGGCTGCTCTTTGCCATATCTGCTGGTCCAGCTCAAGGGGGGATCAGGGGTAAGATGCCATTGCCTTTCTTCCTTCCCCAGGTAGCTGCCATGTTAAAGAAAACAAAAAGACTGTCCTGGTGGAACCTGCCTTGCCTGAGTGCATTTTCCCTGTCTTATTTTTGGTGTGTCTCTTTACATTTCTACTTAAACTATTATGTTAGGGCTCTTGGCTTGCCCCTTCCAGGCGTGTGGCCTCAAAGCCCCTTGTTAAAAGTGGGCATGAATATAAAGCAGTATTCTAGAGGTCAGCAAAATTTTAAGCGCTTCGGCTACTGAAAGTGAAATTTAGCAGCTCTGAGGTTTGCATTAGACTCTGATGCGTTGGGAGAAGGGTTGGAGGGGGATCTGGAGAGTTCAGAGGACTCTGACGTCCTGACTGGTGCCTGCTTCAGGTGCTGCTGAGCATTAGGAAGAGTTTTTCGGGACTGGCTGAATTGAGGAGTTAGAGGCTGGCTACCAAAGTCGTCCTTCACCCCTACTCCTCCCTCAATACGCACTTGATCTTTTATAACAGCAATATGGTATACTGAAATACTATTGTCCCAGCCAAGCAATCCTGGATGGTTGCTTTTAAATGTGTTTCTACAAACCAGTTTGATAACTTTTTTATCAATGCAATGCAAAAAGAAAAAAAAAAAAAACACTATTTCCTTGTAACAGTTCAGGAAACTTTAAAGTGAATGGTTCCTAGAACAATCACAACTCTGTCCTCTTGCATGGACTTCAACTTTTGTATTCTAAGCAGCTCTGATGTTTAGAGCAAGTTTAGACCGGAGAGACATGCGTGCATTGTGTATTGTAGGTGTTTGCACGTGCTTACGTGTTTCATAAACGGAAAAGCATGGGACAGGTAAATAAGTGCAAATATCTTGACATCTTTTGAAGAAGTCTTTTAAAAAATATGCAATACTCTAAGAGTTTTCTCTGGTTCTGATGCCGAGTTGTTCATGATGCAGGGGCGAAATGAACAACAAGTTGCGCAGATGGGGTTTGGGAGAGGATGTTTGGTATAAGGAGTTCTCTTGAGGATGTATAATGTGTACAATAAGGAAGGATTAAGTTCTGATCCTTAAGGTGATGGGAGGAACAAAGAGACATTGAAAAAGAAATACACGTCATCTTGCTTGGGCAAAGCAAGCCAGGCAAGCAGTTAGAGCATGGACTTGGCAGGCAGGAGGAGACTTACCAAGTGAAAATAAAGCTTGCCCACAGGCTGACTGCACAGCTTTGGGCACATGGAAACGTCTCCAGCCCTCGCTTTCCCCATCTGCAAATTGGAACTCAGGATCATTTTCCTGCCCCTTTAGAGGAATGAATTTGGAGAAGGGTAATGTATTCTTGCCTCACTTTATATATTTTTCTCTTTTATAAGTGAGGGCTCTTACTGTTCCATGGCTCTCAAAAATCAGATGTGGTTGTAATGGACTTGTGCAGGGGGAAGAGAAAGGCTTGGTGCCAGGATCATGTGTAACAGGGATGTGCTTCTAAGAGAGGAACCTTTGCAGGTGTTCTGAGCTGAGCATCTGCAAAGTACAATTTCCTTTACCATTTCAAACAGGAAAAATTGTATTTCATCTCCATTTTCCTTCTGTCCCTTCTTCCTCCTCTCCTGTCATGTGCATCGTCACACAGTGAATGATTTGCTAAGCGGCCACCTGAGGGTCCAGCCCCACCGGGTTTCCTGTCGAAGGTCAAACAGGATTGTACCGAAACAGTAAGGTTGCCAGAGAGCAGACACAGAAGATGAGATAAGAGGGTGGCTAAGGTAGGTTTCGTTGCAGTCGAGGTGTGGGGAGGAGCAGAGACATGGCGAGTATGCTGCTTTAGTCATAGCTTTTGAAATTACCAAAAATCAAAAAGAAAAACGTTAAAAACTTTGAAGTCCTATTCTGCTCACACTAGAAAGCATCAAAAGTTACTTTTAGTTGCTTAAAAGATTTTAAAGTGTTTTAAAATAGAAGTTTTAAAAGAATACTACCAAACTATAAAGACATAAAATTATTTATATACATATATTATATATAAATATAGTGGAAAAGTTTCCCTGCTAAGCTTGCTGTGAAGAGAAGGGTGAAGGTGCAGTAATTGCTATACAAGCAACATTTTTCTGAAACAGATGGCAACCAATCCATCAAAGCATAATTATGAAGGGCTGACATAAAATGGTGAATGCCTTTATTCGTTTGGCACAGCTTTGAGTTTCTTGAGCAGGTTTTTGTTTTACTGTATCGATACTGTGAACAGAGGAGCATCCCGATAGTCCAGAATGCCAGCGGTGCATTCTGTTTTGCTGATTCACTACTTTCAGTTGGCCTGGTGAAAACCATGGAATTGGTCCTTCATATTGTACTAGGCTAGTCTGAAAACAAAGCTTGTGAAAGGTTTTTATTTTTATTTCTTTTATGGGTTGGGTGGGATTTTTTGTTTGGGGTTTTTTTGGTGCAAAGGTTGCCACTGTATAAATGATCATTTCTGATTGCATGCAAAAGAGCCAATATTCTTGCCTGGGCCTCGCTGAGGTGAAGTTTATAGCTTGTAGCTAGAGTCAGTATAAGGTATGGTAGTGGGAATCATTTTAATATTATTTCTGTACTTTTAATGGATGTGTATGTGTATGTGTGGGAATCATGGTGTTTCTAGTGTTTTCTTGGACAGTGCTGAAAGCAGTTTAGGCCCATCCGCGCTAGAAGATGGAACCAGTTCAGAAGGAATTGTTTATTAAACTTTTCTTTCAGTGGCTGACTTCCTCAGTGCTGATAAGGCCAAGGTTCAAGAAAAAAGGGGTTGGAGGTTGTATATGGTATGAGAAAACCTTGTGAAATTTCTGGCAGTGGAGCTGCTTTTCATAACAAAATGATAACCATCTTCTGTTGCCTCTCCACTGGCACACTGTGTAACTCTTTACAGTTGCATCAAAGCTGTAGAGAATCAGATGCCAACTTCCCAAGTGTGAATGCTTCTGTGATGGGTTGAGGCACAGCTTTGCATTTCCACGTCTAGCTGCAGCTTTTTCCCCTCTGCCAAAACTGTGATTTCAACTGTGATTTAAAGAGGATGTGAAGAGAACTCTGTCATATTTTAATACCTCTGTGTGTAACATTTCTGTCCGCTTCATAGTTAGGGCTTACTAATCCATTTGTTTGCTTGCCTCAGGCAGCAGGGGGAACACACTCTATTTCTGCAGTTTTGTTTCTTGGAGGAGAACACATTTCTTAATTCTTTGCTGTGGCAGAGAAACCTTTCAAATGTGAATCATTGTGGTTATCTCCTTAAGCCTGCAGAAAGCCCTGGTGCCAATTCACAGCCTAGTGACGTGACAGTTGCTGTGGCCGTTCCCTGCTGCTGCCAGGCTCCCCGTGAGTAGCTGTGAAAATAGCAAGAATTGTGTTAATACTGTGCTGCTTCTTTGGGGAAAAGCTAAACCTCTTCCTCTCAGGAGGATGACTGATGTGAAGCTGGGAAAGGGAAAAAGCAGAAGGTCTTTTTGCTGTCTTGCAGTGGGAGTCATACTGAAAGCAAAAACTGTGAAACTTTTGAAAGCAAACTATGCTTCTTATTTCCAGCAGCTAGTTAGAGAGGGTTGAACGAGGAGGCTTTATGAAATGTGAATTTATAACAGGAGGCTGAGAACACACTTAAAGCTGCTTAATAAGATCCCAGGATATCAGCCTGGTCAGAGCAGCCGGTGCAGAAGAGTGATCCATCACTTGTCCTCTCAGCATTGTCTGGCCATCAGGTTTAGTCCTTTGACTTACCCACATCTTTTCTACAGTATTTTCAAGCTTTGATTTAACTTCCAGAAGTTTGGGTGGCTGAAGGGCAGGAAGAATAGAAAGTGGTTTATGTCTCTGCTGCTGTTTTAATTCCAGCTGAGGTCAGTAGCAACTGCCTCTGTTCCTATCTGACAGCTCTTCAGAACTGAAATTGCATTTGGAACAAGCTGTGATCTTGCTGTAAAGCATAGTGGAGCAGGCTTGGTGGGGAGCATACAGAGCCCTCTGTGAGATCATGAGCAGATCTCCCTGCCTGTCCTGCTCTGGTTCTGTGACAGCTAGGTGACTGTTCCAGGGAAGGCTGTCCCACACCTTTATGCAATAGTACTGTCACTTAAAAGTTTGATGCCCATTTCAGTAAATGATTCTAAGGAGTCTGGTCTTCCAGCAGAATCCTTCTATTGTCTTCAGACGATGCAACCCTAATGATGCATTTCCAAGAGCAGAGTTGTAGCTTTTATTTGTTGCTGACTTCATCTCTCCTGCAGAACCCAATGCATAAATAGAAAGACACCTGAAAAGGTGCAGTTCATTTGGGTGGAAGGTAGCATGTGAGGCAGACAGTCATTCATCTTTAAAACTAACAAAAATTGGCACCCCTTAAACTTGTTATTTCAACTTTATAAAAATTCTCCTCTTTGATCCATGACATGCTTGCCTTACCAGCATCCAGGTGTTTCTGCATATTAGTAACACCAAATGCTGTTCTTGCTCTACTGGAAATATTTTGGGATGGGAGAAGTCAAGGAGCTGTAATTCAGAAGACTTACAATTTTTGTCAAGGTTTGGGCTCTGAGTTTCCCCTGGGAGCTGAGCCCATAGCCAGGACTGCAGTCAGAAAGTCTGGGGTCTTTCAATGGACCTGCCACTGACTGCCAGCGTAGCCTCATCTCAGAGATGAGCATTACTGTATCACAAGGTGAGATCCATGCACAGAGCTTTGCCATCTTCAGTGAAAGGTCCTAAAGAGGAGCCAGATATCTTTATTTCAATTGTTAGCATTCAAAGCATATTTTAATATAATACATACATACGTATGTGTATGCATTTATATATAAATATATGTATTTGTAACCAAATAAAAGCTAGACCTATGCAAACGCTACTAGCTGCTGCTTGAAACTAATGTCTACCAGAACATTTTGGAATAGATTTGGACTAGATTTGTTGGGTTTTGTTGTTGGTTTTGTTGTTTGTTTTGGTTTTTTTTAATAAAATGCAGCAGACCAAAGTTTTGCTGCAGTTAGTCTTACTAGGAATTTAGGTTATTCCTCATCTGGAACCCACTTGAATGGGTTATAAAATTATCTGAAGAGTCCTACCATCTCTAAATAATTTCCATCTGCCTTGGTATTATTGCTGAAAGGCTTTCTTTTGTGAAACATAGGTAAACACAGAGGCTGGGACTAGGAGAGACTGAATGTGATGTTTGGGAGATAACTAGAAGAGAAGTAGAATCAAGAAAAGACTGGGAACATTTTCTTTTGGATGTAGGATTGCATTGGCTTCAAGGAACCGTCTTCTTTGTGATTTTCAAAGTGATTGTCTGTCACTGAGATGGAGGCAGTGACTGAAGCATCTCCAGGCTGAATTCTGGTCCCAGTGGAGGTATCAGAAATCTTCCCTCTGAATCTGATGGTACAGGAATTTAGTCTGCTGGGAGAAATTCCATGTGGTTTCAACCATTTCTTTGCGTCAGATCCAATCTTTGCTTTTATGATTAACTACAATACATCCAGCTGTAATCTTCAGTGCCCTTTGACTTTCTATTCCTGGTACTGTAGAAAATTCAGGTTTCCTGTAACATTATCCTTATCCCAACTATGAACAAGTTACTACTGCTTGTTATAATTTATTGTCTTTCTGTTCCGGAACGTCTGTGTGATCGAGCTGTTCACCAGCATCACCTTCCAGTGCTTCATTAGCTTTTATGCACAGGGAATTGTTGCAATGCTTAAGTTGACCACGCTAGTTGGAAGAGTAGAAGCCTTTGGAAAATGACTTTTGCTTCCTCTAGCTGTCATTAGGGAGTGCACACACACATATCTGTGTATACATATATATGTATGCGTATATAAAGTATTTCAATATAAGCTCATTTAGCATTATTCTTATTTAATTTATATTTTAATCCAATTGTAAACCAAAGTATTACAGCTTGTGAAATGATGTGTCTTGGAAATAGGAGGAGCCTTTTTAGACGGGAGCTCTGGAAGATCTTTGCTGACAAAAGCATAGATATGAATAAGACTTAAGAACTCATGCTGCTGAGTCCTAGAGATTTGCAGCCTTGGAAGGATTTAAGACCTGCTGGGTTTAGTTTGATGGTGGGAAGGCAGTGTGGGTTACCATTTTAAAACAATGTGTTGGGGTTTTTTTGTCATCCGGTGTAACTTGGTATTTGAAGAATTGCTACAAGAGCAGTATGGCGGGGCATCTAATCGAAATGAGGCGAGTGGTTAAAGCATGGTTACAGCGAAGAAAGTGATGCCATGTAGTGTTGTTTGCTTCTGGTGTCTTCTGATCACAGATCTGGATTGGGGGTGTGCCGTGTTCAGCTTTGGGCACCTCCATACTCCCTTGTCGAACATCCCTGAAGGGAGCTGGTCAGATGGTAATTTGAGTGAATGCATTAAAAGCACAACTCAGTGGTGTTTCTACTGCTGGACTTTTCCAGCAGAATCACTCTGGAGTCTTTGCCATCCTCCTCTGCCTGGTCACAAAACCTGGGGTTTCTGCCCTGCCTTTTGAATTGGGATCCTTTAAGGAAGCACAGGGACTTGCCTACTGGAAAGCCTCAAGGAAATCACCTGCAAGGGAAAGCAAGGCAGGAATTTAGGTGTGGATTTGCTGTATATGCTCTAACATAGATCTAAAGTGATTCTATGTGGTCTCCTGCCTGACCCCTTCCTTGTAAATGGAGGCATTGGATGGATTTTTGTAAACATGCATAGAAAAGATGGGACAGACTGTTTCAGGGCTACCACTGCTTCTGCCTGTGTCCCCTTTGGCTCACTGTTTCTTGCTGTAGTATCTGATAAGGGCTGGAGCTGAGAGGTGTTTGTTAAGATGGAGTATAGTGGGCACCTTACCAGGTGCTCCTGGGCCTTAGCTCATCTGTGCTGTCAGAGCAACTAAAGCTCTGAACCCGTGAGGCAGGGTTCAGGGCCTTCTTAAGACTTGGGGATTGCAGAGTGTTCCAGAGTACTGAATGTAGGAAAACAATTATGTTCTGGCAAGCCTAGAAATAAAAGGGAGAAGAAAGCAAATCAGACTGTACTCTGGCAAACTGGAGCTAGAGAGAGGAAGCCACACAAACAGCCACTGGTGTATTTAGTGTCTAATTTATAGTTCTAGAAAACCAGCTACTGCTATTTACTGATATCGAGAGGTGGTTGGGGGTTTTTTTGGTGACTTTTGTGGAGGTGCACGTTCTGCTGTCACCAATGGGATGAAAAAATGGGTTCAATATAAAATCTTGCTGATTCTTCTGTGCCAGGGAGTAATTGCCTTTCCAAGGGATTAACAAACACTAAGAACAAATTCACCTCTTAAGTCTCCCACAAGCTTCCCCCTGTCCCTTATAGTGAGCAG
This sequence comes from Amazona ochrocephala, assembly GCA_039720435.1. Classification (NCBI taxonomy): domain Eukaryota; kingdom Metazoa; phylum Chordata; class Aves; order Psittaciformes; family Psittacidae; genus Amazona; species Amazona ochrocephala. Next base: position 649,276 of record CM077887.1, read on the forward strand.
GGTGATGGTCCACCTACCTTTGTTGATCAAATAAGTTCATTTAATACTCCCTAGTAGGATTAGTGCATACTCACAGCTCATGGTATATCACTCTGCCAGCCACTCACAGTACAAATTTTAGCTGCTACTAGATCTGGCAAATATATAAAGTCTGTAAGCTAATCTATTTGTAATTGTAGTCACCAGGTACTATAGGTTGAGTGCAAGACCCCTTCTGTGCCATGTGCTGTGCCAGTGCATAGAAACATCATCTGTCACATCAAATTCCTTTTGATTGAGGCATCCTGTAAGCAACCTCAGTGCAAAGGTGGTTCTCAAGGCAGCTATCAGAAGAAGCTGGTCTGATACCAGCAGCAGATCCCATCCGGTTGCTGTATCAAATAGCAGTTGCTCTGATAAACTGGGTGAAAGAAAAAGGGAAAGCAGGATCAGGAGAAGAGTGGTAGCTTAGACCAAGTGCTGGCTGCTGATTGAGCAGAAAAGGGTTATTTGGTTGAGACAGTGGTCTCTATGTGGAATTTCTGTAATTTTTTTATTCAAATAACTTTCAATAACTTTTTTTTTCAACCAAAAATTTCCCAAGTTGATTATGTAGTATCATTAGTGTCAGTATGCTGCGTCCAGTGACTCCTGAGTGTTTAGTGGGTTGGTGATATTTTAGCTGGAGGCTTTGGGTGAGCGAGTTATGAATGCAGGCTGCTGGCTGTTTTTCCATATAATCATTCTGATGGCTCTATGATACAGACCAAAAATGCTTCTTTTTGTTTTAAAGCTTTAATCCTTTTCATGGAAATGTTGAAAAAAATCTGAACTGGGGAGTGAACTATTTTTGTTCTGTTTAGTTAAATTCTCATCCAGCATCAGCATGTGATCTAAGAACTATTTCTGTAACACCCACAAGTAGGACGTTATAGGACTCTGCAGATCACAGAAGGTTTAAAACCTGTGGCTGTAGGAGGTGATGTTTGTAACATGGTTTTCATGCTGTCGTAGAGGTTGGGAGGAATGAGAAAGGGTCTTTGCAGAGGTACGGTCTCTGTCGCAGTGTGAATGGAGTCACTGGGCACAGGTGCCTGCTTGCAGGGGGCTTCAAGGTTAAAGGTGCAGCTGGGGTTTTCCTCAGAGATTTTCCGTGTGCCCTCCCACTGCGTGAGTGCTTCAGGAGTGAACAACAGACTGCTGCCTTCAGCATCAGGAACGCAGCCAGCATCAAGGCTATGTGTCAGGACCCTGTGCGGGAATCTTATGAGGGGAATTGTGACCTTCAGACCCAAAAAGTTGAACTTTTCAAAGGCTTTTGTCAATGAGGAGTCAAACCTGCTTTTGGCAGGGTGATGGGGCAGGCCTGGGGGTTTTGGCTGTTAACATATATTCAGATCCTTGTTTTTTTCAGGGTGAGATGGGCCATTTCAGAAATCTGGGCAAGGAAAAGTGGTAGCGTTTGAACCCTGTGTTCTCATTCCAGGTTTGCACCGAGAACCACACCAGGTATGTGGATACCATCGATGGGGTGGAGGGGGAGTTGTGCAGATGATGCGATGAGGCTGGGAGTTGTATGTGTTACATCAGGGGCCGCTGGGTGCCCCGTACCAAAGCTGCCTCAGGTAAAACTGGGCAACTGTGGAGACAAGTGAAGTGTTCCCCAAAAGTGGTCTGAGCTGCACTGGTCAATTTGCAGGGTATTAGCTTTCTAATGAGCTGGTGATAAGCGTTGAGAGGAGAATAGGACACATTTCACTGTAATCTACTTACATGGTGTTTCTGCTGAGCCACGGGGCTGTGCTGTACCAGCACAGCACTGTACAAGCTCCCCTTGCTTATCCCCTACTGCTACACACAGCATCAGTGGAGCTGGCCAAGCTGAAACTGTCTCCCTGGAGATAAGTGGGTGTTTACCTGCAAAACGTGGTACACGAAGGGAAGTAGAGCAAGGTGGGAATTGTGCCCCAACTAGAGCCAAGACCTTTTAGCCCTGGGGGCAGACAGCTGAAGACCTGTCACTGAGGGAAGGGGCTCAGGTTTTCTTGTTAGCTAGAGAGAAGCTATCGTGTCTGCTGGAAAAAAGCTGCATGTGTGGTCTGGGGTAATTCTTGCTAGGAAACCAGTTATATTACTGGTTCTATTGCAGCAGCAGAATAATTAACAAAATACTTGATTTTATTTAAAAAAAAAAAGAAAAGAAAAAGAAGCGTTACTTCTAATCTGGTGGTGGTGACCTGCTTACATAATCTAGTGTGTGATTCACATCACGCCTCTTACACAGCTGGTTTTATTTCCTCACCTTAGAAGTGGTGTCACATCTCGCTACAGACGCAGACTCATTGCAGTCTGTACATGGGGAGAGGCCCTTTTCCTCTATGCTGCTGAGCACTGTAAAGGATTCAGTCTTCAAAAGAATGGAAAACAGCAGCACTTCAACCACGCAGGTAGTTTGCCTACATTAGCCAGAGTTTCTTTAGATAGCCAGGGACACACCATCTGGTTCTTTCTAGCCTGAGCCATTTATTGTAGCAGGCAAGAAATCTGCCAAGTGCAAACAGAAATAGTGAGGAAGGGAAGTTGGCTTAGCAGGGAGGGGGGAGACATCAGAAATATGGAGAGAGCTCATCTGTTTTCAGCAGTGGCTGGGGCTACTGGTGCTGGAAACCAGCACTAGGTATGGGCAGAATAGGTGAAACAGCAGCAAAGCGTCATTGGGAAGAAGCATGCAGGTGTGTCTAGCATGCTGTGGAAGCTGTGTGCAGGGAAATTCTGCTTTTAGAACCTGCATATGTTCAGCAGCATGCAGGAAACCCTCCTGCCTTGGGAACAGGCATGCAAAGACACTTGTACGCTGTTCTGAAATCTTAAAGCTGAGTATCACCAGTGTTTTCCATCCTGGAGCTGTGAATGGTAACAAAGGAAAATGAGTCAGTCCCTCATAGAGGCAAATTTACCGTGCAGATTTCAGAAACTCCATTGGAATGAACTCAAGCGTGGCAAGTGAGGACTGAAAATGGGTAGTACCAGACAGATTTCAAAGTGCCATTTCCTGAATGTTAGGTTTTCTAGCCTGTGTTTAAGCTGTTGAAGGCTGAAATTTGCTTTTGTTTCAGTGCTATCATCTCCTTTACTTACGTAATTTCTTCTATTTAAACTCAGCAGCCAACGGGAGGGTGCAGAGAAGATAGAGCCAAACTCTTCTCAGAGGCGTGTGGTGGAAGAAGGAGCAGGAGTGGGCAGAAATTTGTACAAGGGAGATTCAGGTTAGGTATTATAAGACAGTTTCTCACCATGAGTATAACCAAACAGTATTGGAACAAGGCCTCCCACCCTCCCTTATGTTGGACTTCTCTGTTACTCCCCTAGTGTATAAAATATTGCTCCACCTCATGCTACACTGCATAATACATAACAAGGGATAGAGAGTATTATCCTACCAGTGCATTTCCAGTTAGTTTTGGTTACTTTCATTTATCAATGTTTAATCCATGAAATAGCATCTTGTGTGCCATGGTCTATGGAGAAATCCAGCTGCTCCCCACGCATGAGTGCAGCCTCCAGGTTCCTGTTTCCATTAGACTACACCAAGCTGTATTTTTTTTGTTACTTTGTTTTAGTATTATCATGTAAAACTGGGCAGCTTTAATGGGCTTCCCAGTTCATATCAGTTAAGCTTTTGAAACATATTCAGGTATCTCTTAAATACTGCTGTGTAAGTTCCTTATTTATCTGACATATTCCAGTTTATTATTTTACTACAGTTATCTAAGGCAGTACTTAAAGAAATCAGTGCATTCATTTTTTGCAGACTGTCAGCTATGTTAAGCTTTACTTAGTTTTTGTCAATGTACTTAACCCCCTCTCCCCTCAGATCTATGGTTTTCTTCATTATTTTTATGTTGCAGTAAAGCTTATTTATTTAAAAATTCCTCTTATCTTTGCAGTCAGACCTAATACTATTGGCGATGAAACTGTGAAACTAATTAAAAATGAAGCTAGATTGCTCAGTTCTACTGCCAGTTGTGAGATAGAAAAAGTAGCAGCATAAAAGGAGAAAAATACAATTGACATTACTCAGTCTGGGGCAGGGAGAGGAATCGCAAGACTATGGCTGAGAAATTTCTTGGGAATTAGTTTTGACCTGATGATGTTACTTTGCGGGTTCCCCATTTGGTCACATTTAAAAGCTGTTTCTTGAGACCAAGAAGTTTGTCTGGGGTCTGTTCATTCATTTATGTGTCTAGGGCATTGGTTTGATGTGGGAGTTTGTGCTCCCGTGATGTTCTGTTCTTAGAGTTTACATGTCTAAGGAAACTCTATGGATTACTGTGAAGCTTTTATTTAATACTTTGTTGCATGTAAATTGGTAACTGAACACAGTTCTTGGCTTAAAGAGGTGGGGGCTGGTGGGGAGGAGGAAGGTGCCTTTTTGTCGCGGAGGCTGGCAGTGCAGTTCTCCCTGTGAGAGCTTTGATTTTGGCAAGAGGTGTGAAGCCTCATCACCCTTGCAGCTGTCTCCTTGTCCACAGGGTGGTTTCAATCAGCTGTGCCCATGCCAGAGTCAAGAGGAATTAGTCTTAAGAGCTCTCTGAAGACACGGGGATGTTTGCGCAGGCTGAGGGCAAACCGTATCTCTGATGGAGATGCCGGGAATGATGTAGGTGGTGCACAGGTACTTTTCTCATGTGTTAGGTTTCCTTAACAAGGGTTATGCTCTTGTGGGGAGCAGCCCACGTGGAGGGCAGGTGAATTCTGGATGGAGAGTGGAATTTTGTCATACCCTCTGCTTGAGGCTAATTCCTTTTGCCTCCCCTAAAGCACTTGCCTGGACAGAAAGCTGACATGCAACAGCTTCCAGGGCTACACTGAAACAGGGCAAGTGCCTGTGAGAAATAGTTTGAAGCAAAAGGGGAGTATTGTCATTCCAATAATACATGTTTCTTTGTGTTCGTGTGTGTAAAATTGCTAACAGTTAGGAGTTAGGATTACTGTCATCAAAGGGTGCAAGGGTAATCCTTCTTGGTGGTAAAACAGGGACTTTTCTGAACAAGGTTTTTTAAACGCTCAGCTAGGAAGAGACTAATACGCAGCCGTATGTTCTTGCGGTAACATATTCCTCACCTTGTACCCCAGGCCTACAGGGAGGGTTAGCGAAGGACAAGAGAAGCCTGTATCGGAGGTTAGCTCACAGGAATGAAAGCAAGCTATTCAAAGTACTGCTTTTGTCTGAGAAGTGAAGGGAACCGGTGCAGTTTTCCCCTAAGTCTCTTGTATCTTAAACACTAGCTGAAGCTCTCACGAGCTAAGCCCCAGTTGTCTCCAAAGCTGCCCTCTGTCCCCTCCTTTCCTCGGCGTCACCCCCTCTTCCCTGTACAACACTGTGAATATGACACCAATAGCTCTTTTTAACGTTTCCATTTAAACTGCTCAGAGCATGAAATGCTGTCCTGCGCTGTCACACAGTGATGCTGTAGCAGATGAGCTGTGGTAGGGAGCCCTGTTCAGCTGAACAATAACCCCCAGACAGGGCACTGATGGTTGAGCACTTTCTTGCAGAGTGATGGAGGAGCACTGTAACAAGAATTAACAATGTTAAGTGGCTTTGCATAGCAATTTGCTAATCAAATTTGTTTTCGTAATGAACTAAAGTGACAATCAATTTCTAAAATATAAAAGCCTCTTAGAGGGAATAGTCAAATATGTCTTCAACAGAAAGATTTAACTGGGATAACTTTTAATGAAGAGCACAGCATTTGTTTCTTCTCTTTTTCTTTTTGAGCAATCACTCTGGAAACGGAGTCACATTCAGCAGCAGAAGATTCACAGGACAGTAACTACCTCTCTCTCACAGAGTGCTGAGGTTACCACACTACACACTCTATCAGCAAAGCTTTCACTTTAAAGAGATTTGTTTTTCTTACCTCTATGTTTCAGAAATGCAGGTCTGCTCTGTAAAGTGACTCTGAAAATGGCATCTGGCAGGAGGAGGAGGAAGCCTTTCAGGGTCCGTTGTCCCTCTTTGCCGCCAGTTTCTTGCTGTGATCCTTGCAGGTTTGCTCTGGGGCTGTGACAGTTCAGGGTGGATTCACTACTTCCGTATCCTGTGTAATAGCAAACTGTCCCACAGGCCAAAGGCTGCTGCCAGAGCTGCGAGACTGCAGGCTCCACTTTCTGCACTGGGGAATTAGGTAATGGTGTGGAAGGTAAAGGGAGAATCCATCTCCCTCCTGCCTCCAGGGGAGCAGGCAGCAGTAAAAAAAAGCAATAAAATATAAAACACTTTTATACGTTCATTAGTCAGCAGATCTGACTCTGCAAATTCATATATATATATATATACATGTAAACACATTCAGAGAGCAGATCTCTCGTGAAAAGGTGCCATTTTTTTTCTAAACAGAGTCCCTTTCCAAACTAGAACAGCACTTTAAATAGGTTCCTCTTAAAAAAAAAGATAAAAAAAAAGAAAAAAAATGAAGAAAATATATAATAAAAAAAAATAAAAAATAAAAACCCTTTACTGAAGAGATGCACTTTAAATCATAAGATGAGCATGGCTGGTGCTGGCCTTGAGACACAGCTGTACAGGTGGGTGGCTTCTTGTCAGCCAGAGCCTGGGAGGGAGCGATGTTGCCAGACGCTCGGCTGCCACTGGCAGCCCAAAAACTACCGCAGCTCTACCTCCCGCTCCCGCAGCCCTCCCGGCCTGGCACTGCCCATGCCGACACTACAGACAGGAGTTCCCACCGCAGCCACAGCCCTGCTTGCAGCTCAGCCATGCTGTAGCACTAACGGGACTGGCGCACAGCCACCTGTTAGAACACTTTTGTAATCGGTCAAGAAAAACCCACCCTTGCCTGTAAAAAACGAACCCCATTTATAATAGGTCAGAAGTTACACCCAGTTACAACACAGCAGAGGGCCCAGGCACCTGCACTGGGCTGAGCTAAATTGAATGAGCAAAGCCAGGACAAAGTTGTTACTGGGGTTGTGGGTTGGTGTTTTGGGTTTTTGATTTCCCATAACATGGATATGGAGCCCTAGTCAGTTCAGTTTTGTTTGTTTGTCTTTTTAAATCCAAGTTCGTGTGTCCCACATCAATTCTGCTCTGAACTGGGTTGCAGAGTAACCATCTGTAAGAATTGTGCCATCACCTTCAACTGTTGACCTATATATCAAGCTTTTTAGGACAGATGTCCTAACATTCAAGACTTATTTTCCCAGTTAGAGAAATTTCCTGCTGTACTAATTCTCTTATTTTATTTTTGGTTGCAATCCTTATTTCAAGGAAACAAGAAAAGTCAGTGTTCACACTAGTCTGCAGTAGGTTGAAGTGTGAGCCTGCTGTGTGCAACTTGTGGATAGCAGACTGTTCTTCAATGATTTTTACAAGCTGGTCCCAAGCTGGTTATCCACCATTGCTTTCCTTCTCCTCTTCCAGTGGGAGCTGGCAGGCAGAAGCTCTTTGGAGTGGCTGCTGGCTCTATGGCCAGTGGCATCCAGAAATGGCCAGTGCTGCTGGAGGAGGGTCAGGCAAGGGTGGTAAGAGAACCAGAGTTGGGGAAAGGGGGGGAAATAAAACCAAGGTAGAGGCGACTGTACAATTGCATTGAAAGCAGTTTAGCAAAAGCTCTCTTGTTGGACAGCTTTAAGAACAATGTGAATGAAAACTTAGCAACTTGGGTAGGAATCTGAAAATTCTATAAGTGTATACTTGAAATTCTGTTTGTGTTAAAAAATTTGCATTTTCTTCTTTCTTTTAACACTGTGTAAAAGAATATTATGCATGTGAGTGGTTTGAGAATTAAATGGTTTAATACTCATATCCTTGTCTGTGTCTTGTAGCTGACTGGTCTGATCTGACATTGATTTTCTCTTTGCTGCCCGCTTCAGATCAGCGGCAGTGGTAGAGCCTGGTCCTTGCTTTAGCCAGTTCCGCACTGTCCTAAGCTTAGCAACTTGGTGGAGGCAGGGCAGTGCCAGGTGACCTCTGTCCTTTATATTTTGAGGTTTATCTCACCACTTCCGCAGGCTCAGCCCTTTTCTGTCTCACTGGGTAGAGAAAGCACTATGCTCTCACTGCAGGCCAAGCGCCTGTTTCCTGTTGCAGCAAGAGGGCTTTCCCAGCTGCTGATGGCAGGGGAGGCATTCTGTCATAGAGAGACCCAGCACTGCCTTAGCCCCCTCTCTCACTAGCCTCCACCTCCATGGCCTGGCGCACAACCACAAGCACAGGAGACTGTGTGTCTCTGGACATACACATGAAGTAAGCACAATGAAATAAGCAGAAGGTGGGCTACAGCAAGAAATACCACAGCGGTGACCCCCAGAATAGGTCAGGGAGAAAAGCAGCTGCTTTCTGAGCTCAGTTATTTCCAAACTGCTCCCCTTTTTCTTCCAGGGCCCCAGCATCTGTATTACATACACAGCTTCCTTCCAAGCTTGTCAGCACAAAAAGGGTAAGTGCTTTACGAGTCTCTTTCAAGTGTGCAGGGGACTGACTGCTGCAGCCCTGTGATACAACAGAGGAGTTGACTCTTCGTGTCCAAACCACACACCCCTTGCAGCAGAAATACAGATGCTCAGACCTTCCTACTGGGGAACAAGAGGGAGTCCTGCAAAACCCCTTACTGCTTCCAAAAATAGAGACAGGGCGACCAAGCATCTTTTCACACCAGCTCCATCAGACTGGCACATCTGAGTTAACTCCCTCATTGCTTGGCTTGCTGTGGTGATTGCTGCAAAGAGAAAGCCTTCCTAAAGGCAGATTCTTCATGGGTTCTACAAAATACGGAGTAAACTGCACACTGTGGAGTGCCATCTACTGGTGTTTTAACCGCTGCCCACACATGCTTCTCTACTGTACTTGCAACAGGACAGGACTGTGCTTTCACCGCCCTTTTTGTTTTAAACACTTGTCCTAAACGCAGAAATCTGAGAGGGAAGCTCACCGTTCTTCTCCATTTTGAAGACAACCCTGTCAGAGGTCCTGCAGCAGCATGGCTGCCTTTCACAGACCAGAGGTGAGGTCAGGTCACACGTGTGGCATGGCAGCTGACCAGGTCACCTCAGCTCTAGGAATAAACTTGCAGGTGAAATAACAGATTTTTGACAGAGTTACAGATATTGGTTACCTTGCCTGAGCTTCGTCAGGGTTCAGACACCCCTGCTACAGGTTAGCTTTTACTGTGGAGCTAGTTCAAATCTTCATACTCAAAAAACAGATGCAAAGCTTTGGCTACGCAAGGTTTTCACTAGTGACTACTCAGCACTCGGGCACGTTGGACGTGCCAGAGCTTTGGCAAGTAGGGCTTTGGTGTTTGGCAGCTCTTCCACCTACCAGCTGCTCCATGCAGAGCTGTGGAAACATCTCTGCTGATGTTTCTGGCTCAGCCAGCACATGCCATTTGGCTGCTGCTTTTCCACTGACCTCTGCAGCATGGGGTTGTTCTGCTGAGTCTGGGAAGGGCAGAAAAAGGGCCCATTTGTTGAAAGAGTTTAAATAAGTCTTGGAAGTGACTTAGTGAAAAGTGTCCATTCAGAGATCAGTTTGTTACGTACAGATCTATCGGTTTTTAATGAATCAGGGGATCAGAGTTACAGTTTGAGGCCTGAAAGGGAGGAGGGTTGGATATAAGAATGACAGCAATGCTGGGCTTGGGCTTGGATGCCACTAAAATACTGGTGCGGGGAAAAAATGCCGTTTCCCTTTAAATGAAGGATGGAGCAGGTGAGCCCCTGCCCCTGACCCAGCAAGGAGGAGCAGTAACAGCCCACCGGGGTGCAGTCCCTCCCTGCAGCTTGCACCAAACAGTAAGACCAACCACCCTAGGAGCAGCCCTGGCTTTTTGGCAATTCCCTATTGCCCCTTTTCCAGAGGCAGAGAAGGGAAAAGCGAGGCCCTGACAGACCCTTTAGGAGCAAGGATCAGATATTCTGCCCATGAAGATAATAGTGTTGAGGGCAGCTTCCTGGATGAAAAGGAGGAAGGGCCTGTTGGCATTGAAGATTATTCTGTTCATGGGGAAGGAACGGCCAGAGACGGTGACAGCTGTGGCAGCTGATGCCTCACTGCCTTCTTCATTCACCTACCAACCAAAAGAAATATGGGATTAAAATACAGGCATTATGCAGGATGTAGGGAGCTCACCCTCCTTCCCACAGAAGGTGCATGCCCAGCTTCCACCCCTCCCCACAGCCTCAGATCACTGAGGAAGTGAACAGCTTGGGTTCAGAGCTATTTTCCATTTTAACGCTTCATGTTTTTAAAAACAAGGAGAAAACCACCCCCAGAACCAAAAAAGGCTTACCTCGAGGAAGGCTTTGTGGAAAGCCTCAGATACATACAAGTCTGTACGGCCCTCTGCAATGATACCTGAAATACAAAATGGAGAAAGTTGAAACTATGGTTTTAGACAGCAGCTCAAGAGAGAACTCAGTTCCATCCTTCATGGCCTGTGTTCAAGCAGAAGGTATGTCCGCCCTAAACCAAAAACACTCTCCACCAACTGCAGTTGATTGCTTAGTTCCCACGTCCTTAGTGCAGAGCAGGTCTGTATGTCCATGACGGGTCTTGACCACAGAGTCCATCACTGAATGCAACATCTAAATGCTTTCCTGTTCTCGTTCCTCATATGCTGCTGTACTTACTGCCTTGCCACCTGTGGAGGAACAGTTATCCCCCACCTCCACCCTGCACCACCCCATCTCTACATCTGACCTGGGAGTCTGGCATTTTCTGGACTGAAGAGATCTTCCAGCCCCATTTTTCTCAGCTTCTCCTTGACACTGAAGCTGTCCTCGACAAGGAAACGAGGGAGGTAGACAGAGAGAGACACCTCTGTCATGGAGTCTATCCAGTCCTGCAGCTTCTCCGATGTCAGGTCTCGCTCCACCTCCACCAATGATGTCCCAGCATTGGGTAGGACCAGCACCATCGTGATATCATCCCCTTTGTAAGGCAGCTCCAGCACCTGGACTTTGTCCTGGTGTATGGATGCGTAGTGGAATTTGGACTCTTGGTACATAATCGGGACTTTGCATGTCTCACCATTGGCTTTATGAAATAAATCCAGTTTTGTGTTCGGAGCTGGGAACTGTGATTTCCAGTGCCCCTAAAAGGGAGATGGAAGGGAAAAATGTAAGCATCACTTTTGCTCCTGGGAAACAGGCTGTTCCCCAGTTTTGTTAGCCGTACCTTAAAATAAATGGTGTTGACCAGGACCAAGACAGTGAGATCATCAATACCTCTTTCTGGGATCACTTCTGTAATACGCTTCTCTGTCTTATTAGCCACCCACTCATTAATGATCTTCCTGGAAAGTTCCGGCTTCTCCTGAAGGAAGAGCCCAAGAAAGGTTAAGTAAGTCAAGGGTGTTAAACAAACACCTCTTTGGAGCTCTTCTGCACGAGACAGATTAACTGGGTGATGTGCTCAGGGAGGACACTGCTCTCAGCATAGTGCTGCAGTGTTTTGGAGTGAAGAGTGGGGAAGTGACTGGGACAGGAGGAGCTGCATCCCATAATCCCTCCTGCCTTCACACCTACAGCAGGGCGCTTCCTGTTGGCAAAAGACAGGGATACAGCAGAAGCAGGATGGTGGGAAGGAAACAAGCAAGAAAGTCCCAAGTGGTTCAAACTCACTTTGAAGTTCAAGGGCCAAAGTTTTGCTCCATAAACTATTTCACTGATGTTCTGGTAAGTCTCATTAAAGACCAAAGATTTCTCCCCGAAGAGGCGGTTGGCTGATACCAGCTCTGAGGATTTATTGGCTTTCTTGTAAAGCCGGCAGTTCAGCTTGGCAAAGAAGAAGTGGATCTGATCAGATGTCTTTTCTGAAATGGTGTCAAACCGGAAGACCTGGAGGAGCCAAACAGCAACAAGGAATCCATGAGCAGGCTCTTGCATTCACATAGCTCCTGGGCCTCACAGCAAGTGGTGATGCAGCCTTTGCCTGCTGCTCAATAGCCTAAATCATGGAGCCAAGAAATTTGTGGGCCCTCAGAGCTTCACCCTCCCATGATTAATTTAGAACCCAAATCTACATAAGACCAACGCATCACCAGTCCAAGCCCTAGTTTTGGAGAGTCCAAAATGGAGAACTAAACACTGCTCAGCTTGCAGAGGTCCTACTGCTCCTCTTCCTAACTCTGGCTGCCTCGCTCTCCATCCGTACTCTGCTTTTGACTGGTCCCGGCTTCTGACCGTCTTTGAACCAGCGTCTTACCCAAGAGAAGACTCTGGCTCTTGCTCAGGGAAGTCCATTTCCTAGAGCTATTGTTAGGGCACCTGCCTGGATCTGCCTCTCTCTCTACCTCCATTCCCCATCCACCTTCGTTGCCCCAGCTGCCAGGGGAAAACGCATCATTTTGTACGTGTCTGTTACAGTGTGGGCATGATTTGGTAGGCCCTTCAGGTGGTTGTGCGGAACACACACTAAGGTCTTGGTGATGTTCTTCTCTGTGCATTCTGACCCTTGTCAAGGAACAGGTTCTAGCTTCACATATTAACCCCCAGGCTTCCCCTGCTGCTGTTATAATTAACACAGTTTATACACAGTGTTCACAAATCCCCTACCACACCCCAGGGAGCCTACCATGAGATGAGGATTGTGCTCTTGGAGCCTGGAAGCAGCTCTTCAGATCAGTGAAGGTCACAGGGTTTGTGCTAAACACTCCTGTGACGATGCCAAAGGCTGCTTCTTCCCAGGAGGAGCAATTCTCATGGCCTGTTGAGTAACTGTGGCACCTCTTACCTATTTTTGCTGGGAATGGGAATACGTAGAAATTGTTCTGAGGGTAGGTTTCTGCAGCACAATGCATGTTTTCTTATCTGCTCCTAGCTGCCAGCTGGAAGGAGAGTTATGATTTGTCTACTACTATCCAACCTCGGGGCTGTAAGGCACAGAAAATCCCACATGTTGCTCCACATGAACATCCAGGATCTCTGGAACCATTTCCTATGAGGCAAAGGTGGTATTACTGGCCCTTGTGTAGGGAAAAAGGGGGGATCTGCATCCTGGGTGGCTCAGTGAGAGAAGGGTCCCCTTCCAGTGAGAAGGGCTGCCCAGAGGAGAAGGCATAAGTGATGATTTTGGAGATGTGGTTCACTGCGCTGCTCTGCTCTGCCCAGACTGTGTGGATAACAGCGGGAGACCCCAGTGTTACTTACTCCAGAGGCAGAATCTGTAAGGAGAGCAGCAGTGGGAGCAGTTTGATTCTCGCCTCCTGTTGCAGGGAGAACAGCCCCTCTGGGCTGTAGTCTCCTGTCTGTGGGGAAGGTGCGGACAGTACCAAAGCCCCACATGGCAGAAGAATGCACCTGCAGTTATCAGGTGAGCAGGTCTGATAGTGAGAAGGGTGCTTGGACAGGCAAGGAGTTAACTGGTCCCACGGAAGAGCCAGAACTTAGATCACCTCAGTCCAGGACCAGAGTTCCTCTCTATGAGTTTAGGAGCCCCTGCCTGGGAAGCTTGGGCCCTTACTGTGTTGCTCTAATACCGCCCCACACAAGGAAACAGAAGATGTTCAGCCCTGTGTGAGTGCTCAGACTGCTCTCACACTTATTACAAGGAGGCTTTCAAGAAGTAATTGATGTTCCTGTGCTCCCGCAGGGTGGCAGAGCCCTGGAAGCCAGGTGGACTGTGAGTGTCCCATGTGTCTTATTTTTGTCCCAGGGAGAAAGGAAATGTGAAAAACAGCCTTTCCCAATGGGACTTGATATTACAGCTTTTTCTGCTTTTTGAAGAACAGGCCTAGCTTCCTGCTCAGCTACATCCTGGCCTGATCTGCAAGAAACGAACTGTTCTCATTCCCTTCCCTCATCTCCCAAATGGGCTTCCTTTCCTCCAGATGAAATTAATCTCTCAAACCCAGGAAAGCTATCCTGAATGTGGGATCCACTTAGGGAATCAGAGAAAAGAGCTGGGATCTACGACAATCCAGAGACAAGCAGCCTGTGTACGTCCTTCACGGGGGCTTGTTTAAATAAAGGTCTCCACTCCCAGGCCAGGAAGCCATGCTGACCCAGAGAGCCCTTTGGCAGCAGTCAGCCACTACCACATTTGCTGTCTTTAATCCCTGGTGACAGCTGCAGAAAAAAAGCTGAATTAATGCCACCGACCTCCATGAGCTGCTGGAGGGTGCTACCACAAGCTCCGAGCTTGGTCATGGCAAAGGCTGTAGAAATGCTGAGGGGTGACATGAAGATGTTTTCCCCATTGTCCTTGGAGTCAGCCAGGTACTTATAGAAGACAACAGCAAAGCGTGAGTTGGCCTTCGACAGCTCCCAGACCCTAGGGTTAGTAGACTCTGGGAGCTTGCCCTTCCCTGGCTCTTGCCCCTCACCCTCCTGGGGCTTCTTCTCAGGGTTGCGATAGATGCAGATGGGGTTCACTGGGATGTCGCGAGGCTTTGCAGTGCAGATGTCTTCCACGACGTAGTGCTCAGGGGCAGCCAGAGCCCAGACACTGAAGAGACACACCACAAAAAGACGCATTGCCCTGGAACCACAAAGACAGCACTTAAACACGCTTGCCTGCTCAGAAAACCCATTCTGCGGCCACAGCCTGCGGGCCCTGTTTTAACCAATGTCAGAGTGACAGGAGCCCCATGGTCCTCTTCAATCACCCTGTTGTCCTCCAGCTGCAGGGTAAACTGAAGGACAGACACCACTAGCAGGGCAAGCATCCCTCTGAGCACACACTGCTTTCAGAATCAATACACTGGAAGTGGTGCTTTCCCAGAGCCCTGGGTGCCCTTTGGTTTAAGCAGCAGGCTCAGCCCTGACAAGTTTGTACAAAACTGCTCTGAACTCCGGAGTCCTTCCCACCAGCCAGCCAAGGTGGCTACAGCAGAAGGACACTGCCCATGCAGCCTTTCCCCTGCCTGCCTGTGACAGGAGCCAGCACAGAGCCCCCAGAGCCACCTGGCTGCCCTGATCTGCAGTTCAGGTGTGATTATGCTTCTGTACACATCCTCCCCATCTTCCTCATGGGCAGAGCCCCCAGGTACCCCTGCTCTGCTCCACAGACCAGCCAGCCACAGATGAAATGGTTTTGACTGTTTCCTTCCCCTTTTCGTGGTCTCTTTTTCCCCTTTCATCTGAGGTCCTGTGTCCCCTTCAAATACCGTCTGTGCCTTCAGGCTCACCTCTACTTTACACTATTTAAGTTACTGATGCAGGAAACACTACAGCAGAGGAGAGAGGTGATAAGGAAGAGGTCTCCGGGGAAGTTGGTCCCTCCAAGCCCCGAGCATCTTTAATCCCTAAAAAGTGTATTTTGTAAGCGTGTATGGTGCAGCTGGTGCATCACAGCTATTCCCCACCAAAGTTCACAACGCCTCAGTGCAAACTGACTGTCCCTGACCTGAGGAGGGTAGGGTAATGTTAATAACCATGTTCCAGAAAAAGCAGGCCTCTGAAAAACCTTCCAGAGGACAGATAATTTATATTTTCCACCTCTGCTAAAGCAGGGGGTCTGTACATCCCATCAGCTTGGCACAAGGCCTTATCAGCTATCGTAGGGCCAATTCAGTGGCACACAAGGTTTCCGGTGCACTGTGGTTTTGAGGTGCCCTTCAGACGACACGGTGTTGGGTTTGCTCACATACCCAGTGGGAGGAAGCTCATGGACCACAGCCACAATGGTTTGGGAAACAACTACTGGAAAGGGCTGGCAGCCAGCCCAGGACTTCTGTGTCATGGAAGACTTTCTCAAAGACATGTTTAGCTCATGTACGTCTCTGCCTGCTCCCACGTACTCTGCCTCCTAAAGTAAAGATCAGCTGCATTTTATACTGGTGACCTCCATGTCCGTGGTCTTGCCAGCGCTGGTGGGCCAGCATCTGGGGAAGGAAAACAGCGGCAGCTCAAGGGCCAGTCTAGGATGCAGAAGACCTCTTGTTTTTTTCACAACCCCTCCCCTTGGACTCTTGGGCAATGACTTCATCTCAGCTGAAGTTCCTCCAGAAAAGCAAAAATTAGCTCATTTGGCACCAAGAGCATATCAAGCCCTGAGGAGCCCTCTCTAGCATACACTAATAGCATAGCAACAAGTACTGCAAGAAAACACGCAAAACAAGACGTACTTGCTCAGGTCACAACCACTGCTCTTGCTGGTAACAACGGATTATCTTTCAAAAGGTTTACGATAGATGCAACACCACAAAGGAGGTTGGGGGGAATCTAAAAGGGGAGGGAAATCCACCAAATGCGGAAACAAAAAGCAAGACCCAGGGCAGGAGGGCAAGAGAAAGGAAAACTATTCAGACAATTAAAAGTACTCCAGGAAGCACTGCTCTTCCGAACCTTTCACTCCTACAGGAAAAACCAGCCAGCAGCAAGCCAGGCACACTTCTGTGCTCCACAGCCCTAAGGCCAGGACCTCAGCAACCCTTGCTGCTTGCCAGCAGCCCTCCCTCACCCACATTTAGCTGTCCCTGTCTCCAGCAGCACTGACATGCCTGCAGCCGGTCCTACCGCAGACAGGACAACCTTGCTGCAGTCTCCGCCCTGTCACTCTGCTAACCTCCACGGAAAGGCATGTCCACAGGCATGTGCTGACCTGCCGCTACAAGCACAGCCTGTTAAGACAGAGGCAGATTATGATGCTCGCCATCACACGAAGTGCTGCTAATCTCACATTTAAAATGAAAGGCACAAGGAGTGGAAAGAGCACCTCATCTTCATCCTGTCCTGATTAAATAGGAAAGACTGTTTTGCTTGATAGTGAAGTCCTGACCCTATCAACCTAGAAGAAATACAGGACTTCATACTAATGCCTTAAACCAAATTTATCAGCCACTAAGCCTGACTTGGCCCGTGACTTGTCCAATCTTGTCTCTTACAGGCAAAAGCCCTCACTATTTCTTAAGCCAACTCTTCGGCATAGCAATTGGTTGAAAACACTCCTCCTCCCTCCATAGCCCTTCAACACCCCGTTTTCCCCTGCAGCGCTGCCACACACTCCATATGTCAACTGCTTTCATCTTGGAAGGATCCCAAAAACATTATTGCACCATCACTGCCTGAAAGGGGCTACTGGAAAGGAAAAATGTACAAATTAGAAAGTTTTTGTTTTTCTGCTTTACCCCTGTAAGAGGGGTAGAAAGCCAAGAAACAAGTTGCTGATTCAGCTGAGAAGGCTCCAAGGGAAGCAGAGAGAAAACTCCCC
Source organism: Amazona ochrocephala (assembly GCA_039720435.1). Lineage (NCBI taxonomy): Eukaryota > Metazoa > Chordata > Aves > Psittaciformes > Psittacidae > Amazona > Amazona ochrocephala. The sequence goes on from CM077887.1 coordinate 666,431, forward strand.
TATCCCACGCTTGGTGTGCAACACAGCTGGCCTCCAGCCAGCATAGGCCATTTCCATCCCACAGTTGCTCATTGCTGCATAAAGAGACAAGCAACTGGGCTTGCAGACCAACAGCTGGTCCTCCAGCAACCACCCTAGTGAACCTACCAGTGCTACCTGCGGTGGCATGAATGTCCCACAGCACCCATGCAGTGTGCTAAAGAACCCAGCAAATGTTACGTAGCTCAAACTGTTTTGAGATTAATGTATGCTGTTGAGAATAAAACCTTTTCCCCCTTCCCCTCACACCCCAAAACCAGAGTGTAAAGCAAATTAGCAGTGCTCTTCTACAGGTGGGCAAGAGAACAACGATTACTCAGGACAACCTGATATTGTGAGTTGCTCTCCAAACCATGAAGCATTGCTACAGGTTGGGGATGGAAGTCAAGCATGACACTTTAGTGAACTGTACAGAAGCAAGCCTTTGTGATAACTGGGATGCACGCACTCTCTCAAAATGGCTCCTCAGGCCCAAGATCTGAGTGAAAAAACACTAAAATTCAGCTAAAATTCATAGGCTTCTGCAACAGGAAAGGAACCCTTACAAGGAATGAACTAACTAGGAAAGATTAGTGGAAACTGTTTCTTACCTGCCCTTGTACCTCCAGCCTTCTGCTTTTAGGATGCAAATACAAATTGTTAAGAGGACAAGCAGTCCTGCTTGAGCCCAAACTAGTCCAAAGCAGTTTCCCCACTGGACTTCTGTGCTCAAGCAGAGCTGAGACGAAAGCAGGGGACAGTGGGAGGGGGGTAGGATGCTGAGGCCAAAGGCTGATGACCAGCTACAGAAGGTTAAACAAAGAACAGAAAAAAAAGCAATGTTTAGTTTGAAAGAAGTTTTAAAGTTCAATCTGACAAGGGAAAGTTTGACCATCTACCCCATGCAAACGCCAGATGCTTTCAGTTCTTGTCAATAGAAAATTAACTGTTTTTATCAAGAAAAAAACCCCACAACTCTAAAGACTTAACACAATAATGGGATGATCTAAGGTATTTGCAAATCTCACTTTGGTATCTCAGAGCTCAGCAAAATGTTCCCCTCTGCCCCAAGCCCCGTTACGCCCCATTCCCAAGCAGGCACCAGCTGGGAGAAACTGCCCCACTTCACACAGTCTCAAATACATGCCCTCTTAAATACACTCACCTTTTCACTTGCACCACTGGACAGATGAGGATTAACAGCATCTCCCCTCACCTTCAGCCCACACATAGCAGTGTTGGGGCAGGACTGAGCAATACATTCCAATCTAGGATGCAATTGCTCTACAAATTCAATGGCACTGCCTTCTGATCATCAAAACCCAGGAGCTGGCTGAGTGGGTGCTAAAGCTGCTCTGTTACCTGCTCCTAGTAGTCCAGGTCTGGATGGAAAATGCAGCTGCAAACTGGTTTGGGGGAAGCAAAAGACCTTACTATACCATTAAAGGCTAGAATTAAATGGGACAGAGATTGTGGAAATGAAAGGATGGCATGCTCTGAACCCAACTTTGCTTTCATGGGCTCCTCTCTAAAGCCTGAGGTCAAAGTGCCACTCTTAAAAATTGTCTCTGCCCAACATATCATTCTTCCTCCGATCAGTTTTATAACCAGGAATACCTTTATCAAAAGCAAGTACAAAAGCTACACAATCTACTCTGAACACTGCCCACCAACACAGAAATACCTGTTCCTCAGAATTGCTTTCTGCCTAACAGCAGATCAGGCCAGATCTGCAATGCAAGTCCGTGAGTAACCTGCAGGTTACATATTTGTCATCTGCTGCAGGGGTTAAATGTCCTCAATAAGACAGAACTTACGCACCTGACCTTGTTGGTCCAAGGGGCTGCTGGTTTACTTTTCCAAGGTAACACATAAGCTTGCAGGTCCCATGGTCTTCAGGGTGAATTAGGGATCATCCACACCCAGCAAAGAGCAGCAGGCAGACATTCAAGTATGGGTCTCCATTCACTCAATGCTCAGAGGCAGTTTAAAGCAGTAAAGCCAAGAACAAACACCTTTTGTGTTTTGCATATCCCGCATTGTCTAAGCTAGTGTGAATGAACTCTTACCAGTGTGACAAAGTATGCCGGTACTGCAAAACTGCATTCTTGCTTCACTGTAAAAAAAAAGAGGCCAAACAGCTACAATTGATTCTGGAAATACTTTCTTTAATGATGGTGGCCCTATTAACAGTGAGGTTAGTTCCAGAATTGACACCAGGGCTGAAGGGATCCATAAGCTGCCCAAGCCATACCCTCTAGGGTAGCTGGGTAAATATATTTTGAGTGCAGCCCATAAAAGGCAATTTACTGCTGCTTCAGCTCAAAGCAACAACAGCACTCAAGCCTTAGCAGAACTGTACCTAAAGAAGCATCCAAAGTGACAAGTGTGTTAACACAAATCATGAGCTGCTTTGTTTGCTCTAGTAGAAGTACTGCTTTTCTTCCAAAGCTGCTGTTCACAGACTCCAAGCAGGGATCTGCTGCTCAAAACCGTTAAGCACCAAAGCTCTAAGCCTAGCAGCCCGGGACAAGAGATTAAGCATCATGCCTCAGTTTTAGTTTCTCCCACACTTACAGTCCAGGAGATAGGGAGTTCGAATTCACACTTAATGGAGAAGGTTACAGAAACAACTCAAGACACCCCAGCCAGGACAGGGGACTCCTTCACTTTAGGGTGCTGCTGCCTTTTCCAGGTGCCTGCAGAGGTGTGCAGTACAGCACACTGCTGCTTGCCACCTCCGCAGGAAGATCACAAGCTCTGCTCTCTGCTTTGTAGACAGAAGAGCCCAGAACAATTTATAGCAGCAGGTAGACAGTCTATCTTCTCAACACACCTGTACTGTTCTCTGAACTGTGCATTTTTTGAGAAGCTAGAAAGAAATAGCCCTTAAACATACCTCAGTGGTGATCAGGAACACAAATTTGTTTACATTTTGGTTTGTGCTGTGGGTGCTCACTGTTTTTATGAGTTTTATGGTGATGCACAGAGAGGAAGACTTAGGCACTCACACGGCAAGATGTGATCAAGAAATCCCATGTTCTAGGCAAGGCTTTTCCAGCTCCCTTCTGTTCTGGTATCCAAATCCAAAGAGAAAAAAAATCCAGCAGCTGCCATCCACCTGACCCCAGTCTGCCCCTCTCTCCCATACACAAAACCCTCCCAAGTTTCCCCAAAGCTCTCATGATGCAGAGCAGGCCCCCCCCCCCCCCCCCCCCCGGGGATCTGTCACTCCACAGCATTTCAGATCTGCTTTGAAAGACAACTGCTGCAGAAATACTTGGTTGGTTGGTTGGTTGCTTCCCCCCCCCTCCGAGTATCTGAGCATCCTGCACCATCAGATTAGCGGGAAAAAGGAAAGGAAACCATCACCAACTGAGACGTACAGTTTTCAGTTGGACTGCCCACTGAATACAACTTCCTTCATAGGAACTGAATGCTTCAAGTCACCCAGCAAGGTAACACAACTGTGTGGAAGTATGAGGGGGCCCAACTATTAGTAGTGATGGACTTTGGGCCAGCAAAGCACACACTTCAGACTGCATCCATGGTGCCTGGGCTAAAAATTAAAGTAACAACCATGCCTAAACTCCCAAGGCAGAAGACTGTGCTTGGCCTGCACCAGGAGAAAGAACAGCTTTTTAGCAAAGCAGCAACTTACTCTGTATCAGACTATGTTCAGCCAGTCTCAGATTTATAACCAGCTAATGACTTGTTAAAACCCTCAAAAAGAAGTGAAAGGAGATTAAAAACCACAAAACAGACTGTGGAGCCAAACTGACTTTCAGGCAAGTTCCAGAACAGGAAACAAGCACAACGTTAGAAACATTCTGCTTGCTCCTTGCTCTGAAGGAAGTTTTTGTGTTTTTTTTTTTTTTTTTTTAAAAGACATAGTCTTTCTTCAAGCAATTACCAAAACTAATATTTTGAGTATTCTTTCCTGTTCACCTTGGGTGAACACATGAAGAAGCCACTTTGTCTACAGGTAGAGTCACAAGAGATCAGATAAGACCACCAACTAGACACACATGGTTTCTCTGATATTTGGCATCTCTTATGCTCCAGCCTGGCCAAGAAAAAACACACCCTGACCTTGGGTAAGTCTCACACAGCCAGTCTTGCTGAGTCTTATACCTCACACAACATTTAGAAAAACACACATTCATCTCAGACAGAAAAAGACAGGTATTCCAAAGTGTTCTCCATTAATTTATCATTTAATATAAATGCTAACAGATAAGCAGGTAAGACCTTGTAGACACTTCCATCTATTTACAAACCAAATAGTGAATCACCACCTTTCCACTCTGCTATTGTTGTTGAACGTGCAACTTAAAGGACCCTTAGACACTACCTGGAAGCAAACTGAGGTTGAATCAGCTTTGTGAGAGAAAAAAGCAAGGCGAAGAGGCAAAAAGACACAGTATTTCAACATATGGCTTTTTCTACATGACCACATACACTTCCTTGTTCTTTAATACACAAGTGACACTGCTGGTTCTATAGTTGTAAAAAAGAAATAAAGGAGACAAATATTGACTTTGAGATCTCTGGATTCTCTTGTGCTTTGCCTCCTTCAATCCACTCGGTCCCACTTCTGCATAGTATCTAGAAAGCTTTTCTTTCAAGTTTAAAAAGTATACTGCAGGAGTAAAGACACGGGGAGTTGGATATAGTGAACTCTTTCTTCTACTCGTTTTGTCATATCAGAGCTGTTCCAAAAGGTAGTAAAGCATCTAACCTTCCCAGGAAAGAGGTATCAATGCCTTGTGTACCTCTGAATGTCTCCCCCATGACCAGGCCTGTACGTACAAGACTCAAAAATTCCCCTGAACTTGCAAATAATTCAGTTGATGGAACTCTTTTCATACATTCTACTTGATCTCTACATCTATTAAAAATGTTTTGATAGTTACAAACACATTCACAATACCAACCCGGAGTCAGCTATTCCCATAAAGGCTCAAGATTACTTTTTTTTTTTGATGGGAAAGAGGCAGGAAAGGAAGAAAACAGCTAGAGAAGAAAAGCAAGTAAAGAACCAGTTCAAACAGAAAGAGAGCATGTGTGACATTGTTTAGCACTGATTTATGAGAACAGCAGACAGGGAATTTCACTTATCCAGGATCCTAAATAAATTCAAGTAGTAGTTCATAACCTGACTCAACAAATCTCACGGTCTCCTTTATTACCTAGACTATCCTTTTTATTCTTTGTTAAATATACCTCTGCAGGGCACAATCACATACAATCAATACGATTGGAAAATTACATGAGCTCTATCCCAAGCATATATGCATCAATGTTAAAAAGTTATTTAAAAAACCAAACAAATCAAAAATAAAATAAACTCCACCCAAAAAGGTGATAATGACTGCAGAATGTCTCGGGGAGACTTGCATGGAACAAGATCAAAGAAAACTAGGCTTATAAAAACCAGGAAAAAAACATCATCTATAGAGAAATCCCACAACTGGAAGTAGATGATTTCAAAGAGGGGTGGGAGATGCCGTACAGAATATCCCACAACTCTTCCACCCTCCTCACACACATCTTGCCTCAATTCCTCCTCCCCATAGCAACAAATACAATGGGGAAAGAGCTCAACACTATGCTACGAGTTATAGAAAACAGAAAAATAACCAAGCTACAGCACAGTTGCTAAGCCAATTTTAAGAAAAGCTCTTCACATAGAGGCTGCTTACACAGCAAGCAGAGGCCAAACGGTAATGAGAACTCCTTAAATTTAGAAAAAAATGGTAGTAATTTGATGTGCTAGATTTGCTCAAGTAAGAGCCGCTTCTCTTAAGAGAGGCTGCAAATTAAAGGTATCAATAGTAAACTGTGCAGCACCTGTGACTTGAACAGGGCTTCTTCTCTCCAACTCAGGTGGCTTCATACATATACAAAATGCTGCTACCAAGTTTCTTTTTAAAAAGCTAGAAATAAGAGGTCAGTGCAGACATCCAGTTGTGGGATCCATCCAACACACAACCTGGTTTGGATGCCAAAGACTTGTGAGTACTGTCTGCCACAGAACTATTAATAAATCTTTTTAACATTACAATGAAGCAAGTAATTACTGACATATCAAATACTCCCCAAGATTTTTTTTGCTTACAGATATATTTTCCCCATATACATGTTGTATGTAATTCCATCATCTCTAATACTTTTTACTCTCAGAGACACTGCACTACCTGTTGCTTCCATCTTTCCCAAGACTGTATCATTCAGATTGAAGTTGTTAATTGTGTTTTCCTAAGAATTTCAGATCTTAGAATCAGTTGTTCTCTGGAATATGAAAACATCCAATGTGTGGATGGCACACCAAAGGCACCTGTCTTGACGGATGAAAACAGGCACCTAAACATTCCCTAAAATCATAATTAACTTCCTGGAATTGCAAAGATTGGCTGAGAAAGATCAGTTAATTGTTTAGGTTACTAAGCTATCGGCATTCAATTTTATTATGGTGACATACTTTAAATGACTGGGATGTTCCTGACAGACAAATCCATATTTCTACATGTTTTATTTATTGGGAAATTTCAGAAAAAACTGCACCTTCTTTGCTTACCATAGTGTTCAAAGAGTTTCCGCGGTATGGCATTACACTTGCCATTAGAAAATAAAGTATAGAAAAATCAGTTTAAGGTTTGTTCTCCTTTTCCCTCTAATCAAGGCTCTACCTGCATCACAAGAAGTGCCTCAAAGACTGTGACAACACTAAGCAGTTACATTCTTCTTCTATACAATGAAGACCACATGTCAATTGTATAAATGACACTGTGTTGGGATAATGTTCCCTGAACTCGCTTACTTGTACAAGTAACTTGAACTAATTTACTTGAGCCTCTTTCACCCCCTGACATTTCCACAGAAAATAATGAAGTTGGTAACAGCTGAGTCTGGAAAAAGAGAATCCCAAATAAAGTTTTTGGCATTTCAGATTATATTTGATCTGAGAACCAGCCAATCTGTGCTATGTAATCTGCATGCTGGTATACTACAAGTAACCACCCCCTAACTGTTAGCACCAAGGCTATACCTAGAAAGTGGCTCAGAAGAGCTGCTTCACTTTCCTCATAAATTCAGAGTTTACAACTAACTCAAGCAAGGCAGATGTTTTTCAGTTTGTGTCTAAATTACCTTTTAGACAACTCAAGAACTCGTTTTTTTTTTTTCTTTTTCCCCCCATCCAGGGGAACTGACTTACTGTGATACAAAAACCTGAATTGCTAACACTAACTTCTTTGGGTGTTTTTATATCAGTGCTATCAACATTACAAGGCGGGAAACAAAAGTATGTATTTTGGAAAGTGAATGATAGTAAAATTCATATACGAAGCTAACATCACGCCCCAGCCTTGGTCTGTGTTCCTTCTACCTATCCTAGAACTATAAAAAATCCTTCATATGCATGCAAACACAGAACTTGCACACTGCTTATAAGTTTTTTTTCCCCCCATTTTAGAACAGAAGATGAGTTGCACTCCTGCTGTTGAGCCTCCTGACAATAGCACTGAGTTTCCTGGACCATAGCTACTTAATCAAAGATATTTTATACTGGGGTTCTTCAGATAACTATCTTGTAAGTCTGCTTCATTATAGTCCAGATTTTCAAATGGAAATGGCAATGGACATGAGGGCTTATGCTTCTCTGACTTACAGATTTCTCTCCAAACCTAAAGAGTAACAGTCTGCAAGAGTTCAAGTTAGATCAAGAAAGGAAAATGCAAGCAGCTTTCTTGTATTATCAATGAAAAGCCACACTCCTACCACTTTCTAGTATAGAATTTGCCCCGCCTAACTCAATTTCTTCTGTCAAGAGACAATATCATCATACAAGTTTGCTTCTTCTGCATCTAATTTAATGTAATGCTACAATTTGACAAGTCTTTCCAGTTCCAATGCGCTTAAAAGTCAGTCACATTTGCAACAGAGATTTATCTTTTACTGTAACTGAAGAAATTTTAGATCAGTATTCAATTTAGATATAAACATTAAAAGACAAGGCTTCTTTGATTACATAACATTTCTACATCCCTTCTCCCTCTCTAAATGAGCCATTCCATCAGCTGAGAGAATGCAAGAGAGACTGAAAACACATCAGATTACCCCATACACATCTCAGTACATTGCAAATTTTATGGCTAAACAGAATGATTTTCACAATTTAATGCATGGATAAGGCTTGACAATCACTATCTTTAGCAAATTGTTATTAGGATAATACAGTCAATCCACAAACCCCTTACAAAGATTTGACAAAATGGCTCCACCACGGGGAAAAAAAAAAAAAGTGTAAAGCACAAGTCTTTGGCTCTCCTTTAAAGAAAAACAGCAGTTTACCATGTTTATACAGATCCCCCGTTTGCCTACCAGTAGGGGCAATATCACATTTGTGCATCACTGAGTAATAACACCATTAGAAAAGGCAACTTCACAGAAGTTATTGGCTAAGCGAATTCATTTGAATGCTCTGTTTTGAGGCAGCAAGCTGTCACTGTTACATAATCAGGGAGGGTGAATGGGCAAGCCACAGAAGGAAAGGAAGGAGCATATGGACTAAAAGGAGAGAACAAGGCTCAGAAAGAACTAGACAGAGAAGACCTTGAGAACAAAGGGGTAACAGTGCTGCAAGTCTGAAAGGTGGGTGATATATCTTAATTAAAAAAATAAATAAATACTTTCTACTCTGAAATGGGACAGGACGCCACAGTATACAAGAGGAGCAGAATAAAAAGCACAAGTTTCTCCTTTTAAGAGAACTAGGTCATAGGAAATGAAGGAGATGTTGACAGAAAAATGAAAATAACACTACAGAATAAACAATTTCTATACCATCTGAATCACTGACATACTATCACTTAACCTAACACTTCAAGCTTCTTATTCTATGGGTTTGCCCATGCTGAGGCTGAAACCCAGGCATCAAAGCTGTCTACTGCCAGGGAAAATCTAACTTGCCTACCAAATGATGCAGTAGTGCCCTAATTCCATTATAATACTGTTTCTTCCTGCCCAGGTAGAAGGAACTTTCTAAATGAGAACAATTTTACTGAGATCGACAGCACTCCTGTACAACTAGGACAACGGCTATAGACATGCATGCAGCAGGATACAATTACTGCAGAAATTCTCATTCCCTGCTCATTTACTGTAACCATCAATGCTTCCATTATACATAGAGCTATCTGTCACCCCAATTCTATTAGCATGCTTTTCCACAAAGGGTACACTTTAGAGAGAGGTTCCTGAAAAGACTTAAAAGCATGCACTGCATTTGCTATCTGACTTGTTCAATCAACTAAACTTCTGCAAAAAAGCAGAAAATGGCTAAGAGGAGGATGGCAAAAAACGAAGCCAAAAATCAATACTGTTAGGTATTAAACAAACTTTAACAAGCCAAACTATAATACTGGGCAAACAGGACATTCACCTGGACACACTGATCACAAGGACACTGTGCACAAAGTACAGAATGGAGAGCTGGATAAAGGGGAAAAAAACAACAGTAAGATCTCCCTTCTAATCCACAGGTTTTAGAAGCTTTTGCCCTATGTATGCCAGCAATCTGAATAGCTCTTACTGCATAAATCCTCTCAGGAGCAGAAGTGGAGAAAAAAAATTAATCCCTAACCTGACAAGGAAACTAACTGGCACAAGTAATAAAAGGCGAAAAGTTTTTTTGCCCCTGCAGATTTTCTTTCTAGTGTTGAAGATGAATTTGTAGATTCAAACATATAACCATCTTCAAAAATTCATTTTACATCAAGAATTACTGCAGTCAAAAATGTATATTCTGGGCTTGTCCTCCTAGATTAGAATACTGCACTAATTATCCCAACTAAAATGAGCTGTGTTAACAGACACAGCAGGAAGAACAGACTAATTAAAAATGAAAAGGCTGACCTGATGGTGGTGCTCCACACCAAAGGATTGGAGAAGAGAACATGGGTGCCTGGGTCAGTTGACTTGTGAGCAGGCTGCCAGGGGAACATGTTAATCATCACCATGGCCAGAGCAGAGAAAGGAGAGACAGATCTGATGGGCTTAAAACTGCATCATCCTAGTTCTGCTCAGCTCCAAAGGGAGCAGCTGCAATGCCTGGCCTCAAGTAGGAGGCATGGATGGATGGGGACAAAGTGTAGATGAAGCTGTTCTAGTGCAAAGATAATTTGTTGCCAAAAGTTCAGAGGGGTTAGAAAAAAAAAAAAAAAAAAAGAAAAAAAAGCAAGCTTCAAAACTACTTGGCAATTAAGAGGCCAAGGATCAACTGAGAGAGAAATAAACCCGTGTGAAGACATACAGAAAGTGTGTGGGTGTGTGCTGGAAAATGCTTTATTTTCATTCAGTGCTTCTGCCTCCCAGACATTTGATCACAACAGCTGCACTCATGCGAAAAAATTCTTAAAACATACCCAATATATATACAGATATAACTACGTATATATGTATATATATATATTTACATATAAATTTTTATTTAAATAAAAAAGAAAGCTCGAATCCCAAGCCAATATGTGTATCAAATCCTTGACCAGCCAGGTCTGTAGGGCATAATCAAATTCAATGTGAAATAGTATATAAATGCGGTGCCTTGACTGGGCAAATTAAATAATTGCTACTCAAAAGAGTCTTCTGTTTGGACTCTCCTACTGGTAGGCAATAGTGGGACTGTATCCCCTCCCACCCCCCATTTTGTTTTATTTAACAGTATGATGAATGCAAAGCTTAGCCCAAGGTTGCTATGACCTCAGGAGGAGTTAAGGAAAAAAACCTAAAAACCAAGAAAATTTATTAACTCTTGCTTTACCCAACCAAAGCAATGCAGTAATTTATTACATAACCAGTGCTTTCTGATTTAGCAGTCTAACCCAGAAAGAAAAAACAAGAACAGGCCAAGAAGGTACAGAGGGAGCAGCATTTAAATCACTCTCCACGGGATTCTTCGAGTACAGAGTCCCACTGCAATGCATGTTGAAAGATTCAAAAAACGTGCAGCAAAAACAAAATCTCTTGATTTCTTTAACTTTTAAAGAAAACATCTAGAAAGGCTTACTGTTTCTCCAACTTAAGCATCACCTTGGAGGCAGCACACTAGATCTATTATGCAAAGTTCACTTTTCACAATTTCTGACACGATCTGTGCTGCACCTTATGTGGTCATTTTGACGCAGTTTTTCCCCTATGAAAGGGGAATCTAGGAAGGACTCAGTGCAGCAGTGGCAGACAAGATGCAGGCTGATTCACAGGTGTCAAATTCTACTACAGAATTTTTACGTTTTTAAAAAAATCCCCCTCTGTTCTATATGAAGATTGATTTGTGCTCATCAGCGATGGCAATGATGTTGATCTTCAGTAGAAGGCCCTTGCAACAGCATCGCAATTAAATAACTGACGTATCACTGAACAAAAGAAAAAAAAAAATCAGATTATAGAGAAAATATTTTGAATAATAAAATAGCAATAAAGAAAAAACAAAGGCAAGAGTTCCTGAGAAGGAAGCATACATGAAAGATGGTTTTCAAAAGGCAGAGGTCACTAAGTCCTTCTGCATGAACTTAATAATATGGACTTTGGGTAAGCTTGTTTTAAAGGCATAGTGAGAAAGGGGGTGTGCAGGAGGTGGAATCCCAAACAGAACAGCAAACACTGGACCAAATAACAAGTTCACCAGCTCACCAGCAGTTAACATCCTTTCAATAACTGCATAACCTTATGTGTTCTCTACTTCCTGTTTCCTGAGATTCTGCCTTGGTCACCGGTGCACAACCTTCATTGCTGTGAAGACTTTAGTCAGAGAGACTTTAGGTAGAGAGGCTTTAGTTGAGACTCTCTACCACAAGCCCCAGACAGCCAGCTTCAGAAGTAACCATGCTGCAGTAGATTGTTCTACATTCTGCTGACCTCCTTAGTCCCAATAAAATAGAAGGCATTCAAATAAAATGTTACTTATTTCGTTATCCTCTTTTATTACACATGCTGCGCTGGAACACACAGTAAGGACCACATCTTTTGCACTGCAAAGATTCTGTCACTTAATAGTTTAAACCTACGTAATATAAGCAAGAGTCTCACATAAGCTTGTGTTCAGTTCCTAGCCACAATAGGAGGAACTGTTTAAAGAATGATGCTTGCTGCACATCTTTTGAAACTGCAATTCACAGCTACTCTCCAACCCTTACTCCTTGTTTATCCTTAAACCACACAAGGAAGGAGCCAGGGTGTTTTAGTCATTGAGAAATTAAAGGTGATAAGGAATTACGCACTGGGTATGTAATAATACCAAAATAAAAGAAAAAACCTACTTCATTAAGATCATACAATTAATCAAACAGAGTATATATATAATATCTTTTTTTTTTTTAAGCCCTGGGATTCAAGGCGTCCAAAGTTATTAAAATAAAGTTCATTCACAGAACAAAAACAAATTTAATTTGAATTGCTTGCAGATACTGCTAATTTTCATTTTTTTAATTAAAAAATGCGTTAATGTGAACTATGTGCAGGTTTTGTTTCTAGTAGTTGCGTTTGTGCACATTGCCTCTGGACCTGCTGCTCTGCTACTGCTGTTGCTCCTGGGTTTCTCCAATCACCCCTGGAAAAAAATGTGACTGAAGCTACGAACACCCCAGCAAAAGAATCTCTGGGGTATGCTGGCCTCACTTCATGGAGCAGATGTGGGTGCAACTCCCGCTCTCTGGGAGTCATGGTTGTCTCCTCCTCCCTCTGGGTCCTCTGACAGGCTGAGAGATGCTGTCTTGTTTGACAGGAGGCCAATGTTCTCTTGTGTCAAAGCTGATCCATTTGGAACATCGCTGCTGAAAGAAAGTTGAGGAGAAAGGGAGAAGGAAGGAAGAAATTAATAACATTTTTCATTTCTTTTAAGTAAAAGGACTCCAATTATTTGTTGCTTCAGCATCAATATGAACAGTTGTGAACATATGTAAATATGTGAAGACTTGCCCTCTATAGCAAACAGGCTGCCTGGGATGCTGCAGATACCAGAAAAGGAAGAACTAAGATAAGACTAATTGAAAACAAACAAGACTACATATTTTCAGGGTTCTAGATGATTTACATTTTTCAAATATTTCAGTATATGCCAGAAAGTGTACATTATCAATCCATACAATGCACGCATTCCAGAATATTTAATTTAGCTGGACTTTTTTAACAAAAAAAAAAAAAAAAAGTTGTTTCAATTTTATTACTTTCAGAGTTTCATATGGAAAAATTCGTTTATGCTCCAGAGGGCTCAATCTAACAGTGAAGCACAGACCTCAAGAACTGGTTATAAGAAGAAAGTGCAGACTTCATAAGCAATTGAGAAGTCAAAGTTTTCTAAATACACTTTCTGAATAACTATCCAGATTCCAAACTGCTCGGGTGAAGTTATGTAAACTTTGAGCAACATCTGAGTTTTTCTCTTCGAAGTATTAGTCTGAATACTCACAGATGCTTGCAGCCATCTGAAAATGTCTGTTGCATAGATATCCAACATAACCAGCCAACATCTTATTTCAGTGGACTATCAAATGTGAACTGTAATCAATCCCAGTACCCACACAGCTAAAGATTACTGCCTGCAAATGAAAGTGAACTCTGTTTCAAAAGTTACATGCCTTCCTAGACAACATCGAATTCACAAATTGCATAAAAATAGAATAGCTTTCCTCTCATTTCCAACATTTCTTTGAAACTAAACCAGCAGATAAAGTTTCTTTTACGGCTGTTTACCTCCTGCTCCTCCCGATAAATCATCCAATATTGACTACATGGACTTCTGGTCTTACCAATGCTGCAATACTTCTGTTGAATTAATTGTCATTAGTCTCCTTCCACTCCCTTACTCATTAGCTGAAATAGCCCTTATTTCATGCTTACACTAGAAAAAAATTGATTTGTATAATCGTTTCCTAGTAGATGCTTCCACGTCAGAGCTAATGTGAGGCAGAGGACGTTATTCATATACCAGACAGTGACCCTGATTAAGTCCTTCTTCTGATATACAAAGGAAAGTTGAAGACCCACATTACCTGAATGTCAGTGCAAGGTCCTCAGCTGGAACCTTGCTTTGCGGTTCTAATTGTCCATTTTCTGTCTGTTTAGTGGTGCCCAGTTTGTTTTTTATATCCAGTGAAGACTGGCTCTCCTTTAAAAAAATGAAAGAAGAAAAATTCTTTAACATTACGTTAAAAGAATTTGAGACTTCATCCTTTAGGACCTATAATGAAGACCTGTAAATTGAAGTCACACAACGTAACTCACAAAAAGCCATGAGACAAGAAACAGACTCAGTAAGGTAATGCTCTTCTCAGGACACAGTATTTCCCAAAAGGAAGGGATGATTCCTGTAACAACAAACAAAGACCATGGACTGTAACAGCACACAGACTTCTGAACACTAGCCTGCACCTGTAGCAGTTTTCTAAGTTAAAACAGTCTAACTCACGGCACAGTGACCTTGGAGACAATTCAGTTTTTAACAAATTCATTGTCACACTTGTTTTTAAAATATTCTGCTGTTATTTTGTTGTCATTTGAAGAGGCTAGATTTAAGACTCCTGGTAAAGAATCACCAAATAACTTCTCAGGAGGTTCTGAAGAACGAAGAGGTGAAGAAGGAGGTGGATGACTCTAGCTGTGGTCATCCAACAGAGAGCCTTCTTGCCACAGTGAGAGGGCTGCAGCCAGCTACATGGCTCTCCATCTCTTTGCCTCCCACTCCCATGGCACTCACCATGCTCAGCTCACGGGTTCTCTTCCCAATTTCCCTTTCCACCTGGTGTAGCTCCAAGCTCAGCTGTTCACTTGAGATCATCCCAGGCCACTTGGGAGGTGGCGGTGGGGGCTGTGGTTGGCCTGCCAGGGTAGCCGTCTCCCTCTGCAACAGCAGCCTGTTACTAACAGCCTAAATGCATAAAGCCAAGCACATACACAACTGAGCACACAACAACAAGCACAGGAAGAGCTCTAGGCCATAACTCTACATTATTGCTTATTTGCAAAACCAAGGGCTTCTCTTGCTGTACTTAACAAGGTCCCACTTGAAATAGCCTCGAATGCAAATTTAAACATTTTTTACACGAAGACAAGTCTTTTCACTTTTAAACAAGCAGCGTTAAATACCTTTTAGTATAATAAATTTCCAGGGATTTTTCCCATACATAGATCCCTTCTCAAAGGTAGGTTTAAGCACAAATAAAAGCACTACTCTCATAAGCTATTTGTTGAGCAAAATATAACAGCAAATAAACAAATCTGCTGTTTTAATTTACAATAGCAGATCTTAAATTCTACAGTAGAGCCAGAATTATATCACCAAGTAATATTAAAAAAAACCTTGACAGATGTGGATATCGAATAAATAGCTCTCTACTGACCCAGATTAGGAAGGACAGAGAGATAAGGGGGCAGGTACAGTCATTCAGAAGTTGCAAGTTACTAGCAGCCAAGTAAAAGCCAGTAGTCATGTTGGCCACTCTAAAAATCGGCCAATCCCTGGAAATCAATTCTGTAAGGGTGCAGTCTGCATTTAAACATACTATCTACTACCCCGCACAACCAAACATATGGCTGGTCTTCAAGTAGAAATGCTCATTCATTTGAGAAGCAAACAAAATTATCTAGTTCTTCATGTTCTGATCGAATGATTGATCAAATCACTCTGAGTGATTGCTACAACCCTGGAACAGATAAATCAATAAGGGGGGTGAGGCACTGGAATGGGCTGCCCAGGGAAGCTTTATATGCTCCATTCCTGGCACTGTTCAAGGCCAGGCTGGACACAGCCTTGGGTGACATTGTTTAGTGTGAGGTATCTCAGCCTATGGCAAGCGGGTTGGAACTAGACGATCTTAAGGTCCTTTCCAACCCTAACTATTCTATAATTCTATGATTCTAAGCCTCCTGGATTTCAAATATCTGCTTGCAGCTTTGAACAGAAGAGAAACTGAAAGCAGCTGTCACTCAAAATCACTGATTAGTTCTGACAAATTCAAATTATGACAAAATCAAAGCTCAAAACTCAACTATACAGGATTTAACACTGACACAATTGCAGTAATAATGAGCAGGAGAGACAGGCCATTTACAAGTTTTGCAATTTTCCAATACTCTCTATTATGGCAGACATGCAAGATTTAAAACATTTTCTCCTCTTGTTTCCAAACAAGAGCACAAGAACACAAGTTATGTTTCAAGTAACTGCAAATGCAGTACTACTTGTAACTGCTGCTGCGACTTAAAAAAAGTAACTAAAGCTTTCCTAAAAAACCTCTTTCCTTATGTCTTGACATTTCTACCTTCTGTTTTTCATCACAAAACAAAGTTTTCAATTCACTCTTTTTTAAATGCAGACTGCCATCTTTTCTCATGTTATGAGTGCCTGTATTTCTTCTAAGAGTGGAGATGTAAAATATTATGCTTAATTTCTCAAGCTAAGTGTCTATATTTTTTGACTTTTTTGGTTTGTGCTATTTTGGAAGAAACAGGTACAAAACAAAGCCAAACATGAAACAGATGAAGGTCATTGCTTTGTGTACATCAAAATCAGGCATTTTCAATGGCAGTAAAGCCAAGAAGAACAGGTATCTGCAGCACAGGTTCGCCTCCGAGTATACAGATGAACAGAGAGGGACAGTAAGTGGAGAGAATGAAAGCCGTAAATGAGTATAGAGAGTTGATTCAAGTATGGTGCTGGTTTGCACATGAAGCTCAAGGACGCTTCTGTTGTTAAGCAGAGCACTTTACACTCATACTCTAGTCTTGATGCGTGGCATTACAGAATTAAGTATTGATACTGAATACCATTACAGTCACAGAAAGATCAACAAATGAAAAGCAACTTTATTAGCTTCATCTCTCTCCATACGACCCCCTCACCACTCTTCCAACCATTGGTACCAACCTCTAGTCCTCGCATTTGTGTCTGCTGGCTAATCTGATGGTCTACCTGCTGCAGCTCCATGCGCAGCTGCTGCTCTCGTTCAGCTGAGGGCAACTGTTTCCCATGACCAGCCACATCTGACATGGACAGTCTCTCCCTTTGGAATGAGAAAAGCAAAAATAAGGAGATTTCTAAGAAAAACTTTATTCAGCTGGCACAGGGAAAAAAAAATACAGAAAGGCAAAGAAAAAACAAAGCAGTCCTACCTGTCACTGAAACGTCCCTGAGAAGGCATATTTTGATGAGGAAAATATGGAGAACCTCCCCAGCCACCATGAGCTCCATAAGGACTGTAGTCTGCCAGCAAACAGAAAGAAAACCGTATTCCATTACTACAAAACTATCCTTTAAGTAGTCCAGCCAACACACAGAACTGGACAGACAGAGAATAACCAGAAAGGCCAGGCCTCTAAAAGTGAGGAAGCCTAATGTTTCTTCTTCCATTCACCTCAAGAGAGAGATCATCTTCTGGAGTAAGACATACAGCCGCACTACATGTGATTAGAAAATAGATGTGTAGAAAATAAACCATTCTGACTTTATTTGCTTTGCCTAACAGTGCACGAAGCAACACCTGCATTAAGCTTGCAGCAGCAACCACCCATAAAGTAGGAGTGCAGTAGAATACTTTGTTATGATAGTTTTGCATTATACCTTTGGGAAAGCAGTAATTTTCTGGATTCTACTGCAACAGATTTAAAAGAAACCTCATCTCAGCAGGACCAGCAGAACAAAGTAACTTTTTCCAAACAGCAACAACAAATCACCAACACATACACTAGGTGTCCACAAATCTCCCGTTGTAACAGGAAGTCCTTTCTCTTCAAGACTTCTCAGTGTAGCCTTACCTAGAGTTAGTGGCATAACATATATCTCATCTATTTTTCTAAGACAAGAAACAAGCTTACAGGGGCTGTCTTCAACTTGAACTAAAGTAGCACTAAAGAAAAGAGCAAGAGACAGCAAAATTCAAGTGTAGGTCATCATACCTGAAATGACAGATTTGGTGGTAGCTCCCTGAACTGCCATGGCCTGGATGGGACCAGAATTCTGATACATGGCTTTGGAAGTACGAGAGATAGCCCCAAATCTCGACACAGTTGGTCGGTCTCCAAATGGAATGAGGTCATCATCACCAGTCTCTGCTGCTCTTCGTTGCATGTCTAATCGCTGGTCACGCATGGCTTTACTATCTACGTTCTAGACAAGATATGGAAGAGGCAGTCAAACTTATTCAGAAATGAGAAAAATCACAGTGCTTTTACAGGTAGGTACACCAGTATAGTAAGTCTCAGCTGTATTTTTCTATTTCCTTCATCCTTAAACTAGTCCTCCTATTCTACCAGCCTATTTCTAGCTGTAGAGTGATGCTTAAACGTTAGTAAGAAATCAAACAGTGGTGGAATTTCAGAATCCTATTTATTTTCTTCTACATTCATGACTCCAATAATGTTTTTTTTTTTTTTTAATTTTTTTGCAACACTGACTTAACAAAAATGCAGCCGTACAGAATAAGATCACAGCCAGACACGCACAGCTTCAGTGAAGGACTGAATAAACACAGCACAGAGCTAGAAATTGCCTTCAAAAAGAATCAGCTTAGTATTACATTACAACTAGGGTTCTCAAAAGCTTCATGCAAGTTTGGGTATTCATGTGGTCACAGATCAGACAGTCCTTCAAGTAAAAACTAATAAAACCAGCAGTAATAATTACCTTAAAAGGATTTAACAGCACAAAGTTACAGCATCTCCCTCTGACAGAAGGCAACAGATGAACATGTTTAATTAACGAGCTGCCAGTAGAAAGTAATTTTGAATTTCAAATAAGCATAAAGAATCATGGCAAAAGTATCTCTTGCTATCCATGGCTTTAGAGCAGAGTGGTAAACCTGCATCTATATATAGAATTTTAAAACAGCTACAAAGATGTAGGACTATTTGTAACTTTGAAAACAAAGCACTCTGCACACTTGCAAATGTATTCTTCGACTGCAGTGCACTTTTGAGCTTAAATACAAGCACTCCCATCATCCTGTAAAGCAAATGAAAGAGTCCCTCCAAATCCACAAAAGTATCAACTTTTCTTCTGTGCTCCTCCACTCCCTACATACCACCATCTCCACACTCCTTGCTGCCACGACATCTTTGGGTTTTGCATCTTTGGTTCCAATGTAGGAGCCGATGGTGTCACAGGACCAGGGAGAGTACTGACTGTAGTCATTTCCTTTGTATTTCCCAGCTACCTTCAGATCTTCATCCAAGTACTGTACAAAAACAAAAATCTGGTTCTGTAAGTGAAGGGAAGAAGCAGTTTCACAGCCACCAGTACTTAGTTCAACAGCAATGAGCTTAAAAAACTACCAGGATTATTTTTTAATCAGTACATCACCATTTGGAATTGTGCCACAGCAAGCATGAAATGCATGAAATTCTGATCACCTGGCTACACTCCCTGCGCTGACTGCTCACTTGGCCAGTACAAGAGTGATATTTTGACCTTGGTTAAAAAATAAACCTCCATCAAGCTGTTACTTAACTATAAACATGAGGACATGGAACTGTTGGAACAAGTCCAGAGGAGGGCCACGAGGATTATCAGGGGACTGGAGCACCTCCCGTATGAAGATAGGATGAGAAAGTGGGGGCTGTTCAGCTTGGAGAAGAGAAGGCTGCGTGGAGACCTCATAGCAGCCTTCCAGTATCTGAAGGGGGCTATAAGGATGCTGGGGAGGGACTCTTTATTAGGAACTGTAGTGAGAGGACAAGGTGTAACGGGTTTAACCTTAAACAGGGGAAGTTTAGATTGGATACAAGGAAGAAGTTATTTACTGTAACAGTGGTGAGGCACTGGAATGGGTTGCCCAGGGAAGCTGTGAATGCTCCATCCCTGGCGGTGTTCAAGGCCAGGCTGGAGAGAGCCTTGGGTGACTTTGTTTATTGTGAGGTGTCCCTGCCCATGGCAGAGGGGTAGGAACTAGATGATCTTAAGGTCCTTTCCAACCCTAACTGTTCTATGATTCTATGTCAACAGCAAATGAAGAAGTCACACAGAATCACAGAATAGTAAGGGCTGGAAAAGACCTCAAGATCATCGAGTTCCAACCCCCCTGCCATGGGCAGGGAAACCTCACACTAAACCATGCCATCCAAGGCTATGTCCAACCCCACCTTGAACGCCGCCAGGGATGAAGCATTCACAACTTCCTTGGGCAACCCATTCCAGGGCCCCACCACCCTCACAGTAAAGAATTTCTTCCTCAGATCCAATCTAAACTTCCCCTGTTTAAGTTTAAACCCATTACCCCTTGTCCTCTCACCACAGTCCCTAATGAAGAGTCCCTCCCCAGCATCCCTATAGGCCCCCTTCAGGTATTGGAAGGCTGCTATGAGGTCTCCACGCAGCCTTCTCTTCTCCAGGCTGAACAGCCCCAACTTTCTCAGCCTATCTTCATACGAGAGGTGCTCCAGTCCCCTGATCATTTTCGTGGCCCTCCTCTGCACTTGTTCTAACACTTCCATGTCCTTTTTATGTTGAGGACACCAGAACTGCACACAATACTCCAAGTGAGGTCTCACGAGAGCAGAGTAGAGGGGCAGGATCACCTCCCTCGACCTGCTGGTCACACTCCTTTTGATGCAGCCCAGAATACGGTTGGCCTTCTGGGCTGCAAGCGCACACTGCCGGCTCATGTTCATTTTTTCATCAACCCACACCCCCAAGTCCTTCTCCGCAGGGCTGCTCTCAATCTCCTCCCCGCCCAACCTGTAGCTGTGCCTGGCATTGCTCCGACCCAGGTGGAGGACTCTGCATTTAGCATGGTTGAACTTCATCAGGTTGGCATCAGCCCACCTCACAAGCGTGTCAAGTCCAGTAGCTCTGAAGACTACTTCAGTTAATAAAGGTTCAAAGCTATTTCTTTTGGTTGCACCAAAAGCAGACAGCTCAGGATAAGTAGCAGACTAGAGAAACAACAGCTATCTGAGAAAATGGAGAATGCACCATAAGGGCTTCCCACCCAGAACACAAAATCTCCTCCCCCAACACTGTACTGTTCTAACTTTGTTGTCTTCACCTACCAACACACAAACATCAAAGTATTTTCCAAATATGCTATCAAGTTATATTTTTGTCAAAATATGCTTACCTCCTCTGAATGAAAAGGATGAGGCAAGGTTGGTGACGGTGCAAAAGGAGGTGGAGAAATCACCTTCCTCTCTTCTAGCTGGGCCATGATCTCTTTTCTTCGCCGATGAAGTTCATCCAGGCTGGGATGAGGCTGAAATGAAGAGAGAAATACATTACAAAGCTTGAAATACATTACAAAGTTTGAAGCATTAATGCACAAAACTAGTGATTTAAAAAACGTTGTTTATCCAAACAAAATAGGGCAACCAGATACTTCTACAATGAACAGACAGTATCATACACGTTCCTACACTGTCCATACACCCCAAAGGCAGAGAATGTTATTTTGCCTAGAACTGATTAGATACTCAACTAACCCAGTGTTCTAACTTTAACACTGTTAATCTTTTAACTCACAGGTAGTTAAAAATGAATCTGTGTTCCAACTTGGCAAAGTTTCCACTGAAACATGCTCCAGCATGGCAGGTCCCCATTTCAGTCGTATGGGGGAAACACGATAGAACTCTACAGATCATAACCCATTCACAGTTAGTTTACATTAATCATTCATTTTGCAACAGAATTAAACATCCCAAAAAATGTGACAAACTCAAAACTGAAATCTATGAACTATGTAAAAATGCTTCCTGGCCTCAGCAATACAATTCAGAGCCTCCAAAATGAATGACAGCTATGTAAATCCAACTGTTCAGGACTCCATTCCAGCTAGTGATTTACCAAGACAAGTTTGTACACTTCTAGGAAGTCCCTCCAGTCAGCAGTCAAAGTAGAGAGAATTTAGAAGAGCAGACGTTCCAGTTCCTTTATCAAGGGATGCACGTTCGTATATTCATTTAGGCACAGAGGTGGTCCAGTCATAGATGAGCAGTACAAAAATGCACACATGACCACTTCCACACACTGTATTTAATCTGCACTACAAAGATGGCAGCTTTCTCCAGTCTAATCTTTGAGTTGGGGAAGTCATGACCATAGGAGACTTCCAAAAGTAACTACAATGCTTTTCTACTTTGAAAACTAAGTTTGCTACTTACTTTGAGCACTAAGTAGCAGCCTGCTCTTTTCCATATAAACATAATTACAATTGTAGAGTTGACTGGTAACTAAACTGCCCTCCAATTTTTAATTAGCTTCATCAAATCTACCCCTTCTTAAAGAACAAACTTCTAATTCCTCATAATCCCCACCATTTTACTACAAAAATATTCAAATTCTCAAGTAGTTTGTAATTTCTTTGTTAAACAACTATGAAATTGTGATATAAACCTCATACCCTGTGGCACGAAGGTCTGATCTGACCTAGATGTGGAGTCACTGGGCAATAACCCTCTGTTTGCTGGTATCTGTCTCTTGATTCAGGTATATAGGAGGGTACAGCTGCTTGTGGAATTTCAATGGGTACAGGGCTTCCTCGGACAATCTCCTCTCGCTGATACGGCTGGACAGGGGGATATACACGACGACTGTCATAGTGAGGTGGGTATATAGGTTGTCCCATAGGAGGATACTGCTGCGGCTGTGTGTACTGCGGGCTCACCACACGATCCTGAAGATACGGTGGGTAATGGTCTAAATAAGGTGGACCAGGCTCAGGAACTGATGGAGGAGGTCGGACAAAGCGAGACATGGACTGAGTGGGATAGTAAACTCCTGAAAGAACGCAAGAGGAAAACATAAACAAATCCACAAACGAAATAAAATGATTATCACAACTGACCACAAAACAGAATTGTTTCAAATACTCCAGTCTACAAGTATCATGAAGACAAGGGTATAAATTAACTCACGTTTGTTGTTTCCCACACTAACTGGTATTTCTACTAAAAAACTAACCACAGAAAAGCAAAACAAGACACAAAGCTCAAGTGGCACAGTTCAATTATCTAAATAAGACACCAGCAAGGCATAAAGGTTACAGTAGCTGGAGAAAAGGTGGTGAGACTGAGTCCATCTCAGTCCTGCTAGCATGCAACCAAATAACTCACTAGAATGTCTCTGCAGATTGGCATAAATGCTTTTAGCTAGACAAGACGTAAAAGTAAAATGAAGTTTACTCTGTACATCTTCATCCATGCAACTAAAATTCAATTTGTCCCAAAATACCAGAGCCACTGCCTGTGTGGAGAAACCTGGATTAATTACAATTTAAAGTTACCTAAAGATTTGTTCTACCTCTTGAACAGCAGAAGGGAATTTCACACTTTGAATCACTTCTAAGAACTAAGAACAAAATTTCTAAGAACACCCCTTAGTTACATGAAAATTTTAGTAAACTATCTGGGATCTCTTGACAATTAAAAAATAAGCATGAACATGTGCACATCATCATCAACATGTGCATCAAGTTTTATGAACAGCTCAGATCTTAATTTGCACACAAGAATCAAACGTAAGCTCTCCTCCCCCTTCAAAATACTCTGCAACCTACTGCCAAATTGTGGCATTCCTCTGCTCCCCCCTTCCTTTCTAGGGCTTTTTCTTCCTTTTCTTCTTTTCAGTCTTCCATTCTTTATTTTTTCTTCACATTAACTTCACTTTATGTAATTTCTCTCTCCAATCTTATGTTGTGTAAGGGTGTGCAACACCCTTCTCTAATTTCACTTATCTCTACCCATCACATGCATATGCAGACAGTTCTGAAACACTCACACGTTTTCATTAAGGACGTAAGTACTTTTATTCCTCAAGCATAACTCCCTCTGCTGGTTAAACTCAATCTCCATTTTCCCTGAGTCAAACTGAATTAAAATTTGCCATATTAGACTCCTGATCCAGCCTAGTCAGGAAGAACAGAAAGAAAAGGAGTTGCTATACTGGATGGGTATAAACCTCCATTTTCAACTGCATGGACATCCTCAGTCAAGACATAAAAAGCCTGCTGATTTCCATTTTATTATGTCACCACCACATTAGTGCCTACAATCCACGTAACAGGGTGTCATGAGTTCAGCAGTAGCAGCCATTTTTCTCCTTCTTGGTAGCTGGTGCAGCGCTGTGTTTTTGACTTTGGGCCTAGGAACAGTGCTGATAACACCAATGTTTTCAGTTACTGCTTAGAATGTTTGGTTTGACCAAGGACTTTCTGAGCCTCATGATCTGCCAGGGAGGAGGGGAAGCCAGGAGGAAGCAGAAACAGGACACCTGATGTATTCCATACCACAGTACGTCATGCCCAGGATGCAAAAACGGAGGGCAGAGACCCGAAGGAGGGGGTTTACTGCTTGGTCGGGCTGGGTATAGGTGGTGAGTGGTTGTATTCTTTTCCCTTATATTTCTCGTCATTATTACTATTGGTGGTAGCAGTAGTGGTTTTGCGTTATACCTTAGTTACCGGATTGTTCTTATCTCAACCTGTGGGAGTTGCATTCTTTCAATTCTCTCCCCCATCCCTCCGGGAGCAGGGGGAAGAAAGAGGGGGAAGTGAGTGAGCGAACTACATGGCTGCCTGGGCTTAAGCCACGACACAGGTAAGACTACAACTTGAAGGCTTAAAAACATGAGAGAGTGGGAAGAAAGAGTAAAATCAGTTTGAAGATGAAAGATAGAGAGCTTGGTCTTAAACTTACCTTGTTGGTAGGGTGCCGGCTCAAATGGCGGGGCAGTTCCTCTAGGATCTTGATAAAAAATATCTGCTTGCTGAGTATTATACAACTGAGACCCTCGTGGTACCATTTGCAACTGCTTGGTGACTGACACTGAAGGCAGATCTGTTGCTGCCCGAGCAGGCACAGGATGAGGGTTCACTGGTAAGGCAGAAATAGAGCTCTTCGGAACAGGTTCCAGCCTAAAAAGTACAAAGATGGCACTGCTTATTAAGGCCTGGTATAATACACTGTACTATAAACCAGTCTATCCTCCACCTCCTGAAGGCTTACATCACCTTCTCCAATTGAAATATAAGCAAACAGTCAAGTAAAACGGTTTCATTTTAGCTTTAATTTTCTACTCTACTTTTTAATCACTTAAAAGCAAACAAACATCCAAAACAAACATCCAAAACAAACAAAAAAAAGTCACCACAAGACCAAAAGAAAAATCTTGTTCTGTTTCTTTTCTAGAAAATGGGTTTGTTTCTACTGCATATTTACACACATGACACTTCAAACAACAGTTAGAAAGACCCGTACAAGTCAGGAGGGGATCCAGGGGCACTGCTACTCAGATGGTCCATCTTCCCTGGCTTCAGAGCTGTTTCATAACTGGAGTCAGTCCCTCGAGAAATAAGTTGCGTCACTGTGCTGCCTGTTGACACAATTCCATTTGGAAGAGCAGAAGTTTTCCTACTGGGCAAGTCCACTCCCCCTTCCTCTGAGAGGATAGCTCCTGAAGGCAGGCCCACCTCATTTAGCTGGCCCAGGGAGGCACTCAGGGGTCTTCTGGGAACCAAACGCTTGTTCATTTTACGGAATCTTCAGAGAAAAGAAGCCACATATCAAAAATTGAAACGAAAGAATGGAGAGATCCATTTTCAAATTTTTTTTTCAAACAGAGATGCTACCAAAAGCTTCAAGTTTTAATTCAAGTTTCCTAAGGCCTTGTGAGACTATCTGTTAGACTACAACTCCACAGCTATTTGAACTGTTACTAGCAGTTTCAGTCAGAACAAAGATGGATTTTTAATGACAAGTACACCGAGAATTCACAGACACTTCAAGGTAAAATCTTATGTCCTGTGCATATAATGCACTTCAATTGTACAGAAGAAAAACAAACCCAAACATCACATAAATTACTACCTACAGTAACAGAAGCTTCAAAATAAGGATCACAGACTACTCAAGTTCATTTTATTCAGACAAAATTAACAGCAGAAAATCCAAGCCACAGAAGATGAAGATTCTCTTTTGCACCATTTTCCCAACAATAAGCCAGGTGTTTATTGCCACATGGTATCTTTTAAAGCACAGTTTGTTAGAATTCATGTTACTTTACCAATACGCAGCTTATACCCTTTGCTTCATTTGGAAAGCAACTGCAGAGATAAACACCTCTATGAATACGCTGTAATTACAAAAATCTAACTGCTTCTCATGAAAGGCTGAACAAACATTCCACAAAAATCAGCAGACTGACAGTACTGGAGCAACAAAGAGAACAAATTCCAGAGTTCAGTGTCCTCCACTAAACATCCTGCCATTAGTTTAGGTATCAGAACATAAGTGGCAGGGCATATTTGTAGGCCTGAGTGCTCTTGCTGTTTGTATTACACAGGAAGAGGCTGCTCCTTCCACAGGGTTGAAGCCAACACTCCCACTTCTAGCAAAGTGAGATGGTAACACAGACTATGAAGGTATATATTACTGTAGAAAAAGGGGGCAGTTATACTCTGTTACTCCACCTTCAGATAATGTTTGAGTTTGCCCACATGTACAGCATTAACAGCAATGCAACAGAGGAAAAAGTTTTTTGCTGTTGTGTGTTCCTGTTGTGGTTATTTTGGATTTTAGATATGACCGAGTACAGAGTCAAAGAATAATCTTGCTATATACATTTGAGCTGTTCGTCTCATTATTCACTGACTTATCGTCTAGCTACCTTCCTAACTTTCCCAATCTCCTGGCTGAATTAATCTTTACCCACATAACCAAACTATAAGTTCAAGCTACAAAGTGTTCACAGTGGACATAATTCAGAATGTATTTAAAGGGAGTAAACGAGCCACGCTATTACCACAGTAAAAGCCTTAAGTACGAACAGACTACAGCTTTCTTAAACATATGCTGCTCTAAAGTTGTTCTGGCATCTCATGTCAGCTGTGCAAGTCAGCTGGACACATGGAGGTGAGTGAAAGTGAGCTCCCCAGGCTGAGCTCACAGCTCTACTTTGGTATCCTGCTCAATATCCAAATCCCTCAAGCAAGTGTGCAAGGCAGCAGAAGGACATTAGGAAGCCATTGCCATGTTCTCCACACCATATACTTCTGGCCATCCTCATCCCACTAGGTCTCTTAGAGGCACAGTGTCTTATGGCTCCTGACTCCCTGGAAGGCTTGCATACAACCTGCAAGATGAGGACTGGCCACCCCTGCCCATGCATCTAGAACAGAACAGAACAGTATGCTCAAGAGATACAGGCGCATGTGTATAGACATCCTTTCAATCAAAGGTGACAGGAAGAGCTTATGTAGCACCCTCCATGATAAATTATTTAAATATATATATATATAAAAATTTGCAGGGCTGCCCTTTCAATTTTTCCAAAAAATTTTCGTTGTGGTCTCTACACATGCAGGACACAAAAATAATCTAAAAATGGAATACTTGCTTATGCACACTGGGTCTTTTTCCTTTGCCAAGGGGGGAATGAGCTGCTGTTTAAACAGTCAAAATTATAAGTTGCTATCTAAGGCACTACACATAGTTCTCCATAACCTTCCTGCAAATGTGAAGCTGTATATAATGAGACACACACAAGAACTAACTACATAGCAACAGCAATGCATATTATTCATATTAAACATTTTTAAAAAGTAGGAACACTAATGCAGCATCTACTCAAAGAAATTAAGCAAAGACAAAAGGTACAAGGAAGAACTGGAACTCAGAGTTACACAATCACGTAATACAAGTCAGTCTGGATAAAAAAAAGCCTCTTACACCCATAAAGCTGACAAACAGTCCTCCTTGATGCATACAATTAGTTCAGAGGTACTAATACTGATCACCACCCTTGTTAACCATTCAAACCAGCCGTACCAGTCTCCCTTTAACACCATGACAAAAGGGGAAAAATCCTGTTTCTGCAGAACACAAGTATCCAAGTCCTATTCTCTGCTAATTTGAATAACTGCCTTTGTCAGTCTAATACCACATGCTCGCTCTGTTTTTCTTCCTGTTTTGCTTATGCACTATACAGCCAGTGAACCGCCATATTAATGCTTCAAGTTTTTGACTATGGAGTGGAAAAAGCCTGTGTACCATTTCCGAACTTTGGAGTTTTCTTCTGATTATTTCCTTTGAAAGATGCAAATTCTTTTAACCCCCAAAAACATGTAACAAGTTATAAATACTATATATTTTATGGAGCATGTATCTCTTTGAAATCTTAAATAATCCATTTTACTTTAAAAATAATTAAAATGACCTTCAGAACAGCAGTGGCCTGCTCTCAAATGTAGCTTATTTACTGCAGATTTTGTATGACCACCATTTTTTAACTCTTCAACAATAGATTTAATCACTGAGGTTACTGCATGTGCAATCTGTCAAGAAGTTTCAAAGAAAAGCTGTTGCAGAAAGAAAACTTGTGATGTGCATTTTTAGCTCTGTGGATAGCCCTAGCAGCACAGAAGAACAAGAGAACTCCTACATCTGGAAAACTGCCAGCAACCTAACTGAATATAAAGGCAAGATGAGAAGTACACACAAATAAGCGATGACGATGGATGCAGTCAAACAGCATGTTTAGTCACACTCAAGAAAAACAGCCCCCCTCCAAAATTTCAAATAACACTTGCATAACCATCACACTTTCAGAGATGCATTAATGTTGAACAAAGCAAAATATCCCATACTTAGGAACAGTTCAAAAACCTGAGATGACTGTTACGCGTTTTTAATTTAATTTCCTGCTAATGTAACAGACAAGCCACACTTCCTCTCATCATTCCTAGATATGATAAATAACTCTAAGATGAAACAAAAACTGGATTGATTTCTACTGTAAGAGGTACACTTACTTTTCTAGCTCTTCCTGCGAATGTGCAAAGGTGCAGCTGGCCCCCCGAGGGCATCCTCCTCTCTGTTTCATGTCTCTGCACATGTATGTCTTGTACTTGCTGTGCTGAGGAGGCTGACAGGGTTAAAGAAACCAGGTGAGATACCTGAATATAAGTGTGCTTCACCAAGAGCTGAATGTATCCTCTTATTAAAGGCATGATGTTTGACTGTTGATAATTCCTTCAATTTAGATGTTCCAGAAATACCTATGGTGAAGTAAATGACTGGAGCAGTATTTGTGTCTGGGTCATCAACAGAACTAATAGATTCAAGAACAGATATTCTGACAACTAAGTCAGTACCAGATTTTTAAAACATTTTAATTCAAATTCCTTACAGGAGCTTAATTGGAACACAGCTGTATGTTTCAGGACACTTCAGTGGACAGAACTGATATAAGCTGAAAAAAAATACCATGCTTAATCAGAAATCGCCAAATATTCATCAAGCTCTGTGGCAGTTTATAAAAAATACAATCTGGCCAGTTACTTTTTCTTTGATTTTTGTTACCTCAAGACAGCACTTTTTTGAGCATCTTTATCAGAGAGATACTCTGAGTATCTTTGAGTTACTTTTCATCTAATTCCCTTTCACCCCTCCCTTTGGACTAAAAAAAGCCCAAAAAACTCTTCACTATCTACAGTGATTATTTCTGTCAACAGCTGAGGATGCGATCTTACTGCTACACAGATCAACAGGGTATAGGTAGCTTTCTGTGCTTCTCTTCGGTTAAGTTTTCCAAGAAACAACGACCTACTGCAATCTTGCTGTCTGCATGTATGCCCATTTGCCAGTCTTTCTATAAATTTTGACAGAATGACAGCGATAGTTTCAAAGACACTTGAGTCCCTACAGTTTCTATGGCAGAATCAAATCAGAGGCAGAAATACCCTATCAGAGTTCTCACTCAGGGAAAAGTCAACTATTGCTTTCTCAAAAACTCAGCCAAAAGATGTAAATCTGTAAGAAGCCATTTGAAAAGTGATTTTTATTTTTTTTTTTCTCCCACCTACTGTAGTAAAAAGAGGATTTAGGAAGGGAGTATGTAAGCTGCATAGCCTTATACTGACCACTACTGCCAGCCAGCAAAACTCTGTGCAATATTCAACAGATGGCCCCTTTCCCACTTGGGAGGCTTTGGGTTCCCTTCCAAGCGGTACAGCATGTACCAGGTCTCGGCAATGGTCTGAGCAGAACAAAAACCCTCATTGTTTTTCCCACCCTGATTTCCACTTGTGTATTCCTACTGCTTTTCCTTTTGCTGCTTAACATCGCTCATTATGCATCCCAGTGAAGGCAAAAAGGTAAGACAGCAGAAATAATTCATTATAATTTTGCTTCTTTTTTTGGCAGATGTAACCTTTTTACTAGTTGCGCTCCCAGAACTAGCTCTCCAAGGGGAACAGTGCCAAAGCTAGCGAGGGAGTGTTAATTTGTGACAAGCAACAATGTCAGCAGCAGTTAGCATTTAGATCAACTTAGCTATACAATGAAATCAGATCAAAGGAAAGTGTGGTAAGATAACTCTGATATAAGCTAATAAACATATTCGGCAACATCGTTTTGTTTCTGAAACAAAAAAAATTGTTTCAGAAACTTGGATTGCACCTTTATATGAAGTCTTCCCAAATCTTTGTTTTACAGATCATTAAGGTATGAGAAAGTGTAAGAACAACTTCCTTAACACAGAGCCATCTGGCTGAAATGTGTCACATCAAAACAAACCCAAGAAAATTCCCACAGATCACAGTTCTATGCACTCTGGCTTCTCTTCCCCACCCTCTTCTGGTCAGGAGAGTTGTTTATTCATCCCCCTAAGCTTGCAGCTGGATCACACTATTGTCTTTTCATCCTAGTGAACTGTGCAAATTAATGCAGCATGTATTGGGGGGGTGCATTGTCTCGATTTATTTTTGTTTTTTTTACCCCTCCCCCCTTGTTTTGTTTTTTGATATTATTCAGCAGTAATGGTTCTAATCAGCTCCTTGTCAAAACAAATATCTTCAGATGACATTAGGAAACACCTACTTTTGAACACAGCCAGTAATGTTCAGGGAAAAACATTTCCTAAATCATTTAGCTTTTACCTGTTGCTGATCTGTTCCTTTCTTGCTGTGATTCTGAATATAATCAACTAAGCCATGAACCACAGTCCTCACAGCAACTAATCCATTTTCCAGTTGTTCCCATGTTGGAGGTGGAGCATCTATTGCATTGACAGCAAAGAGAGAATATAAGAACTCAAAAGGGTTTTCCAAAACCAGGTACAAAGAGACCAAAAAGATTTTATCAAAACATGCAATGAGATAAAAAGCATTCAGCAGTAATTTAGGGGTATGTACCACTTAAATGATAAAGCTACCTACAGACTCAAGATTGAACCACACCAAATACCAAATGAGGCAGCAAAACTATTATTAGCATGTCAAATTACTTCCTTTCACCAGAACTTTCATTTCTCACAAGAACTCCAGAGTAAATGCATTGTACAAACTCCACATATAATGAAAGGGGAAGAACAACCACCCCCCCAAAAAAAAACAAACCCCCAAAAAAACCCACAAAGAAAAAAACAAGCAAAAAAATGAACCTCACAACCAACCGACCAACACCAGCCCAACAAAAATCAAAACAAAAAAATCCCACAAGCAATAACAAAATAAACCAGGCTGAAAACCCCTCTTCGCATTCAGATTCCTGTAGGTAAAGTCATTCTTGTTCAAATACCATCACTAGCCTAGATCTTGCAAGCACGGTCACTGAATAGCAACAGAAATTGATGCCTCTCACACGGACAAATGTCACAAGCAAATCTATGTAACAGACCACCAGCCAACATACAGCAGTGCGACTAAATTCCAGTCTTAATTCTACAGGGGCACTTGTTTTTCTAGCCAATTTACTTTTCTAATTGTTAAATCTGTTCCAGCAGATGACACTCCCATTGTGTGCCTACACACTGCTACAAAACACAGGATCTCAAAATGTCTTTCAGGATCTCTAGTGTAATTGCATTCTATTCTGCTCACAAGGACTAAGTTGTTCCAGAGGAACTTCAGCATACCTATAGAACAGCAGGGAAGCAACAAAACAGCAAGTAAGAGAAACATAAAGATCAGACTTTCCTACTGGAACTGTGTGAGGCTATTAGTGGTTCTAATTTACGCATCAGTCTCGGCTAACAAATTTACAGTACACACATGGTTTTAACCCTGACCTGTTACAGTATGAAAGATCTGGGTAGAAAGGACTACATCTCCTTTAACTGTGAAGTACAACTGGTCCTTATTTGAAAGGTAAAGATTTTTTTCCTGTTTAAACAAGCAGAAATGGAGAACTACAACTCCCAGTCTCCTGAAGCCATAGTTTAAGCCTTCACGCTATTCTGACAGAATTTTTAAAATCCATATTAATAAGAGGTATGACCCAAAATTTCTGCCACAGCACTCCCCATTCTGCTCCTTCCTCTCTCCATCAGGTGATCCATCCTCACAGCTCTGCTTTTTCAAAATTTCCATTTTTCTCTCCTCTATCAACATCTTAGATTTTATTCTCCATTACATTGTCTCCAACTTAAGTCCAGACTTTCACACCTTTTCAGAATTATGTATTAACAAGAAAAATACTAAAATCCCTGTGATAACGAACCTTCTCTTGACTAGATTCATTTTTTGCCCAGCTTCTGTCTATTCAAAGTATCAAAGCTCTACTTTGGAATCCAGAATTATTTACAGAGAAGATGCCTTACGATTTTAGGCTGTTTCTAAGAGAGCCTTCCAAGCGCTACGTTTGTAGGCTAGAGACCTTTGATTAAAAACTAACAGACAAAATTCCTGAAACAAAGACCAAGACAAAAATATTAGATAAGTTAATGGAAACCCTTCATTGGGTGGAGGGGTTTCTTGAAGGCTTCCCCTAATTTGTAAACAAATTATTTTCTCTGGTAAAGAACTGGAGAGATGAAGTCATCTTGGAGTGACAGCTAAGGCTCTGCATTAAGAACAGTGGTTCTATCGATCTTCCAGTTGCTTTTCAAACCTTGTTTCAAATAGCACCATGTGTACCAAACAAAGTGGAAAAGTAGGAAGCTAAGATTGCCGCTATCCCCCTCCTCCCACCCTGAGTTAGCATTGCCCAATATCAAGTGTAGACCATGCAAACTCACAGGATTACATGTATTTAACCTCCTCATCTATGCTCACCCAGTGCTATCAAACAAGGAAGCTTTTTCCAGGGAAGTAGCAAAATTATTCCTGTCATACTTTTGAACCTATTTTAGCTCCAGAACAGTTCAGTTCCTCACACAGATTACTGCCATTCTCAGGCTGGTTATGAGTACCACTCAAGAATCTGAAGTTCATGAATCAGAGGATGTTTCCTTCAACTTACTGAACAGGTTCCAATATTCTAAGAATGTTAAGCTAAGAGGATGGTTTTTATAAACAATCTAGACTTACCTGGACTGGGATCGATATTTGCTAGGAGCTCTAAGTGGGGTCGAAGGCGATTCAGGTTAGCTGGATCTCCAGTCCTCTGAAGAGCAATAGTTAATTCCTGAACACTCTGTGCAAATGAGGCTGGGGTCTGCAACTTAAAAAAAATTATAATAATTAACTTTCTACAGGCAAACTGATCCTTATGGTTTCTGAAGGCTGCTCCACAAGCTCATAAGAGCTGTCTTCCAAAACTGGAGTAAAACGTTTTTCACGTAAGCCCATTTCGGTCAGCAATTTCTATTAAATTCCTTCTCTGGTATTAAGGACACACAGTTCTTTGACACTGCAGGTTAAAATACAGCTTTAAATAGACAAAATAAAGGCTGGTATTATTTCTTACAATATAACCTCTGTGTTGTGCCGGCACCCAGAAAAAAAAAAAAATTAGAAAACATTTAATCAGATTTCTGAAGAGTCTAGTATTTCCAATCCTCAAACCAATGAGTCTGCACCCTGCTTTAAATTGAGTACAGCAGACAATAATGAGTTAAGTTGGTTGAAGGACAAAGACAACTAACAATGTTCCATTTACTAACATCACACAACTTCAGTATTTAAAATCCTTTAATTCTACCTAAATCCCTCAGGAGATTTCTGGCAAGAAACCTGAAAAGGGAGACAGAGGCATAAATACACAGTGGACCAATCTCAACAAGGTTCCATTTTCCCCACCTAATTTAGGCACTTATATGTCAGACCCCTATCTTAAAAGCCTATTTATCCTATGTTCCCTCTTAACAAAAAGACATCTGGGTATTTCCAAAGGCCAAGTCATTTTATTTAAGAAATGTGCTTCTACCTCTCTTTCATACTTCAGGTATAGACAGGGGTCTGAATTACCCTTCTTTTTTCCAATTTATGCACCAACTTTCTGCCTGGAAACATGAACCATTAATCTCTGTTACTACACTTGCAGTTATCAGCTGTTCAGAAAGGACACAGCTCAGCTGTGCAGCTAACCTTTATGGCTTCCCATGTGCAGAAGGAGGTAAGTAGAAAGAGGTGGCAGGATGGCAGAACGAATGACTCTTTAGGTCACAAACACATATCCTAGTTATTTCAAAACCAGATATGGCTGAAATAAGAGGGCAAATTACTAATGGGTAAGGCAAGTACACATGCAGCATGGATTTACAGATTGTGCCCAAGCATTTAAATCTACTACAGTTGCAAACAAGTTAGACTGGGCTCATTTTAGGTGGCTTTACCTTGTCAATGATAGACTGCATGTGGGATTTGTGAGACTGGTCTCCGTATAACAGCGAGGACCACTGATCTGGTGCAATGCGTAAACCTGCTTCCATAGCTATTTGAACTATCTGGGAATCATGTTCCCTTCTCAGAGCTTCGTAAGTCCGAAATTCCTCCTTCAGTTGCATCAGGGAGGAATCTTCATCTCGTTTTGTCACCTAGTGGGAAGAAACAAGCCAAATACAAATACGATTAAGCAGGATAATCCAGAGATTATGTGAAAGTCCAAAGGGAAATCTTCAGTCAGCAACTAAGTTCTTTTTCCCAAACTAAACTGAACTATGACGCTATGCAGTGAATGCTAGTTGCTACTAAAATTCCTTCTTCATAAGCCATAACCTCTATGAAATGGATACCAAACACAATTTACTGAAACCCTGACCCAGATACTGGTTGAAGTGTCACACTTCCTAAATGACTCGACAGTATTTTGTTTGTATTGCAGAATTTTATTTGAGGGTACAATTAGCAGCAACAAAGCATTTTTCTCCTTGTCTAGCGAAAAGCACATGACGTTTAAACTGAGCATCTAGGAATGGACCATTAAATACTGTGAAGTCCATTAACCAGCTTAAATTCTCTTTATGCAACTCTGATATCCAAGAGCCTCTTATTTGTTTCTAATTATATCACTTAACAGAACCAGGGATGTTCCAACTTTACACCTCTTCTAGAGAGACAATTATGTTAACTTACATACAGGGTTTGTTACCTATTGTGTGCATCTATTAAACTTGGACAGTCAAGCTTTACAGTTTGAAGTTGCTATTTCAGCCTACATTGCTATTCTAGCTGTACAACAAAGAACTGAATGACAAAGAGCAGCTGCATCTCCAAAGAAATCCCCATCTGGTATTTAATAAGTAATACTTTCTGTAACTACACGTTTTTAGGTACATTTAAAGTTACAGGACAATGAAAATTGAGACTGAAAAACAATAGTTTCCATAGCATTACGAAATCTCCAAGCAGAATCATCTTCATACCTTGAAGCATGAGGCTCTGTAAAGAAGCTGGACAACATGCCCAATGCTAGTTTTAGAAGCCTGAGGAAATCGCGGCTCTAGCCTTTGAACCACAAAGAGAACCAAGACCTTCCGTGACAAAGCAGATCCATCTTCCAGGGCCAGGAGAACCAGCTTTAAAGCCTCCTCTTGCATCGCTGGTGGGGAAGGGGAAATGTAAAGAAAAAGACACAATGGATAAGAGAAGACCAAGAAAGATTTCTGCACAGTTGTTTCCCTACAAGTGGGACACCAGCTATAAATGAAGGAAGCCACGTCCAGTCATTTCTAGTAACTTTATTTTTTCCAGAAGGGTCTTATTCTTCAAAGAATAACCAGCAAGAAACTACTTTTCATTTTATCTTATCAGTAGAATAATGTTTCATAAAATACTTGCAAAAGAACTAAAAATACAAGAAAGTCTGTGACAGCAGCTCAACAGATACATCATTAATTCTGAAGGTCTACTATTAAAAAAAAATAAGGCACTAATAAAATCACTCAGGCAATTTGACACCCATATATCAGTCCTCCTCAATTCTAAATTGCTTCTAGCATAGAAGTAGTTACCTACCTGGTCCAAGGAACTGGCACCCTCTGGCTCTCACTGCAGCCCAGAGGTTGGAAGAGAGCTGCTGAGGATTTTGATGCTGAAGAATGAGCTCTGTGACTGTTCTTTCACCAAGTGACCGTGCTGCACGCATGGCTCTGATTCGTCCTTCTTCCTCCACTAGCTGGCAATGAACTAATGTCACAAGTTTCCTTTGCATGGGACGACTTAGCACGCTCTGAGTAGTACTGTTAAGACCCACACCTTGAAACAAAGTGAAGCAGGAAAAAAAAGTAATAATTAACTACCTCATATCTCCTCTTCTTGCACCAGCCTTCAACCATTGTACTGTAGATGCACAAACCTACTTCTCCTGAAGCCCACTTCATTAAACAGAACATTAGAGAAGGCATTTCAGAAGTTCATTTTGGTCTTTTTTGTTTTGCTCAACATCAAAAACAAACAGTTCCTGAGAATTGGCTTTCCCACAGGTTTAAGGCCCTGTCATTGACTGATCTGGCTTCCTTAGAAGGTGGAGCCACCAATGAATTCTCTCCCCATTACTGGCAGTCTGTCTTGCACCCTTCCCATACCAATTTCCCAGGTGTCATCTCAAGGGTAGAATCATAACACAGTCCTTCCCTATATTCATGAGCTTCACAGATCACTGCTTTCTTCGACATTCGTCTGTTTTCACATGACAGTTTGTTGTCTATATTTGGTATCTCCACTGCTTTGGCCAAGCCAAACTGAACATGCATGCGAGTTCAACTTGATCTAGGTGATGCTCAACTATATGCAAAAACTGTGCTTCACAACCATGCTGGAAGCCACTAAACCAGGTTAAAGAACAAGTGACCCAATAGACATATGGCTGTCATACTGAGTTCACTCGATAGCACAGAGCTTGTTCATCGGACCATTTCTACTCAGTGATACTGCTGTCACACTGTACTGGTCGGAAAAACTTGAGACAGTTTTTTGTAAAAATTCATTTTTGAAAACCTGACGCCCATGATGCTCATCTCTACTACTTGGGTTGACAGATCTCCTAAGTCCACCATACGCAATATAGATAGAATCCATACTCTTGAACCCAGCACAGTTTTGCTAAATTACAATTACTTATATTGACCCAGCTCTGGTATGAATCTTAAATAAAAAGATTATTACTTATTTCTCTCATGAATCCTACATGCAGTAATTTTCTTGTTTCTGTTTAATACTCCTCTACAAACAAATTTCATTACTACAGTTATCTCAAAGCAAAGGAGACCACAAAAGAAATAAATAAAATTACTTATTTTTACTTACTCTACAGAGGTCAACTCAACTTACAAAGTTTGTCTCAACTTACTATAGCACAGCCAAATACCTCTGCCTAACACCTCAGCCTTTTCTCAGTATTATTTTTGACATGACACCTTTAAATTCCATGATCTCCACCCCCCTCTGTTGTGAAAACATAATCTTAATGCTTAAGAAATTTGTTTCAATTTGTTTTTAAACTAGGTTTATATCCATTTTACAAACAGACTAATACTTTGGCTAGTTTGTTTTACATCTTATTTGTTTCCAGCTTTCATTTTCAAAGAAAACAATGCAGGAAATACCTCTTGCACTGCTGAGTGGTTTGAGGTACAATGCCAGCTCTTCCACACATTTCTTGCCCTCCTCATAATGCTTGGTATCTTCAGCTCCACTACATAAAGTAATTGGCTGTTGCTCAGGAACCTGAAAAGAGATGCATGAAATCTACAATGGCAGTCTTATTTACAAACACTTGTTAATATCAAACATTTACTGTTTTGTTCCCCATCTGCGTTTTTTATGTATCAGTAAGCACTGTTTCAGCTTGATCAATGAACAAATTAGAAAAAAAAAAACAAAAAACCACCAAACCAAACCAGTGAAAATGAAGGCAAAAGAATTTATGTTCAGTAGGCTTTTTACGGAGTGGCTGACAGGAACTAGAAGCAGAAGACTCATTCCTCAGTAAAAAAAACTACTCAATAAATGCTGCATTTCCTTTAACTACAATCTTTGACTGAAGTAACATACATATTGAGGCATCCCCAAAGCTGTCTGGCCAAAACCAACCAACTAAAAAAAATAAAAAAATATCAGAACAAATCAGATGAATCCTGGTTCGACCAAGTTATCCTACACAGGGCATATGAACATACCCTGCAAGAATTAATTTGACAACACAGGCAACTTACAGTTACATTCTTTGGTGGTTTTGGTTTTGTTTGCTTCGCACGGTTTTGTTTGGTTCTCTGCTTGGTCTGGATTTGTGTGTGTGCGTGCGTGTGTTGGTGGGGTTTGGAGGGGTTTTTTGGTTGTTTTGTTTGTTTGGGGTTTTTTTTGGGGGGGTGAGGGGAGAGGTTGCTGGCATTTATTTCTTCAGCCAAGCATTCCTCAGAAATCAGGATTTTTCAAAGGGTCACTGGACCACCCTTCCCCCCACCAGTTACTTTTCTTTTCTTCTCATTAAATTCTTAAAGCTTTAAACAAACTTATTGT
The DNA here is from genome assembly GCA_039720435.1 of Amazona ochrocephala. Taxonomy (NCBI): domain Eukaryota; kingdom Metazoa; phylum Chordata; class Aves; order Psittaciformes; family Psittacidae; genus Amazona; species Amazona ochrocephala. Next base: position 705,103 of record CM077887.1, read on the forward strand.
GTGTAGTATAGAACTGTAGTAATGTTTCTCAACATCACTATTCAGCAAGCAACTCAATACATGAGAATAGAGAACTGGATGCTCTCAGAAGACTAAACACTGGCACCTTTTGCACATGCCAATGAAGTGCAAACAAATCTCAGACTTCAATTACTATTTCCAAGTCAATCACTATCTCACTGGCAATGACAGCATGCTAATCTCACATAGCTGCTTACGGGGACCAACCCAGGCCCTCAGTCTAAAAGCACAAGCCTTTAATGCTTGAGTTAAAGACAGCTTCAAACTCACTAACCTTCACGTGCAACCTAGCCATGCGTAGAGTAGCATTACGATGGCAGCAGCAAAGACAAGCAATGAATATATATAAAATTTATACATACACACACATACATATATGGTTGCCACCATCAATGTGGACAGGAGCTTCCCTAACAGTATTAATAGAAAGTAAACTGTTTCAATTATGTGATCACACTTGTACAATGTGACACACTTAGACAACTGTGCATGCTAAGTTGCTCATTTGACACACACTGCAAAATAAAGTTACTAGCTGCATAACTCTTACAGCAGGTGAAAAACAAACAAACAAACAAACACCAAACAAATCCCAAAACAAAAACCCAAAAACTACAAAACCAGTCTCTGAGTATAAGATAATCAGCTACAATTAAGAGAGTTGATACCACTCCAAAACTAATATAACCAAGATAGCCTAGATCAGACATTGCCCCTTTTACTCCTATTAAAGGGAAAACCAAAACCAAGTTTAATCACACCAAGACAGCAAGGTTAGCCTGGATGCTTTTCCAGACTGCAGCTAGCTTGTGAAGTTCTGGGGCTTTCTTAGTTTTATTTTAATCTGGGGGAAGGAGTGGTGGTTTTTCGCGGTTAGGTTTTGCTTAGTTTTGTTTGTCTGTAAGCAAGAATGACTTCAGCAAAAGGAGATTTTGCAACTGTATCTTACAGTGGTCATCCAAAACTGTTGCAACTGGACTGGTTTCTTGGGGCTTGGGAAACAAAAATTAACCCCTTCAATATTTGATTTCATGTTAAGAGAACTGTCTGCCTCCTTTTCAAAGCCACTGCCACTTTAGCAGTCTGCTTCTGTCTGGCAAGTTATACAAGCAGAACTGGCTTATTGATCAAACAGTGTGCATCTCATGCATTTGTGCTGAGACAGACACCACACAGTCTCTGCTCTATTTACTGCTGTAATTTATTTCGTGCAAATTTCTATTTTCTCATGCAAGCATTCAATCTGGCACCAGTGACAACCCAAAATACAACTACAAAGTTGCAACACCCAGAATACAAAGAGGACTTGGAACAGACAAGGGACAGGAAGCTGCGTCCAAGCCCTGGAATTTTGATCTTGAATTAAAGGTAGGTTTAGAACACATTCACAGCAGCAGTTTGGAATGCCATACACAGCACAACTCCACCAGCAAGACACAAGGACTGTCTAAGCAACTAACAGAAAGCTTCACCCTCTTCCAAGAAAAAGCTGGCAGAGGAAATATTCCAAGAGTTAAGCTATTCAACACTGTATTTGCGTTATCACTTCCATTTCTTCTCTTTGCAAGAGAAGCTTAAGCGTAAAAATCTGATTTGTACAACAGTACTGTTTGCAAAATGAGCCCACAAGAGATTAGAGTTTATCTTAAGCTGGAGCAAGTGTAGTACTGAACAATAAAACAAGATGCTTATTTTGCGGTTTCAGGAGTCTTCAGGAGAAGAGAATGTATTTTGCCCTACACACTCTCTATCTTCATTCATGTGAAGCATCTCACAGCAAAACATACAAATAATTTGCCCTTTTGCTGGTTCTATTATATACACTTCCAAGATTTTTTAAAGTATTTTAAGGTTAGACTGATTAAAAAGCCAACATTCACCAACAGAAAAATGGTAAAGACATGATTCGTAAAAGTCACAAGAGATCTGTATTTTAATTTTGGCTCTGTCACTGAATTGTTGAAGGTCAACCGAGAAATAATTCAACTTCAAAAATTTTAATTTCCCCTTCTTCACAAAATGTCCTTGTGACCCTATGGTCACTTCTGTTTACACCGTCACTTCACAGCCTCAAAACAGATGCCCCACGGAGTAAGTTCATTATTTTCATCCTCATTCAATATTCCATTCTCTCAGACACCACACCCTTATTGCAGTTTTCACTGCAAGTGTATTTATCGAACGTAATACCTCCCAAGGAGAGCTAGAACAAGATAAGAAAAATCATCTCAGAAGTCTAATTACATCAAATTTGTGATGGTTTTGCGTACATCTGCCTTGTCATGACTACAAGTATCCTGGCAGTGCAATGCTGCCCATCAGCATGGACTGACTACTTGTGGCTGTGGGAAGAGGCAGGTTATGATGGCATGAGGAAGGGGACCGGGAAAGAATGCTAAAGCATCATCTCATACCAGACAGTGATTCTGTGATTTTGAATTGGCGATTTAAGCATAATTTGATGTAGGATTCCAGCTTGAGTTATCACTAATTACCACTAGACATCTAATTGCACAGAGTGAGAATATGTTAAAACAGACCAAACTCCTTTTTGTCTGGCTTGAAAACTTCTCCCTAATATTCCCCTCCTGCCCATGGATGATTTGCTTCCTGGCAAAAAACAAAACCACAAAAAAAAAAAAAACAAAACAAAAAAAAACAAACCAAAAAAACAACAACAAAAAAAAAAACCAACCAACCAACCAAAAAAATACAAAAAAACCCCACAAACAAAAAAACCAAACAAAACCAACCAAATCAAACCCAAACCAACAAAAAAACCCTACAAGCCAACCCTAAAGCCTAACTGTCTTCAGTTCCTCAGAAGTTTGCACCAAGAGCAACTCATTCACATATATTTCCTCCTTTGTGGCAACTCATTTCACCAAAAGTTACAATAAAAAAAAAAAATTATCAAGCACGCTATCCCTGCAACAGTAATCCTTCCCTTCTGAAAAGACTACAAGTTAAGACCACTCCACCTGTTCTCTCGTGATATACAAGATTCCATTGTCTAAAGCCTAGAATTTCATTTAGCACATCCAGCAGAAGACCATAAAATTAAAGCACCACATGAATTTTTGCCACTTAATGTCACCTGTTTGGAATGTGCATGCTGCTGTTTCATGTGTTAACAAAAGAGGAGGGAAGAGCTTAGATGACAGATCCATGATTAGGTACCATCAAAACACTGGCCTGCTGAATGTTTAGAATAGTTGCATACAGTGGATGTGGATTACTTGAGTAGTTAAAATTGAAAGCCTAATTCCAATGCAAATTGGCCTAAGGGATTTCTTTACCCAAAAAGTTTAAAAAGCAAGGTATCCCATGAATGCCTTTCTGTTTTGCATTCAAGGTCACTGCCCAGAAAAGTTGTGAATGCTCCACCCCTAGAAGTGTTCAAGGCCAGGTTGGTCAAGGCTTTGCACAACCTGATCTAGTGGAAGGTGTCCCTGCCCATGGCAGGGGGGCTGGAACTAGATGATATGCACCTCCCTTTCCCCAAAATACACTTAGCTCCAGTTCAGGGGCTCAACTATTTCCAGCTCTCCCAGGAATAATAATTTTCATCTTAGGATCCTTCCTCCTCCCTGTCACCATCTAACATGGCTGAACTTACCTATAGTGGGCTGAACTGCCCAACCACTGCCTTCCAGAATAGACCCTGTAACCACCATTGATGTGTTCCATACTACAGTGGGGAAATTGGAATTTGAGTCTTTTGCAATGGTTAATTTTCACATCAAGGGGCAACAAGTTTTGCTTTTGGAAAGGGGCGGGGAGAGGGTAAACTGAGAAACAACCTGTAGTTCAAATAAGAAACCAACCATTAAACCAACCAAACATTAAAGTGACAAAACTTACACAGAGAGAGAAGGCCATTGTCAGAGAAATAAGTTACTGCTTTCCCCACTAAGTATATGATAAATGTAGTATAGGATAAATTCAGTGTATTTTCCCCAGAAATACAGTCCTGCTTATTTTACACATTGTGCCTGCGTGAAAGCCAACCAACATGACTTGCCCTGGAATCCCACAATTGCTGCCAGCCACAGCAGAATAGATTTGTTACTTCAAACTGCCTGGTCTCCTCCTCTGCCGCCAGCAAAAAAGCACTTAGCACTTATAGATGTGCGAACTTCTAAGGAGCCCTCCCAAAGGGAAAAGAACAAACTATTTTTCCCCTCCCAGATAAAAGCTTTAATTGTGTTATACTGTATTTCCTTCTACTATGAAACCTTTTTTCAGAATATATCATTTTAAAATAAAGTATCACACCTCTCCATGGACTCAGGTTAAAATGTACAAATTTTGTTGGAGATCAGGGGATATTAATGACACATACACCCTCCTGAAACTAAACCAAGTGAACAAGAACTTCATTTTTTCTCTGAAGTTGATGATACTACTCATGCTTTGTAAGCTGGCTTGCTACTACCAGATCATTTTTGTTAATACATAAAGAGAGAGCCCACCTTCTTAACAGGAAGCTCAAAATTACAGGAGTTTCTCAAGGTTTTTTTTTTGTTTGTTGGTGGTTTTTTTTCAGGTTTTTTTTTGTTTGGTTGACTTTTTTTTTTAACAAAGTCCTTTTCTGTAAAACAGTAAAAAAACAAACCAAACCAAATGAAAAAAACAACAAACCAACAACAACCTTACATGAAATTAGTGGAAAACAGTAACTGTTTCCCTTCACAGCAAAGCAGTGTACTTATTTTCTAATACTCCATAGTTGGAAACAGCTGCCAGGAAGAGAATGGGAGGAGAAAAGAGGGCGAGTTATACTGGACACTGAGTCATTGATATGCTGATTTAGATTAGGAGCTGGGGGAGAGGTGGTGCAAATTTCTCTTAAGGGGAAAGCTTGCCAGTAATAAAAACCCAGCTAAGTGGATTGTCCTTTAGGTAACAGAACACAGTGAGCAGCATGCATGCAGGAATGAGTGGCAAATGAGGGGGAAAGGAATACTGTCTCTCTTTTGGTGGGATTTGCAGCTTTGAGGTCACCACTGAAAAGAGGAGGCACAAAAGCACAAAATGTAATCAGTTCTAAGTAAGGTTAAGTCTGATGGCTTTGTAATGGGGGTGCTTGAAGGTAGTTTTAGGTCCATAGGACCTTAGTACAAAAAGTGTAAGAAAAATAAAATAGAAAAATAGGACCTGGGGATGGGCACAGTTAAACTGGCTGATGGGTGGAGGGACAGGATGATTGCTATGTTAATGAACCCATTAAACTGGTGTAAACATCTGCCGGGGAGTATCTGGACTAGCAAACGTCCAGAATGGGAGCAGTTAAACTACCTGATAAGCAGAGGGACAGGATGACTATGTTTGTTATGTTAATTAAATTGGTGCTTCAAAGACTGCCAGGGGTGATGAAGATTGTTGGAAGAAGTAAATGACTCTCAAAGACCACCACACATTTTGCATGTATGCGGGAAACTCTCTGGAAAATGATGTAATTCATGTGTAGCCTCACAAACATGTATGTATGCCCAAGTGACTATATAAGGATGGCCTGTGTAGCAATACGGGGACACACGTTAGGAGGAGCTATCCCCCTTATATCTCCTGGTGCCGCAATAAAGAATACCTGCTTGTCAACTTAAAAGTTTGTTGGTGAGTTTGTTCCTGGACTTTTCTCCGAATCACCATGAAACAAGGTCCTATGAATCCTCATCACACACACACAAAAAATAACCAAAAAAAAAAAAATAAAATAAAAAGGAGCACAAAAATTATGTCATCAGCTCAAATTCAGAACATGGAATGCTAAAGATTAATACACTACTGCCAAAAAGCCACTCTTCCTTCTTCATATCTCATGCACATATGGATGAGGAAACTGACTGACTAACTAGCACAGCCACAATAAAATTCTCAATTACCTGCAGCAGACAGTGTGGGTTTTCCATCTCATTCCAAAGGATCTTGTTTTTATGGAAATTTTAATTCAGGCAAAGATCAAGTTAAAAGATATCACATAGCTTCTCACCACACCATAACCAAACAAATGCAAGAAGAAAAACACATTTATCATAAATGTGGACATCTGGATATAGCTGGAACTATTCTAGAAACTCCAGAGAGGAAGGAAGAAGATATAAGGGAGAAAGAAAATGACAATTATTTATTTATAGCATCACCCACACATTTCACAGCGCTTGGAAGCTCTTCAAAGATGGTGGCATATGCATATCACAGAAATGGAAGCACACAGTCTCACTGCCTTCTCCTGCAGAGCAGGATGAGTCACTTGGCACAGCCAGAAACACAACTCAATTTTAAAACTTCAAAAATAACTTCTGTCACAAAACACCAACAACAAATTAGCCATATTACTTGATAAACTAAATGGAAAAAGAAGTGGCAAAAGCACACCTGGATCTCTAGGTCCCAGTACCTGCATCATAACAATCCTTTCCTCCCCACCTTTTAATATTCCTTCACAACACAGCTCCTCCCTTTTCCATTAACTATGGATCTCATCGAATTTTCTGCTGCCTTCAACTGCGCTGAGCCCAGACACAGAAGCAGAACAGAATAAAACAGCAATTCCTCTATGATAACCATATTCCATCTACATTCTTGTTCCTCACCCGTAAGCTAGACATGATTGTCCCTCCTCTCCCCAAGTCCACAATCCTGTCTAGCCTTCAGAGGTATGGGTCACAGGAAACTACCAGTGAGCTAACCACAATAAGCTTATGCCAATTTAAGTCTGCGCTGCAACTGAACAGGGTGATCCTGCTTTCCACATCCCTGGCCCTTTCCTCAGGCTGCCATTAGTACCAATGCCATTGACATACTCATTCCTATCAGATCACCAGTTCAGCTGACCTCACAAGTACCTCTTCCAGCAGAAAGGGGTACTCTGTCTCAGTCAGACTTCCCCCATTCACCTATGTAGATTTAGAGTAGCATGTCAGATCAGGCAGTTGCATTTCCAGAGCATAGTTTCAAATTAAATTTAAAGCAGTATAAAGGCTTCTACCATAGGGGTCTACCCCACTTCCCTTACATCCTGGTTTTGGCTGATATAGTTAATTTTCTGCCTAGCAGCTGGTGCAGTGTTGTGTTTTGACTTCAGGGTGAGAATAATGCTGATAACACACCAATGTTTTAGTTGTTGCAAAGTAGTGCTCACCCTGATCAAAAGCTTTAGCCTCTCATGCTGTGCCAATGAGGAGGGACACAAGAAGCTGGGAGGGAGGAGAGACAGGACACCTGACCCAAACCAGCCAAAGGGGTATTCCATACACAGCATGTCATGCTCAGTATATAACCTGGGGAGTTACGCAGAAGGGGCTGATTGCTGCTTGGGAACTGGCTGGGTATCAGTCAGTAGGTGGTGAACAACTGTACTGTGCATCACTTGACTTTTTTGGGGGTTTTATTCCTCTATTTCCTATTATTATATTTTGCTTTATTTCAATTGTTAAAGGGTTCTTACCTCAACCCCAAAATTTTTACCTTTTCTCCAATTCTCAAGCAGCTGTGTGGTATTTACTGCTGGCTGGGGTTAAACAACACTGCCTCACTCACCTCTCCTGCTTTTGGAACAACTGGTCACAAGTTGGTAGGGTGAATGTGGTAAAGCAAGTAACCTACCACGGAAGAATCGCTTCCCACCAGATATGCCCAGTGATCCAGTTCACCCTTTTGTCAGAGCATGAGTAGATATGTGTCAGAGAAGAAGTGAACACAACCAACTTATTCTGGTGACACCCCACAGTTACACTAAATTTAACACAAAATCACAGTCAGTAACCACTAGGATCAAGATTTGAACTTTGTTCGAGGCATCTTCACTACAGCATGCCAAAGGTCTAAAACATGCATTTGTCAAAATTCACAAAAAGGAAGATGTCTACCCTACACGCTATTAACACAGTCGTATTGTTCATTCATAACCTGAAAGAAAGAAGGAAAACACCACAAAAAGATTTAAAAAGGCACTGATACCTGAGCACCCACTAGCTGCAGCAAAGCTGAGTTCACAGGAAGGAGTTCGATGTCTGTATTGATAGTGGTCTGGTCAAAAGGGCATGCCTTACGGTGGAGCTTGTTGAGGCACATCTTGCAGACAGTGTGGCCGCAACCCAAGCTGATAGGCTTCCGGATTGTTTCATCAAAAGTCTGTGTGCAAATCGGGCAGGACAGAAAATCTGTCCATTGTGGAGCTTGTACAGGCATTGCTTCAGGAGTTAATTGACAAAACAAAAATCTAAAGCACAGATTCCACTGGAATCAAAATGTTTGAAAAAAAGTCTGTTTGTTTTGAAGTATCTTCTGTAAGTACAGACAGTCAGCACATAGTGTGAAACATAACCTAAAAGAAAACAAGAACAGAAGTTAGTGTTCCCTACTGGTACAGGCATGTGAAAACCTTTGTGCTAGGTAAATACCACTTGTAGAGGTGTAACTAAACTAGGAGTACAGCTCTGACATTACATAGAGGACTGAATCATGACAGCTGGTCTCTGGCATGTAAAACCCATTTAAAACCATTTCTGTTGTTATGCAGCTAAAAATATAATAAATAAAATCAAGATAGTTATCTTTCTCACTGAAGTTAACACTAATTAGCTTTTTATTTTTATCTTAACCTTTTTTGTTACAAATGAGCCAATTAGCACCAACTACATTTAAATAAAAAAGACAATTTTTGAAGGGCTGTTGTGCTTATTCCACTAAAATGATTTTTTTTCAGTATTAATTGTAAGCTTTAAATATTTTTGCATAGACAAGGCCTCAGCCAAAACCTCTATCACAAATGCCTCCTTCCAAGTTCAGGGGACTGTGGATTGATACACAATGACTTCACAGAAACATCTGAGCTGCCATAGCCTCAAGAAAAAAATGGATGAATGGCTCAGGGTACAGTCAGACACTGCATGCAATACAGCTCTTGCACGCTGCTAAGTAATACTACACACCACTACTACAGCACCTTCACACAAGCTGATCTGTACAGAGCTGCACGGTATCATGCAAACTTATCCAGTCACATCTCAGCCTGTGAACCTCTGTGCATTACTGGGTGTAGTTTAGCATTTGTAACTTGCCTTCCGTCTGCCCACCAAGCAGCTCCATCCTTTAAAAGCAGGAAGAAAATTTCTAGAAGTCAATTTGGACTGTAAGAGTGACACCTGTTTCTCAAGGACCCTTTTCTAACCCAAATTTGTATCATTCATTGCCTACCTAGAGACTGTATTGACAGAGAAAGTAACATCTTTAATGCACTGAGAAATTACAATGAAAGACCTCAAAAGAGGGCAACCTGAGAGGTCTTTGTTACTTGGCACTTTCAAATCAAAATGCTACGATGACTGAATATTATCAATTACGAGGGAATGGAAAGTAAGACATCCTTCTGGAACCAATAAAAATAAGAGCAGACAGATGAAGTGATACAGAAAGAATTATCAAAAGGAAATCTGGCAATAAAAGAAGTATTTATGATGTCTGCCCTACTTTCTATCACCAGTGAAGTTAGCAAAAACACAGAGCAGGTCACTGATTTGCTATCAAACAGATTTTTCTAAATCAAGCAGCAAAACAACAATAAAAGAACACGCCAACCACCCAGGTATGTTTCTCTTGCCCACACACTACTGGCTCAGGTTTCATACAAAGGAGTATGCACTTGCTTGCAGCAATATACAGCATATAATATATAATAATATATAGCATATACAGTTCTTTTATAAGGAAAGCAGCAGCCTTTATCAAATCTTAGCTTAAAAAAAAAAAAAAAAAAAAACAAACTAAAAAAAAACTTAAAAAAGAAAAAAATAAAATATCAATTCTAAGCACAGGCAAAGAGAAATTTCAGGTTAGAACTTGTGCAATTTAGAATCAAAATATTTTAAAACAGCAACCAAAAAAAATAATGCTAAAACAGTGATTCTGAAAAGCCTCAGGATTTTGTTCCAGAATTTAGTGTAATGTTGTTCATCATTTTGCCAAGGCAAACAATGAAGCGTTACTAGTTAAGCTTGTAGCCACGTTTCATCAACAAAACATTAAAGCTTATCTCTAAAGCTAATGAAAAAAAAAATTTCACTTCTATCTTAAAATGCAATGTACAATACCACACAGCCACTGTTTACTAGCCAACAAGGAATCTATAAGAAATCAATACCACCCAGACAGGGTGGTACTAAGGAAGAGGCAATGCACATGGTTAACTAACACCACTGTTACATAACTGGAAGATCTGCCAAGGTTGTTCAGGGTTGCCCGCTCTCCCCTGCATTACCTCTGTAATAGCAAATCAGTATTTTTCTTTCATCTTGTCAGCAGACAGCCAAGTAATTCCCATTACTATTGTATCATCATAACCCAAATGAAAACATCTATAATTGTAAGTTACTTAACTGAACTAATTTCCTACAACACCCAGGAAATGTGTTTCCAAGCCTTCCCACCTCTCCCTGCTCCCTTTATATATTTTTAAGTAAACCTTTGTATCAAGTATTCCAGCTAGAATCATTCTTCGTAAACCAAATCTGTAATAGAAATAACCTTGAAACACCACAAACTACAAAGAGCAGCTACACAGCTTGATAAATCTAGTGTATGCATTGCTGTGCTATGAAATACCATCTGAGGTTCAAAAATTAAGAGCTGAATCATATTGCTTCCTTCCTACCACACCGGTATTAAAATGTCTATGAACAACTCCCCAGACTCGTCTGCAATTCAGGAACAATTTGAAGCACTGATTGTTAACCAAGCATTTAGGAAAAGAACAGTTTCTTACTAACTCAGGAAATTTAAAACCAGAAATTAACATGGAGCTATGCCATCAACACTAAAAAGCGGATGTGGGCACAGAGACTCCCCATCTCAAGCTCTGGAAAAAGGGAGCTGAACTCAACTTTAACATGACTTAGCTTGTTTAAAAAACCACACCACCATAAACAAAGACATATTGTTCCTACCTGTACCTCTGGCCACTCCAGACAACTGGCATACCCAAATACATCATATGTATTTGCAATCTCAACAGCTGTAAGAGAAGTCTGGAGAGTCTGGGGAGGGACAGAGTAATTAGTGGCAACCCTGATCCCTTATCAAAGCAGCTCTCAAAAGGCTGGAGAACAATGGAAGTAAAGCTTACACAGAAGCACAACTCTCAGAAGGGTCCTAATGAGCCCCAGCCTTGTACCTAACTGCCAGAATAGCACGTAACACATGAATGAAAACCCAACAACCCTAACTGTGGATATGCGATCACCAGAGAGGCATGTTTCACCAGTGGGTGACAGCTCCCCCTGACCTGTGATAGATCTGACCTACCCCTCATTTCACCAGACCCTGCAGCACTTGTGGACAACTGGTGCCTAAATACCAATGGGAGGCCACAGATAGCACTGACAATAGAAAATACAGCTGGGAGAAACCTCAGGAAATCATCTAAATCAGCACAGTCTAACTGCTGGAACAACTGGCTAACTAGCTTGATCCAGCCAACATTTTCCCTAGAGGAGAAAAGAACAGCTGTTTGAGCAACAAATCCTGCTCTGCTAATAAATCTCCCAGGCAGATCAGCACAGAACTGTGGAATTCCTCTGGTCCCACGCAAGATGGGAATGGCATCACAGGGACTGACAGTTAAGGAGGTGCATGGATATGGGCTCGCACCAGCACTGCTGCCACACCTTTCCACACATTTGGTCCAGTTTTCCTGCTGGATCTTCAGACAAGGCAGCAGCCAAGTGCTATGATACAACGTAAATCTCTTGCAGGTACAAAGCATACAGACGGGGTATACACCTAAGCAATGAAACTGGGAAAGATGTGTGCCTTTTCACAAGGTTTGTGATTTGCTATGATCTTGGAAATAACTGGAAATAAAATATTCCCTAGCTTCAGAGAGCTACTTTAAACAAGAGAGATTACAAGCAGCAATAAAATGATAGAAACAAGATAGTTTCATTATCACAGACAGCTACTGGAACCATCATCAGAAAGAGAACACTTCCTCGCACAGATAAAGAAAGAAAAGCATATTTACACTTTCGTGGTACAACATTTTTTTTAAATGTTTCTCTCCAGCACTATGCCAGAGGTGAGCAAAACACAAAAAATTCAATCATTTAAATAAAATCCCCTTCCTCATACTACTATGGCATTTAGAATCATAGAATAGTTAGGGTTGGAAAGAACCTTAAGATCACCTAGTTCCAACCCCCCTGAAATGGGCAGGGACACTGTTGACGCAGAAGTTCCAGACACAGCATAAACGACCAATATGATCAAGCTGTTGCCAAATTTATTGTGCAGATAGCTCAGTATATATAGGCATTCTACTCCTCTATCATTAGCATACACAACTCTAACTGGATACATGCATTGTTCACGTGACTAAATACAGAATAAGATTCGCTTAGACCCTCTGTCCACGTTCATAGTGCTCTCCACCTACATTCTACTTGGTGTCCTGCTTAATATATGATTGGTTAATATCTCTCAGCTAAGTGTTAGTAACAGCTTAATGATTGGTCAACTATTATAGCATGTGTTTCAAGGTTACAGTTATCAGTTCCTCCTTTGCATATCTCTCTCAGCAGCTTTTCGTGCCAACTTCCTCAAGACTTCTGCACATACACAAACTTTAGTAACCCCCAGGCGAAGCCTCAATGCCTGTGGGTCACTACCTTACAATTGTCAAGAGTTGTCTGGACTGCTCACAAGACCGTTCTCAGCCAAACAGGTCTCCACAAATCCCTCTTTTTGTTTTTGAGCAATCCAGACCTGATTCACAGCACGAGATAACACGCCAATAATACACTTCCATAAACAACAAAAGATTAAAACAATAATAATCAATACCATTAAAACTGTTAAGCCTTGTTTGATTAGTACTCCTAGCCACCCGCCAATACCTCAACCCCGTAACAACTTTTGAAACCAGTCCCATTCTGAGAGTACTTGTAACTTTCGCACTCGTGAGAACTTGAAGTGTGGTTTTCGTAAGCAAACAAGATTTACAGTCCAATTTAGCAACCTCCTTATCTTAGCTCCTTCTTATCTTCCAGGCCTGCATTCTTGTTTCATTAACTGTCTGGGAGTTACTTCTTTTCCAGGGTCGGCTGCACAGAGGTAACCAGGAGTTACCCCTGTTACATGGCCAGCTGCACATACTTGCTTTCATTCAGAGCAGGCATATGTCCATTCTCTAACAAGAAATCATCCACATCTCCCCCTTTTCTTTTCTTGAATAAGCCAAAGCTGTTTTACCGATTTTTCAATCATAGCACAAATACATTGCAAAATACAAAGTATAATCATAACTATGGTCAAGACTATCACTAAAATCATTCCAATACCTTTAATCAGAGATGTGAGCCAACCATTAAAGCCCCAAGATATAAGAAGAAATTTTATCGTTCTGATAGACATCATGAAGCACTTTCACATGCTTCCAAACTTCTTTAACACCTTTCAAGGTCTTTCCAGATTGACCAACATAACCACAAGATTCATACTCCGCCTACTTGAGCTGTTAATATATCTAAAGCCTTACAATTCTGCAAAACTATCTTTTTTAAAGAATCTACTTCCATTTGAGTTAACATAGTCACATATGTATTACCATTAAAAACAGCATAACAAACTTCCACTGGAATCGTTTTGCACACTTTGCTTTAGTCTTTGCCCACTGTTCAGGGAGAACTTCCCATATTTATGGCACTAATAATGGTTGGGAGCATTCATATACAGGCACATTACATCCTTCGTTACATTCTATAACTTGATTATACAAATCTTCCTCAGCTGCATAATATCTTTGCATTCCCAAATATTCGTGATCTGTAATTACCAAAATACGAGCAAGTGCACCAACATTCCAAAAAGCCTTTCTATAACATAACTCACAATATAATTGACAAAACACTGAACGTTTCCAAACTTGTTTATTGTATCTGGGCCTACACGGGTTAGTGCAGAAAAATGACTAATCACTGGGGGGACATTTATATCCATGTATAAATCAGAACTGGATAATGTTAAAGAATTTAAGGTAAATAATACTTTGTTGATTCACGCATTTTGGGTCTCCCCTATCATTCCCCCTTTTTGTTTTACTAGCATGTTTTTTACAATTTGCTGTGTCTGCTCTATTACTGCTTGACCTGTGTAATTTACATAACAGCCCACTACACCAGGCAGCATTATTTCAGTAAGACTAGTCTGATTTGAAGTCACTTGATCCTTTATAACATGTGGCATACCAGTGAATCCTATACACCATGTAACAGGTTGGAATAATGGGGGGTTTAACAAATGTGCCCAGTATACTTGTCCATTATCCAAGGTCACACATAGTAGAACAGATATTACAAAGATTTCTGTCATTGTCATTTCTTTATGTTGTTGAGTTCTGGGGCTTTATACATTTCGTTGGCAGCCAGTATGGTCCTATCGCTAGCTGTACACAGCCGTATCCTCGACCCCATGTCAGCAATGGCTCTGGTCCTTTCCACTCGTTATCATGTAGGTCTTTATATAGAACTGGTGGTTTGGGCAAGGAATCATCTGTCAGATGTCACAAATGCTGTACTGTAGAAAGAGAATCAAAACTAGACAGATTTAAAAATTTTTGTACAAATTACGCTTTGCAAACTGTTTGAAGAAAATCCTTACAATTCCCTTTTTTGGTTTTTTTGTTTTTGTTTTATATATGATACCTGCTTTAGATGACCCTACTTGTGTAGGGGATTTGGACTAGATCGTATCTCCAACGTATGCCAACCACAGGCTGCTTGGCCTGCCTTTCTCTCCTGTATAGTTCTCTGATAACAGGGGAGGCCATCCCTTACATCAAGGTCTGGCATAGCATGTGTCCCCACCATTCAATGCCTGCTGGGCTGCAGGCAGCAGCGGAGCTAAAATTTCTTCCTGGTGGCAAACACAGAGGCCAACCCAGTCTTGCCCTTGACTGTGATAGGAGGTATTTGGCCAACCTCAGTTGTGGCACCTTGTTGTCAGTGCAGAGGTTCACCTGCTTCATCCAGTAACAAATCACTACTATGGCAAAGCACATACAGATTTATATTAGTAGTATGTACACTACAGGGTGCAGCAGCATGTTGAAGATGCTAGTGGCAGTGAGGGACCAGCCAAAGAAAATTTTCCCAGCAGTGATGTTCTCCTACCGTCTTAATTTGTTCCATTACCTGCTTTATAACACTATCATTGAATTAGAATCTTTCTAGTTTTTGCCTTAGCATTTTCTGGCAGCTGCTGCAAATTTGCATACTCTAACATCTGTTTTACAAGTGACAAATCCATACAATACAAGGTGTAGTTTCTTATTAGCAACTGGCTAGTAAGTACAGGTGGTTTTATACACAAAATCACAGCCTCTAATAAGAGCTACTTTACACGCACATATATTCAAGCTCCTGTAGCTAAAGCACTGGGTTTTTCCACTCGTCTGTCCAGCTCATGGCAAGGCTTGAGAAACTTTGTAGGCAGCCTCCATGGACCTGTAGGTAGGACACAAATACATCCCTTCCCCCAGGTTATCAGTTCTTGAGAAGTAAGTCAGGTTAAAATGATTCCTTAAAGAGACATTCTGATGAAAAAGGAATATGAAACAGGTGCAGAAGCAAACTGCACGGTGTTAACAGTCAAGGAGTTTGCTGTGTCATTACTCGTTGTTTTTTTTTTTTTCCTATCTCTGCCACCCTGGTGCTGTTTGGGTGGAGATTGGTAAAGCTTGGGGGTGTGCTACCCCTCTTGCATTTTCTGTTAGCAGTTCATGTTTGAAATCCTGGATTCTCCCCTAGTTTACCTTAAACACACTAAGCAGGACTGCTCAGCAGCAGCTACAAACGCCTGCCTGCCCAGCAGCAGCTACAGCTGCCAGCCTGTTGAGCAGCAGCCATAAATCCCTGCCAGCAACAGCACTTTTGTATTAACCCTTTCTTGTCCAAAATGTTAATCTGCTACCCATTAAAAACTTTTACATTAACCCAATAACAAAAAACACACAGAACACTGTCTGCCCTCAACAGACACACACATACACACACATTCATGGGATCCCACAAACACACTCCACACAATTACAATATTTGAAACACAAAATGCAGACAATTATTACTCCCACTACACAGTCCCATGCACAAAATGTAGTTGCAATGACCCTGTGAAGACAATCAGGAAACTAGCTCCGAGCAGCATCATCACAGTGCAAGGTGGCAGGCTCAATCTCAGTGGGCGCCCCCCCAGAGGCTCTGCCTCCCTCACATCGTATGAGGCTTGGGCTTTTATACTGACCAAAACACACACTCATTCCAATGCAGGTGGCCAGCCTACATCAGAAGAAGTGGCCAACAGTATCTATAAAGGTCTGCAAGGGTCGGTAGAAACATGGACATAGTTATATTTGCCAACTTTTAGTACATGAGTATCACAGAGAGTCTATAAGCACACAATACATCTGCATCCCCCACCCATCTTACTTTTCCCTTTATAGCTGCCCATTTATCATGAGGATCTGGGGGATCTAAATCAGGCTTCTTTTCCGGATCAACAGGCCTCGGGTCAAAAGGACTATCCAGGTCAGCATCAGAATTATCAGGCGTCAGAACTTCAGGAGCAGCAACAACAGTCTGATGAAAGTGCACAGGCTCCTCATTAATGTGTTCTGAAGTTTCAGCGTTATCAAGTGCCATTAAAACGTTTCCTCCCGCAGGTTTCAGGTGATCTGAGAGTAGGCTCTTTCTCGGGACTAACAGGGTCCGGGGCAAAAGGACTGCCTTCATTCCCGTCCTCAGTCTTTGCAGCCGCAGCAGCGATCGCGGAGGTTCGGGAGGTGGTGGGGGTGGGGGGTGTTTGGGCTCCACTATCTCGTTCTTTGTCTTAGCTGTGTCTGAGAGCTGTAAATTTGCAAGTCCGTCATGAAGTGTCTGTACTTTCTCATCTAACAATCCTGCCCATTTGTACCACCCTTGACAATCTTGAGGATCGGGCTCTGGGGGGAGGGAGGCCAGGGGCGGCGAAGGTGATAAAGGCGGATACAAATTCGTATCCCCTGGCCCGTCCATCGGTTCTGGTTTTTCCCACTTGTTGTTCCGTGGGGGTGGAAAAAGTTCTTCTGCTTGCATATTTTTTAAAGAGTCAGTGATTAGTCTCCACACAGTGGGGTATTTACTTGCCTCCTTGGATCCTTCACTTAACTCTTCCCACGGTGTTGCCCCTATTTTCTCCCATGTTGGGATTTGAAAGGCGGCATCCACTGAGGGGATTAAATCCTTTCCCTTTGTCCAATGCAGCAAAGCCTTCAAGGTAGGCTCATCATAACTCGCTGCTCTCGTAGAGAGAATATGTTGGAGGAACTTAACTACTGCTGACTCTTCTTTGGTCAGTGTGGACCCCATCTCCCCAGCCGCTCACCTGATCAGGGTGAGATTCCCAAAACCTTTTTGCACTAGCGTCTCCCGAGTGCGGGGGCAGCACTCAATTTCGGCTGGCTTCTGCCCCCTCATTCCCATCGGCCTCGTCGTTTTCTCCAATGCCGATCTGAGGGTCCCTGTTCAGGTGCCACTTGTTGACGCAAAAGTCCCAGACACAGCATAAACGACCAATATGATCAAGCTGTTGCCAAATTTATTGCGCAGATAGCTCAGTATATATAGGCATTCTACTCCTCTATCATTAGCATACACAACCCTAACTGGACATATGCATTGTTCACGTGACTAAATACAGAATAAGATTCGCTTAGACCCTCTGTCCACGTTCATAGTGCTCTCCACCTACATTCTACTTGGTGTCCTGCTTAATATATGATTGGTTAATATCTCTCAGCTAAGTGTTAGTAACAGCTTAATGATTGGTCAACTATTATAGCATGTGTTTCAAGGTTACAGTTATCAGTTCCTCCTTTGAGTATCTCTCTCAGCAACTTTCCGTGCCAACTTCCTCAAGACTTCTGCACATACACAAACTTTAGTAACCCCCAGGCGAGGCCTCAATGCCTGTGGGTCACTACCTTACAATTGTCAAGCAGTTGTCTAGATTGCTCACAAGACCGTTCGTTCTCAGCCAAATAGCTCTCCACAGGACACCTCACACTAAACCATGCCATCCAAGGCTATGTCCAACCCCACCTTGAACACAGCCTGTGATGAAGCATTCACAACTTCCCTGGGCAACCTATTCCAGGGCCTCACCACCCTCACAGTAAAGAATTTCTTCCTCATATCCAATCTAAACTTCTCCTGTTTGAGGCTAAACCCGTTACTCCTTGTCCTCTCACCACAGTCCCTCATGAAGAGTCCCTCCCCAGCATCCCTATAGGCCCCCTTCAGGTATTGGAAGGCTGCTATGAGGTCTCCACGCAGCCTTTTCTTTTCCAGGATGAACAGCCCCAACTTTCTCAGCCTATCTTCATATGGGAAATGCTCCAGTCCCCTGATCATCCTCGTGGCCCTCCTCTGCACTTGTTCCAACAGTTCCATGTCCTTTTTATGTTGAGGACACCAGAACTGCACACAATACTCCAAGTGAGGTCTCACAAGAGCAGAGTAAAGGGGCAGGATCACCTCCCTCGACCTGCTGGTCACACTCCTTTTGATGCAGCCCAGGATACCGTTGGCTTTCTGGGCTGCGAGCGCACACTGCCAGCTCATGCTCGTTTTTCCATTGCCCAACACCCCCAAGTCCTTCTCCACAGGGAGGCTCTGAATCTCTTCTCTGCCCAACCTGGAGCTGTGCTTGGGATTATTCCAACCCAGGTGTAGGACCTTGCACTTGGCATCGTTAAACTTCATCAGGTTGGCATTTGCCCACCTCACAAGCGTGTCAAGGTCCCTCTGGATGGTATTCCTTCCCTCCAGCCTATCAACCAAACCACACAGCTTGGTATCATTTGCAAACTTGCTGAGGGCGCACTCAATCCCACTGTCCATGTCACCCACAAAGGTGTAGAACAAGACCGGTCCCAACACTGATCCCTGGGGGACACCACTCGTTACTGGTCTCCAGCTGGACATTGAGCCACTGAGCACTACTCTTTGCGTGCGGCCATCCAGACAGTTCTTTATCCACCAAGTGGTCCACCTATCAAATTGATGCCTCTCCAACTTAGAGACAAGGATGTCATGTGAGACAGTGTCAAACGCTTTGCACAAGTCCAGGTAGATGACATCAACTGCTCTATTCCTGTCCATCAGTTCATAGCCCCATCACAGAAGGCAACCAGATTGGTCAGGCAGGATTTCCCCTTAGTGAAGCCATGCTGGCTGTCCCCAAGCACCTTGTTGGTTTTCATGTGCCTCAGCATGCCTTCCAGGAGAATCTGCTTCAAGATTTTGCCAGACACAGAGGTGAGACTGACTGGTCTGCTGTTCCCTGAGTCATCCATTTTCCCCTTCTTGAAAATGGGGGTTATATTACCCTTTTTCCAGTCGTCAGGAACTTAACCCACCCTCTCAATTTGCCAAGTATTTCAGTTAGCTTCCAAACACTTTAAATACATATATATACACACACAAACTTCTTTGTGCATGACTGAGAAAAATAGATACGCCAAAACCCAAGAAAACAAACAACCTGAAAAGACACATCCGAAGAACGTAAACTGGAAGAGAAGAAGACGCACTGAAGAATGAAGATGCCTCAAGACACAGACCTTGAATATTACACTGGGGCCAGAGACAGACTTATTTTGTTATTTCTGAGTTTGGAAATCTAAAATACCTGTATGCAAGTCTTCTCCTCCCGCTTAGCTCTGCATACGCTGTTTCTATCCACAGCAAGAATCACCTGGAAAGATTTCTCCTCTCTTCTGGCCCTCCCCCCAAATCCTTGAAATTCCATCCTTCAACCCAGACTGGAAATGTCACACTGTAATCAGATTACCAACCCACCTCCTTTGGGACCTTGCCAGTGCTTCAAAGAAAGGCAGGATCATTCTATAAACCTCTGGGATGACTGCTTAACACTTTATCACATTCCTTACTCTGCCAGACTAAAACATAGAGGGGTAAGGCACTCTCCTGTTCAAGCTGTATTATGTCCATGAAGGCCAGAGCCTTTCACATGTAGCTGGAAAACTTTGCAGATTCAACCCTCAAGAGCAAGATGTTTTTAAAATGTAGAACATGTTGTACCAACATTCACTGGCATCGAGTTTCACACACGATGACATACAGGAAAACTCTTCTGCTTTCAGTTAAAATTCAACCCCTTTAAATTAATTGCACTCTCAGAGTCCTTCAGTTCACATACCAAGTATATAGTGACTTCTCTCACAAACAGGTTATTTGGATCTAACGTGTACTAGCACAGCTGTATCACGCGCCACTTCGTCATGCACAAGTTAACACTGATCTTTCCCAGCAGCAGTGCATAGTAAGTCATGCTACAGTTCAAGGCAGATGACTCAGCACACCTACGGGGCACCCTCTACTCAGTTTCTGCTGTTTCAGTACATACAGCTCACAGGAGCATCGTCTGCTCTAGTGTTTTTATATAGCTCTCTCCAGCATTTCACTAAGCTTTTCTTACCCAGCCAATATTATAATCATCTTGACATTTGAAGATCAAAATTCTGAACAGGTGTTTTTATTCTCTGCTTTTATTTTAGTCCTGAAGCTGCTGCATTTTTGCTGAGTCTTACTCAGAAACAAAATGAGCAGAACTTCCTGTAGCAGTTAACAGTGAACATATCAATAAGCCTATTTAGTGCAAAGCTTAACACTGTCACAGCTCCTCACTGCCAAAACAAACTCAGGCTTGCCAACTGATCTACTCACACAAATACAGCTTTCAGCTAATCTGTAATCTAATAAAGAAAATACCATTTCTTCAATTCTTCTAAAGACTCTTACTCCTTGGTAGTAACATACACATTTCTGAGGAAAAGTAACCTAGCCAAAGATGCAGCTCTCTCTCCTGGGAGACTGGTTCTGTAATATGTTAACTACTTCAAAAACCTCTCTGAGAGTCAAGATTAAAAATAAACCAACAACCTAAACAAAATTAACAAATAATAGCAAAACAATTCATAATTAATAAGGATCACCAGACGCCCACAGTACAAACCTAACCAAAACCTGGAAACTGACCCCCCCCCATACTTGCCTTGTGCCAGACACCACCTATTTTCACTACTGCTTCACAGGACCTATTTAAGCAGTAAATTTTCTACTCCAGAGTGTTGTATGTAATAAACAGCGTTTCCAAGAACACTTAGGCATCTTTTTTCTTTTTCCTGAGAAGTGCAGGAACTAATACCTTTCAAAGTCCTGAATTTCGTTTTACAGAAGAGCTGACCTGACACCCCCTGGGAAACCCTGACCACCCAAAAGTAATGGGTTATTTATAGAGACTCAATACTTAGTTCCCAAAAGGCATGCTGAAGTCACACACATACAGCCAGCCAGTACTGCCAACTCCACGGCTCACAGAACAGGATAAATCATGCTAGCTGTGTTTTCCATATCCAGTTCCACAGAAAAACCTCTGAAAAAATTAGAGAGAGAAAGGCCATGCCTGATCAGAGAAGAGTAGGTAGAGGAAAAAGCTGCTTACCCAGAATGCTCCATGAACAACACATAGAGTAAGACCAGTACAGTCTTTCTGATAGATTGAGATTCCCCTCCCTCCCTCTGTCCTGTTTGCTCCCCTAACCTTCGCTGTACACCAGCAACTGACAGCCAGCGCTTCACTTCCTCATTCCTCCTCTGCGCATGCCTGCTCACATGAACGCTCCCCAACACCACTGAATGCTTGCCCAGAAGACAGAGCTCTGTAACAATAGAAATTCCCACCCAGCAGCAAATCTTGGAAGTTTGTGCGTAATACATGTTCCCACCCTTCTTTCAAAGATACATAAACACCAGCTGGCTCCAGTGGCTGTTCAGTAAGTCTCTTTTAAAAGAAAAAGGAGAAAATCATGAACATCATCAAAATTCTGTCCCAAACTCACTGAAGCTCAGTTAAATCAGATTCAAGACTTACTTTCTTTTATCCTCTGCAATTTTATTTGACTTGTGAAAACAAAGGAAGAAGTTTGCATACTTCCATGCAAAAATAGATGGTAGTCTGGAAAGTACATCAGGAAAATAGGGACAGTTAAGGATAAGATGTTATCCCTCATTTGAAGCTTCCTACATTTTAACAAGGCCTACCACGGTACCTCTCCAACAAAGAATCTAAAATGTACGAAGATTTAAGCTTCACAACATCCTGTGAGGCAAGAAATAATATCTTATTACAGAATGGAAAACTGTTGAATTAAGTTATTTATCCAGTGTTTCGAGGCAGTGGAGGGATAAAGAATGAAACCTAATGTATCATTTTCTTGACCTCTTATTCTCACCCAACATTAAATCACTGGTTTTACACCATAAAGGTCATGAATGTTTAAAGACAACGCACAGGAAGAAGCTTAAACCTTCCTGCTAACCTCCTCCCCTCCCAACACACAACCTGCACATGGGTCAAATAGCATATTTTCAGGGCAGATATACACAACTAACTTCTTAATTTCCGGTTGATACTATACATCCCTTACAGCTTATCTAAAAGAAAGGTGACCAACTCTTATAGTAAATGATTTCATGATCTATTACCTAGAAATATTTTTTCTGCCAATCATAAGTACTCCCAAGCCCATAGATGATTAAGTCTAGGGAGTTAATAGCAGACAAGCATGTCTAGAACATACTCCTTTCATCCCAAATTAAAAGTTCCTGGATTTACCAAAGCAAATGACTGCAACAGTAACACAATGATTAAACCAGGATCAAAAATCAAGCACAGACCAGATTACCAGAAGAAAGGTAGAAGGCATTTAAAACATCCGTACCAGTTTCCAGAAGAGAGACTTTAGCTCAACTCGTCAAATGCTCAAGATCTATCAATCCTGCTTTCAAGGAGGCAAGCAAATCATTTGCTTTTCCCTGAAGCAGATATATGTCTGAACAGCTGCTTTCTGAACACCCAAATAAAATAACTGCAATAACTACAAGTTTAAAAACTAGAGCTAATAATCAAGCAATTAATGTGCCCCTGAAGAATTATATTTTGATATTACTGAGTCTGAGGCCTTTCCAAGTAGTTGGTGAAGTTAAACAGGACAATTCCTTATTCATACCAGAAAACCAGAAAAAACAGGTTAGCGTGTTCAGGAGGACTAAAATCTCCTGTGTCAGTTTTTCAGTGTTTATACAAGTACCTATATTGCAAACAAAACAAAACAAACAAAAAGTTTTGCTTGGTTGTGCTTATCATCAGATCACCCTTGAAACAAGCCATATTACAGGACAAACTTGTAAAACTATTCAGATTCAAGGGTACAAACACATTATTACTTGACATTGGCTAGAAAAGTCACTACTCTGCCTTAATCATTCCTTTCTAAGATATTCCAGCTGAACCTTTTGCACAGTTGTTCCTGGTTGAAGCTAGCAGCTTTAAAAGTAGATCTTTTATTAATAAACACAGTAGGCAGAAATGTGGGTGGACAGCAGCTGCATGACCAATACCTCATCTAATTGAAACAGGCCAACAAATCAGTCACACGAACAGCTCACCTAAAATAAAAAACTAAGCAGTTACCTTCAAGAATAAAAAGCAATGGAAAGTGGGTAGCATTCTAGAGACTGCAAACACTTCAGCTGCATAGGCACAGGTAAAAGAACAGCAACCTTTGAGTCCTAACTTGCTGAAGCAAAGCTTGTTTTTTTCTACACACCTTTTAGTAACCTGAAGTGTCAGAAGTATCACAGCAGTAATAAGATTGCCATGTGCTAGTGAGAAACCTTAATGAAGATCAAAATCATCAAGACCAGTATCATTCTTTTCCATGCAGGAACAATCTAGTTACCTGGCTACTACTGTTCAGTAGATGAAAATTAAATTTAGCCAAGGGGTGGGAAAGGCCTTGTTGCTGTGATGCCTTTATAATTTTTCAGACTAAGATAAGTAGACATGAATCATTTAGTTAAGACCTAGCACAATACAGGGAAAGAGAAAGCATAAAAATAACAGCCTAAAAAAAAAAATAAATTAGAAAGTGTTGCCTGCCACCCACTCTCCCGCAAGAGCTTCTCTCCCTCAGCTTGATTCAGCAGCTATACTTCTGTTTTTCATGTCAGCGACACTACAGCTACAGTAACACTATCAATGCAATGTGAAACAACCAGACAGAGAACAGCAGAATTTAAGTCTGGCTGGAGACACTGGTCAAAAACTGTTCAAAAAAACCTCTCCCACCTACAACACAACCTTTAATAGCTCTCTCCTCCTCCACTCCCCGGCTGCCCAGCAAAAACAAATACTCCCTGAAAAGAAGCAAAACATAAAAGAATTCTAGAAATTGCCAAAGCTTTTCCTTTTTGAGTGCTTTGTCTGCATGAACACTTTTTTGTAGTATACTGTGCAAATATTACTGAAATTATTTCTGTGATAGACTTGCAAGGCAAGAATTGAGTAATAGTCTGTACTTCCTCCCTGCCTCCTTCCCCTATTCAGACTCCTAAAAAACATGTTTCTATTTGTCTTCAGACTTCCTGGTAGATTTAAAAAACACAAGCCTCATGTCCAAAATTCCAGGTACAACAATAAGGAAATGCTGAAACACATTTTAAGAGCAGCGTTAAATGAATATAAATGCTGCTGCCAAGCACTGGAGAAATATCTATTTCAATGAATCATTTAAATTGTAAAATGTAAACATAAAATCCCATTTTACATAGAACTTCACTGGTATTCAGAAAATATATTTTAAATGCCCATTTGAGAACCATCTCAGACTTTCCTCTTCAATGTTTCTTTACTTCTCCTCCCTATTACTTTGACTTAGAGGTGGTTTTTCTTGTCACTTAGTAGATAGATTCTACCTCCATTTTAAAAACAGATGTCAAAGAGATTAATGTTAATAACTGTTTATATAGCAGTATTCTAATAAAGCTTCAGTTATTCTATTTATCTCCAAAACAATTTACTTTGGAAGACTGCACTTAAATATTGAAAAGATCTTTTAACAAAAGCACAAAGTCATCCAAGAGCAGAGAGAATACCTACTGATGTTTTATACAAAACAACCAATATAGTTGCTCACACACCTGGTTTTTAATTCGTAAGTGCTCTTTAAGCATATTACAATCAAAAGAAAGATTCTCTTATCATATGTTGTATACAAAACAATCTCTAGGCTACTGTGATGTTACTTCAAAAAGCAATGGAGCCCCTAGTTTCACCACAGCAAGAGTTCACAATGACAAAGAAATTTTTTCACCCCCTAAGCTTTATTATGATTCTATACCCTGTTATAGCCTCAAAGATAGTGAGACAGAATTATTAAACTATATCAGCTTCAAGAATCCAGCTCCTCTGCTTCAGGCACCTGTTCAGTCAACCATATAATATCATTTCCACATTAGCAAGAAACTGTATGGCACCATTATCTTCTGAGAAAACATGCACATTCGAAAACCAACACCGCAGCCGTAACAAACAAAAAGTGGAGGCAGGCACACTGAGGACTTGTTAACAGAAGATAACCTAGCTTTCCCCATTTCTCTCACAGATCAGTGAGATGAGCTGCACTCATAGCTGTCTAGAACAATTGTTGAAAGATCATTGAAAATGCCCAAAGACCAAATAATAGTCATTACCTACAAGCGTAATACTCCAGACAACATTTAACACCACAGCAACAGAATCTCACCTCTACTAAGGCAGGAGATAATAACCTGCCTCTCTTACCACAAGCTACATGCGTTAACCATCTTATCCTTATGAGGACTGATGTTTCTAGATGTTTCTAGACCTTTCCAAGATTTCATTCTACCACCAGTGGAGACACATAATAAAACTACCTATTGGGCATCTTCAGTGCAGTTTCGTGCACGGCTGAGAGTGGAACAAGTCAAAACTGCTTCTCAGAAAGTAATCTTGTGCCAGCCCTGACACATCATCTACACCAGGGACCTAAGCTCGTCAAAACCAAATCCCTTTCCTTCAAACATTAGCTTCTGACAGGCTACAAAAGCTGTTCCAGATCTGTTAAACGGTCAAGCAGTCCTGGAAACTAAAGGCAAAAAAGCAGAGGAAGCACAGAAGAGGGAAACTTGAAGACCTCTTTTGGCATCAACACAGATTTGTGAAGTTTTTGGGTGCAGTTTCATGAGCAACTTATTAAGCACTACAAGGGCAACATAAATTTTTAAGTACGGCTTCACTAACTAAAGCCACCTCCAAAGTATTTGATAAACTACACATTTAAATGCTATTAAGCAATCCTAACAATAAGGATGACCAGAGTAACAGTTTGGAATGATGAGAGTAGGTGAAATGGAATAAGGAACTTGAGCAAATAACAACCCATGGAACGGTTCCTTTATACTCAATCTATCCCAAAATTATCTGTTTCAAAAACAATGCTTCACAGCTAGAATTCACCCATGTTTGACAGCGTAAATCACAAAAATACAATCAAAACCATCCTTTCAGCTCATTATGGTTATAACACTGACCAAAGTGCTCTCTAAAGAAGATGAAAGAATGCTGTAACAGTTCATAACTCTAAGCTTTCCTTCTGCTCCTAGAACCAAGAATTGCAAACAAAGAAGCACCCATGTAAATGCTACAATAGCCAATACAAAAATGGCTTACAGGGACCAAACTAGGCCAGTTATCCTTCTTCTTTGGCAAGCTCTATAGTAGCTTCACTGGCAACAATAGCAGGAATATCGAGATAAAGAACATAAGTTTCACAGATGATTATTCTGCTTTTTTCCATGACACACTCTCAAATTATGTTTTAATAACATAATCTAATCTACACTAAAGCTCAGGAGTCATCCAAGGTTAAGAGGCAGCTTGTTGCAGAAATGGCACTGAGCCTGGGAAGCTTCAGCTCTGTTCTAACAGTTGCATAAAAAAGAAGTTACCTAGTCAACATACCATTCAAGATTTTCTCTACACCTCTGAGCATAGTTTTGTCATAAAAATCCAAACGCTATTCAGCAAGGACAAACCTGTGTTAAATCACCATTCACACAGGGCTTAAAGTCTTTAAGTATCGGCAGGAGAGGTCACAAAAGGGCTGCTGAAAAGTAGGTTAATTCAGGCGCTTCTGACTCAGAATGTAATTGAGCCTTATTTGCTTTAAATGCTACTAGCACCCGGTGATTCAATTTGTAGCACTGCTAAAAAGAGCAGTTCCAAAGGCCTGAAATAGCCTGGGGCAAGGTACTCCTTTTGAATGAGACTTTTCATGGAACCTTCAATTATAAGAGGTGAAAAAGGGAGGGGAAAAAAAAAAAAAAAGAAAAAAGAGAAAAAAAAAAAAGAAAAGGAAAAAGGAAGGAGAAAGAAAAAAACCCACCAAACTTAAATATTTTGCTGCTTTGCTGTTAGCCTCTCTTACCTTCCAGATTTATAAAAATAGCATATTTGCTTTCCAAGATAATAAAAAATAGTACTCCTGGTTTTAGTGATCAGAAACAAAGGGCTCAAGTGTCAGGGTTTCCATTAAACACCTACTCTTAAGTAACAGTGAACATCTCAGTTTAACCACAAAAATGAAAGCTGCTGCTCTTTTTTTTATTTTGTTTGTTTTGGGGTTTTTTTAAATACTTCTGCTTTCTATATAACAAACAATGCAAGAGTCTTGTATCAGAGAAAAAATCCCAACCTCCAACACCCCACTGATCCTCCTGTCACTAATGGGTAAGAGGTACATTTATTTTAGGCAGGAATGAACTCAGATGGAAAAAGAGTATCTTACATCCTCTTCAAAAGAGGTTTTGAATTATAATTCTAGTTACAGAACTTTAGAGTTACATAATTTGAAAAATCACCCAAGCAAGAGGGCAAACTAATAATCCAGGGAAGTTATCTATTAAAAATCCAGTGCCAACCTGATGAATTTTGCTGCTTTGGACTTGCAAGCACAATTTTATTCCAGACATACAATTTTGCCTTTTAGAAGAAAGTTCTCTATTTTACTGCTTAAATTTTCATGGAACCTGCTCTAAATGGAGCAGTCAATGAAGAACAATTTTCTCATTCCCAGTTTATAATGCTAAGTCTTAAAAGATGTATTCACCTCTGAAAACATTTTACAACTATATTATGGCAGCAACTAGAATTATGTAAAATAAAAAATACATACAACACAATCTCACAGACTATTGCCAAAGTTCTACTATTAAAAAATAATAATAAAATATATACAGCTCTCCACAGTATGCTGAACTAGTCTACCTTTTTAAAAGCAAAGGCTAAACTTCTCCTAATGAAGTTTATTCACAGATTAGACATCTCTCATGGAAGACTAAGGGCTGGAAGACAGCACTGGGGGGGAGGAAGACAACAACAGCTGCACAGTCAAACATCTCTGTAGTTCATTTGGATGTTTAAACCTCCTTTAAGAATTTCATCCTTGATGTGGTCACAGCCCACCAATAGCTTTTATTAGGCACACCATCACAGACTGCTACAAGACTACAAGTGTTTGTGTCTTCACACACCTGACGGCAATTTTACCTATTCTAGTACCTTCAGAGTAAATCTGGAAAAGTTTCACAATTACTGCACACATGGACTACACAGAAAGCTACTTTATCGTTATTGTTATTCCCCTCTTTTAGAGTCTGGGAATAGAATGAATGCACTTAGCTGCCAATCACACTCCTATTCCTGCACACCAATCCAGGGTATGTGACAAGCCTTGTTCAAGCAGTATTTCCATAGCTTGATAATTTAAATTCCCTCTGTCTTGTCTTGTATAAGCCTCTTATTAAACAGCAGGTATCCAAATGTGTGATAAGGCATAGGAAGGGAAAACTAGGCACTGAAACTATCTTTCCACCCATGTAGTCAACATTACTTTACACATTACTGTATTTTGCCACTCACTGGTTTGGGAATAAAAGAAATGACAGTAAGACAAAACAGAATGACAACTCAAGAAAGAAAATTCTCAAAACCTGTTAGCCAAAGCCACCTGCAATAGCATTACTAAAACTCTCATAATTCTCCTGGGAATTATTTTAACATACAAAACCTAACGGAGAAAGTATTTAAATGTTTTTATTAGCAAACTGTAGTCACTGGATTTTCACAGGCTTACTGTCAATTTCCATTCTGTAATGGCAACTTACATATCAGCTTGTCACATCAACATGACTGATTCTATTCCCACTTCTCAAAAGCTACACTAAGTTCCGCAGTTACATTAATGAATTATCAGATGTGCTTGAAGGAGAGGATTGCTGCCACTTCTCCTTCCTGAAGTCTCTCCCAATTACTGTCACATAAACTGGCAAATGAACTGGTCTAAGGTCTTCTTTTTTCCCTGTCCTGGGGAAGGTGGTGGAGGGGAAGGATAACTAACATTTTTACTTTTCAGGTGAAATCATATATTACTCACAGGAAGACACAGTGGAATGTTCCCACCCACCCCCTTCAGATTTTAAATAAAGGAATATATGCCTGTGATCGTTTAAATACCTAGTGAGTAATACTGACACCACACCTCACTCTCATCACGCAGTGCCTAACAACAGCCACACCATTAAACACCACTGTATGATTTACCTTACCAATAACATTTCTGTGAACACCTTTCTTCCTGGTATGTCCTGAAACAACCTACATCACACCCAAACTTCAGCTTGACAGAGCTCAAGTTGCTCTATTCTAAACTGGTCTAGTGAAGCTGAAAACCCACATAAAAATGCCTGTGATCATATAATTCCCTCTCAGAAACACACCCAGAGACATCCCCACCCAGTCCTTGTGTGCTATTTTGTTAGACACATTTGACTGAAGTTCCACTGAGAAAGGAGTGACCAGAAAACCTAACTACAGATCTCTCTTTGCTGAAGCCACATAAACCCTCAAATGTAAAAAAACAGGGGCTGGAAAACTTTATTTCTTTGAACTACAGTGCAGAAACTTCGACACTTTATGTAGAATAATCCAAGTGGTGAATTTCCAATACACCTGGCATAGGATTAAACGCTTGGGATGGGGTGGTGGTGGTGCGAAACCCAAACGAAAACAAACACCATAAAAAAAACCCACTCAAAACAGAAAAAAACACCACACCACAAAAAACCTGAAAGCAACTTGCCAGGTATTTTGTGTCATCTTCTCAGTCTTATTTTCATTCCTTCCTTTTCCCATATGAGAAAATTTGGGAATGAGACAGAACGTTGCATATTAAGGTGACCTAGTACAACACAGTTCTTTAGCCTGGCAAGTACCAACTGGGCTGTGCCTTTTTGCTTTTCGGTGAAGTACTTACGAGAGCTGTCCACTGCCTTTCACTTTATTATTTTAATAATAAAAACCAGTCATCTAAAAACTAGAACTCTCTTGCACTCCAACTGAACTTTAATGATTATGTTGAGTCACCAGCAAAATACTAAGCAGTATCACTGAAGGAATACTGAAAGGTTATGTTTCCCTATGCATTCCGACACAAGACAGCACAAGGTTATTCTTTTACCTCCAGTCGCCTACTGATATCAATAGGCAGCCTTTTACTCTTCCATAAAGCAGAGATGGGAACATTTAGAGGGCTCCCAAACACATTCAACCCTTACTTTGAGCACCTTTTCTGTGCACCAAATCACAATTATCAATGCAAAATGAATTATTAGTCTCCCTGAAGATCCAGAACACCCAGGTACCCTTTCAGCTTGACAAATGAAGTAGCTGATTCTGAAGGTAAAAACAGGGGGAATCGTGAAGTAAAGCAGTCTTTAGCACAGGTAAAGGCTCCGTATAAAGTACAACACAGTAGATAAATGACATCAAAAGGTATCATAGAAGCAGTGTCTTCAGATAGCAATCACATGATTTAATACAGAACACAAACACAAAAGACAACAAACACAAAAGACAAACAACCAACACAAGCATTAGCAAGTCCAGAAGATAACCCTGATGGTTCACACCTTTTCTGTAGAACCTAACAGCTAGTCACAAAACAGTACATTTAAAATAGTCTGGACTATTCCAACCACTTTGCTTAACTAATTCCCACCTTCCTGAATAACACTTGCTTTCCACTTGTACAAATGTCCTACAAAGAAGTTAAAGTGTCCAGGCTTCACCCTTAAGACCTGATTAAACAAGGAAGACTAAAATTAAAATTCGGCATTTTAACTACAGTTTTTTTTTTGTAGCACTACTAAGACCTCTCTTTTAATTAATTCTACAGAAGGCCTTTTCATGCAATTAAACAGGAGAGTGACTCATAAACAGGAAGGACAACCTGAGCCCTAGCCTCTGGTTTAACTTACCCAGTCTATCCCATCAAGCCAGTTTAGCCTAACTTTTCTCTTTCTCCTTTCAAATTCACAGCAACAGCCAAAGCAGTCACAAGGGAGTACACCATGAACAATGCTCTTTAACTTCTCACCAGCTCCAGAGGAAGCAGTGACATTTTAATAGCCCCCAGTAAAGTCCAAGAACAAAGAGTCCCATGGCTGCTTCATTATCCAAACAGCCCACGCTGCAAGTCTGAACTGTCAAAGCAATGAAATTAATAGGCAGCATGCCATCTCAGTTACCTGCATTAGCTGAATTGAATACTGGCTCATATTAGAACAAATAAAAAAAAAAAAAAAGAAAAAAATCCCTTAGAAGAAGAGTAGCTAATACCAGAGAATGAAACAAATTAAAGAGAACAGGAGAGGTGAAGACATCCATAGATTCAGGGGAAAACAAAACAAAACAAAACAAAAAAAAAAAAAAAACACAAAAACACAACAGAAAAAACAACCCTACAAGAAAACAGAGCATTTTATCAGTCAAAGGGATAAAGATCCTTGCAGCAAGTCATTTCAAGTCTTGAAAGATACATGAAAGAGGGGTATTTTCTTTGTAACTACTTCAGCGATTTGTTAGACTGCCCTGTTCTGATCTATTTTTGAAACAAAATTCACATTCTCCATTCTCCTTACAAAACAAGTAAAACTAAGGAATACCGTCCTTCTGATGCTGCTGAGAAAGAGCTAGGAATTTTTCAGCTTCCAATAATTTTTGAATTTTCATGTCTACCTACACAATACTTACTTAACACAGGTGACCAACGACAATTTCAGTACTGTAGGAACTCTTATCAAGATCTTTTGAATTTTATTAATTGGCTCTGTTGTTTACAATAGAATACTTTGTCAGTTTAGTACATCACATGTAAACACCTGAGCTCCTCAGACATGCCTAAAAATAACTGCCCAAATGCCACTTAAAACAGACTTTCTAATTGCTCTAAAACAGTTCAAGAAATATTCACCTAACCAAGCTAGAAAACAGATCACACATTACTGTGAAAATTTTTTATTTATAGAGGGTGTAGGCTAAGACTTGCTTCACAGTA